>WHPX01001170.1:70000-692881 GCA_011057435.1 Actinia equina
CCGACGAAGGACTAACTTGGGAAACGTCAGTTTCCATTCTCACCACGGTGTTAAACTTATAATTCTACGATAACTTGTTTCATTAGAAACACCGACGCAGTCCACGCTAGTGTTCACTAGCCATCAACTTCAATATTTATAGACATGTAAATGCATGATTGCATGTAAATAAGTAGTACACGACATATCATTTGCCACCAATACTCCTCTTTCTATATACAGAGTGCAAACAATTAATCCGTGAAACACTAACTACTAAATAGTATAAAATAGTGCTTTTTTTTAGTATATTACTTTAAAAGTTTCATGGTTGTAGAGTGCTTCCATAATATTCGTGAAACACTTTGTAAGAAATTGCACAAGATTGCACTAATTAAACAATAGAAGACAACGGATTTTGTACTAATTTGAGCAATTGTGTTAGCAAATTATTTCACACATACAATGAATGCACTCTAGAAAGTAAGGTAAAACAATGATAATGCACACATGAACATACCATTTTAATTATACATAAATATACAAAAGAAGAAAAAAAAAGAAAAAAGAAAAAACAATTTGCAACTTATGGGGGAATTAAAATGGAGATTGAGCATTAAATAGATGAGGTACATCATCAAGTTTGAGAATATTGCTTTTTATTTATATGGCATCAATGTTTTGCGCGCTCTGATTGGCTGCTTAGCGGGCAAGATTTTCTTGTAATGACCGGTCATTATGGAAATTGTTCTCGGCTTCATTCATGGCTCTTTTCAGTTGCGATCAAAAGCTACGAAACCAAACATTAAATCAACCGAAAACATAAACAAAATACATTTATCTTTTCAAGAACTGAAAAAAATTATTGTATAGCTTAGAGATACTTCTCAGTGTACAATGAGCGACGAAGAGAGCCACAGCGAAAGCGAATTTTACTATCCAGAGGAAGAAGAGGCAAAAAGTGAGCAAAACAACATGGCTGAAATAACCAAATCCAGCACCATCAGCGACAAATGTCGTACATTTTGAGTTCTTCAGATCAAGTCACTCGCAAAATTCCAAACAGATAACTGCTCCTCCAGACAATAGCAGTGGCCAGTTAATAACAAGTTCACAGCAGTCACACAGCAGCCTGAGTCTCCAAAACACGACGAATTCGCTCGCTGTGAATAATTCAAGCGACCCAGCAGCTTTAAATGGTGTTTTTCCTGGAGCAAATATCAGCAGTATCTCTCAATGTCAGTTCCAGATCTTCAATGGCCCAGTCAAGTTAATCCAACAAGGTGCAAAGAGACGTTGTTAATGAGAACGACGACGAAGAATAACACTTCACTGAAATCACTGCAAGTTCTCCCCACGTGTTCAAAATTCATTTACAATTTGGGTCTATTTTTCTTCTAATTTTTTGAGTTTCTAAGAGTTCAAACACTTGTAAACACAGGTATCTGTGTTTTGTAAAATTAAAGTGTTCGCATTTTCCTAGATCCTGCCATAATAAAGACAAAAATGTTCTCGCTTTGAACAAAACCGTCTCTGTGAATTTCAATAAATTCGCCAGGATCGCTAGGCTCAGTGAACATGACCTCAACTTTGACCTTGCGTGCGCAAGCGGATGTTGAAAATTACTTCCGGTGTCCATAGTTAGGTATATTATTTATTAGAAATACAGCACTAAAAAAGGCCATATAATAAATAACTTATTAACCTCGTCCGTTCGGTCATTACAGGAAAATCTCAGACCTCGGTCTTTTTTGTACGGACCTCGCTGCGCTCGGTCCGTACGGCCAAGACCTCGGTCTGAGATTTTCCTGTAATGACCTCACTCTCGGTTAATAAGTAGTATTTATTGACATCAGTTATCAATATAATATATAATGAACAAATATAAACAACTGTAAAATAAAGATGATTAAATTCTGTGGATTAGTTGTGATGAATAAAACGTGCATTGTAAATGAAACAAATGAATTACATGAAATGACATGCTTTAATAAAAATTTATTATAGCATATTCTTTAATTTGTGGTTTGAGATATATCATTGTATGCACCTTACACTCTGGAAAATACTTGATGCAATTTATTTAAGCAATGAATCATAAGTAGCGTGCATCCATCGAATTATGGATGCACGCGGGAGGCTGCTAAGCAAGTGAAGCAGAGTGCAACTCTAGCTTCTTTTAGTACTTAAAGTGCAACTGAACCCAAAATTTTTGGAACTTGATTAAAATCTGCATACATTCAAACCCAAAATGCAAAAAGAATTTTTTGAATTGGGTTAATTCTGAATTCGTAATAAAAATTTGAACTTGGCGCTCTTTCCGAATTTGGAGGTTCCCCGTGCAATTTAGGGACCTGGAGCGAGTGACGTCAGCTAAGGTACGCGGATAAGCATGCTATACAAAGCTACAGTAAAGTAAAGGCATCGTTCATGCTAAGTCGCTCTCTTCTATTGCTTGTAAAGTACAAAATCAACCAATATTCTTTAAAATAGCAATAATAGAAATGTCACTAAGATGTTCGGGTACTGAAATCTCATCAGACTCTTTTAATGGCGAATATTGGACCTTGAGGAGGAGTTCGCAGAGACACAGGTTGTGACGTAGCTTCGCGTCAATAAAACAATTCATTTTCAGAAGAAGATTAACTGGATGATGTAGACGAAGGCTATCAGGATGAATCCATAGCGAATGACCAGTGGACTGAGCAACATAACCAGAGGCAAAAACTCGAAACTCATAAATTTATGTGCAGATGTCGATTAGTTAAATCTAAACCTAGCCTAAGAGTGGATATTTACATCTCCTCAGTTACGTGCGAGTCAACGACGACTAATAGAATCTTGCGTTCAATTAAGAACTTTTCTGACAAATAGAAAGTTTTAGTTACAAAGAAGAAATCTAGTTGAGTTTGTTAGAGTTATTTTAGCTTCGTAGCAAAATAGCGATCGGACTCTCGTTGTTGTGACAAACAAATCGAAAGCTATGAGAAACGAAGTCTTATTTTATCCCCGCTTTCACTCGATGACTAAAAGTTTGACTTCAAAATAAAAGGGTTTATGTCAAGGAAGAATTTTAGCTACAAAGCAAGCGATCTTGTGGAGATTTTTTAGAGTATTTTAGCTTCGTAGTAAAGTAGCGAATGGACTCTCGACCTTGTGTGACAACAAACAAATCGAAAGCTATGACGAAAGAACGGCTTACTTTTATCCCCGCTTTCGCTTGATGACTAAAAGTCTGACTTTGAAATAAAAGGTAGAGTTTTAGTAACGAAAAATGCAATCTAGTGGAGTTTTTTTTAAAGTTTTTTTTAGCTTCATAGTAAAATAGCGAATGGACTCCCGGCCTCCGGCCGGTTGTATGGCTTTCAACACCAGCTTGCAATGAAGGATAAACACAGACGCCAACTTCATTCCTTTTCAGGCGAGGAATTCATTGTGGCTTTTCGTGCCCAGGCAATCGTTAAATCCTCTGGTCTAAAGTGCTTCGAGCATAAAGAGGAACCCTTCGTTTCGAAGAAATGTTTTCGCTTCTGGTTGACAAACTTCAACCAGGTTCTTCGCCGTCTTTTTGCTTCTGGCCGAAAATCATTAAAAACAAGGATCGCAAATATAAATATTCATTCTTTAGCGTTTGGGGTAAAACTACAACCCCAAACAACACACTGGTTTTGCATGTTAACTGGTACAACTTTGCTAAATAAACCCTTCAAAAAGCTCTCTTTTCACAAATCTTTGGTGTTTATTATCCACATCTCCTCAACACAGGCATCGCTCTCCTACCTTTGTAGACGTCACGATAGGCTCGATCCAGGCCCAGACTAGAACAGCGGATTTCGGATGTCAACCCAAATTTCGTGAAAATTTAATGCTTTCAAAAATTCACTATAAATCAGGCTTTTGTCCAATTGCAAAAAAAATATAACACTGTTTAATTAAAATTCAAGATCTTTTGATAACCAATGCGAGAAATTTGGGTTCAGTTGCACTTTAAGCAACCATCCGCGTGCATCCATAACACGACAATTGAATGTTTTTGTTTGAAAAATAAAAAAATGACGACAGCGTGCTCCATCATGAAATGGTTTATAGAGAATAGCCAATCGTTGCGTGCGTAAGAACTTATCTATGTTATAATTAACAAAATTAAAGAGTACCACGAATTATAGGACTCTACTGAAACTACTGCAACAATAATATTTTTAAGTACTCTAATCAAACTTTTTTTTAAATAATACAACACAATGTTTCATCAATCCAATCAAGACTCAAATTTATATAATATAATTTAAGGTTAGAAAAAAAAAGAAATAGAGTAAATAAATAAAATATGAGGAAAAAACTAATCTATCAAAAAGATCGGGTTCTTATATACAGGGCTCGAAATAGCTGTCTACCAATGGCCAAATAACGGGTCACAATGAATATTTGGAAGTCCAAAATGATTATGAAAAGCCAAAAAATTAATAGAATGGTAGGTAAAGATTTGTTCCACATGTCAAAAAACAAAAACTGTAGCAGGCAAAATGTTTTCCTATTTCGAGCCCTGGATATATGACCATCAGCAAGTCAATTTAGATTTCACTGTGCTCAATATGAGATTTATTGTGAAATACTTTTTCAACTTTTTTTTTTTGGTTTTTCCTTCTTTACTTGCAGTTTCTTGTGAATGAATCGTTTTCAGGACTTGATCCCACGCCAGAACATTCTCCCTCCTCTAATGGGATGAAGCCATTTCGATAGATGGTAGTACTGTGGCATCTGATGACAGCCCTAAGCATAAATGAAGATTATAATTGTCATATATCAGACTAGAACCTGCTTAGGAACAACCACTTCCGGTTGTCACATACGGGACTTTATCTGTGACGTCAGAGCATTTGCTTTGGCGACTTTTAGGACAGTTTGTCGTTTTTGTAAAACCGATTCTGAATGAGCGTTCATTAAAAACCTTTCAAGACATAACAATCATGAATGCAAAATAGAGGCAGAATATAAAATATTGTCATTCCATAGAACTGAACTTCAATATTTTCAAATTTTAAATTCCCTTTCTCAAAGTTATTTCTAAAATTTGTTATATATTTTATACATACTGAGAAATTTGATAATATTCATAGTCCTCTCCATCTTTTCGTCTAACCGAACGAATAAACTCTACTAAGATATCTATCTAGCTCTTGTGGCTCTATTTCGTGAACTTCTCATTCCTTATTTTGTGATGTTAGATAGCTTTTCAGTAGCCGCTTCACATCTCGCTCGGTTTTTTCCCTTAGTATTCTTGTCTTGTATACTTTCTACATAATCCTCTACAGTGTCATTGGGAGTAACAAATCTATTTTCTTCCATTCTTTATGCCTTTGCTTACCTTTTACAGTATCAAAGGACCTATTTTAGTAAAATATGAACAACAACAGCATTGAGAAGATTTACTGCTTCCCTCAATGACAAAGCTATACCAAGAGTCTATGAGCGCAGGGATGGAAACCATATTCAACGGTGCAGTGCAAAAATATCGTTCGTCCAATCAGATCGGCGAACGACTTTTTTAACGGTAAAAAAACGTCGTTCGTCTCTCTGATTGGCTGAGACCAGTGAATGGACCCTACTTAAATTGGTCCGGGGAGGGGGGGGGGGACTTTTACCCTTTAGGGAAAGGGTAGTGTAGGCCAAATTCTTGTAAAGAGTCTACAATGTGTACAATTTTCAAAGCAACACAAAACTTTTAGCGTATTATTGCATGATTATAGTATTACGTATGAACAACTTCAGCTGAACAAGTTTCCTTTGTTGAGCAACCCAAGAACTGCATTGACATCAAAAGCAAAGCAGGAAGGTGCCTCCTTGAAACAGAATTGTGCACTTTTTTCACAATCATACATTTCTTGTCAAGTTCGTCAAGGTAGCCTGGAAGTGTTCTTTACTCACGAAAATCAATCGTACCCGCCGTCCATTTCAAAATTTGGTGGGCTGAGACTTGGAGTGAAGTCAGAGCTGTTGAAGTGCTCGGAGAGTCTGACAACAACCCAACCAATTACAATGTTGGGATTGGTTAAAACAGGTTAACAAGTGCAGCATCCATTAGCATTGCACCCACCGCTGGAGTAATTAATTGTTTTTTTGTTTTTTTTTGTTTCGTTTTTTTTTTTGTTTCGTTTTTTATTTTTTTAAAATCTCATCTCAAATCATACATAAACTGAATCAGATTTACATCAAATACAACCATAGACCAAATGCAATACCCACCTCAATGCGAGGCCCAACCCGCGAACGAATCACGCCAGATACCCCCGTCCACAAGCCAAGCCCCACCGCACCAGTGCGAGTCTCGCATCTGGTCTATGACTCACAAATTATTCAGATTACAAGTACATGATTATATATATATTTATTTAGTTACTATTTTGTCCGCTAGGCATTCTGTTTCTTATAACAAAGATCTAATGTTTTCAGATTTCTTTAGATGTATGTATACTTTTGATTTATTTTTTGCAATCTTATATTCTAGAATTTCATACTTTTTATAATTTCCTAAAAATCTTGCAAACATCTTTGCTGAAGTCTTCATTTATACGTTGCGAACTTCCACAGAACAAATAAGTAAAGGTACAAAGCAATTTTTACTGTACCCCAGTAAAACAGTTTCAAGTCAATTCACGGAAGTCAATTGAAGCATGTTAAAGCCATCTGGTGCATGTGAAACATTTCATGACTATGCAAACAAGGTTTACCTGCCGTACATCAGTAAGCAGTTACAAAGCGTCCAGCGGTCATCTGGGAAAAATTATCCAGAACTGCGTAAAGGCCCAAACTCGTGAAAAGCGTGGACAGGGTGTTCGTCGCAGAGTGCAAGCAAATGTAAGGCTTCTCACTAATTGGGAAAAAACGGAGCTGTTTCAATATTTAGCTGAGCAGACAACCACAATACAGAGTGAAGAAGGCAAATTCATTCTCTCTACTAGCGAAAATCTCGTATTGTCATCTTCTGTCGGTGCCATGCCTCATGTATCACCTTGCACACGAGGAGGCTGAAACAAGATTGATCTCGTATGCATCTGACTGTGCGCGACAAGGTTTTGGCGCGCACAATGATTCTCCAAACAGTAGACAATGATGTAATGGTACTCGCTATTTCTAACTTACGTCGTTTGGGAATTAGTAAGATGTGGATTGCTTTTGGAGTGGGTGAGAATTTCAGATACATTACAACACATGACATTGCCAAGGCTCTTGGAGATGAGAAATCCAAGGTTCTGCACGTTTTTGACGCACTAACAAGTTGCGATCAGACATCAGCATTTTTAAGACAAAGGAAATGTACAGCCTGGGCAACGTGGATGTCTTATGGAGAAGCAACTGGTGTTTTCGCATCCCTTAGCTAAAATCCCACGATGCAGGATGTTCTAGATGCAATGCCTGTCCTTGAGAGATATTGTGGTTCTGATGTATGACCGGACAAGCCAGAGCCAGGAAATCATATGCAAGGAAAATACTGTTTGCACAGAAGGGAAGAATCCTCGAGAACATCCCCCCAACTGCTGATGCACTAAGCTGTTATTGCTGGAGACAGCGTTTGGTTTCTCTTCCCGAACTACCTTAATTTCCTTGTCAATGGGGATGGACAAGTTTCACATCAGATACATGGCAGCCTCAGTGGACAAATTTACCAAGTGCATCAAACTTATGCCAGGAGCTTGTAAAATGCGGGTGCAAGGCTGAGAGAGGTTGCAGAGGACTTTGCAAACGTGCAAAAGCTAGCATGCTGTGTACCGAACTTTGCAAATGCGGAGGCGAATGCATAAGAGAGGACTAAGCTCATGAAGAACTAAAGAGGGGTTCATAACTGGTATACGTTTGCATATGTAATACTATAATCATTCAATAATACGCTAAAAGTTTAGTGTTGCTTTGAAAATATTGTACACATTGTAGACTTTTTACAAGAATTTGGCCTACACTACCCCTTCCCTAAAGGGTAAAAGTTACCCCCCCCCCCCCGGACCAAATTAAGTAGGGTCCATACCTATAATAGATCAGCAGATCTATTACTATACTTTTGCCATGTTGACTGCTGTCTGGATTATGTCTGCCATGCACGCATATTAGCTCTCATTGAAGACCTGCCTCTTTGAGTGCTGCATCATGCCAACATCCACTGGCTGATTTAGGCCTACTTCCAGATAAACGTGGCCTCAAATTAACTGCTTTAAATATAAATAGTCTAACAAAGCATCTTGCGGAGCTCAGAGTTTTTCTTGCTAGTTACCCAATCGATGTACTCTCTTTAAGTGAGACGAAACTAGATAATTCTATACTGAAGTAACTCAGAGATCCATATTTCAGGCTTTGAAATTGTTCGAAAAGATAGAAATAGACATGGAGAAGGTGTTTGTATCCATATATTAATTCTTCATGTAATATTTCAAACACGCGAGAGAGTCCTTCCTCCGATTTCCAAACACCGAAAAGTGAGTTGAAAAAACGAGGCGCAGCCGAGTTTTTTTAACTGACTTTGAGGTGTTTGGAAATTGGAGGAAGAACTCTCTCAAGTGTTTGAAATTACTTCTCAAACTCATGAATGTTTCTTGGAGAAAATCAAAGAAAACGTTTACAAAATTTAATGCAAATTAAGAACACATTTCCAAACCACCGTCACAGTAGTGATTTGCTTTGTTTTCTCCTCATTAATTATTCATGAGTATGAGAATAAACTTTCTAGTTCGCTCTGACTCTTATCAATGCAAAACCTCGAAAATCTTGCAATTGAGATTCGTAATCCCCATTTCAAAATCGATCGTTGTTGTAAATTGGTATAGGCCACCCAACTCTTCGCATGATTGTTTATCTCTCTAAAAACAATTATTGGACGGCTCGACTCGGAAAACGTCGAGTTTTATTTAATGGGCGATATGAACTGTAACATGGCCTCTCCCAATGACAACGCACGATAGTTATTAAATGTTACTAGTATTTACGATCTTCAGCAACTAATAACCGAACCCACTCGTATCACTGAACATACTTCAACTATTATTGATCTAATATTCACAAACTATTCTGACAGGGTGCTTTCTTCAGGAGTTGCTCAGGCATTAGTGACCATAGTCTAATATATATCTATCGCAAATTAGCAGATTCCTCTAGTAAAGGGCATAAAAACACAACCTACCGAAATTAGAAAAACTTTGATAGTGATAACTTTCGTAATGATATTTCTGCGGTATACTGGAATGACATTCTGGGTGATTCTGAAGATACTGAAATCATGTGGGTTTCTTGGAAAAATCAATTTTTAAAAATCGTCGAAAGACATGCTCCGATGCGTACAAAACGAGTACGATCAAGGAAATCCCCATGGATTACCTCTTATAAACAAAGCATGTATCACCGAGGTATGTTAAACACAAGGCGATAAAATCCAAAGTTCCAAATGATTGGAAAGCCTATAAAGAAATGCGAAACAAAGTAAATAATGTTATTAAACGTGCTAAAAAGCACCACTATAAGAATGCCTTAGATACTTATAAAGAAAATTCTCGAAAGACTTGGCAAACCATAAACGAAATAACGTCTCGTAAATCAAAGGATACAGGTGTCAAGGAATTGAAACTTGATGGTCTTGTAACAAATAAACCTTCCGAATTATCGAATGCATTTAACGAATATTTTGCAACTATTGGACCAAAACTTGCTAAAGAGATTCCTCAATGTAAGGATGAAGAAGGTGAAAACAGTGTGAGTCATCTCCGCTAAAAAACTCAAACACCCTTGCTGCCACACCACTTCTCGAGTTAAATGAAGTACCAATTGCTCAAGTGAGTACAACGAAATCCCTTGGTGTACTCATTGACAGCAATCTTACCTGGAAAAATCACATTGTAAAGCTTTCAAAACAAATTGCTTCAGGTATTGGGGCCCTAAAGCGAATTAGGCCATTCGTTCCATTATCAACATTACACATTATTTATACTGAAAGCATTGGTACAGCCCCATTTTGACTTTTGTAACGTCGTTTGGGGTAATTGTGGAAAAAAATTTATTCGCGCGCGCCTTTGTTTTCCTATATAATTTCCCTATGGTATCTGTTGTTGATCTTATGTATATATATTCTGACCAGAGTATATATACATAAGATCGACACCAGATACCATAGGGAAATTATATAGGAAAAATTATATAGGTGCGCGCGAAAAAAAAAAGTTCTACTGCATTTTCATTGATTTTTTTGCTCTTTAGCATTACAGAGAACATTATCTTGATCTCGAATTTAAAAAATAATTAATTATTTAATTTTTCCGATTTTATTTTCACCATTCACTTTAATCTAAATTGGGCTCCCTGTGCTTAGAGGAGGTGAAGTAACTGGTCTGGTAACTGGTAGAAGATCTCAAGTCCATCAACAGCTATCAAGCAGTTGAAACATGTAAAACGTATCTACCCATAATCGTTGTCGGTCTCAGCTTTGTAGCCTTTCAGGCTCAAGCATGTTAAGGCCTGGGATTTTGTTCAAAAGGGGAAAAATTACTTTTCACTGAAGCTTCTTCGTTTTTAGATATAAACGAATGAGATTGCAACAGTTATCCTTATTTCGGGTGCTTAACTTTTTGGATGGATAAATTTGCATAAAAGGTGGTCACATGACCTTAAAATAGGGAAAATGCTAAATTAAAAACTAGGTGATGGTTTTAGATCATTTGTGAGATTTCTTTAGCTTGCTTGAAAGAAGCGACAAAGATACAGACATTCACGTTTGGAATTGTCGACCAAAATGTTTACGAAAGGAGAAAAATGTCATAAAGGATATTTTGACAGGTCACGTGACCTGTTTTGTAAAATATCTCTTTAACACAAAACTTTAGCCAACCATTCTAACGTCCATTGAAAGACTTCAGGAAAGGAAATAAATGGAGGTTGAAAACGTTCTGCAAAGACTTAAATTGAGCACCTACTATTAATATGAATTATTATGTAAATTTAATGTAAATTTTGTGGTCACGTGACCAAATGTTTTCCCGTTTATTGGGAAGAGCCAACTTCGTTCCCAGGGCCCTCTCGGCCGACTCCAATTCCAATGGCGGTCGTCGGGGAGAAGACCCGTTAAGGGCTTCTCCCCGACGCCCGCCATATTGAATTGGAGCTTGTGGTTTTCGTAGATAAACAACCAGAAGAGAAATAAAGAGTCTTTTTATCACCAAAACAGTCATCAATGGTCAGTGATGAGCGTTACTAAAAAAAAATTAAACGACTTCCATGACCGGGCTGTTACTATTAAAAATGTGGGACAAGAAGAAGATATCAACTTCTGGAGAAAACCAGTAATGGAGATCCTGGAGGAAGTAAAAAACAAAGATGATGGCTTCAAATTAGATGTAATCAATAGTGGAAGTTATTACGAAAAAACCAAAGTAAAAGTGCCCAATGAGTTTGATCTGATGCTGGATATGGAAAAACTAACACTTGGTGAATGCGATCTGTACGACAGCGATGAGGACAATCTAACCAGGGATCCTCCTTTTGGTGAGTTAAATATCGGATATTTTCATGAATAAATCCACCCCGCTGCTGCCTTCCACTCATACATAGTCTATGAAAAGCATGCTCACATTAATCACAATTCCATTGCTCTAGCACAAAAATACCTGAAAAAAAACATCGTCTCGAATGTATGAGGAAGAAAACTGCATGACTGGCCTAGCTTGCCAGCGTGGTTTTCATGTTTTTGACACATTGTGATCTTTCATTTGTAACAATTAAAAAAAACAAAAAAAACTCCCAGTTTAGTACTAAGCAGTTGATTTATAGAAAATATTCAAATGTCTTTGTTTAGGGTCTTACCTTAAGCTATAGGTATAGTAACTTACCATTTACACTGTATTATATATATTAAGTTTAAAATACGTAGTTGTAAAACTCTCTGTTTTTAACTAGCAATATTTTACAACTTAGACTTACAACTTAACTCTCTTTGTCTGAACTCACATGAGAACGCATGTAGCGACAGTTGACATTCAATCTAACAACAAGACGTTCAAACAATTAAAACGAACGTGCAAAAAGCTTCCATTTAACACTTAAGCGCAATCCGCTGAATCTTCTTTTTTCATGTTTATTCCTGAAACCTTGTCGTTTGTGATTAGTGCAAAATATCTCACCACCAGAGTTTTTCACTTTCTGATCACGCGCACTTGTTTATTTTCACCATTTTTTAAAGATGAGATGTATATGAATCTGCCCTAACAGCTGAACTACCATTGTTTGTTTATGGGATATTATGCAAAATAGGTCACGTGACCTACTTCTTCAATCAAACATAGGCAAATATCCCCTAAATGAGTATGCAGTGCTAGCTCAGGTGTTATATTTATGGCAGTTTCATATAGTTTTATGTACAGATGATAGCTGTAACCCCATTTTAATTCAATAACATTTGGTGCATGGAAGTGAAGATCAAAATCAAGTGATCGCATGATCTCAAAAAAATTCATCCTAAAAATTTAAGTCCATAAAGTTACCTGCCCATGCCAATTTTGGGGAGGTTTGAGTAAGAAACAACAGTAAATTAAGAGAAAAATTAAATGGTTTTAGCCTTAAATTGCCTTCAACCCAAGCCTTAACATACTTGATGTACATATACGTATACATATGCAAACAAAATGCTATACCAGCCTGTATCGCAATTATACGTTAATGTCTGCCAAGCATGAATAACATAGACTTACAAAAAAAATGATGTCTTTATGTTTTTACTTATAATTAAATGAAAAAAAATGCAATTTATTAGTGCTCCACTTATGTTGATCTGCTAATTTCAGCTATACCAATTATTATTATGTTTTTAATAAAATGAAAAAAATGCAGTTTATTAGTGCTCCACTAAGTTGGTCTGCTAATTTCAGCTATACCAATATATAATCATGTCCTTATAATTTTATTAGTATCATTCTTTATTTTTAAATTTTGGTTATGCTAGGTTTCACTACAATATTGATTGACCAAGGAGAAGAATGTGAGTGGAGGAAGGATGGGTGTATTGCCAAGGAGGAACATCTTCTAAAGGCAACCAAAATCAAGGCTTTGTTTGCTAAATATGTTCGCGAGGCCATTAAAAAGCTTGACAATGATTTTGTGTGAGTATATTATAAGCATGTCATAACCTTATTTAAGAAACACTCGACAGAGCCATGTCACTTAGGTTCTAAATTGCCATTTTGTGGAATGAAACCATGCCAGAGACTTTAAAATTCTAGAAGTTTATTATATAAAAAATTTTGATTAATTGGATAGGACCTAATGGTTTTCCTTATGGGAGGGGACAGGAGGAGGGGAGGAGAATATGTTAGGGAGTAACAGGTCAGCTAAACTGAGAACTACCTCTGATCTTTAATTTCTACCTCATGCTCATACATGCATGATTTTGGAACAGGTTACTGGTTAGCTGTCATCGTTTTCACTTGCACAAGTGCACTGCCACACTCATCTTTACGTACCCAATCCATAATAATTAAGGCCATAGTAATAAGCTTAATAAAATTAGGCCAATTTTTTTGAGGGCCAGCTCCCAGGGGGGAGTGTAGGAGGGGAGGGGAGCTTGGTTACCACTACTCGCATATTTAAGCTATACAGTGATGTGCTACTTAGGGTATAAAGCTTTTTGCTTTGTAATTTTTGTCTCAATATGTAGGTAATATTATTTCCTTAACATCAATAGGAAGTTTACATGATAGCATCATTGACCTCTACTACAAGATTCCCTTGCACACTTTCTTTTGTTTAGTTAATTAGCACCAATTGTCTTAATATTCTCATGAGGGAATACAAATATAAATAAGAAAGAAAATTCATGGGTGAAGCATCTTGGTAGCCTAGTGGCAGTCAAATTATTCCATCATGCAAATGTCCTATCAGAAGGTTTAATTGTTTATAATCCTGTACAAAATTGCATGTACTTTTCAACATTTTGAGTTTAGGGATTTTGATGGGTTTATCTCTAATTATTATGATATTTTCTAAAAAAGTTTTACCAAATAGAGACAGCAAAGCTATATTTTTAGAAATGCTTTATCAATGGGGAATGGAATTACAATTTATTTGTTCTAGCAGGCATGTAAACATGCAATCAAAGTGGTTAAAATGATTGGGCTTCTAATTTGTTTAACACGGGCATGCAATCAACCATTTTGAGGCCAAAAAGCTTACTAGTTTAAAATGTTAGAAATATGGGTTTAATTGGAGTGCCTTTTTGATTGCAGAGAAAAAAATGCATTTGTTACTATATTTTCTCATGTTTTCTCATTTTTGATATTTTCTTTAGAAAAAGATACAATATTAAAGAGATCAAAGTTAGATCACATGGACCAACAGTAACACTAAGAGTCATCCATTATATCAAAGCTTCGTGTTGTATTGACTTGACGCTTGCAATCAAAGATAACACTTGGCCTGAAGATGCTGATGAATGGAAAACCAGACCAAGAAAAGGTGAATAGTTTAATATTTTAGAAAAATATATGCCAACATTATTTCGCTTAACAAACATGGTAATCTTTCCTGAAATATGCCTACTATTCTCCAGCGAGCATTTGAAAAGTTTGGATGGATGGAGGGAGGGAGGGAGGGATGGATAAATGATGGATGGATAAATGGATGGATGAATGAAATTTGTCAAATCATGTTTTATGAAATAATAAAAATGGCCATTTTACAATTCAAAATAATAAATAAATGACTGATAAAAACGGTCAAATATTGTTTCACGAAATAATGAAAACAGTCATTTAACGTTTCACCAAAATAACCCTTTACTATATATCTCCCAATAATCCCCAGCAGTTTTTAATCAATTTTATATTATTTTCAATGAATCAATCAATGAATCAATCATAAATATATATTGAATTAAACAAACAAACAATGTAACCACTACCCCCCCCCCCCTAATTTCAACTGATTTTAAAAATTGTACCCTTCCCCTGCACGTCTACCGCCCTCCCCTACCCCCTCCCATGACGTAACTTGTGATTTTAATGCTTAAGTCCTTAAATATCTCCAAAACTTAAAGCCAATCACATAAATGAATGGACTGTCTGTCGACGTCTGTCTGCATGTATGCTAAAAAAACATATTTGTGTATATAATTTGCTACCACAGACCCCCAGTATCGGGCATTTGAACAGGTCTCTAAGGGGGGAGGGGGTATGTACCGGTAACCACCACCTTAATTCGTAAAATCGGTTTCGATTTCAATCGATTGGCTGTGCGGTGCTGCCTAAAAATAAAAATAACAGTTGACTACTATACCTTGAGGCAAAAACATTTGATTTTTGAGGTTTGACAAAACTACAACAGTTTTGTTAAGTTTGCTTCTTAACCTTTATAGGTTGGCCACCAAAAGAGTTGATTGATGACATAGTTAAAGATGGATGTCATCTTGTTGGTAAAAGACCTAAACCAGCATCTGCCAAAGAAAGTGAATACCTCTGGAGGTACTCGTTCTCTACTGCAGAGATGAAGCTTGTATCAAAACTAGAGCCATGCTGGAAGAAGGTGCTGCGTATTCTCAAAGCATTTCGTGAAGAGTACGTAAAGCTGACCCCTTTCACATCTTATCACCTGAAGACAATCATGTTTTATGAGAGAGAAGTAAATCCTGATTCATCTTTGTGGGCAGAAGATCAGTTAAACGTAAGATTTCGACGTGCTATTGACACGTTAGTAAGTTTTCTATCGAAAAAAATGTGTCCTCATTACTTTATGAAAGATGTCAATCTGTTTGAGGAAAAGTTCGGTGACGTACATTATAAAAAATTGATATCTCGAATAACTGATATCCAACTTCATCCTAATGCGTTTTTGGAAAAAGTAATAAAAAAAGTATCCTAATCATAAATACTTATTCAGCTCAATTTATCCTTAGAAGAATCGTATGGTACACACCTTGTGAATCGGTACTAGCTTTAGTTGACCTTCAGAACGAACTCATGCTAGGTAGTTATCGTAGATTTATAAGTTTTACACCGTAGTGAAAATAGAAAACTGACGTTTCGGACGTTAGTCCTTCGTCGGAGTCAAAATGTGTTTGATTGACTCCGACGAAGGACTAACGTCCGAAACGTCAGTTTTCTATTTTCACTACGGTGTAAAACTTATAAATCTACGATAACTTGTTTCATTAGAAACACCGACGCAGTCCACGCTAGTTTCACTAGCCATCATCTACATCATGCTAGGTAGGTCAACCAATCAGAATTGAGGATTCGACATCGTATTTTGATTGGCATTTTTTTAGTGATTCTGCCTAAAGAACTCATGAACGAATTCTTCATTCTTGGCAGAATTCCATCTCAATTGACAAATCTACATCATTGTACTCAATCCCTGCGAGGAAAACTAACTAAAATTAGTTGAACCATTGCTTTTGGGGAATTCGGTCATGCTATCATTTTTAAAAAAGTAATTTCAAATTTTAATTAAGTCTTAATATATTTTAATTTGTATTGTATAATATTATATGACTTAGGCCCAGGTCAGACGCCGTAATTCACATGAGCCGAACCTAATACAGGGTAATAAGGTCATGTGAAGTACGGCGTCTGACCCAATTAAGTTCGGCTGATTCTTTTTTTACCGACTAAGTCGTGAAAAACACTGAAGATCGACTTCGGGTCACACGCCGTACCTCACGTGGGCCGATCCAAATGCATTAATTATGTTAAGGCATGTTTTGGCCTCGTTTTCATTAACCATCACTAAAGCGCATGCGCACTTGAGCATTCAAAGATGGCGGATGATGTGGAAACCCTGAATGTTTTGTTAAACCGTTTATCTGAATGATTGTTACAGACAATTTCAAACCAACCAAAATTACATGCAAAGCGTTTACATGCTCTTTCACGTAAGTCCGTTTCATTTCGCGAAAGCAGAAGAAGAGCATAAACGAAACATACACGTAGCAGTGCCACCCTTTTTTTTGCAAAAGTATGATGGTAGCCCGTACGATTCTTTTGATGGTAGCCCGTCTTCTTCTTGAATTCAATTTGTTTTATTAGCAATATCCGGCGAGCTGCTATGGCAGACGCCATTATGAAGCGTTTGCCGCTGAACACTCAAACATGATTGTTTTAGGTACGACTGTAAATATTCGTAATACTGATCGACGTTTGACTCAACCCAGTCAATCTAATTCCATAAGTCGGTCTAAACTACAATTAGATTCGGCTCATGTGAATTACGGCGTCTGACCTGGGCCTTAGTTTATACCTAGCATCTTATTATAAATGTTATGCGCGATAGATCATTCCTATGGATATCGTTTACATATTTCGTTACATATTTTTAGGTCAGTAGTTTATACTATATTAGTAGTATGTATTATATATTCATTAAAAATAATTAAAGAATAAACCAGGCAGACTTTATGAAGAAAATAATATACGCGAATAATTAGTAATAACTATATTCCAATTAATAACAATATTACTGCTGTAAGTTATCACGCGGACTGTAAAACCTATTCTCTGAACTGACTTTTCTGAGACTGGAGTGAAAAGAGGGAGTGTTAGAGCCGTATAAACGGTGTATTGTAGCAATAACAAATAAAAAAGCATGCATAAAAAAAACACATTTTTGCCAACTTTAGTTCGAAAGTTTGAGTTCAATAAACTCGGTATTTGATTGAAGAAACGAGTTCTTATTAAGGAGGCTCTGGGTAGTTTTGTCTGGCACAGCTAGCCGCATCGAAACGGCTACAACTTCGTCTTGAATAACGCGATCTGCAAGCACTTTTCACACAATGTCAGGAAAGGATTAAAGTTTTCAAAAATGATAAATTAGTTTAAAGCGGACTTTTCATTATGACGTAATGATGACATCATAGAAATCGTTTATGGCTTATTTTCTCGAAAACTAGACCTAAACCTTCAAAGCGACTTGTACCAGTCGATAGTATTCAGCAAGGCGCCCAACATATTGCAATATGAAAAAAATGTATGAGAACGTTTTCCAAATATTCCGCGATGAATATTTTCATGGACTTTCACTATCATTTCCAGCGTGTCAACTTTATACCCTCAAAATTGGGATTTTAATGTAGTGGATTCAATATTTTTAGTAGCTAGAATATAGGTACGGATATAGACACTCCTTATTGAGTATGAATCAAATTGTGACTTTTTTTATGTTATGGATTTTTTGATATGAAGGCAAATGACCCCATTTGTTGTCAAAAGCGAAAGAAAATCATGTTGAATAAATAAACTATTTCGTAAGATTTCTCTCGTTAATTTTGATCACCACCAGTTTTACCAAATTATTTTATTCTGTAATATGAGAGTTGTCCAATACTGTCGAACTGATACGGATCGTCAGTGTGGCTCACGATCCGTACGATTCGTGAAAGTCATTGATGTGCATAAAACACGCATATCAGTAGGTGTGTGCACTTAACCTTTCATGGTAGCCCTGTGTGAAGTGTTTTATCACCGTCTGTGTAAAATGGCTATGGTCACCCTGTGGTAGTTTCAATGATGCCGTACCTGGGGTCCCTCACCATCCGTACCATCCGTGCTCACATAAAATACTTTAGATGTGAAGAAAACCATGAAGTATATTCATTATATAGAATATTAATAATTCATACGGATGTGTGATCAGTAATGTAATTATCAATTGGAAAAGTTGGTAATCTGATATATAATGCTTTTACTTATGAGTTCACCAATCGTAAAATTATAGTAAAGTAAATATTTGATATAGTTAAGATTGTTAAAATTAAAATTAAAATTAAAATTAAAAGTTAAAATAAAAATTAATGTACACTGTATGTACAAATGGTACCATCCGTACGAATCGCACGGATGGTACAAATGGAAGGGTATGTGAAGAGCTCGCCATAAACATAAAAAAGTATAAGTAAAACTATAAGATACGTGACAACGTACGGTCCGTGCATATGATTATCAGTTGGTTCGATTCGTGACAACGGTAAACTGTGCTTCTGTAGGGGTCGATACGATTGATTTTTCGTTTTATTAAATAACAACAACACGCTATCCTATTCGAAACAACGACGACTCTCCCTCTCTCCAGGCTTTTCTCTACCTACACAACGCAGGGTTCCCTATTCGGAATCTTATACGCATAAACAGTGCATATCATTATCAGTTGGTTCGATTCGTGACAACGGTAAAAGTGTAGAATTGCCTTGATAATATCGTAATGTTTCAGCACATTTAAGGATGATTTTACCTAGCAACGGGCCTGCAAAAACTTTACATTACAGTGTATATTTATTCATTGAAAGATTTTTTTACTTTTTTGTGGTTATTTATATAAATTATAATGTGGCAATTTATTAGGTATTTGATAGTCATTTCTACTTGATTTTCGAGCGTGGTTTATAACGATCCATTAGCTTTCGATAACAGGGTAATCATAATTCCTATAGGATTTGATGGTGATTTGAATTGGTTTCGAGCATGCTTTATAACGATCCGTTCGTGGTTTAGAACGATTCTTTGCTTTTTGTTGAAAGCATAATTCTTATAGGATTTGATGGTGATTTTGACGGGATTTTCGAGCGTGGCTTATAGCAATCCATATTGGCTTTTTGTATAACAGCGTAATTCCTATAGGATTTGATTGTGATTTGACGTGATTTTTGAGCGTGGCTTGTTACGATATTGGCTTTTGATAACCGCGTAATTCCTATAGAATTTTATTTGGATTCTAAACGTTATTTTCGGGCGTGGTTTATTACGATGCATTGGCTCTTTGATAACAGCGTCATTCTTATAGGATTTTGTGAGTTTTTCAAGAAGGATTTGATGGTTATTTTGACTTGATATTTGAGCATGGGTTTTTTCGATTCATTGGTTTTTGATAAAAGCGTAATTCTTATAGGATTTGATGGTAATTTTGACGTGATTTTCGAGCGTGGTTTATAACAATCCATATTGGCTTTTGATAACAGCGTAATTCCTATAGGTTTTGATTGTGATTTTGACGTTATTTTCGAGCGTGGTTTTATACGATCCATTGGCTTTTGATAACCGCGCGTCATTCAATAGGATTTTGTGATTTTGACGTGATTTGTGAGCGTGGCTTTAATATTACGATGTTGGCCTTTGATAACAGCGTAATTGCTATAGAATTTTATTTGGATTTTTAATTACGTGATTTTCGAGCGTGGTTTATTACGGTCCATTGACTTTTGATAACGGCGCAATTCATATAGGATTTGATATAACAAGCTTCAAGCCGAATTTTAGGATACCAACGTTACCATAGTAACGACCGCAAAGTCCGCAAATGTGTTAACCAGATTTGTATCGAAGTGTTTGTAAATCTCCATGAGCTAGAAAGCAATCAGTCATCGTCTTCAAGTTAATTCTTGAATGCTTGGATTAAAATTTTATAAGATTATTCCTTATTTGGCTGTTACTGCAATGAGACTCGGCGCCAAATTTGAAATATTATCTTGCACTTCTTGTTTTTGAGCTCAGAAGTGCCTTTGACGAGGCCGAAAGTTCACCCTTGTTCTTCGTCTATGGAGCAATGATTCTTCAAGCTTTTTTTGGGAATCTGGATCGCAAAAAAGTGGTTTGTACTAAAAAAAGATATATTTTTTGCATAACCCGAAAAAAAGTTTTGCTTAAGGTGACTGCCTACTTTTGGAAATTGATTTAAACTTTTTTTTAACTTCCATTTTCCTAATTGAAATTTAATGCTGATCTGAAAAGAAAAATAGGGTGTCCCGAGCTTGTTTTCGAGACAATCAGCATTTAATGGAAGCCTACGCGCGAGCTTTTGGAGCAAAAATTGCGCCACCGGAAGTGATTAGAAAACAATTAAGATTCATAAGATAACAGTTATTTGCAGACTTTATGATTGCACGAATGAAGGCTAATCAATCATTCTACATGGATATTTTCGACAAAAATACAAAGAGATACATTGATTTGTCATATTTTGTAGTTTCGGTGCTCTTAAAAAATCTCATAAAGTCGAACAAAAATCCCTACAAAAATCTATTTTTTTATGTGCTACTGATTAAAACTTTTCCTAAAATGTTGAAATAACATAGATTTTTAGGAGTTTCTTCGAATGAGCTATTAGAAAATAAAGAGTCCCGTGCAAAATTTGAGGGTTTTGCCCTGTTGAAGCTCAAGACATGGTTCTTCAATAAAAATCTTGTAGATTTTTCAGTGGTTTTGGAGCGCGCGCACATCGTGGGCTCAAATCGAACGTTCAAAAGTAGGCAGCCACCTTAAGCGAGATTTTAAGTCTGTTTAAGGACGAAATCACTTCCCGCCCGATCTCAGAATTATGAGATAAGATGGCGGGAACATTTCTAATCCCCAGCAGTGAGTTGTGTCTTTGGACAATGTTGGCCATTGAGCTGGTAACCTTAGAAAAATCCTTTTGCAAGTCTTTTAGTTTCCCTATATTATAATCAGATAGATGAGGCAATGCGCCATGTGGGATGGGCTCGGATATCAAATAAGAACATACGTAATAGGTAAATTACGAGCCTTAGATGAAACGACTGAAGAAGAGTGCCATACAAGTCTTTCACAACTTCAAGTCGCGTAAAAAATGAGCCAGCTCAGCTAGAGGCTGAGATGTAATACGATCCCAATCCGAGGCTGAGATGTAATACGATCCCAATCCGAGGCTGAGATGTAATACGATCCCAATCCGAGGCTGAGATGTAATACGATCCCAATCCGAGGCTGAGATGTAACTCAAGCCTAATCCGAGGATATAACTAGCTAAAACTAGTGTGAGCTGCGTCGGTGTTTCTAATGAAACAGTAATGATGAAAAGGTAAATTATACACCGTGAAAAGATGAAAAAACTTACTGACGTTTCGGACGCTAGTCCTTCGTCGGAGTAAAAGAGAAAGAAGTGGTAGAAAGGAGTGTATATATGATAGAATAAGACAAAAGAAACCAATGAGAGCAAGGTAGGCAAGGAAACAAAAACAAACAATCAAAAGACAAAAGGAAAGGTTAGTTGAAAATAAAGCGTTCATTAATCCCGTTGGGACTAAGAGTGCCCAATAGGTGAATAAGCCGCATTTCTTTGGTCTTGCGACAATCATTGTTGCCGTTAAGCAAAGAAAGACCGAAAACAATGAAGTCAGAAAGAGAATGATTAGCTAGATTAAAATGGCGAGAAACTGGTTTGGTGGGATCGTTATTGCGAATATCATAAAGATGATTGCAAATGCGATCACCAAGACGGCGGCCAGTCTCACCCACATATAAAAGATTACAGCGGGTACACTTAATACAATATACAACATTAGAAGTGGTACAAACAAAATGGTCAGTGATTTTAACAGTAGATTTAGGACCGACAACAGAAGTGTGAGAGGCTATGTGAGGACAAGTATAACAACGTTTACGAGAACAGCGAAAAGTACCAGGTTCTTTGTTAGAGGGAAGAACTCCCTTGACCAAGAAAGAACGGAGATTACGATCACGTTTATAGGAAAAGAGAGGGCGGTCATTGAAAATAGCAGAAGTGCGGGTATCAGAGTCAAGCAGAGAAAAGTTGCGGTTAACAATAGGCTTAATGGAAATGTTAATAGGATGATACGTAAGAGTGAAAGGAATGCGGTCATTAGAGGGACGAGTGTGAGATGTGAGAGCGGTGGTACGATCAATAGTAGAAACTTTACGAATAGCGCGATCAATAACATGAGCAGGATAATTACGCTTAAGGAAGAAGGAACGCATCTCAGAACATTTAACAGAAAAATCAAGATTATCACTACACAGACGACGAAGACGAAGAAATTGCGAGAACGGAATAGCGTTAAGAGTGTGCTTAGGATGAGAAGACGAGTAGAGTAAATAAGAATGGGAGTCAGTAGGTTTGTAATGGACACTAGTGCTAAGACGGTCGTCATTAACACTAAGCAAGATGTCAAGGAAAGTGACTGATGTTTCACTAACCTCCCACGTAAAGTCTAAGGCAGGGTGAAAAGAGTTAACAAAAGAGATGAAAGAATCTAAGTCATTACGCGAACAAGAAGTAGCACCAATACAATCATCAATATACCGTCCAAAAAACTCAGGTTTAGGTCCAGTATATTGTTGAAAAACAAGGTTTTCGATATAACCAACAAACAAATTGGCATAACTAGGGCCCATCTTAGTACCCATAGCAACACCGTTTACTTGCCGATAAAACCGATCACCGAAAGAAAAACAATTAAGAGTAAGAACAAGTTCAGCTAAGCGTAACAAAGTGGGAGTGCTGGGCTCGAGGACAGGACGAAGATCGAAAAAATGCTGAAGAGCACGAAGGCCATCATCATTAGGAATAACAGTATACAAAGATTTGACATCCATAGTAAACAAAAGCTTAGAAGTATTCCTAATGATGATGGCCTTCGTGCTCTTCAGCATTTTTTCGATCTTCGTCCTGTCCTCGGCCCAGCACTCCCACTTTGTTACGCTTAGCTGAACTTGTTCTTACTCTTAATTGTTTTTCTTTCGGTGATCGGTTTTATCGGCAAGTAAACGGTGTTGCTATGGGTACTAAGATGGGCCCTAGTTATGCCAATTTGTTTGTTGGTTATATCGAAAACCTTGTTTTTCAACAATATACTGGACCTAAACCTGAGTTTTTTGGACGGTATATTGATGATTGTATTGGTGCTACTTCTTGTTCGCGTAATGACTTAGATTCTTTCATCTCTTTTGTTAACTCTTTTCACCCTGCCTTAGACTTTACGTGGGAGGTTAGTGAAACATCAGTCACTTTCCTTGACATCTTGCTTAGTGTTAATGACGACCGTCTTAGCACTAGTGTCCATTACAAACCTACTGACTCCCATTCTTATTTACTCTACTCGTCTTCTCATCCTAAGCACACTCTTAACGCTATTCCGTTCTCGCAATTTCTTCGTCTTCGTCGTCTGTGTAGTGATAATCTTGATTTTTCTGTTAAATGTTCTGAGATGCGTTCCTTCTTCCTTAAGCGTAATTATCCTGCTCATGTTATTGATCGCGCTATTCGTAAAGTTTCTACTATTGATCGTACCACCGCTCTCACATCTCACACTCGTCCCTCTAATGACCGCATTCCTTTCACTCTTACGTATCATCCTATTAACATTTCCATTAAGCCTATTGTTAACCGCAACTTTTCTCTGCTTGACTCTGATACCCGCACTTCTGCTATTTTCAATGACCGCCCTCTCTTTTCCTATAAACGTGATCGTAATCTCCGTTCTTTCTTGGTCAAGGGAGTTCTTCCCTCTAACAAAGAACCTGGTACTTTTCGCTGTTCTCGTAAACGTTGTTATACTTGTCCTCACATAGCCTCTCACACTTCTGTTGTCGGTCCTAAATCTACTGTTAAAATCACTGACCATTTTGTTTGTACCACTTCTAATGTTGTATATTGTATTAAGTGTACCCGCTGTAATCTTTTATATGTGGGTGAGACTGGCCGCCGTCTTGGTGATCGCATTTGCAATCATCTTTATGATATTCGCAATAACGATCCCACCAAACCAGTTTCTCGCCATTTTAATCTAGCTAATCATTCTCTTTCTGACTTCATTGTTTTCGGTCTTTCTTTGCTTAACGGCAACAATGATTGTCGCAAGACCAAAGAAATGCGGCTTATTCACCTATTGGGCACTCTTAGTCCCAACGGGATTAATGAACGCTTTATTTTCAACTAACCTTTCCTTTTGTCTTTTGATTGTTTGTTTTTGTTTCCTTGCCTACCTTGCTCTCATTGGTTTCTTTTGTCTTATTCTATCATATATACACTCCTTTCTACCACTTCTTTCTCTTTTACTCCGACGAAGGACTAGCGTCCGAAACGTCAGTAAGTTTTTTCATCTTTTCACGGTGTATAATTTACCTTTTCCTAATCCGAGGCTGAGATGTAATACGATCCCAATCCGAGGCTGAGATGTAACTCAAGCCTAATCCGAGGCTGAGAGCAAAATCAGTATAATCAAATGTAAATAGGTTCCGATACGAAGGTTAGAAGTAAAATCGAGTTCACTATGAAGGTTAGAAGGGAATAAATTGAATGTTTGATGATTTATAAGTCAGTCTGTTGAATGTTTCAAAAGTAGTATAGGGAATGGGGGTTCTAGCGCAGTGACAACCGGAGGATTACCCGCCTAAAGTGAATTCTCCGATTTTTACCGTTATTACCCGCATTCCCCGTTTTAAGTCTATAATATGTTAGTCTATATATGGAGTGCGAAGAATGTAAGAGAACTTTTAAGAAAGAAGCGGATTTGAAGAAGCATTTGAAAATGAAGACGAAGTGTATGAGCAGCTATGATTGCGGATGTGGTAAGAAGTTCAAGACGAAAGTTAAATTGTATTGGCATTGTCAGGACTGTGAGTACGACTACGACGATCTGAAAAGTGCTTGGTATTAGGTATAAAATATTTCCTATTATATAGATGGAATCCCAAAGCAACTTCGAAACGGTGTCGATACTCGGTAACGGTGAGATTGACGTTAGACAGTTTTGGCGAAAGTCAGAAAAAAGATTAAAAGGACGCTCCGAAAAGGTATAGAAGACTTAGGAGCCCTGAAAGCAAGTATAATGGTAGAAGTGAGTCTATCGAAAGACGAGGTGACGACGACAGCAATGCTGCGATCAAAGTCGTTAGTGATATTAGAATCTACGAATTTGGATAGGTTACTCAGTGAAGCCTTAGAAGCAATAATGGAGTCGCTGTCTAACTACACGAAAGATGGATCAGGTTGGACAGTGGAGGAGGTTGAAGGAATAGAGATAAGTATGGCTAGGTACGTACCCATACGTGGAGGAAGTTACGTACCACTACCAGTGTGGGTAGAAAGGAAGAAGGCCATCGTAAACGTGAAGAATGAAGACAACCGATGCTTTATGTGGGCAATCAGGTCTGCGCTGTATCCAGCAGAGAAGGATCCCTGCAGGATGAGTAAGTATCCCACAGATGATTTAGAGTGGGATGGTGTGGAATTTCCCATGCAGTTGATAGACATTCCCATATTTGAGGAGATAAACGATCTAGCAATTAACGTTTACGGAGTCAGAGAGCAGACGATAGTACCGTTAGTCCTGTCAAAGAGTAAAGGAGAGCGCGTACATCTCTTCTACCACGGCGGACATTACTCATGGGTTAAGCACATTAGCAGACTATTTTACAGACATACTAAGCACAAAGGCAAAAAGTATTTCTGCGACTGTTGTTTACTGTCATTTACATCCTTAAATACCCTAAAGAAACACGATGAGATCTGCCGCGGAGTCGAAGAAGTGGCGCAACGGATTCAGATGCCCGCCAACAAAGAGCTTTCATACGCAGACCATCAAAAGCAGATGCAGGTCCCTTACGTGATATATGCAGACTTCGAAGCGTTGATAACTAAGGAACAGCAGAAAAGTGGTGCCACGAATAAGGTAGGATTACACGAGATCTGCTCCTTTGGTTACATAGTAGTCAGATCAGACGGCAAGGCCGACCCTCCCGTGATTTACCGAGGTAAAAACGCATCTAATAAGTTTCTAGAAGCATTGCGAGAAGAGGAGGAGGAGATAAGAGAACAATTAAGACGTCCAAAGAAGATGGAATTTACCAAAAAGAACCAGGAGGAATTTCACAAGGCAAAGAAATGCCACATTTGTCAACATACGCTTCTTCAGTTTGGAGAACAAGCCAAGAAAGCGTGGGACGAAGATGGAAAGTATCTAGGGGAAGCTCATTTCAAATGCGGGAAGTATGCTAAGAAAGGTGAGAAGCCGGGAAAGCCCTCCACTCACTGCATTCATTGTCATAAAGCATTCGTTGAAGACTTCTACGTGGATAAGGTTAGGGATCACTGCCACATCACGGGTAAATACAGAGGAGCGGCCCATTGGAAATGTAATATAAACTTCAAAGTAAACCCAGATATGGAGATTCCCGTGTTCTTTCACAACCTTCGCGGTTACGACTCCCATTTACTCCTTCAGGGAACAGACGGATCCGACGTCAAATGTATTCCTAACAACAAAGAGCGTTACATGTCGGTAACTGTGGGTAAGCTAAAGTTCTTAGATTCGCAGCAATTCATGGCAGACTCTTTAGCAAACCTCGTAAAGTACAACGCCAACTTCCCCATTTCCAGTCAATACGGCGCGGAAAGGAAAGGAGTCTACCCATACGAATACATGGATTCCTGGGAGCGCTTCCAAGAATCTTTGCCCAGCAAAGATTGCTTCTACAGCACCCTAAACGAGTCCGGCATAAAGGACGAGGAGTACCAGCATGCGTTAGACGTGTGGGAAAAGTACTCCTGTGAGAACATGGGGGATTACCACGACATTTATCTAAGGTCTGACGTAGTGCTGCTCGCAGATGTTTTTCAAAGCTTCAGAAAGATGGCTATGGAGTACTACGAATTGGATCCCGCTAATTTCTACACGGCTCCCGGACTCAGCTGGAGTGCGCTGTTAAAGAAGACAAATGCGCAACTGGATCTCCTAACGGAATACGACATGTACCGCTTTATGGAAGACGGTATTCGTGGTGGCGTTTGCGGGCCCAGCAGACGTTATGCCCGCGCAAACAACCCCCTTGTAGAGCACGACCCAGAGAAACCAACTACATACATTTACTACCTGGACGCAAACAACCTTTACGGTTGGGCAATGTCACAGTACTTGCCTGTGAGAGACTTCGAATGGGACACCGTGCGACCCATAGACTTCTACATGCAGGTAGGAAAGGAGGAAGACAAGGGTTACGTTTTAGAAGTGGATCTGGAGTACCCAGAGCACCTGCACGACGAACACGACGAGTTTCCCTTAGCACCAGAAGCAATAGAGATACCCTTCCAACAGCTGTCACCGCTGCAAAAGCAAATGTGCCCTGGTTACAAACCGTACAGGAAACTAACTATGAACCTGATGGATAAGAAGGAGTACGTTGTCCACTACCGCAACCTGCAGTTCTACGTACGCCACGGAATGCGCGTAAAGAAGATCCACAGAGTCCTAAAATTCACGCAGGAACCCTGGATGCGCCCCTACATTGACTTTAACACACAGAAACGTACCGCAGCTAAGAATGACTTTGAAAAGAATCTATTTAAACTAATGAACAACAGCGTGTTCGGAAAGACAATGGAGAACATCCGCAAGCGCGTAAGCGTAAAAATAGTCAGCACCAAAGAGGAAGCAGAAGCATATGTGTCACAGCCAGGCTTCGTTAGATACGTAGAAATGCTGAACTTCTATGTGATTCACATGAAGAAGGCGAACCTGCTCCTGAATAAGCCCGTATACACCGGCTTTACGGTGCTGGATCTGTCTAAGTTGTTAATGTATGAGTTTTACTACGACAAACTAAAGCCAAAGTACGGAGACCGCTGTCACCTTTTGTACACAGACACCGACTCCCTAATCCTAGAAGTGCAGACGGAAGACGTCTACCAGGATTGCGTCGAAGACATAGACGAGTACGACACCAGCGGTTACCCAAAGGAGCACTTTCTTTACAGCGTCAAAAATAAGAAGGTAATTGGGAAGATGAAAGACGAAATGTTAGGAAAACCCATAGTAGAGTACGTGGGTCTGAAACCAAAGATGTACAGCGTGCTAAAGTTGGACGGTGTGGAGAAGAAAGCCAAAGGCGTAAAAAAGTACGTGGTTAAGAAGGACATTACGCACGAGTCCTACCTTAACGTATTACGAACGCGCAAGGAACAGCGGCACAAGATGAACAGCCTGCGCAGCTATGGTCATCAGATACATAACGTCACGCAGGAGAAGGTGTCACTGTCTGCATTTGACGGTAAGCGATGGATGTGTGATGACGGAGTGCACACGATAGCATTCGGACATCACACGATAAGCAGTTCTTCTTTGACGAACCCACGTGTGGGACCATCGTGAAGATAATACAAGATGGGCTGACCCTTCTTAGCTATTACACTTCGTATCTGGTAAGTTTCCAAAGACCAATTAGGATCCGTAGCTCTTTTGGATCCTCCTTCTAATTCGCCCGGTCCGTAGAGATATCGGACCGTGACATTACCTAATTTCTTTTCATGGGGGAAGACCGCCCTCGAACTTCTGACGTAGGACTTGTGTTCCACGTGCTTCTTTTTTATGGCCTCCTTGGGTTTCATTCCCGTAGCCCTGGCCGCCTCGTTGTTCAAAGCCACAATGACCTGGGGAAGCCGCTGTGTCCATTCCTTGTTTCGCTTAGAGGGATCTTCCAGCTCTTTCCAATACTGGTATCCAAAGAGACGCTCAGCCAGGGTTTTATTGAATCTTTCGACAATGCTCTGACCTCTGTGGTACTCTGCTTCTGCTCTCCTAATTTTGGTGTCGTGGTCTTTCAGGGTCTTGGTAACCACGCCCATGAACTCTGTCCCCGCATCCACTTGCAGCAGCTTAGGCCATTTCAAAACGCGCTTATAAATTCTACCTAGGGCTTCTGCGACTTCCCCAGAATCCTTGCTGGTTATGGGTTCGGCGTCCTTGTATCTGCTTGCGATATCAACTACGGTCAAAGCGTATCTATAGGTCTTTCTTCTCACCGTGTCGTGTGGTAAGAAAAGCAAATCTGCCTGATGAACTTCATTAGGGGTATTTACGGTAAAGCTGGGTCTGGGAATGTACTTGGGCACAGGAAGATAAACCTGCCAGATAGTCTGTTTCTTTAACCAATTCTTAGCCGTTTCTTCTGATACCCTGGCTGCGGTAGCGAGTTTCTTGATAGCCGACGCTCCTTTCCAATAGCCTTCAGGTCCGTAGTAAATCCTTTTGAGTTTGTCCTCAGTTCGACCCATTATATGAATTCCAGAACAAGATTGATCTTACGTCCGTTGAAGTCCACCGTCTTTCCGTCCACTTTAATGGTGATGTTTATGCTTTCTACCAAATCACAAGGCAAGTCATAGTTCAAAGAAATGGGTGTATATTCTACCAGGTCAAATGGATTACCTTTAGGTGAAAACTTGGACATCAGATGGGAGGGATTTCCGTTGCTGTAACTGCAGACCAAATCACAATAGACTTCATAAGAGGATGCGACTTTCCAATTCACAGGTATGGCCGTGGTGGTAATCGTCTTACCTGTGATACCTAGTAAGGATCCCAATGGAGAACCCTTAAGCATGGTTGATGAGAAGCTTGACATACCATGCTTGATAGTCATTTCATGCGGCAATCCTGTGGTGAGAGTATAACCGCGCTTGGCTAGCTCCTTAGCCAGCGTTATAGGGGTGTAATGCCCATCTGGGAGCATTACGGTAGTAAAATTGCCAGACGTCTTTTCCTCAGTGACCATACCATCGATCAAATTATACCAAGAATTGTACAAAGAGCAACTGACCAGCCGAACCGTATGGGCTCTGATGGGAGGATTCAGATAAGTAGTAAAGTTATTCTTATCGCTTTCCAAAAAGACGATCATTATATATTAGACGCTCATGCTTCGCGTCACTCAAACTAAATACGCCAAGGCGGCGCCTCCTGCCAGCCCTGCAACTCCTACAAAGACCAACTCATTGTCTTTTTGTTTCTTTGACGGCTGATAGTAATTCTTAAATTGTGGCTTTTGCATCCTAAACTCTGGGTGTGTTTGTGCATAAAGTTTAAAGGCGTAGTCCGTATTTTCGAAGTTCTTATCCGCCTGCATTTTGTCTTGGTAGTTCTTATCCAACCAATCCCTGTAAGCCTGTCTCTTTTCATTCCAAGCCGCCACGTCCCTTTGATATTTCTCCAGCGCTAAGTCGTGCCTTTTCCTCTCGGCATCGCCTTTGTTGCCCCTAACTAATCTATCCAAATATTGACCACCATAATTAGCTCCAGTGAATGCTAAAGCCGCAATAACACCACCTACCAATACGCTTGCCATATATAAGGGCCTCACGGCCTAGGCAGGTACTTTTCCTTCTGTAGGTAGTCCTTAAGGGCAATGCTACCTGCTACTGCAGCAGTCATCTTAGCAAAGCCCGTAATGCTCTTGCTTGGGTCTTCAGTAAAGTCTTCTTTGAGCACTTTCTTACCTACCCAACCAATACCTGCGACAATAGAAGTAATAATAGCTGCATCTTCGACGGTTTTCATAAACGACATTATATTACAAGGAGAGGAGGTTTTATTCCATCTCGGGTATTTTACTTCTCTTAGGAGGCTCCACATACCTCATTTCTGCCCTTGGTTCCACTTTTGGTTTAGCAGACCGCCATTGTAAGTAGAGGCTGCCTGCTGCTATAGCAATTCCTAATGCTCCGATAACGTAGCCTGGATTCCAAAAGGATTCCTCTTCTTTTTCCTCTTCCCTCTCTTCTTTTTTGGCTTTGTTCTTTCTATTCATTTCCGCGAGCTTCTTCCCCGCAGCGACTCTGCCCGGAGATTTAGGCTTGGTGATCTTTTGCTCTCGAGGGGTTTCCTCCGCCTTTGTTTCGGTGTCACTCATCTTATATCTAAGGACTTGAAGGACTTGATAAGTAACTTGATGACAACTTGATGACGACTTGACGATGACTTGACTAAGTACTTGATGACGACTTGACGATGACTTGACTAAGTACTTGATGACGACTTAACTAAGTCCCGTGGATGACTTGAGCATCACTTGGTGTGACTTGACTAGGTACCTCGGCAAGTGCTGCCTTAAAGATCTCCTCGACTTGCTTATCTTTTTTGTAGTCCTTCCAAGACACCAATACCTCCTTCAAGTCGACATGTTGAGCTACGTGAAGTCCCAAAGATGCGACTGCCATTAACTTACCGCACTTCAAAGACAACCAGCCGCAGGTTATCTTAAGTTCTTGGGATATGACATAGTCCTCGCTTATGTCCTTCCGCAGAGCCTCCACGTCGTCTATGGGCAGCGCAAGTCCAAGCAGTTTAGTGGCCAGCTTAATAGCGGAGTCTGCTACGGCATTCGTGGTTTTACTTGCAAGGGCAGCTTCATACCTTTTATGGAACTTTTTTACCTCCTCTTCTGACAACTTATTAACCTGCTCATGCGTTAACTCCTTACCTATCATTTCCTTACATTTTCCCGATGACACCAGGACGTTAAGTTGTTCTTTAAGGTTACTTTCATCTACGGGGACTTCGTCTAAGAGCTGCTCAATATCCATATATGTTAACGGAATACGGAAACCTCAAAGAGAAGATCATCTTAGAATGTTGGTGCGTTTTTAAATGCCGCATGTATTCGTGTAACTGTTCCTTAGATATCTCACCGCCGTAGTCAGAGAGAATGGTTTCCAAATCACTCCGACTGGGAGTGTAGAAGACGACAAGTGAACCTATGTTTTCCCTAAAAGGTTTAGAGACGCTGGTAAGCTGCTGGGAGAGCAACCAAACGCTGATATTGTCATGCCTGCCACTGAAAGCAAGCTTCACTAATTCGGATGTGCGTCTTTTTACGTCGTCCCCGCAGGCGATGTCATCCAGTATGAGGAGTGTCTGAGTATCCTTGGGGAATTGTTTATGCCAAAACTTCAAATGGCTGGATAACTCATTAGGGTCCAAAATATCCACGAAGAAGTCGTCATCTTTCACTCCTATGCCTGTCCAGGTGCGGTTATTCACATAGGTGGGACATAATAACACTATGTAGTCGAAACGGTATCTAAAGGGTCCGAGGAGTTGCTCCACTACGAACTGCGTTTTACCACAGCCGGTTGGTCCTACTATCAGAGCATTGCAGGGAATATGTTCTGGGTACATTATATATACGATGGACCCAGTGGAAGCAGTAAGAAGGATTGCCGGCGACATGAAAGATAAGAGAGACACCATCGAAATGCAAAGAGAAGAGATAGACCGTTTGAAAGCGCGCGTGCAGGAATTGTATGATGAAATGTGTGGTCTGAAGCGCGCGGAAAGGTTTGGTGCTTTGATAACGATGGCAACGTGGGCAAAAGAGTCCGTTGTGGACTTCATGCGGTATCCATTGTAAAAGGGTTGATTTGTTAAATCCTGCAGACAGATCTTAAAGAGGGGTCTGATATTTATTGTTGATTTGTTAACAAAACAACAAGAAAAATAAGATAGAGATTTAGGACTCTTTGCGCAGGATCTTATATGAGGGGTAAATAACACTATGTTATAATGAGGTGTAAGAATTGTGGTAGGGAGTTCAGCAGCAAACAAAGATTACAATATCACGTTGAAAAGCGTGTGTGCAGTAAGGAAGTAAACAACGTCACCGTTTGCGAGGGCTGTGATAAACAGTTCAGCAGTGCGCAGGCGCTGGAGTACCACCGTAGTAAGAGAGTTTGTTTAAAGAACATATGCGTGCGCTGCGACGAGGATGTTACCGACGCTTGGCACCAACATAGATGCCGTGGTAATTACGATCTGCTGGGCGTAGCATGTTTGAAACATGGCGACGTCGCCGCACGATGTTGCCCAATCGACACCATAAAGGAGTTAACGCGCCGGAAGAAGGAAATAGACCAGCGCTTTGCGGAGTTTGACTGCGTCGAAGGAGTAAGGTGGGAAAACAGAGGCCATTGGGAGGCAACTTGTGAGCGCTGCGGCTGTCAAAGAAGTGACCAGCATATTTGGCAGTGCCTTTACGACGGCCAAGGCGGTTTCAAAGAGTACTTAGATCGCTTTGATGCTTGGCATGCCGGTAACGAGGTGGTTAAGAAAGTACGCAAGGGATAAAAAAGAGAGTTAGGATGGGGTTTGCGCAAAGAGTCTCAAACCTTGTCCTTATTTTTATTGTTGTTTGTTAAGTATCATCAACATTTAACAAAACAACAATAATATTAAAGACCCCTTTGAAATGACCTTGCGATGGAGTAGCGAAGTAAGATCCTGCGCAAAGAGTCCCAAAATACGATCTTATTTTTATTGTTGTTTGTTAAAAGCATTAAATAACATCATTTAACAAATCAACAATAATATTAAGGACCCCTTTAAGATCTGTCTGCAATATAGTAGTAAAGTAAGATCCTGCGCAAAGAGTCTCAAAATACGATCTTATTTTTCTTGTTGTTTGTTAACATCATTTAACAAAACAACAATAATATTAAGGACCTGTTTGGAACCAGTCTGCAGGATTTAACAAATCAACAATAAATATCAGACCCCCTTTTAAAGAGGGTTTGCAACGTATATAATATATGGACTGTATTACATGCGAACTATCAGCAGACTGCATTGCCTCTCGTAAGCCGAAACCAAGAAAAAAATACACCTGCCTTCATTGCGGCAAGGTATTTCCTGAAGAATCCTTCGTGGGTCATTGGTGCTTTGCCGACCCAAAGGCGCAACGTACGATGGTAGACGCACTTAAGAGTGAAGAGGAGACTCAGGCTCCCAATTAACCACATCAAATTCCCATCTACCATCCTTCTTACCATGACTCATAACATGGGTAACATCCTGCCCTTCGATGGCGTACCTTATCCTATCGGGCGCCCAAAGGGTGTATGTTCTTTTTTTATTCTTTAAGACCAAACGTAGACGGTCCAAGTCTTCAAAGACCACGTAATTCTTTATCTCGTAGATTTCCCCCACCTGCAAATCCCTCCAGTGTGTCTGGATGAACTTTATCTCATTGAATTTATCCTTGTCCATATATTCTATGAAATATCTTTAAATGCGTCCCCAAAGTCTGCGCATTCCTAAACTTCTTACAACAATATGCACAAGGTAGGCGAATTCCTCGTGCATACTCCGCGATACTTCTACAAATATCGTCGTAGTCGTTGCTGATCAGCACCTTGTAACCATTCTGCTCATACCTTTCTAATAGTAGACGTTGACTATCAGATAATACCCCGTTGCCTTTTGGAGTCTTCAGCTCGACGCAGAAACCACGGTACCACACGTGCGCATTCAGTATCAGTAAGTCAGGCTGGCCGCGTTGATATCCTTTCTGCCAGCATTTTATGCGCTTGTTTGACGTGTCTTGTAGTTCACCCAGGCCAGGGGCTATGAGCATTTGAGGGTAAAACTTGCGGATGTAGTCCACTACCTTCTTATGCAAGTCGAATTCGTTTTCTATTTTGAATACCAATTTGTTTGGGCTGTCAAATTTCCGCTCTATTTCATATTTACCTGTCTTCCTTAACGCAGGCAGCACTTCGCTGAAAACCCATTTTCTGAACTTCTTGGCTGCGGGCTTCCCAGATCCAAATATCAATTCGTAAAGACCCATTTCGTTGACGTAGGTGGAATGTGGCTGCGCATTAAGGGTGTCAGTCAAATTGGCACCCTTTAAAGACCCCAGAGTTACCCTGTTTTCCTCTGAAACATGCTCTTTCACTGCACTTCTGGAGTTGGTGTATTCTAAGGCATTAGCCACGGACTTCGCTTTGAAGTACAGATTGTCGCCTTGCACTATGCATTGCAGTTCGTTGTCGTTGTTTTCGAATACGCGGAGCATCGTATATCTAAGGAATATTTAACCTTAATATGCAACGCTCTTTAATTGATTCATTTCCACGCTCAGTTGCGCGTCAGACACCACAAAGATGTAGCAGTTTATCTTAGTAGTATCGCTGGCATGCTTGGTGCGCTTGATTTCCAAAGTAATGCCATCCTGGGTATTTACCAGCCGCAATCCCTGGCCATGCATGCTCTCATCATTAGTAGTGCGCATGTCAATCCACAGGGCATATTTATCCTTAAAGAACTCCTTTGGGGCAATTTGATCGCCAAACTTTTGCATTGCCTCCCGGTACATATCTTCAGGTTTTATCCCTTGGGAGTAAACCTTGTTTGGTACTCCGTTAATATTCACGCCGACATTGGTAATGTTGGGGTTAAAGAACGCCTCGGAGTCGCGCAATCCTGCGGTGTATGTTTTTGCGAACAGCAACATTAGCCCCGTTAAACTGCGTCGTGGTATGTTAATACTTTGGTTGATGACCTCTTCAACGTTGTTCGTGAAGCTAAATGTCTTGTACATTACTACGTGGTCGTAAAGGAATGCCTTGCCCGAGCTGTATTCCATGCCCGCACTTCGTGCCAGCTCCTCAGAGTACACGGTCTCGTACTGTAATTCTAAATTGGTGATAGCATATGGATGCACGCCCCCCGAACTTACGTCCTTTCCTTGCAGGATGTTGGTCGTATCTGCCAAGGTTACTTCGAACTGCAGTTCAGAAAGTTGCCTGGGGTAATACGCACCGTGGTTTGTAATAACTTCGAAGTCCAATGGAATGAGATATTTGGTACCGTAGGCTGTCTTTATTTCGTCTTCTCCTGAGGCGCTGGAGGTTGCGCTTCTTACCTTACGTATGGCTTCACTTGCTATTCCTTGTTCTATCTTTTGTGCGCGGTCGAAGGCCGTCAACCACAAATCTTTGTATGTGGTGTAAAGATCGTACCTGTTTAAGTCTAACAGGGATTCGCCAGCAAACTTAATTCTCATCTTAGAAACAAGGTTCCTGCCTACGTTATTAACAACATAACGCGCGTCTGCGGTATCTGGTTGAACTGCTAGGTCAAACCTTAAAGCCAAGGTGCCAGGTACCAATACCAGGTTATCCGTTAAACGGGGTACACCTACATACAAGGTTTCCCCTGGTTTGGCGCTAGAAGGAGTAAAGGTGACCCGGTGAAAGGTGCGTTCTGCTTTCAGACCGCCAACCTGCTTAGGAAGGAGGTTAGGATTTAACTTTGAGCTTATCATATATAATGGAAGCAGAAGGAACGGATTTTGATCCCCTTACCGAAGAAGGTCAAGTAGATATTAATGACGAAGATTATGAGTCTTTAATCCCAAATGACAACGTAGACAAAGAAGGGCTAATTGACAAGCTAAAACGTAAATTTGGCTGGAGAAGGGTCCCCGCTGCTATGCGTTCTATGAGAGACATATTCAGACGTAGGAATCCACAGAAACCCATTCCAGTATTTTTGCAAATGGAAGACTTAGGACCGGTTCCCGAAGCCCCCAGCGCTGCATGGCTTAACCAGATTCAGGAACAAATGAACGAATCCATGGATGAAGAAGAACCGGACGACTTTGATAGGATCAAGGAAGAATTCCCAAACTGGGACCCAGATAAAGTTCAAGTAATGTTCAACGATGATAACGAATGGGGTAAGGAAGTCATAATAGCAAGGTTAAATAGGTCTAATGCTAAGCCATACATTATCAAGGACATAAATGGCAAATACTACCCAGATAAGAATATTCCTCCGACCCTTAGGAAGGCATTGGGAGAACCCAACTTAACCGCGCAAGAAGCCGCAATAGATAAGGAAGTACAAACTGATTCCAATAAGCTCCTTGAGGCGGCAAAAAGGTTACCAACCTTTGCAGGCGGTTTTGGAACACACGGAGAGTTAAGGGCGCAAATAAGGACTCTAACCGATTCACTTCAGACCAAGACGGATGAAGTTGCTGCGTTAAACTCTCAGAAAAGGGAATTGGAGGCTAAGATAGATAAGATACGGACCTTACCAGCACGTCTTATGGAGCAATCCGTTAATGCACATAATTTAGCAGAGGCGCATGTACGATTAGCTGAGGTCGAGGAACAAAAGAAGGCAGCTGAGAAAGACATACAACAAATCAAGGAGGAGCGTGCGGACCTCTTAAGAGCACGCGAGGATTTGGCGGCTCTCAGGACGGCTTATGGTGACCTCGAACTGGATAATGAAGACCTTAAGAAAAGAATCGATGAGATCAACGACGAATTCTTAGAACAACATAGGCTCCTTGCTAAGGACCAAGATGCCATCGAAGCAGACTACAGAGAGAGAATAAGCAGGTTATTAGATGATAAGAGTACTGCCAAGAAGGAGATCGATGAGTTGGAAAGAGAACACTCAGAACAAAACGTAGAACTTGCTAAGCGCCAAAATGCCATCGAAGTACGCTACAAAGAGCGAATAAGTAAGTTATCAGAAGAAAAGAAGGACGTCACGTATAGATTAAGGGTTGCTTTGAGCAAAATAGACAGAGGCGATGAGGAGATAAAGAGCTTAAGGGATAACTTACAGAAACACATCGAAACCCAAAGGAGAATAATAGTGGAAATGGGTGAAAAAGACATGCAAATAGGACAATTTCAACAGGCAATAGAAGACCTGGAGGAGCAAATAGAGCGGCAGCAGGAGATAATCAACGACCAAACGCGACCAGAAATAGAAAGGGAAGCAGCTCAAAAGGCATTAGAAACCCTTCAGGAAAGAGTTGCGGAATTACAAACGCAAAAGGACAACCTTGAAAAAGAATTGGGGCTTACCACTAAGGAAAAGATAAAAAGAGCTTTGGTGAAATATGGTATTCCGCTGGCATTTGCGGTCGCCATTTCCTCCGTAGTAGGTGTGATCCTTAGCTCCCTTAAAGCTACGGGCGCAGGTGTAAAGGCAGTAGGCAAAGGGTTGACGGACTTGGGTAAAAAGATGGCAGCCTCTTTACCGGGGCTGCTCGGTAGTGTCCTCTCTTTGGTACTAAGGACCGGAGGAGAACTATTAAAGTTCGTGGGGAATAACATTTGGATCCTCGTAGTAGCTATTGGGGTGGTACTCCTGAAGAAGATGAAGGTGTAGGCTTGTCCTTATGTATTACTGGTGGCTTATCGTCGTCGGGTGTCCGAGGCATCCTCGACTGGGGATAAGTAAAGATAGTATTCGCACCGCCTTGATAATTTGGTGCCAAAGGTATGGCAGTCATAGTAGAAATGGTCTTATGGTTCCAGGTAGCATCCGCCGTCGGGGGTGCAAACTTTTTCATGTTGGCATTTATCCGAAGGTTGCCAACATCGCTGGGAAGGATCTGTAACTTCGCATATTGGCAATTGGCTATCATATGAAAAGTTACCGGTATAATGTCTTCTGCGCTTGTCGCTCCGTGATCAAACGAGAAATGAACTGGGTTCCTAGTATTAGTAGTCGTTCTGTAAGGCAGCAATGGATGGTCGTTCTCATCGACGATCCTAAACCCGGCATTACAACTCCATCCTAACGAGGTGCTAATAGTGCATATGACCAATCCCAGGCCTCCGACCTCCACCCACAGCCCGGTGTCATACCATTGCTGTTGTAAGTAATCCTTTTCCTCTGAGTAATGGAGGAATGAATCTTCCTTTACATGTGGATTCATAGTATATTAGAAAATCGTAAACAATTTTCCCTAGAGGCTGATTACCATCAAAGTGCTAATGGTCGCATGATTATAAGCATTATCTCTTTGATCCTCTATGCTATTTACGCAAACACTTCCAGTGTCATCCACGCGTATTTGCAGCTTTACTTTTCCGTGGCAATCGGCGACCATATGAAAAGTCCAAACCGATAGGTTTTCAACGCTTTGGGTGTTGGGCTCTACGGAGAAATGTACGGGCTCCCTGTTGTTTGTCTTAGCGCGCATGGGCTGCAGTATGCCATTCTCATCCAGGAACCTGAAGCCGATGTTGGCGTGGCTGCTCGTGCCAATACAAATGCTGCAGAGGATTAACTTCTTTCCTGAGTAGTTCAAATCCACGGACATTCCCGTGACATCAACCCAAGATGCTTGGGAGTATTTTTTTTCACCTGTGTAAGTCGTATAAACACAATCCATTCCGGATACGTAGGGGTTGTTCATCGCCATATATAAAGACTCAAACCAACACTCGCGGCTGCTAGTCCGGCTTTTAGTAAGTTGTGATCATATTCCTCGGGTGTCGTAACCTTCTTTTTTACAGTTTTTGATGGTGTTTCGTGTGGCTTCTCTACGTGCTCCTTCTTTGGCTTCTCTACAAAGTGGGGGATGTTCCTAAGAGTGTCAGAGTTCACGTCATTCACCCCAAACTTCATGTCTTTGGTTGCTCGCTGTAGTTTGTTGTTGTAACCCACAACAGAACTGGCGTTAATAACCAAATTACTTGGCATTAACCAACAACCGGGACTTAAGGCATAATCCAGTCTAACTTTTGATTGCTGCACCGCAAGTTGATACCTTTGAACTGACTTAGATATCTCATTCTCAATAACGGCACTTTCAAAGAGAACAAGGAATACTTGTTGTGTTTCCTGTGACGCACCACTGGCATCTACGATGGGGCTGCGAGTGCTAACCTGGGCTCCTAGGACGCAGTAAACAAAGGCTTCGATGCTTCGATTAATCCTTGCTAGATTCTTTAACCCAATGCCCTTTGCTGCAAAGAATGGCGCCCAAGGATACTTCTCCTTACTCTCTATGAAATAAATTAAATTTCCTTTTGTTCCACTGCCTCCTAAGTCTGAGAATTCGAAGGAGCTGGGATATCCCATGCCTGGACTTTCTATGCTGGCTCCGACATACGAAGCATAAGTGTAAGTCTCTCCTAGACCGTGGGCGGCACCTTCTTTGTTGCGAAAGTCAGGGTCGGTAAGCTTAAATTCATTTCTTAATCGCTCCCATGCGACTTTGTTATATTTATTATCCTTTGGGTTAAAGACAGTATCACCCGGTAAAGGCGCGCCTAGCTCATACAATATTCTTCGAATAGTAAAAGCAACATGAAACCTCAGGAAAGGAATATGAAGCATGTCCGCGGCTATACCACATCCTTTAGTAGCAGCCCAGACAGCAAAGTTTAACTGCTGCGGCCAATATCGCATGCTGGGGCCTGATAACCATTCTCTGGATTCTTTCCCCGACGTGTGCTTCATCCGAGTCTCTCTGAAGATGTCTCTTACTTTTGTCTTAAAAGTCGTAGGACCCACGGGGATTTCTAAGGAGGTAACCATCTTAGCAAAGTCATCCGCTCCGCCTTCGTTATCGTAAAATGGGTAATCCTCTGTTGCCGGTAATAGATTCTTTGGGAAGTTAGGCTTAGGTTTCTGCTGCACAGGCGTTGGTTTTACCTCAACAGGCTTAGACTTAATGACGTCTGTATGCCTTGGTGCAACGCGGGGTAAATGTCCCATATGATTCCCAAATGCGTCGTGGGGATAACGCCTTGACCTGCGGTATGAGCTTCCCATATCGTTTCCAAAAGCGTCGTACATTAGTATATATAATGGATGTTATACCATCAGCACCTCCACTTTATCCTGTTATTCCAAATGAGATGAACGCTGAAAACTTCCGCTTGAATAAAGCGAATTTAATTCTGGCTTACTTGGAGGGGCAGGCAAAACATTACGAAAACGTCAGAAAGAAATACGTCAGAGCCCGAAGTACGCTACATAAAATTGCGATAACTACAGGATCCATGTCCGTAGCATTAACAGGCACTGGCGTTGCTACTTCGCTTACAGGGCCGGGAATAGTCGTTGGAGTTCCTTTGGCTGGCGTTGGGGCAGCTTGTGGTATCATTTCGGCTGTTGCTACGGGTATTATGAAACAGTTGTCAAGCAAAATATCCAAGCATGACACGACAATAGCTCTGTCAAGGGCTAAAGTAAATACGATTACTGACCTTGTCTCAAAGGCTTTGCGTGACAGAAAGATAGACGATGTAGAATTCTCGCTTATCTTAGCCGAAGAGGAAAAATACGAGAAATTGAAGATGGACATCAGAAATAAAAAAACAGTCGTCAAAGATTTAACCGAGGAATCTCGCAAAAAGATCTACCAGGAGGCAAAAGAAGAGCTTCAAAGAAAACTCGCTTAGACATCAGTTTTGAAAAGAGCGTGACAGGATTCTATTTGCATATCGAACGACAGTACGCGTAATCTTATGCCATAAGATTTATGCTAATTTCTCATCTTATGGCATAAGATCCACTATCTTCTTGGAATCCATCCTAACAGGTGGTGGTTGGGGTCTATTTTGTAAAATATTTCGTAAATTACATCAGGATAATAAGGAATATCCTTATTCAAACGACAAAACATCCACTCGGCTCTGCTCATATCAGAAACTTCGGGAATAGAATTACCGGTAATTTCAGACAAAAGATAGGGAATAGCTTTGTAATATTTCCCTAGCTTTAATTTTTTCAGCGTTTTCCGCAGACTTTGCGGGGTTGGCTCTTCTAAATGGTATATGATTCTTTCCATTACTTCGTCGTCTAAATATACCGGCCGATGACCTTGAATGTGACTCATCCAGTCTCGGAAGTATTTTATTCTTTTGTATGGGGTCTTCTTACGACCTCCGTTAGAATAATATTGTTCCCTGGTAGCACAAGGTACGGCATTACGAATATTCTTACCACACTCGTAACACTGTGCTGACGTGTCATCTTCTATTTGCATTTTCTTACCACAGCAAATATACTTATTTGGCTTAGTAGGTACAAACTTAGGTTCCAAGCACTTTACACAGAAGTCGTAAACAAACTCTTTACAATCTTCGCACTCCATATATAGACTAACATATTATAGACTTAAAACAGGGAATGCGGGTAATAACGGTAAAAATCGGAGAATTCACTTTAGGCGGGTAATCCTCCGGTTGTCACTGCGCTAGAACCCCCATTCCCTATACTACTTTCAAACGTGACTTGTAATACGAGTCCAATCCGAGGCTGAGAGCAAAATCAGTGAATTCGTCGAGAATAGGCAGTGTATTCTACTTAAGAGCATAGAATATCATAAATAGAAATCAGAGTAGAAAGTTTAATCGGAATTCGTTTGTGATTTTGCCACAAACAGAGGATTTTAGTAGAATGACCTGTTTGACCTCCCCCGGAAATGATTCTGAATCTCAATGAATATCAATCCGACGCTGCCAATCCGACGCTAGCTTCACTTTGGTTATGCTTCCCAAGCTGATTCAAGCTCGTGAGTTACTTCTTTCAGTAGACAGGGATACATCTGCTTCTAAACAAGTAGATATTACACTCACAGGAAATAAGGGAAGACCAAAATTCTTAATAAGCCCAGAAAAGCTAGAGTACTTCTTAGAGAAAGGCTTCACAGCTACCGAAATTTCTAGAATGCTTGCAGTAGGCAAAAAAACAAAATACAGACAATTTTTCAGTGGTCGACCAAAACTTTATATAATTGTGACTTTTATTTGACCCTTACATACCCCCTTGCATTAGGTAATATCTAGCCTCCTTCGCAGCCGTTAATATCTGGTAAACTAAATTCTACGAAAACAACCTATTGAAAGCAGAGGTTTCTTTCAGACGAACGGCGATATTTCATATTCCAATTTTTATACACAGATCTTCAAATTCAACTGTTCGCATCGACCAAAAACCGATATGATCCAATGGCATGACCAGATGTGATCGAATGGTATTGCCACACCCAATCCAATGGCATAGAGTATTATCCAATGTCATGGCCGATTGCTATTGTTTATAAGATTACGAGGACTTTCTTGTTGGCCATCCATCATGTTCGCCGCCATCTTGGCTTGTTCGTTGTAAGCTTTCATGTGATTTAGTGGTGTTACAGTCACGAAAATGTTGGGAAAATGTGGTCGCTTTGTCACTCTAGCTTGTCCTCTAACATTTGAAGGAAAATTTATTTTCATTTATTTATTTGATTTTCTATGCAGCACCGAAAATTCATTATTCGATACAAAAACAAATTCTTGAGGTCTGTTATGGAAACAAAGTGAATTAAACAATTGATAACTCCATCAAAAGTTAGTTAAATAGAGTGGCAAAGCGACAACATTGTCCGAACATTAAGGGACCATAACATCACTTAGCCGCATGAAGACCACACCCAATCCAATGGCATAAAGTATTATCCAATGTCATGGCCGATATGATCCAATGGCATTACCGGATGTGATCGAATGGTATTGCCACACCCAATTCAATGGCATAGAGTATTATCCAATGTCATGGCCAATATAATCCAATGGCATGACCGATCGAATGTCATGCAAGATATGATCCAATGGAATGGCAGATATTAATCCACACAAAAAATATTATCCAACAGAATGAAATACGATCGAATGGAATGAAATATATCATGCAATGGAAGGAAATTTTATCCAATGGCATTTTTGTCCAAAATCCCCCTCCGTAGATCTCCCACTGACATGTTTCTTTGGCGACCCAACCATCTCTGTTTTTCTTGTAATGTAGGTAGATACTCGGAGACCAAGCGTTTCCAGAATGTGTTCGCGAGCTGCTGCGAATGTCGCCATCTTTCAGTCAGACTGACGTTAACTGTCGCTTCGCACGGTGCAGCACTGCTGTCCTTCCTAAGTAGGAGTAGAGTGTTCGGGGTTAGAACCTCTAGGTCCGTTGGATCGTTTAAAAGTGGCATGAGTGGACGATCGTAAATGATCTTTTCCACTTCACACAGCGTGTTAACAAGAGTCTCGTCGTCTAATAGTTGACTTCCAACCATTGACCACAGGATTCTTCTTGTAGTACGAATCATTCTTTCCCAAACCCCTCCGGTGTGACTTGCTGGGGGCGCGTTGAAATGCCACTGGATTCCCTTTTCTCTTAATCTTCCATGTATCCTTTCTTGGTTCAAGTTACTAAGGACTTCCTTTACTTCTGATTCAGCGCCATGGAAAGTACTCCCATTTTTACTATAGCCCACGTCTGCTCACAAATCTGTACATCGCTTGGATAAACGAATCCGTTGACAAGTCAGACGAAACTTCTTACATGGACAGCGCGTGTAGCTAAACATGTAAAAAGACAGCCATAACGTTTCGCTGTTCCTCTTCTGTACATCAAGTGTAGGGATCCAAAATAGTCTATCCCAACAGACGAGAACTGTGGCAAACCTGGCGTCACTCTTGCGCTTGGTAGAGGTGCTATGTTTTGAGTAGGTGCTTGTGTATTCTGACGACGGCACGTAACACAAGTGTTGAGGATACGTTTCACAGTTGACGGTCCCCTTACTATCCAATACCTTCCAATATCCATACGAATCGCCGCCAACGTCTGATTCGAACCAACATGACCATTTTGCATATGGTAGTGTCTGACTATGAGAGTCGTCACATGATGCCTCGATGGCAGGATAACTTGGTGTTTGCTTAAGTCCTTTACCGGCGCATTGACCAAACGTCCTCCAACTCTCAGTATTCCGTTCGTGTTCTTCCTTCCAGAGAAACTCTGGACCATTGACACATTTTTCAAGCTCCTTCTGGGTGGAGGATGTCGTCACATCTCCCTTAATACCTTTCGAAGCCAGGTCCGCAGAGTTGATTTCTGTGGGAACATGACGCCACTGATGCCGAGACGAGGCATCGTGTATCACTTGTAGACGACTGAAAACGTTTAGACTTGTTCCTTATGTATGTATGCTGAGTCCTTCCAGTATGTTACGCGTTGTATGTGTAATATCCAGATTACTTCCGCCTGTCACGCCATGTGTCACATGACACGTACATGTAATTTAATCGTGTGTGTAGTTAGTTGTGTGAGCAATAAAGCACGAGGACGAATAACATCAAAGTCTCTATTTATTGTGGATTCTGCGGACACAACATTGGCGACGAGTGAAAAAACAAGCCAGAAAAGTCGATGAAAAAAAAATCCTCAAAGCTTTGTGAAAAGGAAAGTCGAACAGAGCCAAATAAACACAAGAAGTGAAGAGAAATGCCGCCGCCAGAACCAGAAGCGAGCGCCGCTCAGGCAGCTCAAGCACAACAAGAAGATATAACTAGCTAAAAACTAGTGTGAGCTGCGTCGGTGTTTCTAATGAAACAGTAATGATGAAAAAGTAAATTATACACCGTGAAAAGATGAAAAAACTTACTGACGTTTCGGACGCTATTCCTTCGTCGGAGTAAAAGAGAAAGAGGTGATAGAAAGGAGTGTATATATGATAGAATAAGACAAAAGAAACCAATGAGAACAAGGTATGCAAGGAATAAAAAACAAACAATCAAAAGACAAAAGAAAAGGTTAGTTGAAAGTAAAGCGTTCATTAATCCCGTTGGGACTAAGAGTGCCGCATTTCTTTGGTCTTGCGACAATCATTGTTGTCGTTAATCAAAGAAAGACCGAAAACAATGAAGTCAGAAAGAGAATGGTTAGCTAGATTAAAATGCCGGGAAACTGGTTTGGTGGGATCGTTATTGCGAATATCATAAAGATGATTGCGATGCTGAGAGAACGGGCGATGGAATGTGAGTTTGGCGACAATTTAGATGAGCGAATTTTAGAACATTTTATTCAAACAAGCGAGAGCCGCACACTGATTCAAAAGGCCATAAGCAAAAAGTGGAATCTAGATCAATTCCTAGCAGAAGCAAGTCAAATGGAAGATACTCACACCATGATAAAAGATATGAAGGAAACTTCAAAGGAAATTGCGAAAATCACAAAGCACCACAGGCAACCCACAACGTCCAAAGAATTACAGTGCAGACAGGGGGCGCGAACAGTGCGATAGATGCGGACAACAAAAGCACAAAGACGAATAACATCAAAGTCTCTATTTATTGTGGATTCTGCGGACACAACAGTATGGGTATTTGTAGTTCCTCCTGGATCTGTCTGTCGACCTTTGCATCGGCGAAGTGATGGAGCTCTACGGTACATATTTCCTTAGAGTGTGGGGACTTGTAACACCTTGGGATGTTCACTTAGACAAGCGAACTCATGGTTTTCTTGATCTCCGCCCAAAGTCTTGCCGTACTCTGGTGGTAAATGTTAGTCCCATTCACATTTGATACGGCAGAGTTGCTGCAACAACATATTAGCTGGCAACACAAACAGGGCTGCCAATCCCAATGGCTCATACACGGAGGCGACATAGGATAAGATTCTGCGACTTGTGCTTTAAATTTCCTTTTACGGGCAGAAGCCTAGGGTATCTCCTTCAACGTCCCACCGTACCCCCAGTGCCCTTTCGACAGGTAACTCCTCCAAGTCCAGACTTACAGACTTTTGCGGGTGGAACACCGGGTAATGGGGCAAGTACCAGGTCGAACTACTACATGGATCTCCTACCAAGTCTCCTTGTACTTGGACTGCATGTCCCTTCGATATATACGGTTCCATAGTTTCTGCGTACTGTTTCAACAGACTAGGGTCCCTTATTAAGCGCTTCTTCAAGAGCTGCTCAGAGCTGTAGCCATGAATCTGTTGTTGGGCGAATTCAGTTTATCGTACCTCCACGGAAGACGTCCTATCTCATAATGTTCCGTTCACTAACCCAGAATTGCCACAAATAACGCATAAATCGGCCATAAACTCAATAGTTGAACCAAAATCCATCTTGGATGCTTGATGCTTTATGAGAGAGTGCGTGGGACCGAGCATGAAAGAGAGGTTTTTGATGCTTTTTAATATATATATATATATATATCTAACCTGTTTTTTAAGAAGGTCACTATGCTGGGATGCCCATTCCCCTCCAGAACTTACTCTTCACTCTTGGTCCAGGACTTGCCCGAAAGAGCCTAGGGTGTCAGGAATTCGGTTTGATTTTAGAATTCCAAACCTACTTTGAAGCATTCGAGTGCTGTTAAGGCTGAAGGGGTTTCCTCTAGAGCTGAGTTTTTGAAATTCATGTTTGATTTCTTCATTTTTTTACCCAGAATAGATGATTTTCTATCAGTAAATTTGCATGAATAAGCCGATTGGGCCATGCATGGCTGGCCAAAACAATAATTGGTGCCTTTCTGTGGGTTGCAGCTTTTTAAGTTTTCTGCTTTGGTTGTTGGTCTCCAAGCATTAGCATGCTATGCCATTTGATTTACGAAATATTGTACTCTTTCAAACCCATAGAATCAGATCAATATATATATATGTATATATATTATTATTAGTTTTTTCGCTATCTTTATATTTGTGAAAAACATTCTGCAATTTTAGTTATTCAAAACGGCAATTTTTCGTTTCGAAGATTTTTATTTTCCTTAAGAAAATTATGTAACGAAATTACATATTTTTATTAGTAGTGACGTCATACATGAGGTCATTTAAGACGTTATACCTTTCAATATAATGATGTAAACACTTTATTTTAATCATGTCACTAAGAAGCAAAGACATATCACTAAAAGTATTTCTCATGACATGCAATAACTAAATTCAACAAAAAATTTCATTCAAGAACAATATGGCGGACGTTTGTTGTAAAGTGACTTCACTTCGATCGGTTGCCGATTTCAAGGTGAAAGCTGCCGTTTCAAGATTGCCATCATACCTTTTCGTATTCCTGAATAGTCACAGATTACTATAAAATTAGTTTTGTTTGTTCCCCTTGAGTGAGTATTAGACCTAAAAATTTGGGGTTCAGCTGATGGACTATAATTTTTACTGCAGCTCACACTAGTTTTTAGCTAGTTATATCTTCTTATAATTTTTACTGCTTGGTGATAATTTATTCAGTGGGAATAAGTAGATCTTTCAGCCAATCAGAGATTCGCTACCATTCTATTGTTACAGTCCTTCTTAGCAAGGGGCCGTGGAAGATTCTAGGGTATAACGCCAAACAGCCTTCGACTGAACCATCATGAAGGACAAAAGCCGAATTGAAGCTTCAAGGTAAATTGTTAGAGTGAATTTAGTCAAAGTGATAAGTTCGATAAGTTATTTACTGTTTTAGTTGTTGTCATTTAAATTGAAAATTTCCCTGCCAAAGGTATGAAAGTCAGCGGAGAAAACGGGGTATAACTAAAACGAGTAATGGAGTAACGAGTAAACCGTAACCAGAAAACGAGTAAAATGAAATTTTATACATTGAAAAATCTGATTACGACTTTTAAAATCATTAAAATGATCATAAAACATTTACTAACATTACTTACGAATAAAGCTATTTAATACACGGAGCTAGATTCAGGAGATCCAAAGGGAAAATAGTCCGTGGTTAGCCGTTCATGCACTTCCGCTTTCATCATTGTACAAATTGGTCGAAAATTCTTCCATGATTTCAGTATCAGTATCAGTGTTATTCCGCTATTTCCAACTATAAGTTGATCAGCAGGGACTATATAGTCTACACAGAGCCAAAGTTCTGATGTAGTAGTCCTTTTAGAACTTTTCTGTCTTGTGTAGATTTCTTAGCTTGGTGTTTATCAACATTAAGTATGTAGATGATGGCTAGTGAACACTAGCGTGGACTGCGTCGGTGTTTCTAATGAAACAAGTTATCGTAGAATTATAAGTTGAACACCGTAGTGAAAATAGAAACTGACGTTTCGGACGTTAGTCCTTCGTCGGAGTCAATAGAAAGTAAGAGTGAGAGAGATGTTTATATAGTAGAGGATAGAGAAAACAAACCAATAAGAAGAAAACAAGCCATAAAACAAAAAGAAAACAAAAGGATAGAAAGCAACAATAGGTGAGAGAGAGAGAAAAAAAAAAACTTAAATGTAGGCGAAGCGTTCGTTCATCCCGTGGGGATTAACGGTGCCAAGTGAATGAATAACACGCATTTCTTTTGTTTCGATTAATTGACTAATTTTGATCCATGGATCTCTAACATATTTAGCAGATGGAATTGCAAACAGCAACTGTTTCGTTAAATTTGAATTTGGTCTCCTACAAACATGTGCAATGTACTTCAAGTAGCGTATGTATATAAAACCACGAAGTGCCAGGGTTCCCACTATTCTCTCCAGGTCTGAGTTCCTATATTTAAAGGCAAACGTTTCTTCTCTTTTACTCCGACGAAGGACTAGCGTCCGAAACGTCAGTAAGTTTTTTCATCTTTTCACGGTGTATAATTTACCTTTTCATCATTACTTCTTCGTCACTGTTCATTTTCCTTTCCCAGCCATTCCGTACCATTCTTCTTAGTAGACCAAACCAACAGGATTCAAGCTTTTTCAGTTCATCTTCATTTGGTAGTTCAGCCTCAGTACAGTAAGTAAGTCTGGATCTGATACAGGATTCCAAGGATTCTGCGTGTATTCATAGATACTTTATGATCTGTAAGGACGTTCTTGAGCTCATGGAATTTTCCTGTTGCACTTAGTATTCTGTTATCGACAAAACTTTCCAAAGGTTTGCTGTTATGTTGCCTATGGTTGTATTAATTCTATCTAGCCTGACATTTTAGCCATACAGTAGCGAAAATTGAACCAGAAAATATTAATCCTAATAGTTCAGAGCGCTGTTTTATTAAGTCTTATATAAATAGTTGTAAGAGTCAATGTCCACAAGAATCGAACAAATTCAAGAATTCGTGGCAATTGTCAAAAAATCAAATTCGCTCTTCCTTTGAAGTTAGATAGGCCATTATAAGATATGAATCACTCTTTAGTTGGTTTTCGAAAATATTATTTTATTTTCGAGGAAACGGCCACAGAAGAGTTTCTATCGAAGCCCAAGGAAGAGACGCTCAAGAGGAGTGAAAATGGACAAACTTTGAACAGAGCGCGCGTAATGAATAAACCACCTTTGACAATTTTTGAACTTTCTTCCTAATGTATCATTTTTATTCGTTCACTGGACTGGAAGCTTATTGGGAAAGGAACAAATTTTGGCGAGGGAAAATATGAGACCTGTGTTTACATATGCTAATTAGTTGCCTCAAAAGAAACTATGGGCAAGTTCTCTGATTGAAATAATATTTATGCTGCAAGTTGAGCAAGAATAGACCTCTTCAAAGATTTAAAGATTGATTTGGGGAAATTAATTCTGACTGCATAGAAACCTGTTGAATTTGGTCAGAATATATGCAAAAATAACGCTTCCTGAATTAACGCAGGACTAAGGATTTTCGTAAAGATTGCCATGAAATTTACCCGGAAAACTAAGAAATTATTGTTCGTGCCGTTGTTTGAAAGTTCAGTGTCGTTTGGTAAATCTAAGCTCCAATAGAAGGGTTTTGGGATTGTCGGTATATGGGCAAAAAACGCGATCTTTGGTGATTGCGTGACCGAGGTTCCACTTTACGTTTAGAAGTTTGATTACATTAAAATTCACGCTAAAAATTACGATCGAAACATTTTAAAATAGATTTATAATATTGTTTTAGCCAAATAAGATTTGGGTCGATAAAAAAGCTGAAAGAAAAACCGTAGCTTGTCGTGGTGTTTGGAAGTTAAAGTGCAAATGAACCCTTCGACAATACTTTCAGTACTGATTCTACATGAAGCAAATAGTTGAATGGTAAAATATTTCTTGATTTGAGTGATGCGTCTCTAAGTTATGAAGTTGAGTTATGTTTATACTTCCAATATGCTAATTAGTGTGGCGTCTATTAAGGCTTAATTAAATATACAAAATCGAACTGGTTCATAGATACAGTATTTAAAAAGCATCATTATTTTACTCATGGTTTACATGAAAGCTATTTAAAAAATTTTGTTTTCAAAATGGCCAGAATTTAGTATTACTAGTTACAACAAAAACACTCAAATACCTTACCTGACGTCACCATCATTAACATATTGGAAGTATAAACCTTCATAACTTAGAGACGCATCACCGTCAAATCAAGAAATATTTTGCCAATCAACTATTTACTGTATGCAGAACCAGTACTGAAAGTATTGTCGAAGGGTTCATGTGCACTTTAACATGTTAAGTTAAGATGTGACACTGACTGATTCACTGCCATGTTTTAATTCATTTGGTCAATGATTCCTTCGTTTAACTCGAGTAGGATAATTATATAGTTTCTCCATCTTCAAAATGTTTGTGTACTAGATTTACAACTAGAAATGTTCTTAAGTCAGTCCATGAAGGAAAGCCAAATTGGAGCTGAATTTTGTGACAAAGACACCCCTTGGGCTGGTCCCACTGGCCTGTTTATTTCGATTTCAATTGACCAGTTTTTCAAAATTTTAAAGGTCTATGTGTGGCTTTTTTCGCCAAGATAAAAATGTCTAGAAAGTCGAGTTCAAATAGCAATAAAATTCCTTGCAGTATTTATTTAAATTAAGAATCTTGACACCTGTAATCTGCTTACTTGTTTTGATACCCGGAAACATCCCTCAGCTCCGTTATATCTTCCTTGGCTATTCTCACTTTCGAAATTCGATATTACTTTGCGGATGCACTTCCTCTTCTCTCTACCAACTTACGTTTTGCCAGCTATCAACGCCGTAGCCCCAGTCCCCAGCAAACACATGTAAATGTTTTTGTCTTAAAATTAAACTATTTATTCATGTTTGACGAAGTTTGATCGTATAATAATATATAATATATGATATATGATAAAGAATTTGAGTATAATAAATAACAAGTAATTGGCGAGTTAAGCGTCTCAAATTCACTGAGACGTAACAAAGGACGCGGTAAAATCATCTATGAGATTTTGATTAAAAAAAGCGATTCAGCTGACTTAAAACTGTGTTAAACGTTCTTATCTACAAGAATTTAAACTATAGTTTCCTATATTTCAGTCCCTTGTATCCCTTGTTTCGAGATATAGGATGTGTACAAGAAGCAAAGAGTTCTCACAAAAATCGGGTAGTTTGCCGGTTTCACTTGAAACTTGTTGTCACACAACAGTTCTTTGGCGTCTCAGGAAGTTTTGTGAGTCATTCACAATGTTCCTTTTACTTTAATCGCCTTCCCATTTATTTGAACTTTTTGGAGGTAAAAGATGTTTGTTTGTCCAGTCCTTCACCATGTTATTAACAGATTCTGGGAGATTTTGATGATATGGTCTGTCCCTCAAGGCCTAGCTGCTTCATCACAAATGTTGACATCTTTTGTCTCATGTTTTACAACTTGCGTTTCCTGAAATATTCAGAGAAGCGTGGTGGACCATGCTTCTCTGACCTTTCAAGGGTATCCCATTCTTCAATTAAGGCTGCAGCACGCTCATCAAATGCATCCAAGGAGGTAGACCAAATCAGACCCGTACTTTTTTAAAGATATCTTGACATATTCGCTTTGTCGGGTTTGGTGAGAGGCCTAGATTTCTTGCCTTTTCTTTCATTCATCTTATTGTGTATAAAACATAGAAGTGGCGAGGCATTTCTGAATCCACCTGTCAGGGCATTTTGCAAAGCTGGCTCATCATCTGTTCCTGTAGCTTGCATGTAGGGACATCGCCAGACCAGGCATTTCTCGCAGCAGGCAGTGAACAAAGGATATGTGGATTCTTCCTTGGTCATGCACATCATGATGGGACCGATGAAGGATCGGTGTCTGTCAGTGCCTTTCACTTGAATTATAGTGTTTCTGTATGTTGTTACTAGCAAGTAGATGGGGCCTAACTGGAAGGTTACATCTACCCCAAACTCAGAAACCTGGTCAGCTTTACTGTGGCAACAAAATTTTGCTATGTTGTTCATACTTGTCCAGAATACACGAACTGATACGGATGGTTAAAGCTGGTTTACCATCGGTACAGTTGGTGAAAGTAATTAATATGCAAGATTCACGAATTCGTTATCAAAGTCATCAAAATTCAGATGCACGCGTCAAACAGTTCAATTGGTCACCCTTTGGCAAAGCTCAAAAACTCTCTCCAGAAATGAATGAGAAGCTTTGGAAAATTACAGCTCGCTGACCATGGATAGTTTTCGTCAATATTCAATGTTTTCACTGTTTGAAGCAGGCCGCCATATGCGCAATGGCTGTGAAGTCATGAAGACGACAGACTTTCGACTCAATTAAAAAAGGTACTGCCAACTCTCCTGTCCAAAAATGCATTCAAATTCAAGTGTGGATGAAATATTACTGAAATATGGAAATACTTCAAGAGGGGATGAGCCTAGAAAACTACTTAAAAGGTTAACGAAAGAAACTACTGGCTTTTTCATCCCATCGACTCAGATAAGTTCAAACTTGACGTTGTTATAATAAATTTACGTTAATTCTACTTGTAATCCTATCTTTATTTCATTTACTGAATTAGCCGCTATTCACCACCCTTTAGTTCGTAGTTTTAGTTTTAGCATAGTTAGTTTTTCTAGTTTTTTTTTAGTCTTACAAAATTGCTCAACTAGTGTAGTGTAGAGTTTTGATTGAAAGAGTCGTCGCTTGTACAAAAGAGTTGTCGCTTGTTTGATAAGTTTTACATTAAATGCCAGTGACTTTCAGTTATCTTTAATTATCAATTGAAGGTTTCCCGATGATTTTCATCCAGAAATATATTTTTAGATGAATATTTGAATGTTTTACGGATAAAATGCATACACTCAGTGAACCATTTCATTTTTCGGTCCGTACCGTAAGTTAAGGATCGGACCGCAAAATGACTAATCATAGCGCGTGAAATTACTTTGCCATATAATCTATATTCGCCATTTGGTAACCAACGAAAGTTTTTGCATCCAAGGTTGTGGAACAGAAGCAGACAGAACCATACTCGATAACAGCGATCAAGTTGGTGATAACTGCTTAACGTATATGGAGACTGTAGAAGGAATGACGACCCGCTGTAAAGTATACAATAAAATGGTGCAAATGTTGGAGAGCAAGAGCGTTAGAGAAACTGTTGGTCAGCACTGGAAAGATTGGATCTGCCAGAAAGATACCCGCCATGCTAAGGCACGGGATTTAGCCAAAGATCGTGCATGGGTTGACTCGTGCAGAAGTAACATTTTATTGTGGGGATTATGTTCCTAGCGACGAGTTTATGGAGAACACTCTCACCCGTATAACACAGTATGTTCCACCATTTCTGGTGTATTCTACTCCATTCGCAAATGCTTTGGAGAGCTTACTGTGATTCGATGCTACACAGCCTTGTTGTGGTCGACGGGACACGAGATGTTGAATTGTTGGCCTATACATACAACGAGAAAACTAAGAATATAAGTGGGAAGTTCGTAGAAAAATGGTCCGAGAAGGAAGCTTGGTGTCTCTCCAATCTAACCCTTAGTGCTAAACTAACTCTGAATGACATCGAAGTTTGTGATCGGGTTAAAACTACGAGTGGAAATAAAAAAAAAACCAAGACTAAGGATATTTTCCTGGATATCTCTGGTGCTCGCTATTTTAAGAATCGCAGTGATGCAAGCTTGGATTTTACTACCAGAACTCGTGTCCAATAAGGAAGTCGTACCACACGAACACTGTACGCCATACCTCGCACGTGTGCAAGGCAATAAGAACTGTAGGGTGGATATGGAACTGTCTAAGACGGACTTTTTGGAAGTCAAAGTACCTGCAACTTTAATTTGTCTAACAAACAACTTAATTAAAAAGTTTTTTTTAACTTAAAGCATTTGATGAAACGCGTAAAGAACAATAGGAAAATATGAAAACTTGTCGCACGTAGAAAAGGTACAGAAATCCCAAGCGAAACTACTTAACCTTGTATAACAAGCCGCTAGCAGTGTTCAATATTACTGGATGGGGAAGAACTTTACAAATACATGTTATTGTCTTCTGCATCTTACGCTTGACGGAAGAAATGGGGAAATATGGTATAACTTGTCTGCAAAAGGAACTAAGAAGAGAAATGCAAGAAGAAGAAACAAAGCTAGAAAATGCTCTTACAGAATCGAACCAGTCCAAAGATGATGATGTTGGTGCTAGCAAGAGAAGAGATGGTTGGGTATATCGAACACTATGGGTAGCAAAAACTCGTCGTAAAGTTGGATGACGCAACACTCTACCAGGCTGGGGATGATTTGGAACAGCAAATTATAAAAGAACAGTAAATGGGTGGTTGTAGATTAGTTATCTGTCCGTAAGATTGTGCAACTAGGAGAATGAACTGGTATTCTAAAGTATGACAAAGTGCCGCTTTTACCGCCAAACAACAAACGAAAGAATGTTAAAGTACTCGATGTCCAACTCGTAGTGTATAAAGAAAAGAAAACGGTCGGGTCATTTTGACTTCTTAGTAGTTTTTGCGCTCCATTGCATTTTGCCTCGGTCTCATGTTTTACCCCAAAAGTCAGTACGATTTCGCATTCGCCTAGCCCGTTTTTTCCTTCTTTTGATAATCTCTGTTTCATCGCATTGGTATTTTCCTACAAGTTTTAAGTTTTCCATTTGTTTCACGAGATTTACTATTGCTTTTTGTCCTGTTCTGCGTTTGAACAGCACAGTGTTAAGAACACCGTCACTTCTTAACTTCATCATTAAACTGGTGTTTGTGCTGCTGTTGTAGTAAGAAACTGATTGAGATTGATGGGGTTTCAATCTCACTGACTCCTTTATGCGCCTTTGCTATGACGTAACAACCGACGTATACTAGAACACTTCCTTATGGTGATGTTACGGCTTCCCGCCATTTTGAAATGTAAAAGGGGTCAAGCACCAGGTGGAATTTGGGTTTGACCCTTAAACAATAGCTATAAAAACAGCCAATGGGAGAGACTTTCTCCGTTGGATTGGGAGACTGGAGCTAGGCACCGGATGTTATCTGTGACGTCATACAATAAAAGAATGCTTAGCCAATGGTAGTAGAATAATGGGGAGGGGACTGAGATCGAGCACCGCGGTCCCATTCCATATTTACTAATTATATGTGATTGTCAGAAATATTCTGAATAAACATTGATTCTCATATCTTTACCCTCTCTTATAGTCTATGCATAAGGGAGAAAAATGCAATTTTACCCTTCATAAAAGTCGCCACTAGAGAGTGTATAGTCATTTTAATTTTGCATATATTATCTTTTAGTTATTGGTGACAGTTTAATTCTTCATAGCAGATGGCATCAATGAAATACAGGGAAGAAGAACTAAACTACTTCCGGGTCTGTAAAGTCACCACACAAATCATACCTGATGGATTACGACAAGTGTTCAAACAAGAGTGGGACACTCAGTATAAGGCTACACACGGCCAGTGGCAAGATACGACCAAGAATGGCATTGATTTCTACTGGATGGAGTCTAAAAAAAATTTAAGAATAAAATCAACAGAGCTTTCCATTATGAAAAATGGAAATACAAATGAATGGGATTGCACTTGTCTGTTCTATGGCATTCTTTACTCGGATAGCATTAAACCAACTTTAAATGCTACTGTTAAGAAAAGTATTGACGAGTTGAGGAAGTTTCGCAACGACGTCTTCGCTCACACAAAGGATGGAAAACTCAAGGAAGCCGACTTCAAGACGTCCATCGACAAAGTCATCACTTCATTTACAGTCCTGAAACTGGATACCACTGAAATCGAGGAAATAAAGAACGAGACAAGCTTTCCAACAGAGGAATTGGAAGAAATCAAGAAACAGTTAGAAAAGGAAAAGAAGCGTAATGAGGAACCACGACCCTTTTGTGTTTTGCCTGCCAAACCATCCCACGAAACTGTCAGTCGACTAAATGAAGTAGACCAAATCAAGAAAGAAATGGAGCGACTAAAGAACACAAAGAACAACGAGGTGACTGTAGTGTATCTGTCAGGAAACCCAGGCTGTGGGAAAAGTGAAGTGGCCAGGCAAATTGGAGAATGGTTCTTCGATGAAAAGAGCACAGGAATGAACTTTGTGATGACGGTGAATGCATCCACCATTGATACTCTTTTGCAGTCGTATGTGGAATTTGCAGATAGAGTTAAATGCAATGAAGATTTCGTAACGAAAATTAAGACATCTGAAGGTCGTTCGACAGAAGAAAAACTTAGTGACCTCAAATGTAGCATCGTGCCAAGATTACAAAAGTATTCATCCTGGCTCATTGTTGTAGATAACGTTGCAGATCTCAAGTCAGTTTCCAAGTATTGGCCTCAAGCAGGCGAGAAGACAAGTGGTGTAGGACAGATCCTTGTCACCACCCAAGACAGCTCTTCTATTCCTTCTGATCCACACACTTACCATTTATCTTTAAAGCTAGGAATGAATCCTAATGATGCCGTAAAGGCACTGTGTGACATATCTGGGATTTCTTGTCATAACGATATCATCCTTCAAGTAGCCAAGGCTCTAGATTTTCAGCCGTTGGCTTTGGCATGTGCTGCTGTTTACATGAAGCAAATAAAAGGTATTGATTGGACTAAATATTTGCAAAAGCTTGAAGAAGGTAAGCAAGAGGCAACAGAGAAGGAATACCAAAAGACAAGCTTAACATATCCTAAGACAATGACAGCGGCGGTAAGAATGGCGGTAGATAAAGAAGTAAGTGAAGAGAAAGTCATGAGACATGCTTTTGAGTTCCTATCTGTCATTGCACCTGAACCGATATCCCTCCAGTATGTTGTCCAGTATGTGATGAACTGTTTGCCGGATGAAGATGAAGATCTTGTGGCATCGACTATTTGTTCCTCCTCGCTTGTACTGTCCTCTAAAGATGACTTGGAAGAGGTTCGTGTACACCAAGTTGTATACAGCTGTCTGCAAAGCACTTCAGATGAGGGCGAGACTGAAATCAAAGTTGACATAACCATGCTGATGAAAATTGTTTTGGCCTTTTTCCCCCTCATTTCAGGAGAACTATTAGATCAAGTTAAAATATTACTTGAAACTAAACCACTTATTGTACACTTTTTAAATATTTCATCAAAGATACGTGATATTCTTGAATATGAGGATCTAAGTGATTTAGTCATCTCTGACCACGTGAACATCGTTCATGTTATAGCTTCCTTGTTTCAGATAGGAATCATTTGTATTTACCATGCAAGATATGATGCTTGTCGGAACTTCTTCGAGATGTCTTTCAGTATTCAAGAAATTGAATTTATTAGAATTCGCTCATTAATAACTAAAACTTTAAATTCATTGGGGAACGTTTCCCGTAATCTGGGCCAAAATGAAGAAGCTATAGTTTTTTTTGAAGGAGCATCAACTGTTAACGAGAGAGGTAACATTTTTTCTTGTGAAGGAAGTCAAGAAACGGATAAATACATTTTCGAGAACGCAAGTGACATATGTGATAAAGAAGTATTCTTTTCAGAAGACGAAGGCGACCATGCCAAAAAGCTTATTAGACATGGTAACGATCTCCTGCAACAAAGGAAATTCGCAGAAGCGAAGTCTTATTTTGAAAAGGCATTAGGGATTCAAGAAACAATGTATGGTAATAGTCATCCATTGGTGGCTAGTACACATAATAAAATTGGAGAAACACTTTGTTTAATGAAAAATGACGAAGAAGCCAAAACACATTTTGAAGCAGCACTTGCCATTGAATATGAAATACTCGATTTTATTACTTCAATATCAGATATTTCACTACATACACTGGCAAAACTTTTTTGGGATAAGGGACAATATGAAAATGCAGAAAAATACATCGAAAAAGCCAAAAAAGTGCAGAAGCTGAAGGAAAATGAAAGGCATCCAAGCTTAGGAAATGCCTTAAACTATGCTGGAAATATTCTCTGTATGATGGGAAAATACGAGGACGCCAAACGATACCTAGAAGCAGCTCTAAAAATCCAAGAGGAGATGCACGATGATACACAAGTAGCAGAGTTAGTCACTTCGATGAATACTCTAGGTAAAATCTTGCGCGAAATGGGTCAATACAAGGAGTCTAAAACTATTTTATCAAAGGCGATAGAGATTCAAGAGAAAAAGACCTTCGTTGAACAACATAGTTTTGCTGATACCCTGAAGAATCTAGGAAAGACACACATTGAAATGTTCCAATTGAATGAGGCTAAAGAATGTTATGAACAGGCCCTCCGTAACAAAGAAAATGCTTACGGCAAGGATGATCCCAGAATAATAAATAGTATTAACGAATTGGGTGAAATTTTGCGTTTAATGGGCAAGTACAAAGATGCTGAAATATACCTGAAAAGAGCTCAAACCATTCAAGAGAAAGTAGCCCAATTCAATAAAACGACTCATCCAAACTTTGCGAATACTCTTAAAGAACTTGGTGATGTCTTCTATGATAAGGGGAAATTTGTGGAAGCAAAGCAAATTTTACAGAAAGCGCTTGCCATTCAAGAGGACGCGTACAACACCTTTCACCCAGAGTTAGTTGATACACTATACAAAATGAGCGACACCTTGCTTGATATGAGGAAATATGACGAAGCTAAAGAACATTTGGAAAGGGCACTCTCCAATCAAAAGCTAGTATTCCATGATGAACACCCTGATGTGGCCACTACTCTAAATAAACTAGCTGCCATTTTCCTGCATTTTGGTCAATATGAAGATGCCGAAGAACATTTGAAGAATGCATTAGCTATACAAGAAAAAGCATATGGAAAAGAACTTCCACAGTTGGCAAAAACACTGAATAACCTGGGTAACCTTCACCTTGATATGCGTAAATATGAGAAAGCTAAAGGACATTTGAAAAGAGCTCTGAACATTCAAGAAAAGGCATATGGACAAGACCATCCCGAGTTGGCAGGAACACTGAATAATCTGGTTAACATTTACTGTGATATGCGTAAGTATGAGAAAGCAAACGAATATTTGAAAAGAGCCCTCAACATCCAAGAAAAAGCATATGGAAAAGAGCATCCACAGTTGGCAGAAACACTGAATAACCTGGGTAACCTTTACCGTGATATGCATCAATACGAGAAAGCTAAAGAACATTTGAAAAGAGTTTTGAACATCCAAGAAAAAGCATATGGAAAAGAGCATCCAGAGTTGGCAGAAACACTGAATAACCTGGGTAACCTTCACCTTGATATGCGTAAATATAAGAAAGCTAAAGAATATTTGAAAAGAGCTCTGAAAATCCTGGAAAAAGCATATGGAAAAGAGCATCCAGAGTTGGCAGAAACACTGAATAACCTGGGTAACCTTTACCGTGATATGCGTAAATATGAGAAAGCTGAAAGACATTTGAAAAGAGTTCTGAACATCCAAGAAAAAGTATATGGAAAAGAGCATCCAGAACTGGCAGTAACAATGAATCGCCTGGGTAACATTTACCTTGATATGCGTAATTACGAGAAAGCTAAAGAACATTTGAAAAGTGCCCTCAACATCCAAGAAAAAGTATATGGAAAAGAGCATCCAGAGTTGGCAGAAACACTGAATAACCTGGGTAACCTTTACCGTGATATGCATCAATACGAGAAAGCTAAAGGACATTTGAAAAGTGCCCTCAACATCCAAGAAAAAGTATATGGAAAAGAGCATCCAGAGTTGGCAGAAACACTGAATAACCTGGGTAACCTTTACCGTGATATGCATCAATACGAGAAAGCTAAAGAACATTTGAAAAGTGCCCTCAACATCCAAGAAAAAGTATATGGAAAAGAGCATCCACAGTTGGCAGAAACACTGAATAACCTGGGTAACCTTTACTGTGATATGCATCAATACGAGAAAGCTAAAGAACATTTGAAAAGAGTTTTGAACATCCAAGAAAAAGCATATGGAAGAGAGCATTCACAGTTGGCAGAAACACTGAATAACCTGGGTAACCTTTACTGTGATATGCATCAATACGAGAAAGCTAAAGAACATTTGAAAAGAGTTTTGAACATCCAAGAAAAAGCATATGGAAAAGAGCATCCAGAGTTGGCAGAAACACTGAATAACCTGGGTAACCTTCACCTTGATATGCGTAAATATAAGAAAGCTAAAGAATATTTGAAAAGAGCTCTGAAAATCCTGGAAAAAGCATATGGAAAAGAGCATCCAGAGTTGGCAGAAACACTGAATAACCTGGGTAACCTTTACCGTGATATGCGTAAATATGAGAAAGCTGAAAGACATTTGAAAAGAGTTCTGAACATCCAAGAAAAAGTATATGGAAAAGAGCATCCAGAACTGGCAGTAACAATGAATCGCCTGGGTAACATTTACCTTGATATGCGTAATTACGAGAAAGCTAAAGAACATTTGAAAAGTGCCCTCAACATCCAAGAAAAAGTATATGGAAAAGAGCATCCAGAGTTGGCAGAAACACTGAATAACCTGGGTAACCTTTACCGTGATATGCATCAATACGAGAAAGCTAAAGGACATTTGAAAAGTGCCCTCAACATCCAAGAAAAAGTATATGGAAAAGAGCATCCAGAGTTGGCAGAAACACTGAATAACCTGGGTAACCTTTACCGTGATATGCATCAATACGAGAAAGCTAAAGAACATTTGAAAAGTGCCCTCAACATCCAAGAAAAAGTATATGGAAAAGAGCATCCACAGTTGGCAGAAACACTGAATAACCTGGGTAACCTTTACTGTGATATGCATCAATACGAGAAAGCTAAAGAACATTTGAAAAGAGTTTTGAACATCCAAGAAAAAGCATATGGAAGAGAGCATTCACAGTTGGCAGAAACACTGAATAACCTGGGTAACCTTTACTGTGATATGCATCAATACGAGAAAGCTAAAGAACATTTGAAAAGAGTTTTGAACATCCAAGAAAAAGCATATGGAAGAGAGCATCCAGAGTTGGCAGAAACACTGAATAACCTGGGTAACCTTTACCGTGATATGCATCAATACGAGAAAGCTAAAGAACATTTGAAAAGAGTTTTGAACATCCAAGAAAAAGCATATGGAAAAGAACATCCAGAGTTGGCAGAAACACTGAATAACCTGGGTAACCTTTACCGTGATATGCATCAATACGAGAAAGCTAAAGGACATTTGAAAAGAGTTTTGAACATCCAAGAAAAAGTATGTGGAAAAGAACATCCAGAGTTGGCAGAAACACTGAATAACCTGGGTAACCTTCACCTTGATATGCGTAATTACGAGAAAGCTAAAGAACATTTGAAAAGTGCCCTCAACATCCAAGAAAAAGTATATGGAAAAGAGCATCCAGAGTTGGCAGAAACACTGAATAACCTGGGTAACCTTTACCGTGATATGCATCAATACGAGAAAGCTAAAGGACATTTGAAAAGTGCCCTCAACATCCAAGAAAAAGTATATGGAAAAGAGCATCCACAGTTGGCAGAAACACTGAATAACCTGGGTAACCTTTACTGTGATATGCATCAATACGAGAAAGCTAAAGAACATTTGAAAAGAGTTTTGAACATCCAAGAAAAAGCATATGGAAGAGAGCATCCAGAGTTGGCAGAAACACTGAATAACCTGGGTAACCTTTACCGTGATATGCATCAATACGAGAAAGCTAAAGAACATTTGAAAAGAGTTTTGAACATCCAAGAAAAAGCATATGGAAAAGAACATCCAGAGTTGGCAGAAACACTGAATAACCTGGGTAACCTTTACCGTGATATGCATCAATACGAGAAAGCTAAAGGACATTTGAAAAGAGTTTTGAACATCCAAGAAAAAGTATATGGAAAAGAACATCCAGAGTTGGCAGAAACGCTGAATAACCTAGGTAACCTTTACCGTGATATGCATCAATACGAGAAAGCTGAAAGACATTTGAAAAGAGTTTTGAACATCCAAGAAAAAGTATATGGAAAAGAACATCCACAGGTGGCAGAAACACTGAATAACCTGGGCAACCTTAAAAAGGATTTGAAAAGAACGTCAGATGAGCGTGACAGCCACAGTGAAACAAGTGCCAAGGTACCCAGAAAGTCCTGATACTGGTAGTCTTGAATATGATAGTATCAGTACATACATTCTTTACACTGTCAAACGTGTCAAAACGTGCTCAAAAAGCAATGTACTCAGTAGTATCTGCAACATGAAGTACATTGATGACACGGGGAACGCTTCTTCCCCACGTATCACAAGAACGTAGAATGAGAAAAACGCAGAAAACACTGAACAAAACCATTTCCAATAGCGAAAGAGGACTTTTTTTACTTAATTTAATAGACTTTAGAATTGAATTTTAGATTTATTTCTTTAGATTTTTATTTCACAATGCAAGGTAAAAGAAAACAATGTATCATAAGGGTCGTAAAACTTACTTTCGGATACCACGTGGACAGCTATCGGCGCAGTTGGAGGATAGCCGATGTTATCCGAAGTCCCGCGTACGACACTGGTGAAAAACACACTGTGCACGCTCGGAGATGGCGTAGCGTAACTAAGGGCAACTCATATGTTTGATGCCAGTGTTTTGATTGTTTTACAAAATCGCAAAACTTAAGAAAAATACTGAAAACTTAAGGTTGCCCTTTTCGCAATAGCAAGTTAATTTCCATTGTGATACACTGCTGATTTATACAAAAAAACTGTGGTTTGTACAGCAAAAATTATCTTTGAAAATGTCGCCACTCGCGGCCTGACGTCGACATCCATCATGGCTAATTTGCAGATAATCACATGGTCGGATTCTATGTAAAGAAATCCAAAAATATCTGTTAAATTCCAAAACGAATTTAAAAAAAATAGCCCTGTCGGTTAAGATAAAACCTACCTTTAGATGTTATTGTCCGCCATTTTGGTTTTTCTCCCAACGCATGCGCAGTGCGTTTTTCACCAGTGTCCCCGCGTACTGCTAGTGAACTTGGCTGCTCTGTTTGCGACTGCTTACGATTCGACTTTTTATCGACTAGGAAACGTTTGACCAACGTTTCAAACATGATTTGGTAGGACTTCTACAAGGTAATCACAGCTATTTTTTTTAGTGAATTTTATCTGTTTTTTGAAATAAGGTAGGCACAGAGGTTCCATCGAATATGTTAAGTCAAGAGAATATGAACTAAGAGAAGGAATCCTAGCTATATAGCCTTGTGACCATCATGTGCACAGTTTGATGCTATTTTTTAGCTTGGAGATATTTTGAACGAAGAACCTGATTGGTTGATTTCTTGATGGTAGGCGGCTTCCAGTCTTGCAGTAAACAAAAGCCTGTGTTTTTGTTGTGGACGTAGAGAATTATGGTGCTTTTCGTGTCCTAAAACGAGTCATTAAAGGGAAGCATGATTATCGCGCGGGCATAGTAACGAGTTAAAAATAGCATCAATGATTCTAAAAAATAGCATCAAAGTGTGCACGTGATGGACACGGGGATTCCTTCTCTTAGTTCATTTTCTCTTGGTTAAGTGTTGTTTAATTTAGGTGCTTTCAGGAATTTGTAATATCTAGAAAGAATAAATTGGCGTGTTTGTGCTAGACGAAGCATGATGTCAACAAATATGTCGCCTTGACACTGACTCATATTTTTACAGTGACAATATTTAAACCCTTTAAAGGGATAACTGAGCTCCGTACCGAGCAGAATATTAAGCCTCGAATACCTGCAAGTGAATATTCTACATATACATGATTCAAAAATGTAGCTGTGTATCTATCAGCAGTAGACACATAAGCGTACGCATCGGTTAATAAGTTAATCAAAATACCCTAAATAACCAGTTTAAACAGTTTCTAACAGCTAAAAAAACATCAATATAACGCAGTCTAACGGCTAAAAAAAAACATCAATATAACGGAGTCTAACGCCAAAAAACACCAATTTTTGCCCTAGCGCCCTTGAGCAGAATGAGCTGTTTTTTTTTCCTTGGGTACTAGTCCCGCTCGGTGAACTCTAGCAGCAGTAAGGGGGGCTCGCGTGGCGCCGGCATTGCTAAAAATCACATATCGAAAAACACCAGCCCCCCCCCTGGGGTTTTGGAGGTAGGTTAAATGCCCTACAGGGAGTCTTGCGCGATCCGCGGACAGCAGCGAAAAGTCCCTTACTGCTGCTAGTTGGGTACCGCAAACGGAGGTTGAAAAATATGTTAGATATACGATGCATGAATGTAAGAAGTTCGCTAATGACTTCTGTATAATTTGCTTAAGACCCAAAGTTAACATACCCAAACCCAGAAATCTCCGGTGTTGTGGTAAGAAAATGCAAATAGAAGACGACACGTCAGCACAGTGTTACGAGTGTGGTAAGAATATTCGTAATGCCGTGCCAAATGCCACCAGAGAGCAGTATTACGCCAATGGAGGTCGTAAGAAGACCCCATACAAAAGAATAAAATACTTCAGAGACTGGATGAGTCATATTCAAGGTCATCGACCGGTAAATTTAGACGACGAAGTAAAGAAGGAAATCATAGACCATTTAGAAGAACCAACGCCACAAAGCCTACGGAAAACGCTGAAAAAATTAAAGCTAGGGAAATATTACAAAGCTATTCCCTATCTTTTATCTGAAATTACCGGTAATTCTATTCCCGAAGTTTCTGATATGAGCAGAGCCGAGTGGATGTTTTGTCGGCTGGATAAGGATATTCCTTATTATCCTGATGTAATTTACGAAATATTTTACAAAATAAACCCCAACCACCCCCTTTTAGGTTGGATTCCGAGAAAATAAAAATGCAAAACTGGCGTTTAACCAGAAACCCCACTGGGGAATGCATCGCGCAGAACACCAAGCTATCCCCAGTGGGGTTTTTTGCATTTTGGGCTTACGAGGCTTATTTCATCCCGCGCCAGAGGCCCTCTAGTACACACATATATCTTTCTTACGGCCCCCCAGAGGGTGAACTCCGGACAGCGTCCCGAGACACCCCTGACTTTTCCAACTTTTCCTCGCGAAACCCCCCATCGCGGGGTTGAATCGCACTTTCTATCTTTCCTTACCCACCCCTCCCACGGTTGCTGTGAGTGGGGGAGGCTTTTTTTTCACCCACAGCAACCGGTCCAAATGTGTCTGCAGCGAGGCTCGAACTCGGGACTTTGAGCCTCCCCAGATTCAAAGTCCACGAACACAAGCGAACGCCAGACACACCGGACGCTTACTTATGTGAAAATTATTATATTTAATTTGCATACAGCTGTCGTTCAATATGTAAATAGAATCCTGTCACGCTCTTTTCAAAACTGATGTCTAAGCGAGTTTTCTTTGAAGCTCTTCTTTCGCTTCTTGGTAGATCTTTTTGCGAGATTCCTCGGATAAATCTTTTACGACTGTTTTTTTATTTCTGATGTCCGACTTTAATTTCTCGTATTTTTCCTCTTCGGCTAAGATAAGCGAGAATTCTACGTCGTCTATCTTTCTGTCACGCAAAGCCTTTGAGACAAGGTCAGTAATCGTATTTACTTTAGCCCTTGACAGAGCTATTGTCGTGTCATGCTTGGATATTTTACTTGACAACTGTTTCATAATGCCCGTAGCAACAGCAGAAATGATACCACAGGCTGCCCCAACGCCAGCTAAAGGAACTCCAACGACTATTCCCGGCCCAGTAAGCGAAGTAGCGACGCCAGTGCCTGTTAATGCTACAGACATGGATCCTGTAGTTATCGCAATTTTATGTAGCGTACTTCGGGCTCTAACGTATTTCTTTCTAACCTCCTCATAGTGTTTTGCCTGCCCTTCTAAGTAAGCCAGAATTAAGTTTGCTTTATTTAAGCGGAAGTTTTCGGCGTTTAATTCGTTTGGGACCTCTTTGGGAAGTTCAGGATAAAGTGGAGGTGCTGATGGTATAACATCCATTATATATACTAATGTACGACGCTTTTGGGAATGATATAGAGGAGCAGCCACAACACGACAACAGGGATTATGCTAACTGGAGAGCATTTAGGAAGATGTTTCCGCATGCAGACGCCAGTAAGTTCGAAAGAAGACCCGACGGGATTTACTTTAACGGCTCCAGAATGTATAGCAATGCCGACTTGGAACCGAAGGTGTCCGCCAAACATCCTAAGACGGTAGAACCAAATTTCCCAAAGAACCTATTACCGGTAACAGAGGATTACCCATTTTACAACAACAAAAGCGGAGCGGAGGACTTTGCTAAGATGGTTACGTCCTTAGAAATTCCCGTGGGTCCTACGACTTTTAAGACAAAAGTAAGAGACATCTTTAGAGAGACTCGGACGAAGCACACGTCGGGGAAAGAATCCAGAGAATGGTTATCAGGCCCCAGCATGCGCTATTGGCCGCAGCAGTTAAACTTTGCTGTCTGGGCTGCTACTAAAGGATGTGGTATAGCCGCGGATATGCTTCATATTCCTTTTCTGAGGTTTCATGTTGCTTTTACTATTCGCAGAATATTTTATGAGCTAGGCGCGCCCTTACCAGGAGACACCATCTTTAACCCAAAGGATAACAAATATGACAAAGTCGCATGGGAGCGATTAAGAAATGAGTTTAAGCTTACCAACCCCGACTTTCGCAACAAAGAAGGTGCCGCCCACGGTCTAGGAGAGACTTACACTTATGCTTCGTATGTCGGAGCCAGCATAGAAAGTCCCGGCATGGGATATCCCAGCTCTTAAGAATTCTCAGACATGGGAGGCAGTGGAACAAAAGGAAACTTAATTTATTTCATAGAAAGCAAAGAGAAGTATCCTTGGGCGCCATTCTTTGCCGCGAAGGGCATTGAGTTAAAGAATCTAGCAAGGATTAATCGAAGCATCGAAGCCTTTGTTTACTGCGTCCTAGGAGCCCAGGTTAGCACTCGCAGCCCCATCGTAGATGCCAGTGGTGCTTCACAGGAAACACAACAAGTATTCCTTGTCCTCTTTGAAAGCGCTGTTATTGAGAATGAGATTTCTAAGTCAGTTCAAAGGTATCAACTTGCGGTGCAGCAATCAAAAGTTAGACTGGATTATGCCTTGTCACCCGGTTGTTGGTTAATGCCAAGTAATTTAGTCATCAACGCCAATTCCGTTGTGGGTTACAACAACAAGCTGCGGCGAGCAACCAAAGACATGAAGTTTGGGGTGAATGACGTGAACTCTGACACTCTTAGGAACATTCCCCATTTCGTGGAGAAGCCAAAGAAGGAGCACGTACCATTAAAAAAAGAGCACGTAGAGAAACCAAAGAAGGTATTACCTACGATACCTGAGGAATATGATCACAACTTACTAAAAGCCGGCTTAACCGCCGCAAGCATTGGTCTGAGTTATTATATATGGCGATGAACAACCCCTACGTAACTGGAGTAGATTGTGTTTATACGACTTACACAGGTGAGAAAAAATACACCCAAGCTGCTTGGGTTGATGTCGCGGGCATGTCTGTGGATTTGAACTACTCAGGAAAGAAGTTAATCCTTTGTAGTATTTGCATTGGTACTAGCAGCCATGCCAACGTCGGCTTCCGCTTCCTGGATGAGAATGGCATACTGCAGCCTATGCATGTGAAAACGAACAACAGGGAGCCTGCGCATTTCTCCGTAGAGCCGAACCCCCAAAGCGCTGAGAATCTATCGGTTTGGACTTTCCACATGGTCGCTGATTGTCACGGAAAGGTAAAGCTGCAAATACGCGTAGACGATACTGGGAGCGTTTGCGTAAATAGCATACAGGATCAAAGGAATAAGCCATATAATCACGCAACCATTAGCACTTTGGCGGTAATAAGTCTCTAGAAGGGAGTTTATTTCCTGAAATATATGAATCCGCACTTGAGCGAAACACATTACATTTACCGTCTAGACGAAAAGGCTTACGATGAGGGTAATAAGTGGCTCGATACCGGAATGTGGGTTGAAGTTGGGGGTCTTGCGTTAGTTATTTGTACCATTACCATTAACACGGGAGCGGGTGCGAACGTGGGGTTTAGGCTTGTCGATGAGAATAACCATCCATTGCTGCCTTACAGGACAAAAAATAATACTAGAAACCCAACCCATTTCTCGTGTGAGCCCCCTCCAGTAAGCGCAGAAGACCTAACGCCAGTAACGTTTCATATGATAGTCAATTGCAAATATGCGAAGCTGCAAATGCTCCCCAATGATGGCTCCGTAAGGATAAATGGCTTGGCTAGCTATTCCCCAGATGCTGCTTGGTGTCATAAGCCTATTAGCACTATGAGCGTCCTGCCGCTAGCACCAAATTATCAAGGCGGCGCGAATACTATCTTTACTTATCCCCAGTCGAGGATGCCTCGGACACCCGACAATGATAAGCCCCCAGTAATACATAAGGATAAGCCTACACCTTCATCTTCTTCAGGAGCACCACGCCGATAGCTACGACTAAGATCCAAATGTTGTTGCCCACAATGCAAACTTCAATAGTTCTCCGCCGGCCCTAAGTGCCAAAGAGAGGACACTGCCAAGCAGCCCTGGTAAAGCGGCTGCCATCTTTTTTCCTAAGTTCGTCAGTCCTTTACCTACTGCCTTTACACCTGCTCCCGTAGCCTTAAGGGAGCTAAGGATCACACCTACTACGGAGGAGATGGCGACTGCAAATGCCAGCGGAATGCCATATTTCACCAAAGCTCTTTTTATTTTTTCCTTGGTGGTAAGCCCTAATTCTCTTTCCAGGTTTTCCTTTTGCGCCCGTAATTCCGCAAGGCGCACCTCGAGGGTTTCTACTTCCTTTTGGGCTGCCTCCCTTTCTTCTTCGGAGCGGGTTTGGTCATTGATTACCTCCTGCTGCCGCTCTATTTGCCCCTCCAGGTCTTCGATGGCCTGCTCTCTTTGTCTGATTTGCTCTTCTTTGGTGTTGATTTCGGCAACCAACTGTCGCCGTTCCTCCAAAGATCCGGCTATGGTGACATGCAAGTTCTTAGCTTCTTCCTTGCTTATGCCCAGCTCTTCTCTAGCCAGATTAAAGGCCCTTTGAGCTTGGTTTCTATCGCGTAGGGCGTTGTCTCTTTTTTCTCTCATTTCTACTATTAGCTGATTTTTGTCGTCAAGTTCTCTCTTTTGAGCATCAAGGAGTAGTCGGTTTTGTCTCATGTATTCTGCTTCCCTTTCTTCCAACGTTTCTTGCAGCTCCTTGACCTGCTTTTCTAACGCAGCCTTTGTGTTTAACGTCTCCAGCCGGTCTAATAGGCTTCTGGTAGCTTGCTGGAAGCCTTTTAATCTCGCCACGTCACCCCTAACTTCACCATCTACATCAAAGAGGGCCTGTGGTTTGGTCCAGCGGTTTTTGTCGGGAAATCTCAGGTCTTGGACGCTTATTAGGACTTTGTTTCCCTTTTCCGTGAGCTTTATTTCGTCGGTCTCAAAGCGGGAATAGCGCTGCCTTAGCTCTTGCGTTGCCCACTCTACGGTTTCCCGCGCGGCTGCTTCCGGCTCGCCCATGTCTTGAAGCTCTATGTGCTCACGCGGAAACGTGTACTCGCGTGCTTTGGGATGTCTTAGAGCCTTTGCAATCCTATCCCTTAGGGAATCGTCGGAGGTGGGAAGCAGCGGTTCTTCATCACCGTCGTTAATGTCAGCCTGACCTTCGTCCGTGGTGGGGTCAAAGTCGGTACCTTCTACTTCCATTATATATGATAAGCTCAAAGTTAAATCCCAACGTATTACCTAAGCAGGTTGGCGGACTGAAAGCAGAACGCACCTTTCACCGGGTCACCTTTACTCCTTCTAGCGCCAAACCAGGGGAGACGCTGTACGTGGGCGTACCCCGTCTAACGGATAACTTAGTATTGGTTCCTGGAACGTTAGCGTTAAGGTTTGACCTAGCAATACAACCAAGTACAAAAATAGAAACTTACACAGTAAACAACGTAGGTCGCAACTTGGTGTCTAAGATGAGAATTAAGTTCGCAGGGGAATCCCTTTTGGACTTAAATAGGTACGACCTGTATACCACGTATAAAGACGTATGGTTGACCGCGTTCGACCGCGCGCAAAGGATAGAACAAGGAATCGGAAGCGTTATCCTAAGGAAATTGCGAAGCGATACTAAGACAGCACCTACGGACTCCGGGGCAGCAACCGCAGTAGCAGACGCTACCAGAGTAAAGACGGCTTATGGCAGCAAGTACGTGATTCCCTTAGACTTTGAAGTTATTTCTAACCACGGTGTGTATTACCCCAGGCAATTGTCCGAACTGCAGTTTGAAGTAACGTTAGCAGACACTACCAACATCCTAGAAATGGATACAGCACAGTCGGCACTTACTGGTAGTATTCATCCTTATTCTATCACCAATTTAGAATTACAGTATGAGACTGTATACAGCGAAGAACTAGCTCGAAGTGCGGGCATAGAATACAGCTCAGGCAAGGCATTCCTTTACGACCACGTAGTGATGTACAAGACATTTAGCTTCCTGGATAAGACGGACGAGGTTATCAACCAAAGCATTAACCTCCCTCGAAGAAGTCTCACGGGGCTGATGCTGGTGTTTGCTAAGCCCTACGGAGCCGGCAAGCGTGACAGTGAAGCCTTTCACAACCCCAACATTACTAACGTGGGGGTAAATATCAACGGAGTACCAAACAAAGTCTACTCCCAGGGAATAAAGCCCGCGGATACGTACAGGGAGGCAAAGCGTAAGTTTGGCGACCAAATTAGCCCTGAGGAATTCTTCAAAGACAAGTACGCGCTGTGGATTGACATGCGCACGACCAACGACGAAAGTATGCATGGTCAGGGTCTGCGGCTGGTAAACACCCAGGATGGTATAACATTGGAGATCAAACGCGCCAAAAACACCAGTGCTGGCGACGCAGACAAGATTAACTGCTACATCTTCGTCGTCTCAGACGCGCAGCTAAGCGTAGAAATGAACCAACTAAAACGCGTCGCATATTAAAATATTTCTCAGATATACCATGTTACGCGTATTTGAAAACAACGACACCAAACTGCAATGCATAGTGCAAGGCGACAAACTGTACTTTAAGGCGAAGGAAGTAGCGCTGACATTAGGCTATGTTAACTCTAGGGATGCAGCCAGGGCACACGTTTCAGAGGAAAACAAGGTAACTTTAAGGTCTATAAAGGGTGTCGGCCACATCGACACCCTTAACAAACAGCCACATTCTGTGTACTTGACGGAGGAAGGCCTTTACGAGTTAATATTTGGGTCTGAAAAGCCTGAGGCTAAGAGGTTCAGAAAATGGGTGTTGGGTGACGTCCTTCCTACGCTAAGGAAGACCGGTAAATATGAAATAGAAAGACGGTTCGATAGTCCTAACAAGTTAGTCTTCAAAATGGAAAATGAGTTTGACCTGCATAAGAAAGTCGTAGACTACATACGCCGCTTCTACCCACAGATGCTCATAGCGCCCGGCTTAGGGGAATTGCAGGATTCTGACAGCAAACGCATAAAATGCTGGCAGAAGGGTTATCAAAGGGGTCAACCCGACCTCTTAATACTGAACGCGCATTTAAGGTATGAAGGGCTTTGCATCGAATTAAAGACGCCGAAAGGAAATGGCATACTCTCCGCAGACCAACGCAAGATAATTTCGCAGTATGACGCGAATGGTTACCTGACCATGGTTAGCAACGATTATGACGTCATCTGTCGTGCCCTTAGCAACTACGCGGAAGGCATCCGTATTCCCTGTCGGCGGTGCTGCAAACGCTTCAAGACTACGGAGACAAGGGCAACGCATTTAAGAATATTTCATAGATATAATGATCGTCAACCAAATACACTGGCGTGACCTGATTTGCGGTAAAGCATACGAAATAAAAAATTACGTCGTCTTCGAAGACATCGACCGTTTACGGTTAGTCCTCAAAGACTTAGAAGGCAAGGAATATTCCCTTTGGGCGCCGGATTGCGTGCGGTACGTAATTCAGGGCGAGGAATTCACCCACTTACGCAGCTATGGTAAGGTAAATGGCCGATGGAAGTTTGACATTGAAAGAAGAGTCACTCCATCTCCTCTTTGTAGTTAAGCGCGTCTAACATAGTCCTTTGAGCCTTTGGGTCGGCTGAGCACCAATGCCCCACGAAGGATCCTTCAGAAAATACCTTGCCGCAATGAAGGCAGGTGTATTTTTTACGCGGTTTTGGCCGAGGGGCGATTATGCAGTCTGCTGGGGGTTCGCAGGTAATACAGTCCATATATACCTATGACGACCATAAATCCTCCAAGGAATGCGGCTGCGTATGCTATCATATATTAATCAGAAATGTTAACAATAAGGTTAAATCTTTGTTAAGACAACTATTTCAAAAAGCGTCTCAGGAATGTTGACAATAAGGTTAAATATTTGTTAAGTAGGATAATACCTCTTAAGAAATGTGTCTTAGAATGTTGACAATAAGGTTAAATATTTGTTAAGGATACCATTCCGAAAGGTATTTAGGTTAGACAGTTGAAGATATGTTCTTCTTCTCTGACACAACCACAACGATCACACTCTTGTCTCCAATACTCCCTTTTAGTCCACAGGACACCTTCGGCGCGTTCAAAAGAGGGGAAAGTACGGACTATCTTCTTATGGTAATCTATGCGATTCCTTAAGTAATCCTCTTTATGCGGGCAGCGACTCATCAAATCCGCACATTGGTAACAATCCACGCCTTCTAAGTCATACGCCCCAAAGAGGAGCTTATAACTTACTTCATGCGTTTTCCGATGTGTTTGGAGACGTTGTCGGCTACTAAGTACCTTATTGCAGAAACTACACTGTCTGGTCTGATCACAAACTCCTCTCTTTAAATGCTGCCGCATTCCTAAAGGGAATTCCTTATTACAGCCCTTGCAAAGTATACAAATGCGCTTATCCTGATGTTGTCGCATCTTTTGAACAGTACTGAATTCCTTACCACAATCCTTACAAACCTTACTTAGTTCCTTTGTGCAAACGCCACGACGAACGTGGTATTGTAGTCTTTGCTTGGTGCTAAACTTCTTCTTACACACCGCACAGTTCATCTATACATAGCAGTACGTTAACCTCTATATAACATCCTTTTTTTAAACAAATATTTAACCTAAATGTTAACATTATTAGACACCTTTATTTCGAGGTATGTTATTACTTAACAATTATTTAACCTAATCGTTAACATTATTAGACACCTTTATTTCGAGATAACACATACTTAACAATTATTTAACCTAATCGTTAACATTATTAGACACCTTTATTTCGAGGTATGTTATTACTTAACAATTATTTAACCTAATCGTTAACATTCTATGGTGGATATCGCATGAAGTCCTTAACGGACTCCTTAGCCCAACCGGCCATCGTTATCAAAGCACCAAACCTTTCCGCGCGCTTCAGACCGCACATTTCATCATACAATTCCTGCACGCGCTCCCGCAGCCGATCGATCTCCTCCCTTTGCATTTCTATGGTGTCTCTTTTATCTTTCATGTCGCCGGCAATCCTTCTTACTGCGTCCACTGGGTCCATCGTATATATAATGGATCCGAACCATATTCCCTGCAATGCTCTGATCGTAGGACCCACCGGCTGCGGCAAAACGCAGTTCGTAGTAGAGCAGCTATTGGGACCCTTTAGATACCGTTTCGACTACATAGTGCTATTTTGCCCTACCTACGTGAACAACCGCACCTGGGAAGGCATAGGAGTGAAAGATGACGACTTCTTTGTGGATATCTTAGACCCTAACGAGTTATCCAACCACCTTAAGTTCTGGCATCGACAATTCCCTAAAGATACACAAACCCTCTTAATTCTTGAATGACATCGCCTGTGGGGACGACGTAAAAAGACGCACCTCCGAGTTGGTGAAGCTCGCCTTCGGCGGCAGACATGACAATATTAGCGTTTGGTTGCTCTCCCAGCAGCTGACCAGCGTCTCTAAACCCTTTAGGGAAAACATAGGCTCTCTGGTCGTCTTCTACACTCCCAGTCTTAGTGACCTGGAAACCATTTTGAGCGACTACGGAGGCGAGATATCTAAGGAACGACTGCACGAATACATGCGGCATTTAAAAACGCACCAACATTCCAAGATGATCTTCTCTTTGAGGTTTCCGTATTCCATTAACATATATGGAGATTGAGCAGCTGATAGATGAAGTCCCCGCGCAATTGGATGAAAGTAACCTTAAAGAACAACTTAACATCCTTGTGTCTTCGGGAAAGTGTAAGGAAATGATAGGCAAGGACCTCAACCAGAAACCAGTCAGTAATAATGGCGCTTGGTCACGCTTTGAAAAGCTCAATACTTTTCTTAGTTTTCTACATTATTTTTGCACCTTACGAGTTCCAAAAAGCTCCAAAATTACAGATAACTGCAATTACTCATAACCTGGGCTGGCTTTATGTTGGAAACCTTTCAAATGGCATCAATTTCAAGACTTCTAACATTCTCATCAGTTCGCCTCGAGTTATCAAGGTCAAGACGACTTCTATTACAACTTTGAAGCAACTTAGCCTCCTTTTGAACCTTGCTAAACCTGCTCTTATGGCTAATTTGAGTGCCTCCTTACTTATCTTATCATGTGGTGATATAATATCTAATCCTGGACCATTTCTGGAATCTCGAGAGAAGCCAAAGTGTAATATTTGTGAACGAACTATCGCCTGCAATCATCGAACCGTGCAATGCAAATCTTGTAGCCTTGACTTTCACTTTAGATGTGCTGGCTTGTCTGTTAAAGAATATCGAAATACCCGTTTAACAAACTCTACGTGGATCTGCACAAAATGCTTATTGGATGTTCTCCCAAACAGTTTAGATGATTCATTCTCGTCACAAACCAGCTTGATTAATATCACGAATGTGGCTACTGAAACTGTTAATCACGGTCTTTCTTGCCTCCTGGCCAACGTTCGGTCAATTAAAAACAAACTACAGTCCTTTCATGCGATGATCTACTCTACTCGCACCGACATTATTGCTCTTACAGAAACGTGGCTTGACTGCTCTGTACTTGATCACGAAATTCTTCCTCATGGATACTCGGTATTCAGAAGAGATCGTCCGAATCGAACAGGAGGTGGAGTTTTATTAGCCTGTAGAGATGACATCGTGTGTACTAGGAGGAATGACTTGGAAGTATATGGCTGTGAGCTTGTCTGGTGTGAAATGTCATCAACTTGTGGATCGAGATTTCTATTTGGTGTTTTTTACCGTCCGCCCGATACTAAAACTGACTACATGAACTTGGTCGCTGAATCTTTCAACCGGATATCAAGATTGAACTTTGAAAATGTTTTCCTGGTAGGCGATTTCAATCTGCCACAGTTTGACTGGGTTAATCAATTACCTCTTCTTTATGACCAGCTACACATCAAGACTTTTGAATTGCTGAATGATCTATTCCTCACACAGATGAACCACCAAGCCACTAGAAACAACAACATCCTGGACTTGGTTTTCACTTCTAATCCTGACTTAATCAGCAACGTTTCTGTCAGTGAAAGTCTTGTTCACTCCCACCATCTAAATGTAAACTTTGATATCAACTTCAAACTCAAGCCTGTCGCTCCAAGATCAAAGTTTGTCTTTGACTATAAAAATACTAATTTCAACGACCTTAAAGAAACCTTGCACAATATTCCTTGGGACGTCTCTTTTCTGGAAAACGACATAAATGTTAACCTTAACAACTGGGAAGACCTTTTTTGGTCAGCCGTGAAAGAATTCGTCCCAAAGAAAAAGATTAAAGACAAGCTGACTCCAACCTGGATTGACAAGGAGGTCAAAATTAAGTGCCGAAAGAAAGATAAAGCTAGCAAAAAAGCCTTGAGATCCAAAAGTCCTGAAGACCTTGAGACTTTTAAAGCATTACGGCGGGAGTGCAAAAAGTTAATAAGATCTAAGTATAACAATTATCTACATGATCTCTCAAAAAAAGTTTCTAATAACCCTAAAAAGTTTTGGAACTTCTTTAGCAGCAAAACAAAAACAAGAAAGATTCCATCAGCTATCGTCAAAGATGAATCCAGCAGTCATCTCATAACTGATTCTCAAGAAAAGGCGGATGCATTTAACGACTATTTTAATTCTGTTTTTAGTCGTCTTGATACAGAACCACCGCCTCCTGGCATTTATCCCATTGTGCCTCAAGTGGGTGAAATTTCCCTCATCACGCTTTCTACTGACGAAGTTTATAATGTGCTTTGCAAGCTAGATCCCTCTAAGAGTCCAGGACCTGATGAAGTGACTACGCGGCTCTTGAAAGAATTGGCACTGGAACTTGCTGGCCCTTTGACTCGCTTATTTAATCAGTCTCTGGCTTCTGGTCAGTTTCCAGAAAAATGGAAGGACGCTAATCTCACCCCTGTCCATAAATCTGGTGCTAAAAACTCTGTAAGTAATTATAGGGGTATTGCTTTGCTGTCTGTTGTATCCAAAGTGCTTGAGAGATGTGTATACTCCAAAATTTATAACCATGTGGCTCCTCATTTAAATTTACTGCAGCATGGCTTTCGTCCAAATAGATCATGCGTCACCCAGCTATTGCAGCACGTTCATTTTCTGGCCTCAACACTGGACATTGGTGGTCAAGTTGACAGCATCTACCTGGACATGGCTAAAGCTTTTGATAGGGTACCGCACCAAAAGCTGTTGTACAAGCTAAGATTCTTTGGCTTTCGTGACCCGCTTCTCAGCTGGATTGAGGATTATCTAACAAATAGACGACATCGTGTTATGATTGATGGGATGACTTCTCAGTGGAAATCAGTTACCTCAGGAGTTCCGCAGGGTTCCCTGATTGGACCGATTTTATTTCTTATCTACATCAATGACATTGGTTATGATCTGTCCATTGATACCTCCATACCTCTCTATGCTGATGATGCTAAGTTATGTCGGGCTATATCATCTGATATTGACTGTGACATCTTGAATCTGGACCTACATTCTGTTTATAGCTGGAGTGACTCTTGGGATATGAGTTTTAATCTAAAGAAGTGTAATCACTTACGCATCACCAAGAAGAAAAATCCAGTGTGTGCAACATATCAGCTCGGCCATAATGAGTTATCTTTAAGTAAGGAAGAAAAGGACTTAGGAGTTGTCATTACACATAACCTGTCCTGGCGTGAACACATTATGTCCAAAGTTAACACTGCCAATCGAATGCTAGGCATTATTAAAAGGACCTGTGGTAAACGTCCTATATTGAAAGTCTTTCTAAATTTATACATCCACCTGGTAAGACCCCACTTGGAATACGCATGTGAAGTTTGGTCACCCCATCAAGCATATCTAGTAGACATCCTGGAAGGAGTTCAACGAAGGGCAACAAAAGTCATCGTTAAGAACAAGCCCTATTGTGAAAGGCTAAAGGAACTTAAGCTATTATCCTTAGCTTCTAGGAGAAAATACTTCGACCTTATTTTTCTATACAAATGTAGACTAGGCTTATGTGACATTAACTTATCTGTTTATTTGGAGCCAGCTGGTAATGCTTCATATAATCTTAGAAACACCGAATGCTCTTACAAAATTAAGTATGCCAGAACGAACACTTTGAAATTCTCGTATTTTCATCGTGTAGTTAAAGAATGGAACGATTTACCTTTGTCTTTAAGGAAAAGTGACAGTATTAATTCTTTCAAGCGAGAACTTAAAGTACATTTAACTAAATTAGATCAATTCTTATAGTTTTATTATTATTATATTTAGCTAGATTTTAAGTCTTATATTCTAGAGTGCATGCCGGAAGAGTGTGAAGCAACTGCTGGATTTTTGGTGCGTAATGGTGTTTAGTTGTCGACTGGTATTTGGCGGCTGCCTGGGGGTTGATCCGGGCGTGGAACATAGACACAGGGAGGTGCAGAGACACAAAGGGAGGCATTCTGGCGTTCTTTGTAACGCGTTGTGTGTTTCTTTGTCTCTCTTCATTTCTTTGTTTTTGCACCTGGGTTGATTCTTGGTTGGTCGGTGACTGTTGGTTGATGACTGGGCACTGTTACGCCCTAGACAGTAATTTGTTTCACACTTTTCTGGCATGCACTCTACGCATTGTATATATATATTTTTTAATGTATTAGTTTCTTAGAGCTTTTCTTAAGGTAGCCTCGTTGTTAAGGGAATTTCTTTCCTGTTTAGAGGTTTTCCTCAGTTTTGCAATCTTGTTCATATATATATATTTTAACTGAAAACTATTAAAGTAAAGTAAAGTAAAGTAAAGTAAAGCAAGTTAATAAGTTGTCTGAAGAGGAGGTTAAGAAGTTCCATAAGAGGTATGAGGCTGCCCTTGCAAGTAAGACCACGAATGCCGTAGCAGACTCCGCTATTAAGCTGGCCACTAAATTGCTTGGACTTGCGCTGCCCATAGACGACGTGGATCAACTGCGGAAGGACATAAGCGAGGACTATGTCATATCCCAAGAACTTAAGATAACCTGCGGGTGGTTGTCTTTGAAGTGCGGTAAGTTAATGGCAGTCGCATCTTTGGGACTTCACGTGGCTCAACATGTCGACTTGAAGGAGGTACTAATCTCTTGGAAGGACTACAAGAAAGATAAACAAGTCGAGGAGATCTTCAAGGCAGCACTTGCTGATACTCAAGTCACCCCAAGTGATGCTCAAGTCATCCACGGGACTTAGTCAAGTCGTCATCAAGTACTTAGTCAAGTCATCGTCAAGTCATCTGTAAGTCGTCATCAAGTACTTAGTCAAGTCATCTGTAAGTCGTCGTCAAGTCATTATCAAGTCCTTCAAGTCCTTAGATATAAGATGAGTGACACCGAAACAAAGGCGGAGGAAACCCCTCAAGAGCAAAAGATCACCAAGCCTAAATCTCCGGGCAGAGTCGCTGCGGGGAAGAAGCTCGCTGAGATGAACAGGAAGAACAAGGCAAAGAAGGAAAGAAAGGAAGAGGAGGACGAAGGTGAATCCTTTATTAATCCTGGATACGTTATCGGAGCATTAGGACTCGCTATAGCAGCAGGCAGCCTCTACTTACAGTGGCGGGCTGCTAAACCAAAAGTGGAACCAAGGGCGGAAATAAGGTATGTGGAGCCTCCTAAGAGAAGCAGAATACCCGAGATGGAATAGCAAACCTTCTCGCTTTGTAATATAATGTCGTCAGCATTGATGAAAACCGTTGAAGAAGCAGCTATTATTACTTCCATCGTTGCGGGTATTGGTTGGGTAGGTAAGAAAGTGCTCAAAGAAGACTTTACTGAAGACCCGAGCAAGAGCTTCGCTAATTTTGCTAAGATGACCGCCGCTGTAGGTGGGGCTGTAATGTTAAAGGACTACTTACAGAAGGAAAAGTACTTGCCTAAGATATAAATGGCTAGCGTATTGGTAGGCGGCGTCATTGCAGCGTTAGCATTCACTGGAGCCAATTATGGTGGTCAATATTTGGATAGATTAGTCAGAGGGGGGAAAAGTGATGCTGAAAGGAAAAGACACGATTTGGCGCTGGAGAAATATCAAAGGGACGTGGCAGCTTGGAATGAAAAAAGACAAGCTTACAGGGATTGGTTGGATAAGAACTACCAAGACAAAGTGCAGGCGGATAAGAACTTCGAAAATACGGACTACGCCTTTAAACTTTATGCACAGACGCACCCCGACTTTAGAATTAGCAAGCCTCAATTTAAGAATTACTACCAGCCTTCTAAGAAACAAAAAGACAATGAGTTGGTCTTTGTAGGAGTCGCAGGGCTGGCAGGGGGTGCAGCCTTGGCGTATCTGCTCTGAGCTGCGCTCAGATCACTAGTGACGCGAAGCATGAGCGTCTAATATATAATGATCGTCTTTTTGGAAAGCGATAAGAATGACTTTACCACTTATTTGAATCCCCCCATCAAAGCCCATAACGTTCGGTTGGTCAGTTGCTCTTTGTACAACTCTTGGTATAATTTAATCGATGGCATGGTCACCGTACTTAAAACGCCTGGTAATTACCAAGGCGTAATGCTCCCAGATGGACATTACACCCCTATAACGCTAGCTAAGGAGCTAGCTAAACGCGGTTATACTCTCACCACAGGATTACCGCACGAGATGACCCTCAAACATGATCTACCTAACGATTTCTCGGTAACTTTTGGAAAGTATAGCCCATTGGGATCTCTATTAAATGCCTCAGGCAAGACGATTACCGACACAGCAGTTCCCGTAAGTTGGAAAGTCGCATCCTCTTACGAAGTCTATTGCGATTTAGCCCACAGTTACAGCAATGGAAAGCCCTCCCATCTTATGTCTAAGTTTTCACCCAAAGGTAATCCATTTGACCTGGTAGAATACACTCCCATTTCTTTAAACTATGACTTGCCTTGTGATTTGGTAGAAAGCATAAACATCACCATTAAAGTGGACGGAAAGACGGTGGATTTCAACGGACGCAAAATCAATCTCGTCCTGGAATTCATATAATGGGTCGAACTGAGGACAAACTCAAAAGGATTTACTACGGGCCCGAAGGCTATTGGAGAGGAGCGTCGGCTATCAAGAAACTCGCTACCGCAGCCATGGTATCCGACGAAACAGCTAAGAATTGGTTAAAGAAACAAACTATCTGGCAGGTTTATCTCCCCGTGCCCAAGTACATTCCCAGACCCAGCTTTACCGTAAATGCCCCTAACGAAGTTCATCAGGCAGACTTGCTTTTCTTACCGCACGACACGGTAAGAAGAAAGACCTATAGGTACGCTTTGACCGTAGTTGATATCGCAAGCAGATACAAGGACGCCGAACCCATAACCAGCAAGGATTCTGGGGAAGTCGCAGAAGCCCTAGGTAGGATTTATAAGCGCGTTTTGAAATGGCCCAAGCTGCTGCAAGTGGATTCGGGGACGGAGTTCATGGGCGTGGTTACCAAGACCTTGAAAGACCACGACACTAAGATAAGAAGAGCCGAAGCAGAGTACCACAGAGGCCAGAGCATCGTCGAAAGATTCAATAAAACCCTGGCTGAGCGTCTCTTTGGATACCAATATTGGAAAGAGTTGGAAGATCCCTCTAAGCGAAACAAGGAATGGACACAGAGACTCCCTCAGGTCGTCGCAGCTTTGAACAACGAGGCGGCCAGGGCTACGGGAATGAAACCCAAGGACGCCATAAAAAAGAAGCACGTGGAACACAAGTCCTACGTTAGGAGTTCGAGGGCGGTCGGACTAAAGGAAAAAAAGCTCCCCCGCGACATAGTGGTCAGATACCTCTATCAGCCGGGGGAACTAGAAGGTGGCAGTAAGAGAGCCACGGATCCTAACTGGTCTCTGAAAACGTATGAGATTTCAAAGTCCATCACCAAGGAAGGGCAACCTGTGTTGTATTACCTAAATGGCCCAAGTCGCGGATTTGTCATGGAAGAGCTGCTCATAGTTCCTAAAGATTCAAAGTAGTGCAGCACCGCGCGCCCGATTACACTCTTGGCATGTCAGTCTTACGTTGCCTCTGCAATGCCCGCGTTTGTTATTTATGCGATCCACGGAGAACTGCTGATCGTCATTCGCATCGAACCTCCATAGTAGCGGTATGTTACATTTGGCGCAGCGTGCGCCTTTCTTATAGACGTCGTCCACGCATAGGTCGAACGTCATATTTTTTTCTTCGTCGTGTTTTTTGTAGCGAAGGAGTTTCTTAGCGATGTTCTCCTTTGCTACTTCTTCCGGGGTCTTATCGTACCGTAATTGCGGACCCCAGGCTCTTTTTAACTGTTTGGCATACTCCACACGACTTACGGCGGTGTATATCAAATTGCTCCAACACAGCCGCTGGTCAATGATCCACAAGGTTTCTGTTATGGTAAGCCCCTGCGCGCTGTGGACTGTCATGCAATAACCCAAACGCCAGTCTGGATGGGAGGTAATTCTTTCCACCATTTTCATGGGCACCCAAACCTTATCGTGCGTTACTGCGTTTTCCAACCGGGTCTTAGTTCCCGGGACCCAGACGTCTTTTTTCTGCATTCGGGTGTCGTGGGGTTTGTAACAAATGGGCACCAGATGCCCAGGGAAGCGCTCCTGGTGTATTTTGAGTAAGTCTTTCTGTATGCGGGACTGCGCTGCGCGTTTGCTGCTCAGCACCAAATCCTCAGGATGCCAGCTGTATAGGAAGTCCTCGTAGGATTTCGCTCGTACGCGTTTACGCAATGTCTTACATTGGTCGGCATCACTAAGGCCCCGCAGTTCTGCCTTTAATTTCCTCACTTGATCCTTGCTGCGGTAGTCGGTGTTAATTTCTTCGCAGTGGTCTACCATTTCTTTTAACCATTCGTGGGGCATCTCTCCGGCTATTGGAGGCGGCTGACACGGATCCCCGGCAAATATCACTTGGGATTTCCCGCGGAGGAAGTCTACGAACTGGTGTAGTATTTCTAATGGCACGGTGCAAATCTCATCCCAAAGTATTACCGGAGGTATGTCGCGTATTGCTTCCGGTACCCACTTTTGACCATTCCAGCGAAAGAAGCTGTGGTAGGTTTGTGCGTCGTAACCCATACCGCAGAGTTCTCTTTCCAAACGGTGCGTTGGCGTTAACACCTTTATATTTGGAAAGAGTTCCAAAACACGCGTTGTTTTGCCACTACCTCCGGTACCGTGCAAATAGGAAAAGCGTTGGTAGGAAATGGGGTCTGCAACTGACGGTAATGGCTCTTTTGTAGGCGTAATGGAACCTTTAGTGTGTCCGCCGCGATATTCTACACGTTCTCTCCAAGCTTTTATCTCTTCGTCTTTGACGCGCCATTGACCGCTTTCTGCGAGCTCGTCTTCGGTGTAGAATTCTTTCATCTTCTCCAACACTTCTGGCTTTACATACAAGGAATCCGTAGCTACGCGTGGAATATCCTCTTTGTCAAACCGCAGTAACATTGCAAGGAGGTTAATGTGCGCATATGCGAGCATGCTGGCACGCAGATGATAATACTGCGGTCGATGGTCTTGGTAATAACACAGCGCATTCCATTCGTGTTCTTTTTGCTCAGATTCTATGAAATAGCCCCACTTTTCCACAGATACCATCGTTCCATCATCATGTGCTCGCTTTATGAGGAAACTTAGTTCGCCTTCGTCCGTTATTAAACGTCGCTGCATATGTTTCTCCCCCTCCTTAGCGCCCTGCGTGAATTTACCTATGACCACACGCGCTGTGGGGTTATGCTCCGGTAACCATTGCGTAAAGGAGGAGTGACACAATATGGCTTCATGCGCTGTGTATTTCAGAAGCTTACGCTCTTCGAGGAATTTGAGGAGTGGTATGGGAATCCATTCCTTTTCCTGCAGGTGCTTCCCGTACCACGCGTAAATTATTGGATGTAAGTCTTTTGTAAATTTCCAGCTGGTTAACCGTACGAATCCAGTTGCTGGGGCGTCGTACGGTTGACCATCCAACGCAACACGAAAGAACTGTGAATCTGGATGTCCGTAACGGTCATAATACTCCTTACAATCTCCCAGACCTTTAAATGACGCAGGATAGCAGTGCTTCATATCCAAGGAGACGTATTCGTCTTCGTCGTACTCCATGTTCCAAAGGCCTCCGTGACCGTGTTCTACGCAGGCTTTGGAGATATCTTTGAACTCCTTTGGGGTGGGTTTCCATCCATTTCTTTTCTTTGCGGCTAAGAAGTCCAAACTACGACTGCTAAGGACCTCGTCTGAGAAGTCTTCCCCTAAGGTCTCGCAGGCGCTCTGAATGCGTTGGTGTTCGATTTCGGGGCGGTAAAGAGTACCATCTTGCGTCATAAATTGACTTCCTTCTGAATCCATCAACCATACGGAGTTCTCGTGGACTAATTCTACCAACGGAGAATTCTTATAGACCTTAGTTTCTTTCTTTTTTGGGAACCTAAGTTCGCGCCAAGCGTGTCCATTATGCTGGTAAATGACTATAGGAGCACCGCGGCCCCCGTATTTGTGCGTTCCGGAGTAGATAAAACCGTCGGTGATATCCTTGACGTGTATGCGCCTTTCTAACGCGGTTTCCAACTTCTTGATGTTTTCGATGGTTCCTCCGGTCCTATTAGTATTTTTTTCCCATTTCCTGATGGCTTCTCTTCTCTTTAAGGTTAATTTACCACCGCGTGAGGAGTCCTCAAAGAACTCTCTTACCAGCTTCCCTACGCAGTTACCAGGATGGCGCATTGGCTTTAACTTCTTGACGTCAGGCTTCTTGATCTCATACGCACCGTAAATAACTACGGTAACCGGGTAAGCAACTTCGTAGAAGAGCATATCTATTCCCTCAAGTGCTCCCGGTCGCGTGTCCTTGTTTAAGACAAACAGGTCCTTCTTACCAGACGCCCGTATTGGATTCCTGCCCTTTTCTATCATCCACTCACCGTCTAAATACTTTATAAATGTTAACTCCAAACGGTATTCACCTTCGGGCATTAAGTTAATTATTCTTTCTGCTCTTTCTTCTGTCATCGTCTCATCTGTATCTCCCTCCATAAATGTTGTGAAGGCAAAGTCCGCATCCAGGCGATCCAACACCTGAGTTCTCAGTCGGCGCACAGTTTTGTTACGAATGCTCGTGATGGTGTCCATCTATATCTAAGGAATATCTTAACCTCCGTTTGCAGTACCCATCGTTTGGACAACTAGCAGCAGTAAGGGACTTTTCGCTGCTGTCCGCGGATCGCGCAAGACCCCCTGTAGGGCATTTAACCTACCTCCAAAACCCCAGGGGGGGCTGGTGTTTTTCGATATGTGATTTTTAGCAATGCCGGCGCCACGCGAGCCCCCCTTACTGCTGCTACTCTCAGCCAACACAGGAAGCCCATTATAGGGAAATAGAGAGAAAAGAGCAAAAGAGACGCCTGCAAAGGAGGCTAATATAAACCAAACATGATAAACTAACCGTGGAAACGGTTCATCTCAACACACGGGGACTCTTCCTTGGGTTTGCAGGTGCTTGACCTTCTTATGCTGCATCCACTGCGATGGGGTTCCCTTCATTTACTCCATTAATTGCGTCCGCTGGGTTCACTGCATTCGCAGCTTGACCTTGCGCTGCGTGTGGCAATTGAACAGCTTGTAGTGCGTTTGGTTGGGCGGCTGGTCCTTGAACGGCCTTTGGTGCCTTGGGACATGCTTGCGATGTTCCGGCTTCAAATATGTTTAATTCTGTGAGTCCATTCTTTGCTCTCGCCGGCAGAAAAAGCTGTTTAACTGGTCAGAACTGTAATTTGCTATTTCTTTGCTATTGCTATAGGTTGCCCGGGAGTTTCATACTTTGAGTGCGGTTGATTTGATGCTCTTTTGTCAGTGAAAATAGGGTTAAAAAGGTCATCCAAGCCACTCGAAAGTCAAACCATTTTTTAGAGATGCAATAATAAAGGCAGCACTATCTCCTTAGTTATATAATGACCCAGAAGGGTTCTGCCTTCGTAATATACACGCACCAAATGTATTGTTATTCAGGACGTTGAGGAACATTACATATGACAAAACCCCCTTCAACTGTCTCTTGTTTACTCCTAATCATACACACAAACGCACTACCTTATGGGGGAGACCTTATGGGGGAGTGGAACGATACTCATACTAATCGTAATTGGCTAATTTGGATGAAAATTTGTCTGGATGACATCGGTTGGTGTAGTCGCAATAATCATGGTAACCACGACAGAAACCTTAACTTGGGATACCTGTGCTGCGACTGGTTTACCTGTGGAATGATGCATGATGGGATTTAGGCGCCATTTTGAATTTTCTGCTAAAAACTTTCCAAAGCGCGAGATCATAACAACTTAAGACGAAACTTTGTATTTTTTAAATACCAAAATGAGCTGTTCTGGCTCAAAGTGGTTTAATCCAGCACAGGTTTTTGCTCAGTTTACGACGTCAAGTGATAAAGAAGGTAGTAATTCTCCTACAGGCAGACACGGTGAAAAACAAAACACAGAGGAAAACAAATATGCCAACAGACGAGAGATACAAATAACTGAATCTGCCGAGATATCGCTTCCTCCAGATAATGCTAAAGTATCTATTACTTGTATTAACTCTAAGGTAAAACCACAGTACATCGATTGATGCTCCATAGCTCTCTCTATGACCTTATTTAAACCATTTACATTTATTTTAATAATCATATATAAGCTTAAGTTAATCACATTTCTTAACTTCGTTCAAAATCATAGGAGACAGTGGATGATGTGAAAACAAGTGTCACAAGAAGAGTAGATTATATACTACACACCCTAAAGTCCAACCATATCAAAGAGAATTCCTACAAGATTAATAGAATTCTTTCCAGATCAGAGAATATTTACAGATATGAAGTTGAGATTGTTGTAGAGTTCACAGACTATCTCAAATGTGAAGAGATTTGTAACCTCCTCGTTGAGAAGTTGGATAGCACAGTCAGGGTCTCATCTCCCGTGTTTTTTCATTCTCCATCAAAATTAGAATCTCTAAGGTTAGTGCAGAATCTTATATGAAGGACATTGAAGGCGTTTCCATTGCAATTTCCATAAGTATATAGTGTTGTACCTCACAGCGCAACATGCAAACGTATGACTGGCAATGATGTATTTGTATACGTTTATGCACATTTATGTTTTGTGGTTCCAAAAAATATTCAATACCAACCATGGAAGAAACCTGAAATTCCCAGGGGGTGAGGGGTCAAAGATAAAAAATAAATTAGAATTTTGCCTAGATTTGTTGGAAATTCCAAGGGGTGGGGAGACCTTTTCTCAAAAGTTCCTCTATGGTGGAGTATGGAAATTTCATGGAACCACACATTGGTTAGAGGGTATCATCAACACTTGCCTTTCACAGCTGCCGGGAAGGGGGGGGGGGTACTCCCATGTATAAACTATATGGGGATGATCCGCTGAACAGGGTATGGTTTTTCGAGCTTCTTCTCATAAACAGGGTATGCAATTTCACTTAATCAGTTCCAAGTTCTTCCAGAGTTTCCTGTCATATTCAGGGTTTCTACCTTCGTATTGGCCGAAACTGGTTATTACGGTCATAAAAAAACGGTACACGAGATGACATGATAATTGAAACAGGAACTCAGTGCAATTAATTATATCTTTTGTCATAAACTGGGTCTATAAATTTGAGTTTTTTGTCATAAACAGGATACCCCTTTCAGAATCCCAGCGGAACACTGCTACGCAAATTCTGGCAGAGTACCCCCCAGGCACAGCTGTTGGTTGTGCTCTTCAAAATCACTGGTTATGGTGACTGTAAACTCCAAAGTAAATTGATTTTTTGATGTTTTTCCCCCAACTTTGCAAAGAATACAATAAAACATTCCATATATTAATTATACTGATTGGTTTTCCTATTTCAGATGTCAAGCTTGCGTGAGTGCTGTAAAAAATGCCAAAACCAAAGCCTTACAAGTTGTACAGATGTTTAATCAGATATTAGGGCCACCTATGACTATTAAAGAAGATAGATATGAGGAATATGTTGGGCCTGTAAGTGAGAATATCCAAGGAGACAGCGAGAAACAGGACAGGCAGGTTCAGTCATACAGTGATAAAATCACAATGGCAACAGTTACTGTTTGTGTTAAAGTGTTTGTTGTTTTTGAAATTAAGGAAAAGACAAAGATTCATAAAAGAAGAAAATAGCTTTTGTAGGCTGAGACATTTAGTATTTATTTCATTCATGCATAGAAAGAACCATTTTTTGTATTGCAGGGCTTAAAATGATGGCTAGTGAGTCTCCTGTCATGATCATTAGCCAAATTATTTTCATCTTGGTAGTACCTTGTTTCTGGCTCAATTAATGACTAGCCATTACTGTATGTTAAGCCCTGATTTATTATACACCTGATTGAAAAAACAGTCAGGCTAAGACCGAAAAGGATTTTGGGTACTCCGAAATGTGTATTATATTTGCATATAGACATGTAAAAATGCACAGTAGAGCAAAGTTGGTCAACTTAGATTAACAACATGCCAAAGCCATGATGCATAAAATGTGAACAGAGGGAAAATTTCAATATGCATGAAATTAACTTAATTTTTTATCTTCCCATGCTCCCCTTCGGTCTTAGCTTCGATGATATAACCTTTTTTTGGAACCCATAATGTTTTTTCAATTAGGTGTATAACAAATTAAATTATGTAAACTTACAGTCCTACTGCAGCAGAGAGACACTTGTACAAAACTAATCAATCACAATAAGGAATGAAAACGAAGCAATACAACCAAGCCAATTAGAGAATCTGGTGTTCTCTCAGCATCTCTCACAAACATGAGATTACAGTGACAGTTACAACCAAAGCACACTTTTTTGAAAGTGATGTCTGCCTTACATCTTTGCAGAGCAATGCATGTACTGTAAATTCCCAGTAAAGCAAAATAAACATAGTTCTGTTTATTTGCTGGATAGACTGTCTATTCTTGTCTCAATCAGCATAGCAATGATCAAAAAGAATGGTAACACATTTCATTTGAATCAAGGAGGAAAATTAGCTGAAAACGTTTCCAGTGCTAATGGTATGAAGACAAGAGAAAAACTAGGAGAGCTGGCCAGACTTGAAATATATTTAGAAGATATAACTAGCTAAAAACTAGTGTGAGCTGCATCGGTGTTTCTAATGAAACAGTAATGATGAAAAGGTAAATTATACACCATGAAAAAGATGAAAAAAGTTACTGACGTTTCGGACCCTAGTCCTTCGTCAGACTTTTTCATCTTTTTCACGGTGTATAATTTATCCTTTTCATCATTACTGTTGAAATATATTTAATAATTCTGATTAAAATATACATCAAACAACTGAGGTACGTTTAATGAGTCAGGAGCACAGCACATTTTATCAGTTTGGCTAAAAATGTTACAACTTTGGATCAATGTCAAAGTTAAGATATTCAAGTTTTAGTATTTAGTGATTTTTTATATATGTATTAAGGCTGGTCCTCGCTTGAGCATAACACAAGCATCTAAACACTCTTCTTTTGCTTGTGCTGCTAAATTTCTCATTTAGGATGTGCACTCTTACAGCTGTATGCTCGCTCCTATGTTATGTTGCTAGAGAGGACTTAAGGCTTTATACTTCAGTCATTTGTAAATTTAATGTAAATAGTAAAAGAGTTTATAATATATATATTTTACACCAAATTTACTGAAGAATTTTTTCCATTGGTAATTCAATTAAAATTACATTTAAGGGACAAAACAGAAATTGAATGTCTGCAAGGAAAACATGCAACAATACTACTTGCAACTTCATCATTTTTGATATGTTTGCGCTTCGCGCTAGTCAAATTCTCCCATGAGCATGGAGAGGAAAAGAGTGGACAACTTGTAGCAAGAGAGTTGTGTATTTAGAATATTAAATGTAGTGAGTGTGTCATATACATAACCATTAGTCTCTGGCTAAGGAGACATGGCACTGCGCAATGATGTAAAATAAGTTTATGTAATAGGACTCCATGCTGTCCAATTAAGAAATAATTGGACGAGGAAAATTCCGATGACTGACAATATTGGGGAGCATGAAATCCCATTACCTATTAATTATATAGCTGCCTAATTAATCCAATATCAACGAGACCTGTCCAATTAAGAAAATAATTGGACAGTTATCTATATGGGATTAATGAGAAGCTGTATCACTAATATTTATTTATTAGATTAATATCTATTTCTCCATCACTCAACAGCCCATCAGGTCCATCATGAATATAATAAATAGAATTTATTAGGATAGAAATAAAAATTTTCTTTAGACTGTTAACAGTCCCTGTATTCCTCCAAACTCTGTCAAGTAAGGTCTTTTTCGTTTCTTGGATGTGCAGAGAGAGGGGGTGAGTTGAAATTTAAAGAGCCATGTAGACTTGCTCACACTTGCCTCATGTCCTAGATAGGAAAGACACCTGACACAAATGAGTTTGGGAGAAAAAAGGGATGTAAACAGTCTAAATTTTGAAGTATCAACTGCTTTTTGAAATTTATTATTTGACCAAGAAATCAATTCTACATGACTTGTATGCTATCTCTTGTTATGTTATCTTGGTCAAAAATAAGCTGGATTTGAATTCTACGAAAGTTCTACAGAGTTCATTTCAAAGCCTTTCTCCAATGGATATTCATTTGAGAATCAGGTAAATCTTTTCTTAAGAACTCTTGTCTCCTTTGGCACCCCAGGCACTAATGAGTTTATTAGCATAGAATATGCTGATAGCATGCAGCTGAATAACAAATGCCACTACAGCCATTTTTATTGGCAACACACGCCAATCCTGTGTTGCTGGGATGATTCCCTGGGAGTAATTCTTGAGCACTTCTGTTAGGATGAAACTTGCTCCATACATCAATGGTCCAATTCCAGTCACAAGGTTGCCAAATGCAAAGACATACATCATTGTTTGTTTGTTCTTGGGGATGGCTGTAAGACCCACAAGAGCAGTAAAGGCACTAATACACCATACCAACATCCATGGCTGTGGAGCTACCTTAACTAACCTACAAAAAGCATCAAGTATCATTAAAATATCAGCTAAAATTAAAATAGAAAATACATGTGCTGTGTTTACTACATGACTATTTCAACCACTATGAAAATTTATTTCATTTTCAAGGCAGCTGGAATGTTATCCTGAATTTTTTTTAATATCTTGTTTGAAAAAAAACAGGCAACCAAAACCTGTTGGTTTTCGAAACATTTGGGTGTACCAAAAGTTTTATTCTATTTGAATGATAATTGTTCAACAACAGGGGAAATGTCATTAATAGATAGATAACTTTATTTATACTCAATATGTACTATGAGCCGGAGACTTGTTAAATACATTCTAAAATTAGGAAGTTTTTTATTCTATATTTGAATGTTGTTCGACAACAGGGGAAATGTCATTAATAGATAGATAGATAACTTTATTTATACTTGATATGTACTATAAGCAGGAGACCTGTATTAAATACATTCCAAAATTAGGAAGTTTTTTATTCTATTTGAATGTTGTTCGACAATTATGGGGAATATCAATCATTTGAGACTACTGGAGGATGCTACTGTAGGACTTCCAAAAAATTAAGCAATGCTTGTGATAAAGTGTATTAATTGAGAGATAAAAGAGAGGGGGAGGGGGGGATCAAATGGAATTTAGGGGGGATCGGAAACATTTTTACCAGTAAAATGGGGGGGGGGGGGGGGGGGGGGGGAGGTCAAAATTTTATCAAACAATTGGGGGGGATGCAAATTTTTTAAGAAGAAGCTATGGGAGATTGCCTGGAGATATAGTTATTTTGTGTGGGAATTTCAAGGGGGGGTCTTTTTTTTGTCATTTATATATTTAACCTGCCCCTCCTCTGCAATACATTATGAACGCAGACATAGGAGATGGAAAATGAATGAGTGATCAAAGATAGTGGATATAGAATAGTTATTAAGAGTGGGGTAAAGGGATTTGCTGTGTTTGAGTGTGGGAAGGAGGGGAGGGCGTGAATCACTGACCCCCTCCTTAAATGTAGCTCTGCATGATGCCAAGAGTAATGTTTTGTTCATTTCAGAGCATGTGTCACTCTCTTTAGAAAAAGATTCTTCGTTTGATTTGTATCCATATTCATGTGTCTTCGCAAACACAACCTTTTAACAAAGAAATAATAATTTATGGAATGACATGCTCTGAAATGGGAAAACAGTGAATTAGGTCTATAGGTGATCAAGAATTAAAGAGGAGTAATTTTGCACTGTACAGTATTCATCTTTACTAAATACAAAGTAGTACATCTATCTACCTTAACACAGCCAGTCCATACCACGATACCACGCACGTGACGAAAACCAAATGAATCCACAAGCAAACCTTGACTTTAAGTTTATGTTTCACACTCTCTCTATAATGCGAAGCTACGCGTTCACGATGTGTGAAATCTGAACCATCAGTACCAGCGGCTCTTGGTCCTCCTCTGGACGACATAATTAACTAAACAAATGCTAAGAAAAACCAAGAAAAACACCTGTTAAATAACAAAATCGATTTTCTATCTTTCTCATTTGATCAGATGCTTCCACGGTGCTGATGACCAGCGTGGACATTATCAAAATCCACAGGTATCCCACATATGCTGTTTCCTCGAAAAACATTTTCTCAAAAATACTGTTTAGATTTTATTTAAATTGAAAAACTATTGATCCTACTGGCGAGATTAGTCGTTTTTAGCCCTTTTTAAAATACGAGACCTTTTCTTAAAAAGAAATAGAAAATTTGAGCAAGCGGCAAGCGTTATGTATTAGTCAGCGCTAGAAGTATATGCGCAATGGAAATTAGCGCAGACTGTTTTGTCTTCGAAGAAGTTTAGTTTTCGCTGGTTTTTATTGAAAAAACATTCTCTATTTTATACGAATCTTCGTTATTTTTACAAAATGTAATGCAAGGGTAAGTCTATCATATTTGGTGAAGGCAATGGCTGCAGAATTAGAAGATTTAGAGGCTGGCGAAGAGACAAATGAAGTGGAAAAGACACGTGACGAAGACGAGGATGAAGACGACCACTCAACAGAGAAACGTGGAAAGCATTCCAAAAAACATAAACACAAACACTCCAAAAAGCACAAGCACAAACATAAAAAACGAAAGCATAAAAAGAGATCACCCTCTCGTTCAAGATCTAAATCTTCAAGCCGTTCGCGCTCAAGATCTCCGGATTCAAATGAGAATCTTGAAGGCGAAACAGCTAAATCTGATGTAGCTGATGAAGCTGACGTGAAAGTTATTTCAAGCGAAGAGAATGGAATAGTGAAGTTAGAATCTCAGAATAAAACCATGAGTTTAGGCGAAGGAACTAAATATTCAACATTTGAAGAATTTACACTAGCAGAAGTTGAAAATCTTTCTTTCAAGTTAACAAAATCTCCTCCTTCGAGTGTTACGTGTAGTCCATCGTCAACCCCTGTCAATGAAACAGAGGTAGCCAAGGTAGTAACTAAGATTCCTGATGTTTCAAAACTAGAGAATAAAGTCAATTTAGGATTTCCTATGAAAATAGGTTCATTTCCAAAGAGCAGATCAAAGTCACCCGATGTCTCTGAGGAAATGCTTGGAGGTAAGAGATCAAGTTCACCATCCGATTCTGAAATCAAAAGCAGATCAAAATCACCATTGGATCATGAGACCCTAAAGATATCACAATCTCCCTCTGATCCCAAGAAATCAAAATCACCTCAATCTAAGATCAAGAAGGTATCACGGTCACATTCAAGATCTAGATCAAGATCCAGAACAAAAACACAATCAAGAAAGAGTACATCCAAATCTCCAAAAAGGCATCCAAAAAAGAAATACAAATCTAGTTGGTCATCAAGGTCGAGATCCAGGTCAAAGTCACGCTCAAGATCACGTAACAAGCATAGACATTCAACTAAATCAAAGTCTAGAAGCAGAAGCCCTCAAAGACACAAACCAAGAGGCAGGTCTCGATCTAGGTCTCCTTCTCTTTCAAGAAAGAAATCAAGGAAAAGAGAGAGGTCTCTCGGTAGTTCTAGAAAAAGCCGTAGTAGATCACCTAGAAAGAAATCAAGGGGATCTCATGACAGTAAGACTAGAGGAAGAAGTAGAAGTCCAGCTTACAGAGATAGTAGAAGCAAAAGAGAGACTTTCTATGACAGGAAACGAGATTATTCTAGTAGATCTAGAAGGTCACGATCACATGAAAATAGATATTCAAGACGATCCAGATCAGTAACTCCACCAAAGTCACACAGACGTAGAAGTCATTCTAGGTCTCCCAGAAGAAGACGTTCTAGATCTCCCAGAAGGGAACGTTCTAGATCTCCAAGAAGGGAAAGGCATAGATACCGAAGTAGGTCCAGATCCTTATCATCTCATAGAAGGAGGAGTAGAAGCCGCTCAAGATCAAAAGATGGACATGGTAGAAGATCAAGATCAAAATCTAAGGAAAAGAATGACAGTGAAGAGAAGAAAGGAGGAGAAAAGAGCTCTGGTGAAGCACCTGCTGTGATCACTAACCTGAATACCAATAAACCAACAGCTCAAGATTTAGTAGGAAAAGCACCAACTGTTTCTGATCCCTCAAATAAAAGATCATTAGCTCAACTCACTGAGTTTTGCAAGAAGTTGACAGAAGCTAGAGGTATCGAAATTGAAGGAAATGCAACAGAAAATCCAACAGAGGAAGAAGAGGATGACGTTTCAGTTGAAATATCCCATCCATTTCTTGTCGCACCAAAGAAAGATATAACCATTCCCCCAGTCATTTTACCTCCAGTAAGTAAAATATATTGTATAAAGCCAACAAAATCAGACTGTATAGGTGGGTGTACTATAGGCCATTTTAGCTAGGGTGTTATGTTTTCTCATTTCAAACCATGTACAGTAAATTCCTTAGATTATTTCTTCGGTTATTGGTTGCCAATGAGAAGACACATGAATATGGATACTCTTTCTCAAGGTAACTACATGGTACGTGAAATTTGGAAGCACTATGCATCAGTTAAATTATTGGCTTATATCTATAATATGAATTTAAATGAATAGTTAATTGGACAATACATCAAAGAAAATTGACAAAATCTATTGTTAAAATGATTGGCAAATAGTTAACATCACAATGCATTCACCTATTTAATAGCGCATATTAGGGGATCTTTGGCTTAAATGGACCTAAAACAACTAGCCATGATACTTTCCCATTTCTGACCATGTGTTATTTTATATAGTAAAATTCATTGGGTGATGAGAGAATTCCATGTTCAATTTTAAAGAAAAAAATGTTTTTCAGTTTTCATGCAGTAGCTTTTCATATGTCCTTAATTTAACAGGTTTTTGAGAACATATCTTATATTTTTGTTTGTAATTGTCTTCTTTGTTTTTATGATAAGTACACTGTATTTTTCATGTTTATTTGTTATTTTGATGACAAAAAGAATTAAAAACGAATTAAGATTTGATGCAAAACATAATGCAGTTCTCTGGTTTTTCATGCAATTCCACATGAAATACCCTCGAGCTTGTATACATCCTTGCCAGCAAAGCAGATTCTTCTTTTTAGATTCTTTGTCCGAGTTGCACCCATATTCATGTGTGTTCTGATGCGTAAACATTAATCAAAGAAATAATACTCTAGGGAATGACACTGTTTAAAATGGGAAATAAGTGGACTAGGTCTATTAAAAGTTCTATTGCATCCCTTCCTCCCCCACCCCTCCCCCCTCACTTCTCTCCCAGTCCCAGTCCTCCTCAGTCTTCCTAATAGTATTGTATTGGTTTTCTTTCAGTTGAGACCATTAGCCTTTCCTTTGGTGAGCTCAGACAAACCTCTAACAGAGCAGTTTCCAGTGTCTTGTGGGACAAAGCATCATGAGAAAGAGCAGGAAGAAGTCAGTGTGGGTCAAGTAATTCCTTATGTAGATGGGTCAGCACACCAACCACAGCAAGTATTCATGCCACCACAGAACCAAGAGGTACTGGTCTAAATCCCTACCAAAATGAAGTTGAACATGTTTACGGAAATATTTCTGTTAAATGTATTTTTTTCAAAGGCGGTAGGAAACATTCAGGAAACTAGTTTAACAGAAGTATAAGAAACTAATGTCTTACAGACACCTCTATATTAAAGGCACTTTTTTCTTTCACTTCAGTTTCCATATCATTCTTTTGTTCATGCATCCATCCATCAATCCTGCCCATCAATCCCATCCATCCACCCATTCATTCATACCATCATAAATGTTTTGCAATAATGTAAAACAGTTGTTATTATCAATACACTAAGAGATAACTAGCTAAAAACTACAGTAGGTTATCAATATCAATATCAGTGTTGATGTCAATCTCTCTATTAATGTTCAATATTTTCGTGTTATTTTATTTATAGAAACTGGACATCAGTGGACTGGTAGTGAAAAGGATGGAGGCTCAGCGTCGACTCCAGGCTGACCCTAATGATCTAGACGCAATGTTATCTCTACAAGAAGTGGAAATGAAACTAAACAGCTGGTGCCAGTCCAACGTCAAACCTGGTCAGTTTACTGGACAATTGGCCAAGAACATGATGCCAAAAGAAAAGATGAATACTGGGTATCAGGCCTGGGCAAGAAAGGTACTTACAGTTTTGTCTTTTTTTTTCCTACGACCATCATGCCATACAACTATACTTCACATACACCTATTTTAAAAATCGTTGTGGTGCCAAGAGCCTCAAGTAACAAGCCAAGGCTTTAGAGAACGTTGATACTGTTAATTATAATTGATTTCTTCATGGTTCATGCAAGTGGCTATAGCTCTCCACTAATTATCATCTCAAGCAGCCTTGCTTGTAGCAATTTGTGAAGTCAATAAATGAAAATGTACCATGAATAAACTAATATTACAGCTAAAAGTACTGGCGTTCTCTGCAGTCTTGGCTTGTTGTTTGAGGCTTTTGGTGTGATAAAGATTTCTGAAATAGGAGTATTTATGGCATATGCTTTACAACACTCAAATCACATGTTGATTTTTATGGAGGGAGAAAAACCAGAGAAATTGGAGAAAACTTCTTGTGGCAGGGGAGAGAACAACACATCAAACAAACTTGCATATAATTCAGCCTGAGCTGGGGCTAAAATCCAAAGACCACAGCAGTGAGAGGCAAGTGGTAAACTACCAATGATGCCAACCATGCCACACATGTCTCCCTTAATACGTTGAAGACGAAGAAAATAGTGTTTCATTTGATATCTACAGGGAATGCAGGGTACCCAAAATAGCAGGAGGACTTAGAATGAGCAGTATATGCTGTAAGAAGACTAGGGTGCGTGAGTGTGTGTGTGTGTGTGTGTGTGGGGGGGGGGGGGGGGGGGGGAGAGGCAGAAAATTAAAAATTGTACATTAGTTAGTAGATGTGATAAAAAAAGAGGGGGGTACCCTTTGTCCCTCACTTTCTCCAGTCCCTGATCCAAATACCAAATGTCAGGGCTAGAATAACAGCCAGTAATAGCTGGACAATGTGCAGCTCAAATTGTCCAGCCAATTCTTTGCCTTCCTGGTCATTTTGACCAGTAATGTTGAGACAGAAACAAGGTATGACTCGAGCTAAAACTAATTTGGCCTACTGTCATCGTGAAAGGCCAAACCATTTTTTTATCCCTGACTATTGTTTGAAAGAATAAGGAGTATATTTTGAGTTATCCCTGTATCTAACATTGTTCCTTTGAAAACATAGGATATGTTCCATAACTTGAACCCAATATCAGGTGGGGTTGGCATGAAACTGCTGCAGAAGATGGGCTGGGAGCCAGGACAAGTACTGGGGAAGAGAGGACAAGGGATGGTAGAACCCATTGCCCTTACTGTCAAGGTTGACAGGAAAGGCCTGAGCTCTAATACTGAAAAACCTGTTGGCAAAAAAGGTGGTGGAAGCAAACAGATTATTGATTTACAAGGTAAGAAACCTGAAACAATTATCTATTTATTATAAAATTGTATTTATTATTACGATAATTATGTATTGTCAAGAAGTCTGTCTTGTCATCGTGAGCTATGGGATAAATAATCCACCTGTTGTTTTAGGGCTTAGATCCATGCGGTTGTTAGTTGACCATGATAGTAAGTGTAATTATATTGCTTAGTTAAGGATTTCCCAATAGTTGATGGGTGAGAGTGCTGAAATATAATAGGTTTGTGGTTGATGTTTGTTAGCATATTGATTTTATCAAATAACCCGAAGGTCATGCAAATTAAATTGTTTTCTGGCTGCCATCAATTTTTTAATCCTTCAAATAAACCCTGTGGCCAATTGTTAAGGTTGGACGTTAACCTGATTCTTCTCCAAATGGAAACAATTATGGAATAAATTCTCAGGAGAAATTAAAGTTTTGTCCTTGCCTCCATTCCCTCCCCTCCATTCTTGACAAATCAGTGAAATGCAGTGCATTGATTTGCACTCCATCTCACTGATTTGTCTGTTCAAATTCCTCTTTCCAACAGAGAAGGTTTTTGGCTTTGTGTTTGACGTAAATACACTGTCAGCTAGCCATTTAGTTTGCATGGCCTATTGACACCAAGTTTAGCATACAGCAGAGGATATGGTTACCATAGTGATGTCAAATGACTGGAATAACAGGATACTCTTGTTCCTAACTGGGACTGTAAGGTACAGTAGCTTGGCTAGTGCTCACTTGAATGAAATTAAAGCTTCTCTTGCTGAATAAATGAATGAATGGATGCTCCTTTCTTTCTTTCTCTTGAATGGTCATTCAGGGGGCAAAACAGAGGACTACCATGATTGAAAACATTTCTCTTTGAAAATAGATAGACAGAATTATGAAATACTGTTGTTCCTTGATTGAAGACACCCTTGTCAGAATTTCACAAATATGCATAAACATTATGCACAACATCAATAATGCAAAAACTTTGAAATTACCTTTGATTATTGGAACATATGGATATTCTATGCAAAATCAACCTATGGTACTACTGATCAACGTTCAGGAAACTCAAAACTGAAGTACAGTGTTACGGCTATCAGAATTGTCATGTGGCACAACATTAAAAGTAGCTTGTGAACAGGCTCTTTAGGGGAGGGGGGAATGGTGAAGAAGGGCTTCTTCCTTTTCTCTTCTCCATTCCCCCAAGAGCCTGTTCACATGCTAAAAGAATGTTTAGGATGTTTAGAAACTAAGCTTCCGATAAACTAAACTCTGTGCCTAAATACAAACTCCAAGACAAACTTTGATCTGAGTTCAACTTTGCAGCAATCCTGAAAACCCTAAAATAATTAGAATTTAGATTTGCAGTTTTGTCAATTTGTAATTTTAAAGAAGAGAATGTGAGTTTCACCTGAAATCTCATTACTAAGGTGACTTTAAAAGCTTCAATAAGAAATGTTTTTTTACAGGATAGAACCTTTCTTTTTTCTCCTGGATTCCATTCAAATAAAACTTCTTCTTATACTGTTGATGACACCTGTAACATCTTACGTGACATGAAATTTGGCCCTTGTTATAAACCCTTTTTCATTTTATTTCATTTCCTTCCCTGTAGTTTCCAATATTCTGCAAACTCAGACCACTTGTTGTGAAATTGGTTCTAGAACATAATAGATAATGGCTGATTATTTTTGATTGGCAGAAACGAAAAACAAAATTTCAGCATGTAGCTCGAAGTGACAAAGTTCACAAAATATCAAAAACCCAGTAACAAAGTCAAAATCGAGTTAAATCTGAGTATAACAAATGCATCATGAAGGTTAAATCCTCAGAGTTAAAGTGAAACATGCCCTTGAATTTCAATTCAAAATAATGCATGACGTACCCAGAACTTTGTTGTAGAGCAAATTAACTTTACTTTGCAAGACTCTTGATATCTAAACATTAGAAGAATGGGCAGTCATCATTTTCTATGAAATTTAATCTACTTTAAAAAGACATTTTTACTAATTGATGGCCATCTTGAATTATGGGATGGCTAGGGGGCAAACATGGAAAATTTAAAGAGCATAGAGTGGCTTATTGCATTTTCAAATTATTTGAAGTCTTAGTGTTTTGTATAAAGTTCAAACTACCAGCAAATTTAATAGCTATTGAGATGCGCTTCTCATTGAAAAGTGTAAACTTATTAAAAGAACACCCTGACTGCTGTGCTGTCCAGTCTATACATTTTCCAATAGTTGCCCCTTGGCATCCTGTAATGTCTTCATTAAGGGAATAGAATTCAAGATGGCCACCGTATTGGTAAAGAGGTCTATATTGATGGTAGAGTTTGTTGTCTCTTCCTTGATTCAAGGAGTTTTCTATGGTTCTCCGTTTTTCTACATCCACAAAATCAAATCCTAAACTGCTAAATTCCTAGTCGATTTGTGATAAACTGTGCTCTGACTTTCAAACTACAGTAGTATTTTAGTATGCATTCTGCCACTTTCAAAAACAATTATGGTGTGGGTTAGCATCTGATTCAGCTCCCACTCTCACATGATTTAATGTAACAGTTAAAAAATATACTGAATATTTCTTTAATATTTCTCATTAATATCGTCTTTTTTACTATTAATCTTTCTGTCTCTACTTTGACCATCTTTTTCACCTACTCATTTTCATCATTGGGAAAAACTTCATTTGATTCAAGTGAGCATTGGCTGATGTGGAATGATGGCAAACAAGGAATGTTTAACACTATTGTCAGTGATTGACAGCAATCAATCAAACATATAATAGGCAGCGTAAAATGAACAACACTTGAAGCAACAGCATTATATTTGTGTACATCATATTACTGACAAAGAAAAAATTAAGAAACTTCAACAGAAGCCATGCACTGTTATGAAAATAATAATAATAATAATAATAAAAAGAATCAAAAAGTGGAAAAAGGAATATGGAAAAATGCATTTGAAAAATATATATAACTGCAAGGACTCAATCCATTGCAACCATTGCTAAATTATGAGAGTTACCTATATATTGGAAGCAGCAGAGAAGTGGATACCCTGCGAGCAGAGTCTCCTTTGAACTCCTCTACGGGCTTCTACTACTTCTCTCGCCCGTAGAGGAGTTGAAAGGAGACTCTGCTCGCAGGGTAAGAAGTGGATCGAGCTTAAGTTTTAACAGTCATACAATCACGACAGGTTGCAAAACCTGGGTGAAAAATTAAGTGCAATTTCTTCAAGTCTCTTCTATTTGAACTAGTTCAATATATGTTAATTTCGTTATTTTCAAGCAAACCTTTAAAATAAATATATATATAATAGCTGGACATAGCTGTTAAACATCCCTTAAAGGTCATGTTTACATTATGACAAGATATTCCTGTACAAGAGATATTGTTTATCAACCTTGACGTGCATCCCTGTTTAGACAGATTTAAGTACATTTAATGGTCATGGAAACTCTTGTTTTTTTATATGTGAACATGACCTATCCTGTACTGAATTTCTGCAACCTCTTCTGTGTTATCTTGCTCTCTGCTCTTCATCATTCCCTTTGCCCTCCTTCTTCTCCTATGCCTTCTCCCCTTTTCCCTTCTCCCCTTTTCCCTTCTCCCCTTCTCCCCTTTTTCCCTTCTCACCCTTTTTCCCTTTCCCCTTTTCCCTTCTCCCCCTCTCCCCTTTTTTCCTTCTCTCCCTTCTCTCCTTTTTCTCTTCTCCCCCTTTTTCCCTTCTGCCCCTTCTCCACTTTTCCCTTCTCCCATTTTTCCCTTCTCACCCTTTTTCCCTTCTCCCCCTTCTCCTCTTTTCCCTTCTCCCCTTTTTCCCTTCTCTCCATTATCCCCTTTTTCCCTTCTTCCCCTTCTCCCCTTCTTTCTGCTTCTCCTCCTCCTCTTTAAAAGATTTTTTCAGAGGAAATAAACCGAGAAGAGAATGATGCAATTCAGGCCAGGGTCATTAATTCCACTGGTTGTTATAATGCCTTTCTTGTTTCAGGTATTTTTCAAGAGGTCAATGTCATTGGATGTCTATTGGACATTGGATGTGCATTTTATCTTTTGTGATGTTTGATCGTTTGATCACATCTTCCAAGGTTGAGGAGGCTGGGTCGATTTGCACTGCATTTTGGGGCTTTTTCCAAGTTAGCGTGTATTTAATACCCTCAAACAGCAAAACAATGCACTACAATGCCTACTCGACCCAGTTTATTTTCGTCAACCTAAGAATGGTTAATAAATCCTCAATAAAGTTAGGAAATATTTTACCCGGGCACACAAACGATGTATGGAAAAGATAATACCAAGTAAGAAGAAAAATAACGAATTCATCTGCTATTTTTCAACAGGGAAACACCCTATATCATCTCTTCAGGAGTACTGTGCAAGAAGAAAGTGGCAAGTCCCAGAGTTTACTCTGATATTCGATGAAGGGCCACCTCACTCTAAGCAGTTTCTGTTTAAGGTTGCAGTGAATGGTTATGAATATCAACACCCTGTTGTCAGTAGTAACAAGAAGCATGCCAAGGCACAAGCTGCTGTGGCTGCTCTGAAAGGACTTGGGCTTGTTCCAGTAGATGCTGACTATTAGAGAGAAGGTTAGGGGTTCTATTATGATGTACTGTGCTTTAATAATAGCTCTTTATTTATTAAGAAAACAAACGTCCTTAATTATAAATTGACTAACCAAACTAATTATACATGTAAAAATTATGCTAAAATGATTAATAATACAATATATAAAAATTATTAAATACTTATCTAAAAAGACATCTATTCAAGAAAACTTTCTTAAAACGCTCAGTTTTTACTGACGGGAGAATAAAACCATGTATTCTATCTCTTAAGACCCTGGTTCTCTTAGGTGGGAGCAAGTGAAATATACAGGGTGATTAGGCTGAGTTACTTTATCCCATAATCTTAAATCCGATTTTTCAATCATGTCTTTCACTGGAACCGTATTCTTAATATAACTAAATTTAAGAGCCCTATTCTGCGAAGCATCTATTTTGTGTAAATATTTAGAGTAACTGGCACAGCCCCAAACTGAAATGGCATAAGTAATTAGAGACATAATGATAGATTGAAAAAGGTGATGAAGGCATTCCAGACTATAACCATATTTCTTACAGATCCTTAGTATATACATTCTCTTCCCCGCTATTTTTAGTAAGTTATCAAATTGGGTGTCCCAGTTGGTGGGGTTACTATGGAAATAGACACCTAATAGTTTAATATGTTTTACTTGCTCAATACCCTGTATGGAATTGGAATTTAGGCCGTGTTACATGTTGAACTTTTGGATGAAACTCGTTTGTAACAGCCTTGCCAGACAAGTTTCGCGTTTAATTTGCCCTATTTCATAATGACTTCGCGGATTGTTTACATTGGCTAAAATAATAGAAATTTATGCTAAATTTAAGCTTACTTCTCTTCTTGTTCGCGATATTTAGCGTAATATTTAGTTGTTCATGCCTTCACCAGCTCATAAACCAAATTTCATTGTGATTTACGATGTGTTGTTGTCATTCCATCCCCCTCCAATGACCATGTTCCCTAGTTTGTTTTGATGTGAAGTCATTATGAAATACGACAGTTAAGGTTTTGTGAAAATTTCGTCGCAAGAATGTATCATGAAATTTAGAACTTCTTTTTACTTGTGCACCTGAAAATTGTGTCATGAACAAGTTTCAGGACTAAATTGCGCCCTTCTGAAACACTACCGTGGTGTAACTTTCTCGACGTTCATTGCACACAAGTTTGAGCTAAAAGTATTAACAGGACATTTTGTTTGTTATGCAGTATTCCCGCATTTTGCTACTGCTGTGCTGTGCTATGAGCACTTTGGTGTGTTTAGATGTGGTTCATGCTATCGTCTGCTGTGATTTGGTTTGCTTTGCCTTTCTCTACTATGCAATATGTTTTATTGTGCTGCCCTATTATGTGTTGTGTAATATTATCCGATGCTAAGCTATGATGCTCTATGCTGTGCTGTGCTGTGCTGTGCTGTGCAGTGATGCTCTATGCTGTGCATTGCTGTTATGATGTGCTGTTCCTATTGTAATGCTTTGCTGCGCTTTGCGGAATTCCACTGTGGCAATAACACTTGCTATTTCTAACAATTCATTTGGTTCTTTATCTCCCATCAGATTACCAACCATTGGAAAAAAATGCTTAGCCACATTCTCATGAGACAAGACTAGTCAATGTACTTGACTTTAAGTTAAAAGTTACACTGCCTGTACTTTTAAGCAAAATTAAGGACAAGGGCAAACGTCGAACTTTCCATGCATCGAACTCATTAAAAACAATGGATATCAGGTGATAATCAGGCGGTATTCTTTAATGCCATTAAGTTCAGTGCATGGAAAGTTCGACGTTTGCCCTAGGCTCCTAAGACGATTTCCAAATTCACTTCAATGACCACAAATTAATGGCACCAAGTCGAATATCATTTGTTCATACATTTATAGTTTCTAAGCCCAACACAAAGCCTTGGTAAGGTTATTCCTCCATTAGGAGGAGGTTAACTGAGCTTTGTGTTGTTTCAATGCAGCCAAATACATTAACTGTGGATGGGAATTCAGAAATGGTCTATTGTAAAAAAAAAACTAACATCGAAATGTTATAGGTAGGTCTTACAAACCACTTATTAATAAAATAGTGTAACTGGGACTACAATGTTCACAAAAGCAAAACCCAACCATGTCTTATTTGAATATTAAAGAACACAGTGTACTCGAGCTCAGGGTTAAAGAGCCGGTATTGGCCGGTCATAATGACAGGCCAAATTAGTGTTATCTCGGTCATACCTCATTTCTGGCTCAACGTTATTGGTCAAAATTACCTGCAGGGGAAATATCTCAACGGACAAGTTCAAATTTTGGGCGGACATTGTCCGGCCGTTATTTTATGCCCTAGGGTTAACCTAGACTTTGTGTCGTAAATTCATGTACTCTAGGGATTCGAAAGTCTCGTTGGATATTTCGAAGTTTTTCTACTGCTAAAGCGGAGTTTAATTTTAATGTTAAAGGGCGCATAAAGTTTCATATTCTGTTACTCGGTTTAGTCTGTCTAAGTTTGTTTTGATGTAACATCTGTGACATTCCAGTGTTTGTATTGTTGAAGCTATACATTCTTCATATTGCAGTTGGTATTCGTTAATATTTTGATGATGAAATAACTGAGTCTTGTGTAGGGCAAGGCGAGATTTAAACTGTATTTGACGTTCAAAATAGCCAATCCGAGAAAGCACTGACGCTCGCGATATTAAAAAGCATCCTTCTCATATCTATATGCTCTCTTGTTTAAACTCATTTTGCCTCAGTTCGTTTTATCGTCTAGTTTTACATCTTACTTTAATTTCGCCTAGTCAGTCTTTTTTTTCATTTGGCTGGTTTCGCTTCATTCGTTTTTGACCTGATTTCGCTCTATACATTTAGAATAGATGCATTGAATTTTTGACTACGAATCTACCTTCAATTGTTCTGGATTATAATATTTCCGGGTCGCTGGACTAGAATCTTTCCTTCCTTCACATTAACACTGGGAGTTCTCCTAGAAGGTTTCTTGGAAAACACGTTGATAAAACGGTTTTGCTGCCATGACGTGGTGGGAGTGTACAGGACATCGTAGAAACGCACAATCTGGATGACAACATAGTTTATTTTTTCGTCTAAAGTTTTTGTATCGTTGTTTTATATCATTTATATGTAAATTTTATATAGATTTTTATATATGAATTCAATATATACATGCGTTTATAAGTCCTGTATGTTTGGACAGGGTTTTGGCGTCGATTTTCGCATGTGCTCGTTTGCATTGGACTCGGGGCATGAGGGGTCGACGTCCAAGGCTTGGCTCTGGTATTATTTTTTAGTATTATATTTAGTGTTTTATAAGCATAGGTACTAGTACCATATCTTAGTATTTTACTTAAATTATATTTATTATTGCATGTATTTTATCAGGGTTCAACATATTAGTGACATCTGGTACATGATAATTCGCATACCCGCAAAGGTCTATTGGGTAATTTCCTGAAGACCCCTGGGGTAAAAAAACGAAGGCATTTTACGACATTGATATCACAGGTTTCCCAATAACGAGCAACATGACACTGAAGTTTTGTAATTCATTTTTATTTTATTACAACGTTTCTTTATGTATCTTTGTCAATCAGTATCTTTCATTTACAGCCCATATAAACTTAGTCCTTTTTTCTCATTGCCGATTAATCATCGAATTTTTTCCATGGTCCTTTCACTGAACACGAATGGGAGCTCGCTGCAGAGGTTCGACACCTTGTAAAACAGGGTATTCAAAGCGAGAGGAGATCCCTCTCTTTCGTCCTGAGTTGGTGTGTTCAACCAGCACCCACCATCTCCTTGCTATATATTCCTTGCCTCCATAACCAATGTGTGCCAATCTTTGGATGTAAGACGCTTTACCAGGGATCATGTGACCATCCGAGTTCAGAAACCTGGCCACGTAGACGGGCTTGCCTACAAAATACATACAAATATATAGAATAAATATATACACTCAATTGTAGAATCGTTGTCGGTCCAGAAACATAGAACATAGAAGCTGAGACCGAAATGGCACATGGGAAGTACGTTAATTAAATGCATGCTGTGACAGGCGAACCGTGGCATCATCCACTGTCAAATACGCGTTTGGCATTCTAAACCAACTGCATGGATGGCGCAAATGAATAAATTATAATATAGTTATGTCATTTCCCATGTGCTATTTCGGTCTCAGCTTCTATGTTCTATGTTCTGAACCCGACAATATATAGAATCAATATATACAGAATCATGTCAGTCTGCTAATGAGTCTAATTAACTGCATAACATTTTTGGTTTCTGTGACTTCCTAATGATATAAAGTCAATAAACATTTGACTAGTTTGGGTACTTACCGCCATCAGAACCTCCAACAACAGCATTAGCAGGAGGATTGGAGCCACCGCTCTTTTTCCATTCCAAATGTGATTTCCATCCTGGGTTAGTGAGGATCTCATAGTGGGAGCTATATTTCTCCTTTCCTCCCCAGGATGCGTGGGCCATGTTGCTGGATTGATCCATTTTTCCCGGAGTGAGGCCAGAGGACAATTGAATTCTGGCAACGTACAGAACCTGAAAAAGTTGGTGTGTAAAAAATTGAACTCTGTATATATTAATATATACGTAGGATCAAGTAACTATTAGCTTGCTATGGCAACCACATAAAGAAAGTATGCTTAAAGTCATGTAACCTGTTCATAAAATACTAAAGTATTTGTCCTTGGTTATTTCTTTTAAAGACATTTGGCCACAGAAACGGAGTTAAGAAATGGGTTATTTTGTAAATGGAGCATACTATAAATGAAAAACGCACGACCTTCTCGTACAATTCGTAATAGGGGGTGTCTTACCTATTCATTAGCTACGGTTGCTATGGAAAAGAATAAAACATCCAAACTAGAAGTTTCTCATTTCTCATAGGCTTACGCATAAAACCAATTTGTGAAAAGGATGATACATAATTTATGCGTATTTCATTCCAAAGAACGAAAAAAAAAAAAAAAAAACCCTGAAAAACCAGCGTATTTGGTCAGTTGGAGTCAAAATCCAATTGAAAAACTTTCCTTATGGAGTCGGTCAACACCTAAGATATTTACTACTTGCTGAACGAAAGAGTCCCTGTGAACCCTAGAATGCATCTTCTACCATGTCTAGGCTTTTCACGGGAGGAATTACTCTCCTGAATAAACTTACCTCTCCTGGAAAGTCTTCCCCTCCCGCTACAGCATATGCGGGGACTTTACCGTTGGAAGCCTTTACCCACTTCAAATTGGAAACCGCGGTCTAGTATTATATAGATTTAATAAATGGATGTCAGTAAAGCTAAACTGCTAAGCTAAAAATCGATTGGGCTTATATTTTCAGGTGGAGCAGGCCTCGATGCATTATACAGCACTACAAAGCACCGTGCTTAATTTTATGGAACCAAATTTGCATTGATATTTTGTTTGAAAATTTTGAATAGAATAAAAACGAAGAGAAGACAAAGAGCTAACGAAAACAAGAAAGGAAGTGAAATAGTATGTATGGAAAGGAAAAATGTAAAATGAAAACGGAAGAAATGAACTCAAACCAAACTGAATTAAATTTTTTTTAAAAGCAATCCAATAAAGATATGTCATACTTACTGCATTGTCTATCATGAAGACCACTGCGATCAGAATAGAAAACTTCATCCAAAAACTTCCCATGTCTGAAATATAGAATTGAAAAAGTGTAGAATAGATTATATTTGTCATTATATAACACAGGAAAAATCGTGCGAGCTCCAAGTGATGGAAATATCTTGGAAATGGCGAGTTATACCAAGGAGGATAATATGGCTAATGAAGCCCTAACCACAGTTGTGGACCAGTAAAAGCAATTTCATATCGATAACCTAGAGTTATCCATAAAAACAAGCAAGACAGCAAACAACAAGCGAAAGAATGTTAAAGTACTCGAAGTCAAACCCGCAGTGTACAAAGCAAAGAAACGAAAACTGTTATTAGTAGAAGGTTCGCCCGATACATAACTCTCTTTTCATATCTACTCGCTTCAAATGATGGATATGTCTTGGAAATGGGTAGTTACACCATGTTTTCATAACATGTGCAAGTTAAAAAATAAACACAGAAATAAATGGAAGTTATACTTCAAGAGTATGGAAATAACTTGGGAGTCTTGGAAGTCGCAACTTCCTTCATCAGATATTTTCATACCTTGATAATATGATGGAAATCGACATCGGGATACAGTGTAAGGATTTTAATTTTTACAACAACTCACGTAAATAACACATTCTGATTGGCTGAGAGCTATGATCACTAAGAGGACAGACACATGGATGACGTAATGTTTTTGAAACCAAGACTCGCCGGTAGGATTTTATCGTAAGGACTGTGATTTTGCGAATTTATTTTGCTAATAAAAGTCGACAATGAAACCAAAAGAGAAACCAAACTTTGAATTTAATCTTGCTGATAGTCTTGCCGACGAATATTTAGTTCTGGAGGCAGAAAAGATAGAGGAAGACGTGAAAAATTCATCTCGCTTTGCAACCGAGTGCGAAGAAAAAGACTTGAATGAGCTTGTGTTTGTGTCAAGTGCCATTCCAGAGTCGATCTTCAATGGCTGCTCCATCCAGAACTTAAATATGTCTATGTTGTCAAGCGAAATTGACATTGCTTTTCTTAGCTGAACTTATTACTAAGCTTTGTTTTTTAGAACCTTTGAGTTCTGACTCAAACTCCTTTCGACTTAGCTAAAAAAAGCCATTTATAAGTAAATGTCAAAAGTTTTGACCAATAGCAAGCATTCTTTTACAGTGGATGTCAAAGAACTGTCAAAATTTGCCAATCCATTGTAGGAAGTTTGTTGTGAAATGTTGACGTGTTTTATGAAAAATGTTTTTGTAAGTTATAAAATAACCTTTGAAGTTTTCAAAAGTAAATAACCGAAAAACCTTCGTCTTACTTTCTGTACTCTGTCCTCTAATGGTTATGAAAACTACCATCTTAGCGAAAATATTCAAAAGCTCACAATAATCGGAGCTGTTTGGTCTATCGCCTTACGTTCCTTGAATGACAAATTTTCGAAAAACTTTTCGCTCATTTTATTTTGTAAACATTTCGCAGTTTGTTGTAAAAAACAGATCGCACATAGATTTCCATCATTGTCTGTCCTCTTATTGATCATAGATGACGTCTTAAAATTTTCAAAACTTTACAGTGAAACTACTCGCTGCGCTCGTGGTTTCACTTTAGTTTTGAACATTTTAAGACGTCATCTATGATCAATAAGAGGACAGACAATGGAAATCTATGTGCGATTTGTTAAGTCTCTCGTCTCTCGGTTTTAATTTTACCTAAAATAACTACGATTATAGTGGACTAAAAAAGACTTTTACTAATTATTTATTGCTTTCTGGTCTGAATGATCTTTATAGGAAAAAATCTTTCCCCGAATCAAAGATTATCACAAATTGTTCTATCGAATCCAGGCAACAAATTTCCTAAATGTTATTACGTTTTGATAGGAAACAGAGAATGGAATATAGATATGCTGTCTATAGTAACAGTAACTGAGGGCTTTTTATAGTTCTATGTTGCTCACCGGTAACTTTGTTGAACGACGCTTCGGTTTTTGGCGGAGCCTTTGCTTCTAGCTTGTCTTGTTGACAATGGTAACTGAATGTTTGCCTGATGTATGACTTTTATACCAAAGTATATACGTGTACTTTAGGGTGTGGGTTGATAATGGATAATAGTGGAACCAATCAGAAAGTAGCAGAAAACAATAGTATTTCAACATATCTTTTTTGTATCCCCTTTTGGATAAGCTAAAACAATGCGAAGTAACAACAAGATCGACTTTAAGGAATATGAATTCCTTGTGATTTCGACGCTAATCAAAGCACTGACTCATGTCGAACGTCTCGGAGAGTATCCCAACGGTCTTATAACGCAAGCGAGACTACATTCAAATGAAGTATCAGTGACTAACAGTCAAAGTAAAACAAAAGAAAATAATGGGATTAGTGTCTACTCATCGTACAAGCCCGTGAACAAGGGATTAAGAAAAGTTCCAAGTGAAATATTAAGGACGAAGCGAGGACGAGTTGTTAAATGTCCCGAGAGATTCAAATAATTTATTCAAATGTGTTTAGGAGAAGTTAACTCTTACAACATAGTGAGTTACCAAGAAGCGTGAAAGCGAACAAGTTAAAGAAATAAAATTTTAACTGACTCAAAGAAAAAAGTTTCAAGCGGTTATGACTTTATGGGTGCGAACAAAAATGTTTTACGTCGACTATTCTTTCACGGGATAAGTAACTAATCACTCCAATGGGAATCATATGCACGCAAGACATAAGGAATTGAAGAGCTGTAATTTCTTTGTCATCGCACTTATTGTTTTAGCTTGCACGAACTTCAAAAATAGTGCTGTAAAAAGGTCTATTCTTGGGAATAAAAGGATTTGTTGAAAGACTAAAGTTTTATGTTGCTTTCTGATTGGCCGGCTCATCTCTCCAACGTTGGAATGCATTGTCTTTTTTCTTCAAAATGATTGGTTCTCGCTGTATAGGTGGGCCTGGTCACGTTCACAGTGTATTATTTCTATTGTTGAATTTCCAAGGAAAAGACAAGGAATTCATATTCCGTAAAGTCTTAGTTTGTTACCTCGTATTGTTTTATTTATTGCTTATCCATATGGGAATAAAAAGATACGTTGAAATACTATTGTTTTTTGCTATTTTCTGATTGGCTCCACTATTATATATCCATTGTCAACCCACACCCTAAAGTACACTATATACTTTGGTATAAAAGTCAAACATCAGGCAAACTCTCAGTTACCATTCTGAACCAGATAAGAAAGAGAAGTACTCCACTAAAACCGAAGCATCGTTCAACCAAGTATACCGGTAAGTAACATAGAACTAGAAAACAAAGCCTCAGTTACTGTTACTTTAGAAAGTATATCTATTATCAATTCTCTGTGTACTATATTACGAAAGAACATTTAGAAATTTCGTTTCCTGGAAAATATTTGTAATATTTCGTTGACGGGGAAATATTTTCCACTATAAAGATCATTCAGACCAGAAAGCAATGAATAATTAGTAAAAGTCTTTTTTAGTCCACTATAATCGTAGTTATTTTAGGTAAAATTAAAACCGAGAGACGAGAAATCTTAAAATCCTTACACTGTATCCCGATGTCCATTTCTATCATATTATCAAGGTATGAAAATATTTGCTGAAGGAAGCTAGTTGCGACTTCCAAGACTCCCAATGTATCTCCATACTGATGAAGTATAACTTCCATGATATTTCTGTGTTTTTTTAACCTCAGTCCATGGTATGAAAATATATGGTGTGACTCGCCATTTCCAAGATATTCCGTCATTTGGAGCGCGCACAATTTTTTCCAGTGTTATATTATGACAAATATAATCTATTCTACTCTTTTTTAATTTTATATTTCAGACATGGGAAGATTTTGGATGAAGTTTTTGATTTCGTTCGCAGTGGTCTTCATAACAGAGACTGTGGTAAGTATACTTATATTTTTAGTCGTTGAATTTGATTTAATTCAGTTTGAGTACTTTTTCTTCTGTTTTCATTTTACATTTTTTTTATTCATAGACATATTATTTCCCTTTTCCTCTTGTTTTCGTTAGCCAGTCTCTTTTCAATTTTTTTTTATTTTCTCCCCTTGTTTCGCGATCTTCTGTTTTTCAGTAGAAATCCTACAAATCGATTTGGCTTATATTTTTAGGTATAGATTGTGTAACATCTGCGACTACAAAATTTAATAAAAATACTGTCAATTTATCTTGGAAGAAATGGCAACATTATTCCTTGAAGATAATTAGCTGAGGAAAAAGTGGTAAACCATATCGAGTTGATTTTTCATGGCTTGGGTGACGTCACTTCCGTCCGTGCGTACGTCCGTCCGTCCGTCCGTGTACACAACACAGAAATCCTGCTTGATGTCAAAGCAAAACTACTCACAAATGTGCCTCTCGAATACACAGAAATAAATCGCTCTAGGACAAGTTATAAACCAAAAATAATTTTAAAAAACTTTCATGTAGTCAAAGATGGGTTCTTCAAGAATTCAGGTTTTTGTTTTTTAGCAAACAATCATATATATATATATATATATTTTTTTTTTGACATGAATTTTTATGGACGAATCGACAAATCAAAATCTTTCTCTCAAAACTCTTAATATTTCAATAGATAAGCTGAATTTATTTTAATGCTGGAGGAAATATAACTCGAAGAGCATATTACGACAAATATTCGTTCTTTATTTAGCTCAATTCGGTTGTTTTTAACCAAATATCGTATTTTTTCCTTTCAAGAAAAATGCAGCTTTGTTCGCCTCCAATCGTGGGGTCCCATCGGCAAAACAAAGAAGACTTTCATTCAAAATTTTTTTATATCTTTCTACAGATAATTTATTTAATTACTGAATGAAATATAAATTTACACCAAATATTCAACTGCATGTTTATTAAGCTGTTCGAGCAAGTATGAAAGCAAGTATAAAAAAGAGCTTAAATTTGTTGTTGAGAGATGTTATTGTATAGACCTAGACTTTCACTTTAAAAAGCTAAAAAATATTTACAAACACTAATCTACTCTGTCTACTGACAAGAAATTCGTCATTTTGCATTGCCTTTATTTTCTATTTGGTCTCAGTTGTTCTTGTCAAGTTTAACTGTATGTAAATTTCGTCTCGTAGTAATTAAGTAAGCAATTTTCTGCTCACCTTAACCAGTTTTCAAGTCTTATTTTTTGGTCTTGATTTGTCCTAAATCTCCAGATTTTCGATTTCAATAAAAGACATCAGCGGTAAATTTCACTAAACTTGATATTGTATTGGATTATCTGTAGTTATCTTTCGTTTTTTTAAGTAAAAGAGATTCAAAGCCTAAAACTGTCGGCCTTGGAAAACTTTGTTGAAGAATCTTCCAAGAACTAAGCTAGTCCCTGGGGGTGGGGGTGAGTTGTGTACAAAATTCCTAAGTGGGAGTGTATACTTGCGCAAAAAAAAATGTAGTGCATTTCGATTCGATTTCACTGCATAGCTTCATTATGGGAGAAATTATCTTCATCTCGAATAAAAAATAATTGAAGATTTTTCGCTGATCTTATTTCTACCTTTCAGTTTCATTCAAATTGTTCTCCCGATCCCTATGACTTCCGTATCGGGAGCTCCGCTTTTAGGCAGTGCCTAAATATATATATTACGTTATATATAATTTGGTGTCACCCTCGAAAATAGCTCCAAAAAGAGTTGCAATTTAATGACCGAGGCAATGAAATCGATTGGTATTTATGCCATTTAAAGACGCAAAAACTAGCTTTTAAATCTGTTTTCGAGATTCTATAAAGCTGAAGTTTCACGAAGATATCGTCCGGAGTTTGACCTGTGTTTCTTCTGTGCACTGATTTTGATCAACCCAGAGATTATTAGAGATTGTTTAAGGGTACTTGTGAAATTTTCAAAATTGATAGCACTTGAAGAAACAAAATATGAAGGCAAATTGATTCCATAAAAAGCAAGATGCTGTGTGGTGGTGTGTATTACATATGCCTGTTTCACCTGAAAATATGAGCCCAATCGATTTTTAGCTTAGCAGTTTAGCTTTACTGACATCCATTTATTAAATCTATATAATACCAGACCGCGGTTTCCAATTTGAAGTGGGTAAAGGCTTCCAACGGTAAAGTCCCCGCATATGCTGTAGCGGGAGGGGAAGACTTTCCAGGAGAGGTAAGTTTATTCAGGAGAGTAATTCCTCCCGTGAAAAGCCTAGACATGGTAGAAGATGCATTCTAGGGTTCACAGGGTCTCTTTCGTTCAGCAAGTAGTAAATATCTTAGGTGTTTACCGACTCCATAAGAAAAATTTTCCAATTGGATTTTGACTCACACTGACCAAATACGCTGGTTTTTCAGCTTTTTTGTTGTTGTTTTTTTTTGTAAATGAAATACGCATAAATTATGTATCAGTGATGACGTCATCACGCATATCAGAAAATCATCCTTTTCACAAATTGGTTTTATGTATAAGCCTATAAGAAATGAGAAACTTCTAGTTTAGAGGTTTTGTTCTTTTCCATATAGCAACCGTAGCTGTTAAATAGGTAAGACACCCCCTATTGAAAATTGTACGAGAAGGTCGTGCGCTTTTTCATTCATAATACACCACTCAACCATGACTCAACAAAATATTCCAAGAAAAGGCATTTCTTAACCTCGTCTCTGTGGCTAAATGTCTTTAAAAGAAATAACAAAGGACAAATATTTTAGTATTTTATGACAGGTTACATGACTTTAAACATACTTTCTTTATGTGGTTGCCATAGCAAGCTAATAGTTACTTGATCCTACGTATATATTTATATATACAGAGTTCAATTAGAGATTAATTGTACTCTTTTTATACAATTGGAATCTAGTAAATTTGGTTTAGTGTACTATAATAATTGGAATGATATGAAGTAGTATATAACCTAATGTTTGAGCCCCAGTTTCGGAATACGTACACGTTGACCACCATATTTATTACACACACACTTTTTCAGGTTCTGTACGTTGCCAGAATTCAATTGTCCTCTGGCCTCACTCCGGGAAAAATGGATCAATCCAGCAACATGGCTCACGCATCCTGGGGAGGAAAGGAGAAATATAGCTCCCACTATGAGATCCTCACTAACCCAGGATGGAAATCACATTTGGAATGGAAAAAGAGCGGTGGCTCCAATCCTCCTGCTAATGCTGTTGTTGGAGGTTCTGATGGCGGTAAGTACCCAAACCAGTAAAAGGTTTATTGACTTTATATCATTAGAAATTCACAGAAACCAAAAATGTTATGCAGTTAATTAGACTCATTAGCAGACTGACATGATTCTGTATATATTTATTCTATATATTGTCGGGTTCAGAAACATAGAACATAAAAGCTGAGACCGAAATGGCACATGGGAAATGACATAATTATATTATAATTTATTCATTTGCGCCATCCATGCTGTTGGCCCTAGAATGACAAACGCGTATTAAAAACAGTGGATGATGCCACGGGTCGCCGGTCACAGCATGCATCTAAATAACGTACTTCCCATGTGCCATTTCGGTCTCAGCTTCTATGTTCTATGTTTGGACCACAATGAAAACTACTGGTTCGCTAGTAATTGTGGTTATCCAATAAAGTCATTATTATTATTATTATTATGTTTCTGGACCGACAACGATTCTACATTTGAGTGTATATATTTATTCGATATATTTGTATGTATTTTGTAGGCAAGCCCGTCTACGTGGCCAGGTTTCTGAACTCGGATGGTCACATGATCCCTGGTAAAGCGTCTTACATCCAAGGATTGGCACACATTGGTTATGGCGGCAAGGAATATTTAGAAACGAAATGGTGGGTGCTGGTTGAACACACCAACTCAGGACGAAAGAGAGGGATCTACTTTCGCTTTGAATACCCTCTTTTACAAGGTGTCGAACCTCTGAAGCGAGCTCCCATTCGTGTTCAGTGAAAGGACCATGGAAAAAAATCGATGATTAATCGGCAATGAGAAAAAAGGACTAAGTTTATATGGGCTATAAATGAAGGATACTGATTGACAAAGATACATAAAGAAACGTAATGAAATTAAAAAAAGCATTGAATCGTTAGTGTCATGTTGATATTCTTACTACTTCTAGTTCTTGAGGAAAGTGATGTGATTGGTGAAATAAAAAAGTGTCTATAGCGCGTTTTCACTCACGAGGGAAGGCATGCAGCCATAAACAATAGAAACTTTCTGCACAGTATTAGCATAAAAATAGAGTTCAATTCCCAGAGGATGGAAAATGTATTGTTTTGGTACCCCATATTGGCCGCTGTGACGTCACGAAACTGAACGCTCTATACTAAAGGAATTCGAATTTAACAGTGGCAACTGAAAAGGACTGATGGCTGTTTGGTACATCAATAGGCCTCCTCAGCTCGAGCGTAATGTTTTCTCATTTCAGAACATGTGCCATTCACTTGAGAATAAGATTCTTTGTTTAAGTTTCAATAATGTGTGCTTTCTCATATGCAACCGCGAGCGCAAGCGTTAAACAAATAATAGATACTTTAGGGAATGCCACGTGATCTGAAGTGGGAAAACATTACGCCCAGGCCGAGGAGGTCTATATGGCTGCTTGCCTTCGTACGTGAGTGAAAGCGCTCTTTACTTCCATGTACCTTTTAGCCGGTAGCTAGCTTCTTGTATTTATGCCTTGTCGCAGTACGTACTATGTACAATTGAATGGTTACACACCTGTGTAGATACGTTCGTGTCTCATTAAATCGTTTTTTTCTTTTTAAAGTTATCGGTGTAGAATTGGAAAGCCATACACTCATATTGGGAATTGTTGAATTGAAAAGATTGGGAATTGTTCGTAGATTTTTGAATAGGTACATCAGTACTCCTACACTAGCATTAGTATATTGACGGACCATTAGATAGTTGATGGAGGGGTTATTATCGAGCAAGCACTTTAAGCCTCAAAACAAATATAGTGCAACCTTTTCTGCTAGAAGATAAATATCAAACTTTACGCAAAATAATAACGAGCAAGGGTTGAGCCACTGAAAAACTAATATCATGCAACAAAAATTCCTGCAACCCCGCATTAGTTATCTAATGGTTCATCCCTAACGAAGGTTATGAGTAAGATCACTAGAATGATAGTCAGGCGTCACCTTCATCCAAGTCCATTCCCTGGTTATGAGCAAAAGGTTTCGCTAAAGATTAAAGCTCAGTTGCGGGACGTGGTTTGGTATATCGACATTAGAGGAGTGCTTACCAAAAGTCTTATTCAATAGATAAATAATACTTTTATGATGTAGGAAAGCCCTTGGAATTAAATTCGGAAAAATTAATTTCTGACCTCGCTGGGAAGGTGGGAAATTAATTTTTCTGAATTTAATTCCAAGGGCTTTCGCCCGGAATAACCTCGTTATCAAGCACTATAACTTATCTATATTTCTATATCTTCATGTATTTCATAAGTGCTACGCGGTCTACATATTCTCATCTTTGCATCATAATTAACACTACCTAACATTTATTTCACCCGAGCCTGCTCTCGGTCTTACCTCTAGCTCAGCTGGTAGAGCATCGGTAGTACAATTCCGAAGGTCGTGGGTTCGATTGAATTTAATTCCAAGGGCTTTCGCCCGGAATAACCTCGTTACCAAGCACTATAACTTATCTATATTTCTATATCTTCATGTATTTCATAAGTGCTACGCGGTCCACATTTTCTTATCTTAGCATTCAAACTTCACTTTATTATCGGACACATAATTTAACACATAAAAAAGTGGATTTTTGATAAGGGAAACTTTCGCTTACATATCATGAACTTCGCTTTGGAGCCTTCGCTTTTTATATCGATGGATCACCAACTGAACCAATATTAGCTATTTTTTGTTGATCCACGCGTGCTTTTATATTAGTGTTTATTCGTTAACTGTGTACACATGCAGCGCGCGCCTTTTCATTTTCTCACTAACTCTCCTTCCAATACTTTCCAGTGCCTATACTGATTTCTCAGATATAGTGCCAGGAGATAGTTACCCCTTTTTTTAAGCTCTTGATCTAAAACAATATCATTCATATCTTCTTAATTGATTTACGCGGTCCAAATTTTCAGTATTTGGAGTGATCTTTCAATTGACCCTTTTGATTTCGGATTAGCTTTTGCCATTAGTGCAGTTTTCGTATGACTGTGAAAAGCTCACGGCACGAACACGTTCTTGACACGGTTAGGAATACGCCAGACCAATCACATTGCTCGAGAATTCACTCTCCATCCAATCAAATACCCAGAACACGGCATAAACACGGCGCGGACACGGTCACGCCAAGATCACGGCACTTTTAGACCAATCACATTGCGCGAGAAAAAAAATCAGCCAATTAAAATTCTAGAAAACATCACGGTCACGGCACGGCACTGAACGTTTCACAATCATACGAAAACTGCACTATGGTCACGTTGTACGGTACGATTTGATCTGTTAGTATACACAGTCTAATTGTCCTTCTCATGGACGTGAATACAGTCAATTCAAAAAAAACGTCGTCGACCATCTCAAGCCTACGCGAATGGACCGAGAAGAACTCTGGGCAGCAATCATTGAAGCCGAGTTAACTGAAGTAATTTTATTCGACTAGTTATGCCTGGTTTACAGCACGAACCTTCGTAGGCGAGCGGGAAGTGTTGAAGGAGACGTGTTTTTTAATGCCTTCATATTTTAGAAATCGTGAACTGAATCATAACTACTTTGTTTTTCTTTCCCTAAACCCAAAGACATGCATGAATGGATTGTTTCTGACCATCATTCTCTTTAAAAATAGCAGGACAATTAATTCAAAACGAATATTTAACCGTTTCAGTGATTTTACCCATATTCCTTTCGGTTCAGTCGCGGAGGCTTGAGATGGTCAACGACAACGTTGTATACACGATAATTATTCTCGGTATGGACCCCTTTAGCATATGCACCATCACAACAAACGAAAATACTCTATCTGGGACTGGATCTACTCACTGAGATATTTCACTGCTGCCGAATGGATCTTTGAGCAAACACTCCAAAGCTCTGCGGAAACGCCTTGTTCGAATAGCATAGATAAACGGATTGAGTAGACCAGGTAGAAACAAACAAGAGTAGGCACCAAATCCAAACCAGGAGGTCTCGGTGGTAGAAATGACTTTCATCTTGTTCATCATGCCGTATACAGTACTAGGAAGATAACAAACGAAGAAAACCATCACTGTTACGCCTATTGTTTTCATGGCATTCATCTCGCTTAGTTTGCGTGTTTGGTCAAGAACTGAATCGGCGTCAAGGCCCATCTTCCTGGCATTGGTCTGCTTATCAAGAAAAAATGAAAAAAAAAAATGGTTAGAGACGAAGAAGGCTATGGCAATACTTTTGCTATTGTATCAAGTACTGGGAGAAGGTCAAAGCTCCTGGCATTCTCTTAAACCCAAATATTTTGATAAAACGCATAACTGCAAATTTCAAACCGTTGGTTGACGAAACAGACAGAGACGGTTAGCAGTCGTTCACATGGACCAAAAGGACCTATTGGATTGATGAAACAATAGAACGAACTATTTGACACTCAAAGTTTTTTGGTCCATGTAAACAAGTGCTAACCGACTGAAACTGGTCACCCCATCTTCTTCTGAGCAGATTGGGTGAAGAAGAAATATTGTGGTAGAATTTATAGAACCCAAATAAAAAAATACCAACAAGTAGATCGTAGGACTCTATATGTAGGGAGGAACAGAGCGCACGGCATTAATGTTCACTCTTCTTATAGAGTGAAAAAACCCTTTACAAACAAAAACTATGTATTGTTAGCTTCATCACTCATCTCTTCCTCGCTGATTTTAACCCCTTTTAGTATTTAGGTTTGATATATTTTCTCAAGAAACAGATTAATTATTTGAAGTCATTCAAAAGTCTCCTCATTGGACTGGAATTGGGTTCTAAATTCTATGAATTTACTATCACTGAACTTTGACGACATAATATTAAGGCACTGTTGCAAGTTGAAATCAAGAGAATATGAACTAAGCTTAGTTCATTTTCTCTTGTTCAAACTTCCGTGCAATGGCGTTGCGAGACAAGTTTCAATTGAGTGTTACACGGCGTGATTTCGTCCTGAAACTTGTTCGCAACAGGTTTCGGTTGCAAGAGTAGAAAGCAGCTCTACTTTTCGTGAAACTTTATCGCGACGAAAGTTTCACAAAGCCTAAATTGTGTCGTGTAACACCCCCGTGAAACTTGTCTCGCAACCACCTTTGCACACAAGTTTAGGCTAAAAGTTCAACGTGCGTAACAGGGCCTTTACGCACCTTAGTCTTGTGCTTGATAACAGAGCATGTAGCTATTGCAACCACAGCATTGTTGACGATAAAACACGGGAAAATTATGAAGGTAATAAGGATTCCTCTCTTGGCGAAATGAATATTTCGATACTTGTAAGTAGCAACGTTTCCAAGGTCTATATCCCAGATTGAAACCAGAAGAACCATGGATATTACGAAACACGATATCCATTTGGCAGCTATTGCCTTATAAGCCTTGGATCTTGTCCTCCACACCCGGTACGCGAGGTTGAACTTAAATGCGCACAGTCTATCAACCATCATCAGCGTCATTGACATTAGATTTACCAGGACAAAGAAGAGGTGGAAGGTGGACAGAGCGAGGGCCAGGCTTCGTCCGACGAAGTACTCGTTATCCCTGGCGATATACCCAGCCGCGAATCCAGGAATGTTGAAGAATTGGTTGAGAATGTCAGCGATACATGAGCTTAGGATGAGAAGATTGGGTATTGTTCGTAGATTTTTGAATCGGTACATCATTACTCCCACACTAGCATTACTAACGGAGGTTACGAGGAATATCACTAGAATAACAGTCAGGCGTGTACCTTGATCCAAGTCCATCCTTTTTCTCGTATCTGCCCGACTGAAATTCCTATTTAATATACAAATAACACTTTTAAGATGTAAAAAAGTGAAAACACCAACAACAACAAAACACACGAACAAATGAGCAAAGAAATGAACCAGCAGGAGAAATCTTTAAAATGCAATCCAAAATTTTGCGAAAGTGTTTCACGTGAATTTCATGCTTCAAACTTTACATTTTTACAGGACATATTATAAAGCACAAAATATGAATTTTTTTCCACTTACTTTCCGTGAAATTTGCTTTAATTTATAGCCTTCGCTTTCTACATACGGTTTCACGTATAGTGAAGAACGGAAACTGATATTTGTTCGTACTAAGACCCGAGGATCATTGGGACTTTATTTCTAGGAGGTATTCAGTTGAAGATGAATAGTCACTTGGTAGCTATTTCCATAACCATCAGGAGTTTTCTATTATCAAAGCTCATGCTCTATTTTGAACAGTCTATTTATTAATTAAGAATAGGCAACGAATCAGTATTCTCTGACAAACAGTTCAACATAATTCAGTTAATGAAGAACGGTGGTGTAAATCTGACTGACGGCAATGAATACAATATTGTTGATAATAGTGTCAGGAAATAGTTAGTAGCCCTATTATATGCGAGAGATGAGGCGGTAAGCCGTGTGGGATGGGCTCGGAAATCATTGTATGAAAAGGCCGAAGAAGAGGGCCAAAGGTGCATAGCGCCCTTGTAATGTTGTCTAAAAACTATTTCATATTAATTGATTTGAACGGTCCTAATTGTCCGCAGTGTTTGGAGTAACACGATGGTTCGGATTGGTTGGATGGTCAATCAGTATTACCACTGTAATGATAAAAAGGTAAATTATACACCGTGAAAAGATGAAAAAACTTACTGACATTTCGGACTGCCTCTTTTAATCTTTTTTCCTCTTTACTCCGACGAAGGACTAGCGTCCGAAACGTCAGTAAGATTTTTCAACTTTTTCACGGTGTATATTTACCTTTTTAGTTACTGTTTCATTAGAAACACCGACGCAGCTCACACTAGTTTTTAGCTAGTTAAATCTTAGTACTGCCACTATTTCCTTTAACTTGTGCTTGAAATGCGCGCTGTAATTTGATTGGTTGGTAGTTCAGGTTTCTAGGTATGAACTGCTAAAGGCCTATTTACACGGCACGATTTGCTGCGCGCGACTTGAAGTATACGACAAATTTTGGTACCATTTACACGAGCACAACTTGTCGCACGGACACGAAAAAAACGCGAGCAATTTACTCGTCATTACAGCAAATGTTTCTTGTAAAAATGCCACTATACATAGTTGTGAAGTGCAGTAAATAATCATGTCTACCTTGTTATTTGATGAGATCATTCAGTATTTTTGCACTTCGTGTTTAATTACCGGTAAAGACGTGAAGTGCAGTAAATAATCATGTCTACCTTGTTATTTGATGAGATCATTCAGTATTTTTGCACTTCGTGTTTAATTACCGGTAAAGACGTTTTCATGGAAATCCGCCATTTGGAATCTGTTTTGGAATCCACTAGTTCCAGTCCCAATCTCGGTCAAAATCGTCATATTTACGTCATTTTCCTACGGCATGTCGTAGGGTTTTAAGCCAAAGTTTAAAATGCTACGACAAGACTTGAGGCCGCGTACGTCTGTCGTAGGACCATTTACACGACCCGATTTTGAGCTGATTTTGCCGTATACGTCAAGTCGCGCGCGGCAAATCGTGCCGTGTAAATAGGCCTTTAGACATACAGAAGAGCAAAATAGACACATTTTATTGTGAAAACAAAATTAGGAACAGCTTGAGATCAAGGTATGTTCATTTTTCTAATGTTAAAATTTTATTTACGAATTTTTTTTTCAGACCATAGAGTTACACTAGCACAGATAGAGTATTCGTTCACGGGCAGCCCAAACAATGGAGGCTGTGCCGACTATCCTATGTTGAAAAAATCGTAACATTTTAGAAGTACGGGAAAAAACAAACAAACAATCCTTGAAACTACACAAGAAGAAGTTAAAAACCACTAAATTTCACCATTTTTTCATGATAAGGCAGCTACACATACATTGGTTGAGCGGGCACCACCACAGGTAGCCCAGCTTGGTTTCTGTGGTTTCAGTCATAAGGAAATTTATGAGGATTCTTCAAAAATTTCAATAAAATCATTGAAACGTGAAATAAAGCCTCGAAACTGATCATTGAGAAATAGCACTTCTTTTGCTCTGTGTAGTTATTTTTTGAATTTAGCCCGTTTTAAGGATTTTTCCCCCACCAGTAAGAAATAAAAAAAATACTGATTTCCCTTTGCCCATAATAGAATAGTCAAAATAATATATGATATTAGAGACTAATTCCATTGTTTTCTTTTGTTTTACTTTGACTATTAGATACTAATCATACAACTCTGATTCACGGACCAAGTGAAATTTCCTTAAGATGCCTTTTCTCCTTAAAATAATTCAAAACTTACCAACTGAATAAAAGACTACTTCTGACGATTAAAAAATAAATAAAGAAAGAAAAACACTAAACCATGCATGATCATGAACTGACCCAGCTATGTAATAAATTTGAACAAAAAGGATTAAAATTCGTTTTTTTTAATTTTACCTTAGTTTTATTTTGCAACACTAAGAAGTTAAGATCATGCAGATAGAACTGCCTTTTATAAGTTTGTCTATATAATGCATTAGTTTTAGCCTTCAGTTTTAAGACAAAGACCTTTGATTTTGTCTGTGTCATTTTCCTATTTCAGATTCTTACTAATCGTGTTTTTGTGTGCATTGAAGTTTTTTTTTCTTTGCCTTTAACATATCCCAGTGGCAGATCCAGGAATTTTAGAAAAGGGGTGGTTAAGTATAATACTGAGAAATTTGAGCCAAGGGCGCAGGGTTGCTGGCCAACCCTTTAAAAACCACCTCTGGATCTGCCCCTGTATCCTGAAGTAAATCCTTTCACACAGTAGTTTGAGCAGTTTTCTAAAAATAATTATCAAGTTAAGAGTGCCTATATGTGGTATATTTAAAGCTTCCTGAGCTTTGAATTCTATGACCTGTTTGAGATGCCAGGCCAATTTCAATGTCAAACTTAAATGACAGTGGCTAAGTTTGACTCCAGGACAATTAGCTTGCAAATTGGCAAAGCAACAATCGATTGAAAGGGCATAGTTGTGCTGTCAACCTAATTATATTCTATACAGGGAAGTTGGAATAAAATATTTCCAGGTTTCATACATCATGTTTTAAGTGCGGAAAAATAATTAGTCTTCTGTCCAGCCACTATGATATTAGTTTTGTCAATCAATGCTCACTCCCACTAGTGGGCGTTGTGTGACTACACTAATAGTAGTCTCCCTCGCACCTGTTTTTATTGTCGGTTCGTCACGCAATGACCGACACTTAAAACAGGATGCGAGGGAGACTACACTAATAGTGCCTGCATAAGACACTACAACATAATTGATAAGAGTGTTATCTGATATTATGTTGCAATCCCTGCCAAATCATACTTGGCAGTGAATACCATGAAGGGTCACCAATATAAAACTGTCTTTAACCAATATTACTGCAATTTTCATAAACATGAGAAATCTGTTAGTTTTCAACAACAACAACAATAGCATCTTTATTTGTACAATTACATTGACAAGGGCAGATATAGAAATATATATAATTGAAAAACCTATTTGCACATGTCATCTAAAAATAGCGGACGCTAATCGAATTAGATGACAGTTTAAATTTTGCAGAGTTGCTAAATGATAATAATAATAGGGTCAATACTTACGACACTACGACAAGTCAAAAATATGAAGGTACTGACTCATAAGTTTTATTGATGGCAGCGAAAAACAAACTTCAGTATGCAGACACAGAGTTTGCATGTTTACGAAAATCGCAGTTAACTGATTCAGAATCAGCCCTTGATGAACTTATAAATTTATCATTTGAGTCCAGCAGATGAGTGGGTTAGCATCTGGACAGGTCTTATAATCATATATATTTGGCAAGAATAAAATTGTAGGAAATTTATAATTAATGATTATTAATATTCTTTCTTCCAATTAATAATTCTAATAATGTTAATTAGTTTCTTCAGGCTACGTGCAACTCATAACTGAAAATTATAGTTTTTATGAAATCAGTAAGCCTGCCATTGCTTGAAAAATATTATAAGACCAAATCAAGATATATTTGGCAGGTCTGGAGAGTTTGCAGACAATATACTGCAGAAAATTAGAAGTAATAACTGATTCATGGTGATATTAATTAATTAAAATCAAAAGACTATATAATTTTAATATTTTTCCACAAGTTCATTATGTGACTTTAAAAGCATGCATGCTGTAAAATAAAAATTAAAAAAATGGAATGATTTTTACATTTAATTGGAATTTTTTTTTAGTATAGATTATGATTTAAACTTGCAAACTCAAACTTAGTAATTAGTGAATATAATTACCTAAAACAACCCACTAGTAAATCCTTGAAAGTTTAGTGATACTAAATAGCACAATTTCATGCAAATTCCATTGTTTTCTATTGTTTAACTAGCACTATTTTGTACTATTTAGTAATTAGTGTTTCACGGATTTGCTGTGGTAACTCTAGTGCAACCCATAACAGAATACTCACAACTATTTCTACTCTTACTTCAATTATCACCACACAGCTAGAATATAATTTACTTTCTTTCTGACACACATTTAATGCAATTCTCGATATTCTGTGAACTCTGTTAGTTGTGAGTGCCCATTGGAATTTGGTTTTTCACTCCCCTCAGTCAAATGTAAAAAGTGACTAATTATTTTGATTGTATGATGTCAGCAAAAAGCCAATTTCTAAACAAGCCGTTGGAATGTCTGTTTGCAGAATATTGAGAATAATTGATGCAAGGGATATGAGTTGCCCACTGACTCAAGAAAAGAATGAAAATGATAATAATAACTTTTGTAACAGTAATGATAAAACTTATACACCTTGATGAAAAATACATCTTTTAATGGTGTAAAATTTGCCTTTTTATCATTACTGTTTCATTAGAAACACCAACGCAGCTCACACCAGTTTTTAGCTAGTTACATCAGACTTATTATAACTTTTTAAAATGAACTTAAAAATTTAAATAAATAAAAAAATTGTGATAGAATTAATGATTAAAATCATGATTGTTGTTACCCAGGACAACATCTTCTGGATTCCTGTTGCTCAATCAAATCCTCAACAGAGGCAGAATGTCCAATTCCTAACACATCCTGTGGACGCATGGGTAATGCTTTGATGCCTTCCCATCCATCTTTCAGTCCTAACTCTCCTCTTTCCATGCGTTTATAAATCTCCTCAGTAACACTGATAAAAGCTTCCTCTATGTTGCAAAGAATTTTGGCTGAAGTTTCTATGAATAGCATATCATGAGCTTCTGCAAATCTTTCCCCTTCTTCCGTCGAAACAGCTCTTTTAGATTCTTTATCAATTTTGTGACCAACCAACATGAATACAACTTCTGATTCTTCGACGCATTGCTTGGCTTCTTTGTACCAGTCCAAAACATTAACAAACGAGTCTCTATTTGTTATGTCATAGACAATCAAACAGCCAACAGTGTTACGGTAGTAGGAGTATGTTATCGAACGGAACCTTTCTTGACCAGCTGTATCCCAGATTTGAAGCTTGACTCTAACATCTCCTGTAAAGATATAAATGATATCATTATCAGCAAAACTAAAAACCTATAAATGTGATTCATATTTTTAGAATACATTATTGCATTGTAATTTGAATGAAGACCTGCAGGTTCTGACACTATAAGTCAAACATGCCCTATAACAAACTCGTGGAATACTACTTGCACTTTTCAGAGATAGGGTTCCCTGTGCACTTCTTATGCTTGTTGACATGACATTAGATTTTGGAAGTAGCTTGCTCAATTTACAGAGTCAATATAATTATTCTCTTTCTAAGGGCAATCCTCCTTATACTTCCTTTTGATTTCTACTTTGTTTTGAGGGGGAAAGTTAAAGGAATTTATATTAATCACCATGTTAACAGCAACAAAAACAGTTTTCTTCATCTGTTTTTTTTTGGTTTTTTTAATCTGCTTATACACTCAATGTAGCATACACTTAACATATATTTTTCTTCCTGTTTCTTGCTACTAATTGAACCCAAAAAATGTGTCCAGCCTCTTATCTGGCTGTTGAGAAATTCTTGACACTTCATTAGATGGAAAATGATCATGTCATGTAAGTTATATTTTTACAGTCATATCTTTGGTATATCAAATAGAGAGAGACTTAATGAGATTGTGCAATTATTATATCCAAATATGTTTTAAAGATTATCTTAATTATTAAGGTAATTTTTAAAACTTGTTTGGATATAATAATTACACAATCTCATTAAGTCTTTCTTTATTTCACAAAAGGTGTTGACAAGAGCACTAATAAGTAATTTAACGTTTTCAAAACTAATTACCTGGATTTAAATACCTAGCTGTATTGTTTTATTGTTTCTTAATCATTAGACAATGAAACTTATTGTGTAGTAAGCCAGTTAAAACATTTTTGCTCTTTACAAAGCAACTTCATAACATTTTGTCAAAATGAGGCAAATGCCACGAAAATGTATAAATATTTTAGCCATATTTGGAATGATTGTGAGGTGTTTAACACTATCAATAAACTTCTTGGTGCATGCCATGCAAATATTTACAAAACCGATGCTGTAAGTCAGCACACTGACATGTATTTCTGAAAGTAACATAATAAAAACTCTCACAAGCAGCTAGCTGTAGTTCTATTAAATTAATTAATTATTATGTCCTAATTATTAGTTGATCGACTAATTTCGTAATCTTTAAGGCTTTTTTAAACAAAGAGATACTAGTGATGAAGGATTAGTGTTTGACATAACAGCTTTTAGACAAGAAAGAAATAAACCAACATTAAAAATAGTATGAAAAGCTTCTAAAAGTAATTTCGAATTTCAGCTGTGCTGAGAAGTTGTTAAGAAGGGAGTTCTCCTTGTTTCTTGCTCAACATATACTCATTCATTAATATTAAAATGTCTAAGCTGTCAGACATCGTCAGACATGAAGTTTTTGGTGCGATGCGTGCGAAATGTAGCGTGATCTCCCCGCCATTCGTCAGAGATTTAAAAAACACTTGTTTGGGTGGATACATTGGTAATAAAGGATAGGATATGGCCTTTTTCAATTTCTATAAAGATAAACTTACCATTTATAACTTTATACTTACTAATGGAAGCATTTTCAAGAAAACTGTACACATATATTAAATGTACGTAGGCTGAAGCTCTGGAGTCTTTATGTTTACAAAAACTTTTTGATCAAATTTTAGCCAGATCCTATATATGGATGATCGAATAGGATATGATAACCAACTCACAAAAAGCTAGCAAATAGTTTTAATACCTTTAAGTTCGATGACCCGAACGTGAAAGTCCACACCAACAGTCGGATCAGAGTTCTCGAAAAACTGTCCCTCAGTAAATTGCCGAAGCAATGAAGACTTTCCAACTGTACTATCCCCGATCAAAATAATCCTAAATTGATAGAAATACTTATGTTTAAGCCTAGTCGGTTCCATGTCTCGAAATCTTGTATAGCTCATCGCTTCGACATGTTTCTTGTCAGAACAAACGATTACTCGTTTTTGATAAGTGAGAGTCGCGCCTCTTGATCGAGTGTTCAAGCCGGTCGGTGTAGGCCTTAGTTAACTGAACGAAGCCACAAGTGTTTGATCCCTTCTGGTCTCAAGGAGCTAGAGTAGATACACCTACAATACAATAAAAACATTTAAATTTTATAGACGTTTCGACTGACCGGTGTAGTTGTGAGTGTTTCATGTTGGATGTAAGATAACTTCGCGGGCAACGCGATCGAGTCGTAATACAACGACGAAAAACATTTCTGGCGAAGGAGAACTCACTAAGATTTCTGTAGGATTATTATTTACTCTAGAAAAGGGATAAATAGTAGGTTTAAACTCAGCTGATCTTACCTTTGAGTATCTTGTCACCAACAAATGGGGCCTTCGTAAATGAATTACAGAAAATCATAACACGATGCAAGGATTTTATATTTGGTAAGACTAACCTTATTTAGACAGGTATTGCTCGGCTGATGTATGAATATATAATGAGGGATTTGCTATCCTGTCCCTCCCCTCCCCTGCGTCTAGCAGGATATTGTGAGAAGAAACAGTGGGAAAAAAAATAAGAAATACAACTAGATGCAATGATATTGTCATGCAAAATTAACAAAATAACGAATAGGAATTTTTAAAATTCTCAAACTCCTGGATTGATGAAAATTATACCAGTTCCAAACTTTTAAAATAGTTAAAAAATAGTTGACCAGCGTCAATAATTCATATTTGCTATGGATTTCTATTTGTTTCGTTGTAATATATATATTTAGGCACTGCCTAAAAGCGGAGCTCCCGATACGGAAGTCACAGGGAGAACAATTTGAATGAAACTGAAAGTTAAAAATAAGATAGGGGGAAAAATCTTCAATTATTTTTTATTATTTATAATAAAAACCATGCCGTGAAATCAAATCGAAATGCACTACATTGTTTTTTTGTAGTTTTGTTTAGCGCGAGTACATACTCTCGCACTTAGGAATTTTGTACACAACTCACCACCACCCCCAGGGGCTAGTTTTGCTCTTGGAAGATTTTTCGACAAATTTTTCCAAAAAAACCGACATTTTTAGGCTTTGAATCTCTTTTACTTAAAAAAAAACGAAAGATAACTACAGATAATCCAATACAATATCAAGTTCAGTGAAATTTACCTCGGATGTCTTTCATTGAAATCGAAAATCTGGAGATTTAGGACAAATCAAGACCAAAAAAAACAGACTTGGAGCAAAATATAAGCTTACTTTAAATAATTACGTCTTTTACAAAACGAGACGTTTTACATTCAGTTAAACTTGACAAGAACAACTGAGACAAAATAGAAAATAAAAGCAATGCAAAAAGGCAATGCAAAATGACGAATTTCTTTGTCAGTAAATTGGCGTTTGTAAATGTTTTTGAATATTTTTTACGGCTTTTTTAAGTGAAAGTCTAGGTCTTTCTACAACAACATCTCTCAACAACACAAATTTAAGCTCATTTTTATAATCAGACTTGCTCGAATAGCTTAATAAACAGTTGAATATTTGGTCAGTGTAAATTTATATTTCATTCAATACTTAAATTATCTGTAGAAATAAAAGTATTAAATGAAAGTCTTCGTTGTTTTGAAGATGGGAACCCGCGATAGGAGGCGAATCTTTCTTGAACGAAAAAACAACGTTTTACAACGTTAACCGAATTGCTAAAGATTTACAAAGCTAAATAAAGGACGAATATTTGTTGTAATATGCTCTTCATGTTATATTTACTCCAACATTAAAATAAATTAAGCTTATCTACAGAAATATTAAAAGTTTTGAGGGAAAGTCTTTGCGAATGATTTGTCGATTCGTCGAGAAAAAATGCTTGTCAAAAAATAATAAACGATTGTTTGCTAAACCACACACCTGAATTCTCGAAGAACACTTCTTAATCCATCTTTGAATACATGAAAGTTTTTAAATTGTCTTTGGTCTATAACTTGCCTTAAAGCGATTTTTTCTGTGCATTTGAGAGTCGCCTTAGCTAGTAGTTCTGCTTCAAATTCCTTTGTCTTTCACGCTCATTTTCTCTTTGTTCATTCGTGAAGTTTTGACTCAAATTCCTTTGTATTTCACGTTCATTTTCTCTTTGTTCATCCGTCAAGTTTTGCCTCATATTTCTTTTTCTTTCACGATCATATTCTCCTTGTTTATGATCGAAGTCCCGCCTGGATTTGCGTTCTCTATCTCTCTCTCTGCTTGCCGCTTTTCGTTGGTGAGTCCTTCGTCTTTGCCTTCCTTTTTCACGCCACCAGAGTTTTTCCTCTTTCGAAAAAACTCTTGATTCTGGCCTTTCTTTTTTGGCTTCATTCTCCTCTGAGCTTTCTTTCGACATATCGATTTTGGAAAGGGGTTCCATCGTAAATAGAGTAAATATAAATATAAGCTTGTGTTGTTATCTTTCGGTATTTCTATACGTGTGTAAAACGTTTTTTTTTACAAAAGTTTAATAGCCGGATTTACCTTTATGTGTACCCGGATGTTGCAACGCGTCGATATTCCCGCCAAAAAAAATCTAACCAGCCAATCGGAATGCTTGTGTACACGCCCGGACGGACGGACGGACGGACGGACGGACGGACGGACGGACGGACGGACGGACGGACGGACGGACGGAAGTGACGTCAGCCAATCCATGAAAAATCAACTCGATAGTTTACCATTTTTTCTTAGGTATGGTGCTCCGCTCACGCGGGCCTTCGGCCCGCGCGGGAGCTCCGCTATTATGATTTTTTTATATTGAAGAAATAGAAAACGCGCGCGCGTGCTGTGTGCTGTCATCAGGGCGGGAGGAGGGAAGGCTCCCGCCCTGCTGTCATAAAGCACGCGGGGGTTGGCATATAACACAAGAGAAGTGTTAAGACAGGGCTGGTTAGGAAAGCACGACGCGTAGCGGAGTGCTTTTCAACACTTCTCGAGTGTTCTGCCAATCCCCAAGTTCTTGGTGGCTGCACACAGCACAGCAAGCAAGTTTTTAATTTTTTTATACAAAATACATATTACATAAATGACGAAACTGAAAGTGAGCGCGCGTGCTATATAGCGCGCACTTCCAATCAATCAGAACGTGATATTGCGAGCAGTTATTTCATGATTATGTATTGCAAACAGAACTTATAGTTTAACTATTTTACAACTTTATTGGGTTTCAATCAGAAAGCAAAATTACAGAACCAACATGCTACCCAAAGCGGAAAGTGCGAATGGGACTCTAGGACCCTTGCTAGGCATTTCCTTTTGACTAACGATATAAATCAATAGAGAATTGTCTTGGAAAATTAATACAGTTATAGTAGTAAAAACTGATAACTAGTGAACCGAGAATGTCAAAAAATAATCAATGGAATTCAAACAAACAAAAGTCCCTGAGGGAGGTTCAAACGTCTTTCACATATAAGATGAAAAGGAAGAAAGAAAGAAAGAAAAAAAAAAAAAAAAAAACGGAAATCAGAACGGAAAAAAACTGATAGCGCCCAGTCCACGATCCTCGTTTTGATCGAGCACATCTTGAGGCCTGGTTCTGACTTTCAATATGGCCGACGAAGAGAGAAGAAGTGTTATAAACAACACACAATCTACCGAAAATATCTCTATATCTCAAAGATGTCGAACTATATTTAGCAGGTGAGTAAGATTATAGATACTTATGAGGTTTTCTTGTTGATACGTGAGACGGTAAGATTGTAAGAAGGTTTGTAATATCCCTAGTCTCCTACTCACACGTGGGAAGCCAGGGGGAAGGAATCTCTTTTGATATACTGTGTTGTTCACTTGCCTTTAATGCAATAAATGTGTTACAATAGACCCTTAAAACTGTAGTAGTGAAAAATGAATTTTCTTATAATATCAATCTTAGACAGAAACGTAAGTTTTCCTTGCCTTTAGTTCATACCAATATGTCGTACCAAGAATAGTTTTATTAACTTTAATATTTTAAAGAATTAGGCACATATTATATTATATTATTATTTACAAATTACAATTACAAATTATTGAGGACTTTTCCCAGCATGCAAAGTCACTTATTTTCCAGCTTGTAACTCTGATGATCTAACATCTTCAAGAAATCGATCCAAACACTAGTTGATACCCTAAGAATACTCTTTTGGTGATAATAACTCCACTCCAGGCACTGATGAACGACCAAATTTCCGCTTGTGAAAATTTAATGCTCCCAGCTGCTAAGCTTGATGAAATTGAAGCAGTAAAAGAAGAATAAGAGATCATCTTTCACTGAGGTCATGACTCAAAAACATGTTTTGTTTTGAAGCAGCAAGAGTGTTCGGACCGGAACCGAAAACCATTTATATAAAGAGTGAGCTTGGAAACGAGTTAGTTTCTTAGCAACCACTGCGCATGCTCAAATAACATTCTACATGATTTCTGCAGAGTCTCCTTTCATTCTCTTGCCAGTAGAGGAGTTAAAAGGAGACTCTGCTTGAAGGGTATTCCAATAACTGCTTTCAATAATTGTGTATTTTCTTCAATTTTAGACGAAATCTTGGTATCTTATTTCTTGGACAGATGCTCTCCCTATGTTTGTGTGGAACAGGAATATTTAGTCAACTACTTGAACAGGATCACCACATCAAAACACCAACCACACAGAGTTTTCTTAATTATGTATTATTACTAATAGTATTTATGAGCCAACTGGTTTGCAGAGGGGGATTTCTGGAAGTATTAAAGGAAAGAGGATGGAAATACTTGGTTCTTGGTTTGATTGATGTGGAGGCTAACTATCTGGTGGTAAAAGCATACCAGTATACAAACCTTACAAGTATCCAGGTACGGTATTCTGCATACAGTATATCCTGGTTCCACTTTTTTTCTTTTTACAGTGCAGACACTCAAACCATTTGTGAACACTTTGAGGTTTTTTAATCATTTTTGAATCATTTAGTCAGAATTAAACCAGATTCATAATGATGCTCAATTTTTCCACGTGAACCAAGAGTGTCTTGTGAATTCCTGTTGTAATAGTTTTTTAAATAAAAATTGTAAAACATTCTACATAATATAAAGTGTATCAGTTAATTTTGGATATAACTGCTACTTCATACTTTGTAAATAGATATTATTTTTGTTTTATTTCTGTAAATTATTAAATGTTTGCACCTATACTGTAGTAGTTAATTATTTCACATGAGTTAGCTAGAAAAAATATCTCAAGATTTTCTGCCATTTGTTTTGATTGGATTGTGCCTAAAAGGTGCTGGATCCCTTTGTTTCTATGGAGAGTGCTGATTAATGATAGTTATGAAAAAGCTTCATGATGGTTTATAGTTCAAATGTCAGAACTGTAATATCATTATATTCAATTTGTCATTATCTCCTCATCAATATCATTATCACTATTGCTACTGAATACTAAATAATTAGTTATGACAATAAGAAATAGATGTAGTCAACACAAGCTAATAAAATAAATTCAGTGCATGCTACTCAACACAGTAACTCATGAAAGAAGAAGGAAGTGCATGCATGCTTGCAATATATAAAAACAAATATAAATAGCAAAAACAAACTAAGATATTTGGCTTGCGAATTTCTTCTTCCATGCACTAGCTTCCTATGGTTTCGCCTATACAATACAGGTTGAAGTTGCAAAATACAGTATCATCATCATCATGATTATTGTCATCATCATTACCACAGCCATAATGATCACCACCTTTACCTTTTTAAGAATAAATTATATTCCTTCTTGCTTTGTCTTTCAGGTTCTTGATTGTTTTTCCTTACCAACAGTGTTAGTTCTATCCTTGATATTTTTAAAAGTCCGGTATAAGTTAGTACATTACGTTAGTGTGTTGGTGTGCGTTGTTGGAATAGCTTGTCTGGTAACTGCTGATTACTATGGCTCTAGATATTATGGACCAGGTCAGTTTATATTTATTCATAATTATTGAGTAATGGAAATAATGTTGAAATATGCTGTTATGGCCTTTGGGTTACCTGTGGTGAGAGTAAATAATTACATGATGTGATTTTTAAGAAAAATAATGCACTAACAGAGTGACAGAAAGACAGGCTGGCAGCTGACTAAAACAATTGGCTGATGTACTGCCTGCTGATGAGTCAACATGAAGGGCAGATGGTGTATTTAAAGTGATAGACTGTCTGAACAAACAAAGGAATGCATGAAGAGTTGGATATTATATGGTTGACTACATTGTCAGACTGATGATATGTGACTGCTTGATAGCTTGTCTGATTTGACTGTTTTTGTGATAAATCTGCCTGCCTGCCTGTCTGCCTGTTGCCAAGGCAATAACCAGGTCTAATAATGACCTTGCAATACCCCTGTGTGTTATTCATATGCTGCACATTCTTGATGAAATGCCAGAGACTCAGTGGAAACCCTAGCACACAGTTAAGCCATAAATCTGGCTACCTCAGGGGTATGCAATGCCCATGCTCATATTTAAGCAATAGTTAGATCACTCACTCCCTTAGTCAATGCTTCTTTTTATTTTACTCAGAAAAAATGCTGTTTTCTATTGTTTTACAACTGCACTGCCATTTTATCAACTTTCAAGGCAATTATTATCCCCCACTGAAATCAACTGCTGGGCTCTTGTCATTGCTAGCATTTTTTTTCCATCAATTATCACAAGAAATATTCTAACCAATCACAGGTCTTGAAATTCTAGAGTTTCATGGAGTCTCTGTCATTTCATTGATCATGTGTAGTAAGTAGAATGACAGGGCTCTAGGGTCAAGAATGTTGAGTGCCCTGTAAGGAAACTAATATCAGCATGAAGCATGTGTTGCACAAGTGTGTGAGTAACTTTTGAACAAGCTTGGCCATTGGCCGGATACAAGTAGATTAACTCAAAACTGATTGACTAATATTTAATTGGATTTTTGTAGGTTCAAATCAGATTCTTGGTGATGCTTTGGTCTTGTGTGGAAGTATTTTGTATGGTCTTTCTAATGTGTCCCAAGAATTCTTGGTCAAAACCTTCAGCAGAGTAGAATTCCTGGCCATGATTGGTTTATCTGGATCTATTGTTTCTGGAATACAAATGTGAGTTTCTTGGCATAGATGCTTTTTGAAATGCCTATAGTTGGTACTATCGTCGTGTACGGGTTAACAAAGTATGTAATAGGTCTCCAAACACACGAGTGGGACTTAGAAATTTTGGTTCTCTTCACTTAAAAAAAAAAGTGAAGACACCAAGAATCGAACTCGGTACCTTCAGCACCAAAGAACTACTACAGTGCCAACCCCAACCCTGAATTGAATTGAATTTGAATAGAATTCCCCTTACAATTCCCGTACATGACGCTACAACCCTGTAGTTGCTCCTTCACAACTCTTTTAGGAATCCTCTGAGTCTGTCCTCTGGTGTGTTAGTGTAGCTTCCTGGAGCCAGTGTAACATGAGGACTTGTTGGCTTTCTTCTCCCCCCCCCCCCCCACCCCCCTCTCCAAGGATTTTCTCCACTTTCTTGTGATGGGCTCCTTCTAATAGATAAATACCAATAAAAGCTAAATTCAATTTCAGTCTGTGAGTTGGCTTAGCCCAGCAGTATTTTTTTTTTGGGTTCATTCACTAAAATTAGTTTGCTTTTCATATTTTCAGAAGTCTAAATTAGTATATGTAATAGGACTCCATACTGTCCAATTAAGAAATAATATGAAAAGGAAAATTCTGAGGACTTCCAAAATTGGATGAGGCCGTAGGCCGAGTCCAATTTGGCAGTCAGAGGAATTTTTCGAGTCTAATTATTTCCTGATCAGGGAGCATGAAGTCCCATTACCTATTAATGATATTTAGCTGCCTCATTAATCCCATATCAACAAGACCTGTCCAATTAAGAAAAAAATTGGACAGTTACCTATATGGGATTAAATAGAAGCTGTATAATTAATGTACATAATTTGTACACAATAACTGGTGTATAAGGCTTTTTCTTTGAGTTCGTGTACCAGTATTTTATCTCATAACCTTAAAAACGTTTTATAAAAAGTTTTTTTGATACCCAGAAAAATCTTCTGGGTTGATCTTAGTCAGGCCATGGTAGCTCAAATATTCAACTGGTAATTGGTGTGTTTTACATAAAACACACTAAATTCCAGTTGAATCTGTTAGCATAGTTAATGGGGTGGCATGGTTTGGAAACTTATTGTTTGAGGTTTTGTTTGGCTTTAACAATATGTGATAATGACAACGTTTTGTTTGATTGCAGATGCATGAGCCGTAAAACAATGACTAAGAACCAATATTTTTGGGGGGGGGGGCAGGCCCCCACAAAAATTTAGTGGGGGGGGGCATGTGCCCACGGTTCCGCCACCCCTGATTTTGTGTTTTTTTGTTCCTGTATTGCTAGCAAATAAAATAATTTTGAAATATGAAAATAAAATAAGATAAAATTTAAAATTGCAGGGCAATATCAAATTTAATGAGTATAAAAAGGTGTGAAAACAAAGAACTATGTAATTTTAAATATTTTACAATAAAATCATTGACGAACAAAGAAAGAAAATACAACCCCAATAAAATACTTCAGGACGTTTCGATGTTAACTGAACGTCATTATCAAATGATTAAAAACTAAAATACATGAATAATAATGAGTATAAAAAGGTGTGAAAACGAAGAACTATGTAATTTAAATATTGTACAATAAAATGTTATTCTTGAATTATTATTTTGAATTATCACTTGAACAAATTTATTTTTTCCAAGGGCTGTGTTGGAAAGACATGAGCTTTCTTCAATTGAATGGAATTTTGATGTTGGTAAGTATGTATAATCTGTGTTGTGTCAGTTCAAGGGCAAGAAATTCCTAGGAAATGTGAGAAATAGCATCTTTGAGAACCTTGAAACAACCTCGGGGCTGATTCAAGTCAGGGCACAGCTAACTCACACATCAAACCCTGAAACAAACTCTGGGCTGATCTAAGTCAGGGCATGGCTTACTCACGCATCAAACCCCGAAACAACCTATAGATTGACCTTATTCAGGGGATGACTACCTGAATTAGAATGGAGAGTGTTTGTTTTGCTGGAGGAGGAAAACTGGAGAACCTGGAGAAAAACCTCGACTGATCAAGAAATAAACCCAACATACTCTAGGAATCGCACATAAGACGGAGAGGCGAGTGCATAACCCCTACACTGATTCCAAAAAATTGTACCATTTATTTGACCGTGTCTTTTAATTAATTCCTTATTTCTTTGTTTCTCTAGCATTTTATTTTCTTGGATTTGCTGTGTGCCTTTTTCTCTTATACACACTCATGCCAATAGCGTTGAAGATCAGTAGTGCAATGGTGGTGAACCTGTCGCTTCTGACGGCTGACTTTTACACGTTATTAATCGGCTTGTTTCTCTTCAAGTACAAGGTAGGTCTATCACACTGGTTACAGATTTCCTCGGCAATATTTCCACATGTTAGACCACGTGTCATTTCCTTGAGCATCATTTCTTTGTTTAACGATTGCACATGAGAAGACACATGAATATTGATCCAAAATAAATATGAATGAGAAGACACATGGATATTGATCCAACTTAAACAAAGAATATTAATCCAACGGCAATGACACGTGGACTGGAATGACAAAACAATACGCGTAAGCTAAAAAAGTCAACTTTTCAATGGTACTCTCTGAAAACATAGTTGATTACTTTTAATCCTATACTCATTCCTAAGGCTGTTTTATAGGGCATGAAGCTTAGAACTATCTCAAAATACTGTAAACCTACGAAAATAAGCCCTGAGAAGCATGTTTGCGCAAGCTCAATGTTCCTTTTTTGAACATTTGAGTTAGAAGACGCAGGGGCGATTTTCGGATTGCATTTTGCGTCTCATAAATACCGTATCTAGCGTTAGTGAATTCAATGACCAAGAACTGTTTTCTGGACCTTGCTTCTCTCTTAAACAAGCAGAAACAAGGTTTATGAGTCATGAGTCACATAAGGCCTTCAAGCGTTATTCAGTTGTGACAATATTGTCGACGAACTAATAACAACTAATAAAACTACGTATATGAAATCCCAAAATTATAAGACTTGGAAACATTATACGTCTTTTGTTTTGGTATATAGTTTATGAATTTATTCCCATGGACTCCATGGGCTCAGCATAGTAAATAGCCAGGGCCTGGTTGTACGAAGGGTGGATAGCGCTATCTGTCGGATAAATCCTATTCATGGATAAATCGATGCTGGTTATCCAATGAATTAAGCATTCATAAGACTTATACGTCGGATATCGCAATCCATCTCTAGTACAACCGCCGATCGTGGAGACTAACTATGGGTTTAATTATGTTTAGGAGTGAGTGCTGAGAATGAAGGTTTTAAATTTATCGGCCTTATTTTTAGTAGGGCTTATATTACAGGCGCGATTACACGGAGCATTTTTCTCTGTAACTTGTTTCGCAGCGGCGTTGCGACACAAGTTGCATGGACCCTTGCAGCGTCTATAACTTACAGCTGCACCGTGTAGACACTCTTGCAACTTGTGTCGCAATGCTGTTGCGAGACAAGTTGCAAGAGAAAATAATTGCTCCGTGTAATCGAGCCTTAAGGCGTACAAATTTTTGGTATTTTTATTGGATAACTACGATTTGTACTTTTCTATTTTCCTATTCAGTTTTCACCACTTTATTTTGCTGCATTCTCCCTGGTAATTATTGGACTTGTGTTCTACAACAGCAAATCTGTCCCTACACTACCCCCTTCAAATCGAACATACTTACAGATGGAGGATGAAAATTCACCTCAAGAAACAGAATTAAACGTTTGTTGTTAATAGGTTAGTTTAGCACACCATATATCCGTGAAAAACTTCCTTAAAAAGTTATTGAATTTTAAAGTTGGACGAAAGGGTGTGAGCAATTTTTGATATTTTGCTTCTTTAAAAAGTAATTAAATTTTAAAGGTGGAACGTCGAAACATTTCAATGTCGGTTGATATTTTACCGCACAAAAGATGAAATACTCAAAATATCAAAAATCGCTCACTTCCTTTTGTAGATTATGTTTTGCTTATTCACATAGTGAGGTTCTTTTGGCTATATGCGCTAACGCTATTTCCATTAAAATTCACCTCTACGAAGCGTGTCCGATTTGTGTTTAAGGCTCAGCATCGTTTCAAATTAGAAAATCTCTTTGAAATTATATATTTTTTCGGAAACTTTATCATACGACCCTTTAAACGATATATAGTATTAAGGGGTTATTCGGGCAATGAAAGGCTGAGGTAAATAAGAAACGCCAAAACCTACTTCTGCCATTAAAAACGTCATTAATCTAGGTCAAACGTGACTCCAGGGTCCAGTTATGTGATCCCCTAGTGTTAGCGCGTAAACGATAAAACGGGTGCTGAAGCTCTTTATCATCGTCTGGCGCCTTTGTTATTTTATCAGGTTGACTTATAACCCTGCTCTCAAAATGTCAGTTGCCAGGCAGACAACTAAGACAGAGGGGTTTTTCTCTAGTGGGCAGCATCGCTCTCACGTTTCTCTTCTTCTCCTTTCTCCTTCTCCTTCTCCTTCTCCTTCCCCTTCTCCATCAACTCCCTCCATCCACTCTTTCCTCCTCCACCTTCACTCCCATTATTTTCCTTCTCTGATCTTTTCCCTCCCCTTATCTGTCCTCTTCTTCTCCATTCCTCTTCTCTTCTCTTTCCCGCCCATCGAATCCTCTCCGTTTTCCCCTCCCCTCTTCATTTCCCTCTTTTCTCATAGACTCCTACCTTCTTCCTATACTTTTGTTGTAGTATCCGTTTTGTTTTGTTTGTGTTCGTTTGGTTTGGTTTGGTTTTTTTATTGTTTTATTTTATTAGTTTTCTTTTTGTCTTGCGGGCGGGCGCTCCAATGCTGTACGCAATCATATTCGTACAACATGGCTGCTAGGAAACCTTCCTAGGGCTTTTAATTAAAAATATTGAGATGCCAAGAGAATATTAACTAAGAGAAGGAATCCCCGTGCCCCATCATGTGCACACTTTGATGCTATTTTTAGGATCTATTCTAAAAATATCATCCAATAACATTTATTTGATCGTTTGATTTTCTGCACGCGCGCGCTCTACGCTGTTTGTTAACGTAAAATGTAAATGCGCGTGCAGAAAAAAAAATGGTTAAAAAATAGCATCAAACTGTGCACATGATGGTTACAAGGCTTTATAGGGGGAATTCCTTCTCTTAGTTCATTTCTCTTGGAGATGCTTTATGATTGAAATCATTGTAGAGTGAGATCAGTGTTGGCATTTATTCGTAATTGTGCCTATTGCTGATTTGTTAAGGAGTACTGCGCAAGATTAGTTAAGAAAATAATCGATCAATCAAATATTTAATATGAATCAGAGGCCCATCTCTACATAACAGCTATTAATAAGATAAGTTGTCGATACAAGTCATACAAAGTAAAAGAAAGATGAATTCTATTGTTTTAATTAAGACATTATGGGATGCCGAGAGACAACTATTAGTAAAATGTATAGACTGCACAGCTGTCAGGGTGTCTTTAAATAACTTTACTCTTTTCAATTGAGGCACGTCTACGAAGCAACTGGATTTGCTGTAACGTAGTTAGAACAATATGCCAAACACCAAGACTTCATATTATATTTAAAATCCTCTATGCTTTATAAATGTTCTACGTTTGCCCCCTCGGCATTCCATAATTCAAGATTCGTCACCTTACATTACACCTTATACTGTTGGTAACGAAGTCACTAAGTCTACTATATTATGTTGATCAATAGATCTAAATATTTGCTACAAAGATTACCTCTTCTTTTGAGTACAAAGTAAGTTAGTATTAAAAAAATAATATAGCAATACTACACATTGATGCATGCAATGACAATATTTTGCAATAGCATTTTCACGGTAACTAAAAATAGATATATTAAAGCTATGTGGGATCGAAATTCAGTCAAACGTGCAAACGGCCAAATGTTTCGATTACATGGAAAAGAAGAATACTAACAGTCGAAAAACCATAAATTCACCATTTTCCATACATCGGTTCACTGGTCAAACCCAAAGCATTCAGTAGAGTTTGCAAGGTTCAAATAAGCCTGAAGCGAGATGACGTTTTACCCCCGTCTCTAGACCATAATAGTTTTTAAAATTCTTTCATATTAAAATTTACCCCACGGTACGGCCTCCATAAGCTTTTGGGGGACACCCACAGTACAGGCTACATTGGCTTTTGGGGGACACCCACAGTACAGCCTGCATTAGCTTTTGAGGGACACCCACAGTACAGCCTACATTAGCTTTTGGGGGACACCCACAGTACAGCCTACATTGGCTTTTGGGGGACACCCACAGTACAACCTACATTAGCTTTTAGGGGACACCCACAGTACAGACTACATTGGCTTTTGGAGGACACCCACAGTACAACCTACATTAGCTTTTGGAGGACACCCACAGAACAGGCTACATTGGCTTTTGGGGGATACCCACAGTACAGACTACATTGGCTTTTGGGGGACCCCCACAGTACGGCCTAAGTTGGCTTTATGGAGATCCTTACACTAATTATCAACCATCCGCAGATTAATCGAAACAATATTAGAATATTGGCACTTGATATTGTACTCAAAATTGCCTCAGTGAAATCAAACAATGGAGCCAATCATTGATACTAAACTCAATCTATTGGAGCTAACTGTCTGGCGACTTCCGGAATGGTCTATTTTTTAGTTAATCTAAATTTTAAAGTGAAATTAGTACTATGTGTTTTTGATGATTATGTTTCCATCGCTCTAAAAGAAGATATTGACTGACTATCCTCAACTAGTGTAGATGTTGTTGATCCCTCACTTTTCTCCTTCCCAGTACACAATAGGCGGTGTACATCTGAGATCACATCCATCCTTACAGCATTTGAGTACAAATCGAGGGTGTAACTCGCTGCATTTCCGGTCGTCATTACATTCATCATCTGGCTCTGGTGGACATTCAGCAGGCGTAGGAAAAATTGGGCATTCGTATCTTTTAGGTTTTGGTGATGCTGTTGCTTTACTCTCAGGTTTATCTGTTTTGGTATCTATTACAGGAAGTGAAGGGACACATCTGAGATTACATCCATCTTTACAGCACATCAGTCCTAATCCAGGGTGCAACTCGCTGCATTTTAGGTCATAATTACATTCATTGTCTGGTTCTGGTGGACATTCAGCAGGCGTAGGAAAAATTGGGCATTCGTATATTCTAGTTTTTGATGAAGGTGTCATCTGTTGATCGACGGTAGTCTCAGGGTTGGTGGTGACTGGTTTTGTTGTTGGTGAAGATATTGTATGTTGTTTTTCAATACTCGTAGGTTTTGTAACTGGTTTTGTTGTTGCAGAAAGTGTTGTCTGTTGTTTGGCTTTACTCCCAGATTTAGTTGTTTTCGTATCTATTACAGGAAGAGGAGGAACGCATCTGTAATCACATCCATCCTTACAGCATTTTAGTTCTAGTCCAGGGTAAAGTTCACGGCATCTTGTGTCGTCATGGCATTCAGCGTCTGCTGGTCGTTGACATTCAGCAATTTCAGATGAGTTGGGACATGTACCCTGTACTTCATATGTCTGGGTATTTGACTTCATGATAGGAGGAACGCACCTAAAATCGCATCCGTCACTACAGCATTTCAGGCTTCGTCCAGGGTATTTGGCATCACAACTGGCATCGTTTTGGCATTCTTGGTCTGGTCCAGGAGGAAACTCTAATGAGGGAGGCTTGGTGGAGCATTTTGCAACGAGTGTTGTGTCATTTATCTTCTCTGTTGGCGTTGGTTTTACAGTTTTAACTACAGAAGTGCCAAGGTTCACGCATCTCCTTCCGCAATCATCGCAGCACTTTAAACCCTTACCAGGATAACGTGCTTCACAATCCTGATCATCACTACAAGAATGACTTACTTCTGGTGGACATTCTAAAGAAAGACTTGGTGGACACGTTTTTGTGGCAAGTGAAGCACAATGAATCCTTTCAAGGTCCAGATTCACCAGCAGAAAGACGAGCCAAATAATTGTGTATTGAATGCTAGACATCAGCATAATTTCTGAATCTAGTTTAAAAATATAGGAATAAAAAATATAATTATAAAACACATCCCCCCTCTATTAACTATGGTATTCCTGAGCTGCACATTTCTACTTCAAATCTATGATTGGTAATTCTAAGTTTCGTAAACGCCACTCTATTTCTTATTATAGATATTCCTTAAAATTTTAGTCTATTTTAAACTGGTGAAACACTCTAAGTTTGTTTTTCCCGGTCAATTTTGAGTCTCCAATGCGATTATTCTCTAATGTATTAGCTTTTTATATTGTTCTATTACAGAAGAAAAAGAAAGAAAGAAAGAAAAGAAAGAAAAGAAAAAACATGCCTAAAACGAACTGCAGAAACTGGTAGTTACAGCAAACATTAATAAAGCTTAAAAAGAAAATATATATAATATTACCTTCAGTTTGTAAGTCCAACCGTTAGCACAGTCCCAAGGAAGTACGGCGATAGATGGCTCCTAATGTCTCAGGAAACTAATATGTCTGAGCATATATGCTCGGATAGTTTCACCAAGCATAATCGCGTTTCCGGATATTCTCTCTTTTAGTAATCTTTGCCAGGTCAATTTGTTGGTTTCTATTAATTTTCGGCTTGGCCTTTAGCATTAACCTTAGTTTGTTAAATATTTGTAAAATCCGTAGATCAAATTTTATTATTTGGGATCGGGAAGGATTACCACTAGGTAAGCAAAGAATTTGCTCTTTTTTTCCCTTTAGGACTATATAGACATAAGTAACATGTTATAATGTTTCATAGACCCGTTTGGGCATAGTTAATAGAGGGGAATTAACTATGGTTTGGGTGAACCGCATGAGATCAATGGCAGAGAATTAATCGAGTAACAAGAAGGAATTGTAAACATTACTAGCAACGAGTACGACAGATTTTTTGAAGTCTTCCAATAAATGATATTTGTTGTGGCTCGTGATGGCGAGTATTTGTTACATCCGGAATAAACAGATCCCACAACATTCACACCTACACGGAAAACCGAAATCCATTCTTAGCTAATATAAACGTTCATCTATCCAATTATTTTTTCTTTGGGCAATAAACTTGATTCTTTTATTCATCAAGTTCCACCTCGACTTGAAATCATTGTTTCGTGACCAGTCAAGCGAATTCGTGATAGGTCTATTATGAAACTAGAAACTAGAGACGAAATGGAAAACATTAAGTTACACGTTAATTACCCGGATGCTCCGCCCATTCGCCAGATGATGAATTTCTGTAAACAAGGTTGGCAAATCTACAGCGAGGTCAGGTTCCAGCTTCGGTTTGAGAATTACGATGTAAATTTACCGTTTTTCATATATCTTGCAGTGTTAAACACAGAAATTATATCATGATAACAACAATAATTTCTCTACTAAACCATGACTTCAGAGTCACATAGCTTTATCGTTTTTCTTTCTTCCGATAGTCTATGTTCTTCAAAAATGCTCAGTATTGTGTCTACAGGGAAAGGTTTGCCTAATCTCTGATCTTCAAGCAGCCCCAACGCATTCTTAACCACCCGGTCTCCTCTATATATCACCTAACACACTGTTCCTATTCTCCCTTTATTTATTTGAGCTATCTTGCGTTTTTATTATCTTTTTTACGTACGCATATAGACCTCAAGCATGATGATGTTTTATACCTACACTACGTACCACAATCCTTTTTGGGTAGCTGTTTAGTTATGCTAATGTTATCTATTGTCTTGGTATTGTCAAAGGAATTTTGACATTTGAGTGTGGAAAGAGTTTTGAAAAGGGTTGTGCTTGTTTAGGTATGAAATGTACAGTGGTGAAACCATAAACCGCACTAAATCCTCCGTTAAACTTAAGATAAACGGTGCAACATTGAACCCATTATAATATAACTGATATTAATCTCGCATTCTGATTGGTTGGAAGCACGTACTTTATGAGAGCACGCAGCGCGCGCGCACTTTCAGTTGCGTCATTTCTATGTACATGTAAAATAACGGTTATCGTAATTTGTATTTCATAAAAGAAATAAAAAACTTGTTTGTTGTGCTGTGTGGAGTTACAAAGCACTAGGGAATTGGCAGAACACTCGAGAAGCACTCCACTACGCGTCGTGCTTCTCCTAACACTTCTCTCGTGTTCTGCCAACCCCCGCGTGCTTTATATCTGCACACAGCACCCGCGCGCGTTCAACATTGCAGAGTCACCGTGAAGGAGACTATAATAAAGTTTCTCATACTCATTAATATTTCATGAGTAAACCAGCCAATCAAAGGGCTATTTTTGGGTCACATGATGTTACTTGAAACCTGGTAAAGTGCTGTGAAAGGAATGCATTCAGTCTGGAGTAACTGGAACAAAATTAATTCAGTCCTAGGACTGAATTAATTTTGTTACAGTCACTCCAAATCGAATAATTAATGAGATGAGAAGTCATTTCAAAGCCTCCAATATCGGACTGGACGGGATTTCAAGTCCACGCAATTAGTACCAGTCCTCGGCTGCGCCTCGGACTGGAACTAATTGCTTTGACTTGAAATCCCGTCCAGTCCACATTGTCGGCTTTGAAATATTACTTAACAATCTTTCTTCTTGAGGCTGGTTTCCTGTCGTTATAAATCTTGTACCGTCTCTACAATCATTTTGTAACCAAATAGCGCATTTAGATCTCTGAAGTAGAGCACTCATTTTGTAAATATTGGACTTCTTCTATAAGGGACCAACCATTTATAGATAGTTGAGGAAGGGGGTAGGTTACGCAAACCCCCACAATTAAGAAATAACGAGCAACCTCTCTTTTCCGGAAAAAAGTGTGCGTTACGATAATATTATTCTACTTACTGGATACAGGATACTTGTGGGCACAGGCAACCCATATCAAAAAGAAAGATTGTAACCGGCAGTCTACTCACGCCAGCTCCGGGCCGGAGCCGGGTTCCCTATGGTTTGCCTGGTTTCTCGACATTTGTTTAATTGTTTTTCCAAAAAGGGTGAAATGTACATAATAATGTTCAAAGTTTGGTATATACTGCTGTCATTTTCTTTTGTTGACGTACTTTTTCTTGTGCTGGTCTCTTCTCTGTTCTTTCTGTTGTTGTCTTTGCTCTCTTTTCTGTTTCTGTTCTTTTTTCTTCTCTTCACGGAAGGCGATAGCAAGTTTATCTTGTATATCTGCAACCAGTCGACTAGTCTCTCCACCAAGACCATTTTGTATCATTACCAGTGCTTTTTCAAGATATATTTTGGCCTCTTTGTACCGCTTCAGTTCAAGATTACTGATTCCTAGGCAGTAGACAGTATTTGCCAGTAGGGGATATTCTCCTTCAGAAAAATTACTTGCAATAGCGTAAGACTCCTCTAAGAACACTACTGCTTGTTCGTACTGTTTCCGCTCTACGTGACTGGCTCCTAAGCTATGTAGAATAGTTGCATTCTTTGTCTGTTCCTTAGCATTGTTACTCTCTTTAATGGACAGTGCCCTCTCATAATACATCGCACCCTCTTCATACTGTTTCAGGTGAAAAAGAGTTTTCCCCAAATTTAGATGAGTATTGGCTACTTTTGGATGCTGTTTACCATAGTAATTCTCGTTGATGGTCAGTGCTCTCTCGAAATACGTCCTACATTCCTCATACTGTTTCAAGTTTAAAGCAGTTTCCCCCACTTTACAAAGAGAATCAGCTACTTCTGGATGCTGCTTACCATAGTAACTCTCATTGATAGAAACTGCCTCCTTAAAATACGCTTTGGCTTCTTCGTATTTTTGCATACGGATGCTATTACTTCCTAGTATTTGGAGAGTGTCCGCCTGTTCAGGATGTTGTTTGTCATAAACACTTTCTATTACACTCAGAGCTTTATTTAGACAGGCGTTGGCTTCTTCATACTTCCCAAGCAAAGAGAGAGCTTCTCCCCTGTTTGATAACATCATTCCCAAGTCGGGATGAGAAGGACAAATCTTTTCCTTTATAGCCACTGCCTTTTGATAGTACTCATCAGCTTTGGCATATCGTCCAAACTTACATTCCTGCTTTCCCAAGTTATTGAACGTAATTGCAAGCGTTTCTGGAGGTAAGTTTTTACATCTTTCTTGTACTGCTAATGCTTTATCCAAGTACTTCTTAGACTCTTGGTGCTGTTGCATCTGGTATAGCGTTGTGGTCAAGTTGTTAAAAAGTGTAACAGCATAATTTGGGTCCTCCTCTTCAAATGAACATTCCTGTCTTTCTAGTACTCCTTCCAAAAGAATCTTGGCTTCTTTGTATTGTTTCAGAGCGATAAGACAGCATGCAAGGTTATTCATGGTTTTGACTAAAGACGGATGACTTACTTTATCACTATGCACGTTTTGACGTATAACGAGTGCCCTTTCAAAATGCGTTTTAGATTCTTCGTATTTTCCAAGTTTAAGAAAACAAGCTCCAATTGAATTGAGGGTGGTAGCCTGTTCAGGGTGTTTATCTTCTCCATATTTTCTGTTGTCGACATCCAGGGTTCTTTGAAAATAGCTTAGAGCAGCTTTGAATTCCCCTTGTGCAAAATAATTGTCTCCCAAGTTTCTTAATAAGATAGCCAAAGCTGGATGTTTCTCACCATAAATGCCTTCCGTGCTTTTAATGGCTCTCTCCAAATACCGTCTGGACTCTTGCACTTGACCAAGTTCTAGCAGCAGGCAGCCCATGTTACCTTGGGTAATATTCAATCCCGTAAGCCTTTTCCTTCCACGCTCAGATTCTTCAAAAGCTAATGCTGTTTCATAATAAAGTTTTGCTTGTTTGAGGTCACCCATATGCTGAAAAATAGATCCTTGAATAGTTAACGTTCTAGCCCATAGAGGATGTTCCTTTCCATACATTCGTTTATGAATAGACAACGCCCTTTCTACATGCTCCATAGCTTCGCCGTACCGTCTCAATTCACAAAGCGTTTTGCCAAGGTTATTTAAAGTAGCAATAATTGTAAAGTGACTTTCACCAGAAGAATGCTCTATATTCGATAACGCCCTTGTTAGATATTTTTCTGCTTCTTCGTATTTTTCAAGAAAAAAAAGGTTGTCCCCTTTGTCATTTAGCAGAACAGCAAGACGGGGATCCTTCTCGGCATCACACAAATGTTCAACGATTATAAGTGGAATTCTAAAAAAAATGTCTGCAGTCTCGTATCTTCCATGAATATTACAGATCATTCGGATTTTCCTTAAACAATATGACGCGTCAACATGCTTTTGGTTGGAATAATTTGGAATAAGCATGTCATTGCATAGGAATTCCATGTTGCTCTGGATTACTAAAGATAGGGCTGTAAAATGTTCCACCAGCCTCCTGGTGGCAACAACATCAGGTATGTGATCAAGGTCTAGTTCGTTAACCCAGGAAAATGCCAAAATTACATGCCATATAATATCGACTTTCAATTTCTTATCCTTATTTAGCATTACTACTTGCAGACTAAGGTGCACAACTTGGTGTACACGAACCTCTTCCAAGTCATCTTTAGAGGACAGTACAAGTGAGGAGGAACGAATAGTCGATGCCACAAGATCTTCATCTTCATCCGGCAAACAGTTCATCACATACTGGACAACATACTGGAGGGATATCGGTTCAGGTGCTATGACAGATAGGAACTCAAAAGCATGTCTTATGACTTTGTCTTCATTTACTTCTTTATCTACCGCCATTCTTACCGCCGCTGTCATTGTCTTAGGATATGTTAAGCTTGTCTTTTGGTATTCCTTCTCTGTTGCCTCTCGCTTCCCTTCTTCGAGTTTTTGCAGGTATTTAGTCCAGTCGGTACCTTTAATACGCTTCATGTAAACAGCAGCACACGCCAAAGCCAACGGCTGGAAATCTAGAGCCTCGGCTACTTGAAGGGTGATATCGTTATGACAAGCCATCCCAGATATATCAGACAGTGCCTTGACAGCATCACCAGAATACATGCCTTGCTTTAAAGTTAAAGAGTAAGTGTGTGGATCGGAAGGAATAGAAGAGCTGTCTTGGGTGGTGACAAGGATCTGTCCTACGCCACTTGTCTTCTCGCCTGCTTGAGGCCAATACTTAGAAACTGACTTGAGATCTGAAACGTTATCTGCAACGATCAGCCAGGATGAATATCTGTCCACTTTTGGGGCAACAAGACATTTCAGGTCGTTAACTTTTCCTTCCTTTGAAAGATTCTCAGATGTACTAATCTTTACTATAGACTCTTCATCACACCTTAATTTGCTTGCAAATTCCACATATGACTGCAAAAGTGTATCAATGGTGGATGCATTCACCGTCATCACAAAATTCATTGCCATGCTACTTTCATCGAAGAATCGTTCTCCAATTTGCCTGGCCACTTCACTTTTCCCACAGCCTGGGTTTCCTGACAGATAAACTACAGTTACCTCATTGTTCTTTGTGTTCCTTAGTTGCTCCATTTCTTTCTTGATTTTCTCTACTTCAATAAGTCGACTGACAGTTTCGTGGGATGGTTTGGCTGGCAAAACACAAAAGGGTCGTGGTTCCTCATTACGCTTCTTTTCCTTTTCCAACTGCTTCTTAATGTCTTCCAGTTCCTCTGTTGGAAAGCTTGTCTGGTTCCTGATTTCCTCGATTTCAGTTGTATCGAGTTTCAGGTCTGTAAATGAAGTGATGACTTTGTCGATGGACGTCTTGAAGTCGGCTTCCTTGAGTTTTCCATCCTTTGTGTGTGCGAAGACTTCGTTGCGAAACTTCCTCAATTCGTCAACATTTTTCTTAACAGCAGCATTTAAAGTTGGTTTGATGCTATCCGAGTAAAGAATGCCATGGAACAGACAAGTGCAATCCCATTCATTTGTATTTCCATTTTTCATGATGGAAAGTTCTCTTGATTTAATTTTTTATTCTTTGTAGACTCCATCCTGTAGAAATCCATGCCATTCTTAGCCGCATCTTGCCACTGGCCGTGTGTAGCCTGGTATCGAGTGTTCCACTCTTGTTTGAACACTTGTCGTAATCCATTAGATATGATGTGTGTGGTGACTTTACAGACCCGGAAGAATTCTAGTTCTTCGTCACTATATTTTATTGACGCCATCTGTACCCGAAAAAATATAAATGGAATACTTTAATAGTACATCATCATGATTTAAAAATCTTTGGATAAATGTAGTAAATGATCGTGTTTTTTTGAAGGGGGAGGAGGGGATCATAAGCGAGGTGGGTTTTTTTGACATTTTTTGACATCTATTGCTTTCAATTGATACATTAATATTTACACTTTTACCTGCAAGTAGCTTAAAGCTATTCAAGGCAGGTTAAAAGGAAAGACAAACATCTATAATTACAATAATTACAATATTATGGTGCAAATAAAGACCAAAAAAGGAAAATAATATTTACAATTAATAGCGGAGCTCCTTTCGGCCCGCGCGAGCGGAGCACCATACCTAAGAAAAAATGGTAAACTATCGAGTTGATTTTTCATGGATTGGCTGACGTCACTTCCTTCCGTACGGCGTCCGTCGCATTTGAGCTTATGATCTTTATAATTCTCACGATATCATGCCGCTGTCAAAGGGATTTGTGTTCCCCAGAGTTATGTGTTCCCCCGAACACTCGGCACTAGTGTTTTGTGTTCCCCCTCCCCTCCCCATGAAACGTATTTTGACACGATTCTCTCCCCCAGGTCAAGGACATATTAACTCTGAAAACGAAAACATTTGTCGCAACCGAAAACCAATTGTTTATAGAGATTCCTTGACCTGGGGGAGAGAATCGTGCCAAAAGATGTTTCATAGGGAGGGGAGGGGGAAACACAAAACACTAGTGCCGAGTGTTCGGGGGAACACATAACTCGGGGGAACACAAATCCCTGTGACACCGCAACCTCATCCAATAATCGTTACGCCGTTGAGATATTGCATCCTAACACTTCTCTTCTGTTCTACCTATATCCCTGCGTGCTTTATAACTGTACAGAGCACACGTGCGCGTTTTTTATTTCTGCAATAAATCGATGGCTGTCTATTAAACGGAAGCTATCATACTTTGAGATGATTCCAATACTAATTACTGATAGAACAGGTCAATTGGAATAACTGGAGCTTAAAAAAGACTAAATGTCTGCAAAAATTAATCGTGCAAGTGAAAATGAAAACGAATTGAACCAGATGAAGAAAGCAATTATTCAATGTTATGACTGCAAATGGAACAAGAAAATAAGTTCGTTTTATTACATTTTTACCTTAGTTCTTGGTTTGCTACAGAGTTATTTTAATTGATATTTATCGAAGCCTTAAAAAACCTAAGTAAGTGAACGCGGGCTGACTCTCAGATTAAATTGGAAACTCGTATACATGTTGGATTTTGCGGAGAAAGGAAACCCGGAGGGAAAACCCTGTTATAAAAGGAAAGACCCAACAAAGTGTACTCAAAATAGACCGAAAATAGAGATAGAGTCTGAGATATCGTTGGCAAAATCTAAGTAACGCCACTGCAACGACTATGGTTTTAAATGTTTTCATTTTTAAGCAGTTTCTTTAAATGAATATATTTCTTTGACAGTAGCGATAATGTGAATTTTCTGGCTTTTGCTAGAGAAAATTTTCTGTGAAACTTATAACAAAACAAACAACGTACACACAAACACGTCTTCATTTAAAGATATGGAGAATAGAAACAGTAATGATAAAAAGGTAAATTATACACCGTGAAAAGATGAAAAAACTTACTGACGTTTCGGACGCTAGTCCTTCGTCGGAGTAAAAGATATGGAGATTGACAAGGCCAGACAGGGTTTGAAAATTGCCTAATGCGCTTAATCGTCACCTAATCTTCTCAGATGGGTCCGAATATAAACCATTTTTTAGGCTAAAGTTAAATCTTTTATGTAAACTTAATCTTACCTTCGTGGAGAGAAGACAGAAAATTCATGGTTCGGTTATGTTATACACGTAACAAAAAAGAGGCTGGGAGATTGAAGTCCGTCCTCCTTGACAACGATTACATAGAATATCCTGCTGTCAGGTTCTCCCTAGCTCTTTCTCTCTCTCAATCGAGGAAAATATTAAAATCCAGCAGGATAGCTATTGTTATTTTCCGGCACCCAGACTATTGAACACTGTCATGAAAAATCAACATTTTTCCAGCGGCAGTCCTACTCAGTTTTCTCTCGAATAAACTTTCTCGGGTAAAGTACGTGGTCAAATCTTTATATATATATATATATATATATATATATATATACGTTGTATATATATTGTTACGTGTATATATAGCTCTTATTAACCGAGTGCGAGGTCCGTACCGTAAGTTATGGACCGAGTTTTTTCCACTGCCTTATGGCCCAAGCGCGTAGCGCGCGGGCCATAAAAAAGTGGAAAAAAAGAGGATCCATAACTTGCGGTACGGACCAAGCAAACGAGGTTAATAAGATATTTATTATATGGCAAGGCATTGATATTAAAAAGAGGCGAAAAGCAACAAAAAGGAAAAGTTGACGGCGCATGTCAAACGAGAACTGCATTGGAAGGGCTTCCTGTACATGCCAAAAGTCATGTAGTATTTGAGTCGCTCAAAAAGAAAGGTTTTAGTTTACTTTGAGAGAATATAGCTATATATATATATAGCTCTTATTAAACGAGTGCGAGGTCCGTACCGTAAGTTATGGACAGAGTTTTTTCCACTGCCTTATGGCCCAAGCGCGTAGCGCGCGGGCCATAAAAAAGTGGAAAAAACGAGGATCCATAACTTACGGTACGGACCAAGCAAACGAGGTTAATAAGATATTTATTATATGGCAAGGCATTGAGATTAAAGAGAGGTGAAAAGCAACAAAAAGGAAAAGTTGACGGCGCATGTCAAACGAGAACTGCATTGGAAGGGCTTCCTGTACGTGCCAAAAGTCATGTAGTGTTTGAGTCGCTCAAAAAGAAAGGTTTTATTTTACTTTGAGAGAATATAGCTACGGTTTAAAGTTTTGTGAAATACTAGTTAACAAAAGTGAGGCTTTCTTTTGCAAATCACTTAAATGCAAAGCATAAAAGGCATCAAAAGGAGACCTCAAGAACTCAACATGAGATTGAGATGAAAACTGTCGTACTTCAAACTTCAAGATATTCACAACCAAGATGAAAAATACTACAGCCTTCCATTTGTTTTCCTGCCTTTTATTGGGAAAAAAACTCAAAAACTCTCTCCAGAAATGAATGAGAAGCTTTGGAAAATTACGGCTCGCTGAACGTGGATAGTTTTCGTCAATTTTCAACGTTTTGACTGTTTGAGGCAGGCCGCCATATGCACATTAATGGCTGAAGTCATGAAGACAGCACACTTTCGACTCAATTAAAAAAGGTACTGCCGACTCTCCTGTCCACAAATGCATTCACATTCAAGTGTAGATGAAAATACTTCATGAGCGGATGAGCCTAGAAAACTGCTTAAAACGTTAACGAAAGAAACTAATGGATTCTTCACCCGATCGATTCAGATAAGTTCAAACTTGACGTTGTAATCTTACTGCAATAAATAAATTTACGTTAATTGTACTTGTAAACCTATCTTTATTTCATTTACTGAATTAGCCGCTATTTACCACCCTTTAATTCATAGTTTGACATAATTTTAGTTTTAGGATAGTTAGTTTTTCTATTTTTTTCTAGTCGTACAAAATCGCTCAACTCACAGTGCTATGTAAATCCTGGATCGAAAGAGTTGTCGCTTGTATGACAGAGTTTTCGTTGGTTTGATAAGTTTCACATTAAATTCCAGTGACTTTAAGTTATCTTTAATTATTTATTGAAGGTTTCCCGACGATTTTTATCCAGAAATATATGTTTTTAATGAAGAATTGAATGTTTTAAAAGATCATAAGTACGTACACTCAGTGAACCATTTCATTTTTCGGTCCGTACCGTAAGATATTGACCAATCACAACGCGTGAAATTACCTTTGCATGTAATAAATATATACATATATATATATATATATATATATATTTATTTATTATATGGCAAGGTAATTTCACGCGCTGTGATTGGTCAATTTGCGGTCCATAACTTACGGTACGGACCGAAAAATGAAATGGTTCACTGAGTGTACGTACTTATGATCTTTTAAAACATTCAAATCTTCATTAAAAAAATATATTCCTGGATGAAAATCGTCGGGAAACCTTCAATGAATAATTAAATATAACTTAAAGTCACTGGAATTTAATGTAAAACTTATCAAACCAGCGAAAACTCTGTCAAACAAGGGCGACAACTCTTTCGATCAAGGATATACATGGCACTGTTAGTTGAGCGATTTTGTACGACTAGAAAAAAGTAGAAAAACTAACTATTCTAAAACTAAAACTATGTCAAACTATGAATTAAAGGGTGGTAAATAGCGGCTAATTCAGTAAATGAAATAAAGATAGGTTTACAAGTAGAATTAACGTAAATTTATTATTTCATTAAGATTACAACGGCAAGTTTGAACTTATCTGAATCGATCGGGTGAAGAAGCAAGTAGTTTCTTTCGTTAACGTTTTAAGCAGTTTCCTAGGCTCATCCGCTCTTGAAGTATTTTCATATTTCAGTAAGATTTCATCTACACTTGAATGTGAATGCATTTGTGGACAGGAGAGTCGGCAGTACCTTTTTTAATTGAGTCGAAAGTGTGCCGTCTTCATGACTTCAGCCATTGTGTATATAACGGCCTGCCTCAAACAGTTAAAACGTTGAAAATTGACGAAAACTATCCATGTTCAGCAAGCCGTAATTTTCCAAAGCTTCTAATTCATTTCTGGAGAGAGTTTTTGAGTTCTTTTCCCAATAAAAGGCAGGAAAACAAATGGAAGGCTGTAGTATTTTTCATCTTGGTTTTGAATATCTTGAAGTTTGAAGTACGACAGTTTTCATTTCAATCTCATGTTGAATTCTTGAGGCCTTCTTTTGATGCCTTTTATGCTTTGCATTTACATGATTTGCAAAAGAAAGCCTCACTTTTGTTAACTAGTATTTCACAAAACTTTAAACCGTAGCTATATTCTCTCAAAGTAAACTAAAACCTTCCTTTTTGAGCGACTTAAACACTACATGACTTTTGGCACGTACAGGAAGCCATTCCAATGCAGTTCTCGTTTGACATGCGCCGTCAACTTTTCCTTTTTGTTGCTTTTCGCCTCTTTTTAATATCGATGCCTTGCCATATAATAAATATCTTATTAACCTCGTTTGCTTGGTCCGTACCGCAAGTTATGGATCCTCGTTTTTCCCACTTTTTTATGGCCCGCGCGCTACGCGCTTGGGCCATAAGGCAGTGGAAAAAACTCGGTCCATAACTTACGGTACGGACCTCGCACTCGGTTAATAAGAGCTATATATATATATATATATACTGCGATTTGCATAAACTTTGACCATTTATATATATATACAAGTATATCAAAAGTATATCAGAAATTACAGGATGTCATCCCTGATATTTTTTTCAGAAAGCCCTAGTGCTAGATAACTCGAAAAAAATATCAGGGATCATATCCCATAATTTTTGATATTCTTTTGATATACTTTTATATATGCACAAATGGTCAAAGTTTATGCAAACTGCAGTATATATATATATATTTAGTCCCACGGTCCACAAAGCCGATAATGTATAGTTTTATAGTTTTATAGTAGCAGAACGATTGGGACGTTTTATGTTTATTATTTAAGAAGAATAGACAAAAAAAAAAAAAAGCGTTCACAACTTTTTTTCCTGCCATCCTTCTCGACCATTAAGAAATTTTCAAAGTTAAAATCTACCTTCAAACTTTATCGGTTAGTATAGAGTATGTGCAGTGCCATATCGTTGTGTAATTATGTTCAAGGAAGCAGGGGTCTGTATTGAAGGTAGCATAACAAAGGTAGGTTTAGGGACGTTTTGGGATTATTGTTAAGAAGACAATTCGCAAAGTCAATCACCACAGGGCTTAGCTTGTGGAGATCCTTACCTCCATCCATATTTTATGCGACGTTCTTCAGACGCTTAAGGACAGATATTAGTCGAAGTTGCTATCTTTCATGAAAGCCGAGGCATAGGTCGGGCTATTTAGTAACATTCATTATTTGCACATGCCGTCAAGGTTACTATCTTAGTTAAATTTAACCAAAGAATTGTCGCAGTGTTTTGTTTGTTTGTCATTTTCCACTCTTGGGAATGATTGAAAACCAGCAATACAGCCGCGTCTAGAAGAAACTAGGGAAGAACTAAGGAAGAGTCTTGGCTTCCATGAAATCCAAACCACATCGTTCGTTATAGAATTTTGTTCAAGCTCTGAGTCCGATCTCTTACTGCAGAAACAAATAAGCTCTTGGAGATTTTACATTTGTTATTAAGAAGTACATCTTCAGACTTGAAATACATTTAAATCAATTATTCTTTGTACTTTCCATATTCCACCACTTCCAAGTCCTCGCATTCTTCTAACACGTCCGGAATACGACACGCCGATTTGTGCCCGCAAAAACACCCTCGATTCCTGACTTGATCGGAATCCACCATGGCGAAATACTCTTCTTCTCTTTTGCCCATCTCAGCCTCCGCTTTCATCAATGCCGTCGTACCGTCGTCCATCTCTTGATTCTGCCCTTCTTCACATCACTGAACGTCCTTCGTTTCTCGCCCATACTGCTCCGATTCTCCTCGACTCAACCCTCTTATTCCTATCATCATTTCTCCTATCATTATTCCTTCCTCTTTTTATTGACCACGCGTTCAAGTCCCACGCCTCATCCGGTCGTGACGTCATTTCCTGTCTGAGCCCGCGTTGCTAGGCAATTCCCGAACCTGAGCCCGCAATACATTACCGCTGACCGCTAATGGGACCACCTCAATTGTCCTGTATTACAACTTTTAGCCAAATCAATAAAAAAAGCACATGTAAACAATTTCTGGTCCAAATTGGACTGAATCGTATTCACTATGTCAAGAATTGCATGATGTGTTGAGTGATGCTTTCTAAAGCCATACTGAACATTGGAAAGAAGCTGATGCTTTTCTACGAAATTACTGAATCAATCTATTGAACATAGTTTTCTCAAAAAACGAAAAACGAAATCGACGAAGAATTTTTTTTCTGCGTGACATTATGTTTAGTTTGGGCATTGTACTTAAAGCTCCTGAAATTTCAAGTGAGTGGAATTTTTAGAAGCCCTTCAAATACGAAAAAAAACCATTGCACCCAATACATATCTGTATTGTCTTGAACAGCGCCAGATTTTCGGGGTTTCCTTTGTTTGTTTTGTTATGCAGCGCTTTTGTTTTTAAAACTTCACATGTTGAACATTCCATTACACTTGTATATCATTAAACACACGAATTACTACCGAACAATCTCCGAGCAAAGTAAATTTAAGTGATTAAAAAGTATAAAAAGCGAGACGGTCAAAACAAAACAACGCAAGGAATTATACAGGAAAAAAAAACGGGATTCTATAATTCTCGATAACACGCTGTTACTTAAAATCAGATAAATAAAATAAAATGTATTTTAGTCTAATAATATGAAAAACGTTTCCAAGTTGCAATATTATTTACAAAATAGTATTAAATTTGAATTTGAATAAACTTAAATTTCAGGAGCAATAAGTACAATGCCCAAACTAATCATAATGTCGCGCAGAAAAAAATTCTTCGTCTATTTCGTTTTTTTATGGCGCCGTGAATAGACACAATATGATATGTAATGAAAGCGAAAAATGCATACTTTTCTAATTTTGTATCAGGCCAACCGATTGATTTGGATTTCTCATCATCACTGGTTACTACATTGATAAGCGAAAATATCGTAAAAAAAGTTTGTTAGAGACCGAAATTAATGCATTTTGTGGATATCACGGGACTGCGTTGATATTTCATAGATTCACGATCCAAAAATATTAAAACTCGAATAATTTTAAAACTGAACAATGAAAATCTCTGAAACTTTCTGACCTTGAAGACTACCATAGTATGTTTCAGATAGTGAACTCCGTTTCTCCGAGTCTGGTCAGATTACGCCAAAAAATAGATCATGACGAGCTACACGGCTTAGTTACCGGCGTGAAGCAGCACTTTCAAAGTACTCGTCTCAGATTTCATTTCTATTCATTGCATAGGGAATACTTGCGTAATGCATGTCATCGTACGGATTAACGCAGTATGAGCACATAGTATGCCACTATCAATAGACGGCACATTTATACATAATTGAAGCAAGGGCACTAGGACACCGAATGTGGTTGGATTTCTATAGGTTTTTTTCCCTTTCGATTATTTGAAGGGGCTCTATATGGAACTTAAGGTGAATTTGATTAACCATATTAACTCTGGATGGTTGAATATTACTGACGTGATGAGCATCGCGCGGTCGCGTCGTCGTTGGTAGTACAAACAGAGTCAAGTACGGAACGGCCGTTAAAGAAGTAACGTTCATAGGCTATTCAAACCGTTTGACCTTTGGAATGAAAACGTCTGCATCACAACAGCGAACGAAGGAACATGGACACAAGATAAGTAAACAAGTATAACGTCAATTTAATATAAATAATCGAAAGGAAAAAAACCTATAGAAATCCAACCACATTCGGTGTCCTAGTGCCCTTGATTGAAGCAGTATTTACATCGTTATAAGATATCACGTGACTCTCTTTTGGCGCTTTATTTGAAAGGGTCACTGAGAACGTTTTGATGAACTATTGCCCAAGATCAAAGGATTTCAGGTTTTTCTTACCCATTATCACTGCTCTAGCCCTTTTACTGTTGTTTTATGTATGTGATGTGCGTTTATTGTCTTTGTATTAGATCTGTAGGCAGCATTTATACTTAGGTACTTGTATACCTGTATAATTTGCATGCTTACTTAGGTCACTGTCCGTGTTTTGTATTAGATCTGTAGGCACATTTATACTTAGGTACTCGTATACCTGTATAATTTGTACGCTTACTTAGATCACTGTGTTTTGTAATAGATCTGTAGGCGCATTTATGCTTAGGTACTCGTATACCTGTATAATTTGTACGCTTACTTAGATCACTGTGTTTTGTGGTTGATGTGACTCTGTTCAGTTCTGTTTTGTAATACGTCTGTTCTTAGCTTGTGTTGTACTTTTGGGAGCGGGTTAAAGTGATATATTTTCATAAATGTTTATTTCAATCAAATTGTTTCATTGGCATTTTTAATCCTACAGGTAATAAGTGATTATATGACAAGCATGTTTTGGGCGTCTTATTGAGACTTGCATAGACGAGCGACCTATTTGCGAGAATGAGTTGGTTTTTGACTCTTAATCAGCTAACAAAGTGTAGGCATATTTACAGATGCTTGATGTTTTTGCCTGACATTCGTCATCTTGACATCACGGAAATCGGATTAACTATTATCTGTAGCAACCAAGACTACATGCTGTTTACCGTAAAATGGGCTCTCCAGCTCGTCATGTAAAAAATAATCACATGACGTCACTGTGCCTTCAGGGCGTGTCCGATGGTCACGAATCACACACGATTTAAAACTTCCATCTATCCCTACACTTAGTATAAACTCATATTTGGCCAAGTTATATCTGGTGCCGCGCAGTTTGCAATACAAGTAGAGGAGTCGTGCTTCAAAATTATTGTATCGAGCCACCTTAACAGGGCATGAATATAAGCCATAAGCCTTGTTATTAGATAAGGATAAGATTTCATTAAGGATAAAAGGTAATTTGGTAGGATCATTAGTCTTCTGACCATCTAAAGAATTGTCTTTTAAAGCTGAAATTGATTTTAATTTGCTTTTTTTATTATGTAATAGGGAATTAATTGCTATCCATGTTTTTCTGGTATTCTTCATATTTGTTTCAAAATAAGATTCATAATATGATCTTTTACTTATTCGAATAAGAGTGACTATTTTGTTTCTATAATAGAGATATCATTTTTTTATTTCTGGTCAAGAACAGGCTGTTTTTTATTCTTATTGATTCACGAATTCCCTGAGTGATCCAAGGTTTAGACAGCTTTTTGAAATTACGGTTATTTAAAACTTTAAATGGTGCAACCATAGTTAATAGTTAACTATGGTGCAACTTTGTTTATGCTATTAATTTTCCTGTACAAAGAAGAGAAAATCAGGTCAACGCTTTGTGATTCCACAAAAAAGGCTCCCAAATTGACATTTGCAAGTTCTTGAGCAAATCGACATTCAGCAGATTTTGGTACAAAACCTAACTTTTTTCTTGATCGATTTGTGATATCCTTTTCCTAAAGAGCTTACACAAAATTGAGAATAATGATCTCTTATATCTGATACCATGTTTCCGCTGCATAGTCCATATTCTGGATTATTTGTAAAGATATTATCAATTGGTGTTGCAGAGTTATTATACACTCGAGTGGGTTTGTCAATAGTGGGAAATAAGTAACAGCTTTGTAAAGAAAGAAGAAAATCCTGGCTGAAGGTACATGTTTCAAATTTAAGCAGATCTATGTTAAAATCCCCAAGGATGTATAATATTTTTCCAGAAGCACTATAATCTTCAATTGCTTTATCAAAATAAGATAAAAATGCGTTAGGGCAGTTATGCTGCCTGTATATAACTCCACAAATAATATTCTTACTAACATTTGAATTTATCTCAATCCACAATGCTTGATACGACTCCGTAGATGTTTTCTCTAAAACTGAATACTTAAGCCTTTTGTTAACAGTATACATACCGACACCTCCAGAGGATAAAGGAGTAGGTACATATTCAAAAGAGTAAATTGGAATATTCACATTCATTTTAAGAGGTACGTTTGAGTTAGTTAATTTGATTTCCGTTATTCCAATAATATCAAACTCGAAACGTAACTCATCTAGCAAATCAAACTGAAGTTTTCTAAGTTCAAGCTCAAGCTTCTAAGATTATTATGCAAAATAGAAAACGATTTATCAGATTTGAATACATTATTTGTGTCTTTAAGCGACTTAAAACTACTGGGAGAATAATAATTAGAACGAATAGTACTAGAAGAGAGAAAATCGAAACTTTGATTACAATTAATACTGAATAAATCTAAATCATGTAGACTATGCCATTTATCTAAATATTTTTTGGTAGGAAAATTGCTATCTGACAAAAGATTATTAAATTGACCGTGGTGGATAACGATGTTAAACTCCATAATATGGAAGTTCTCTAAGTAAATTTTTTATATTGAATTTGAAATTGATAGACTTATCTTTTTAAACAACTCTTCTATTTCTGTTGATTTGATCTTGTTCTTGGTCTACCTCTACCAGAAGTGGCCATGGGTACAAGATGCTCCATTGCCGGTCGACCAAACCGGAATTCCAGTCAGACGCAAAGACACCAGACACAGACCTTGCCTGTGGGTTTGTGCATTCATAAAATTGGTTTGATGCCGTGTCTTATTTATCACGTGACAAAAAATGATTGAAGGAAAAGAGATGTGACAGTTTTAATAAGCTTGGATGCCAGGGAATTTTAGAATCATTGTACTATGGTCCAGTATGAAATAGAATGATCGCTGTTAATATAATAAAAAACAAGATAACAGAACTAATCATTTTCAGCTGATTTTTGCATAATTAGGAAGAACTTAGTAGGTCTTATTGTTTATCGTTGATGAGTCATTAATTGCATTGTGTTGGATACAATAGTCATCAAATACTTTGATTTTGATGAAGAATATGTATCTTTAAAGAGTTTGGAAGATTTACGCTTGGCAGTGATTGCTGAACTTTGCTGGTATTTGTTGTTAAAAGAATTATGGAAGGATGTTATCAAGAATTTGCTCAACACATAAGATTGTTTCAAAAAAGAGTCGAGTTTTGAAGTTAAATATTCAAAATCCCCGCGCTCTATAAATCGAATTCCGAAACAAAAGTAACGCCCAAACTTGCATAATAATAATCTCATGACGTCCCTCGGTCGTCATGGCAGCCTCAAACAATACCTACTTGTCATTTTATGGTAATATGTGATGAATGATTAATGTGACTCGCCCTGTTCGTCACTGGCCCACCACTAGCCCACCACAAGTCAACCCAAAACGCGGCCCGTGCATGCATACACTACTACTCTATGGCCTTGCGGTGGATTCGTAGGGGGAGGGGAAGGCAACCACACACTTGGATCTTCTTGATCACCCATTCGAGATTTGAATTCTTTCAGTGCTTCCCTTCTTCGTTCGTTTCTGAACAAATCTTGATGACATGGAAGAGGAGGTTGATCAAGTTTATCAAGTGAAGTCATCCATTCATAAGGAAAGAATCCTTTCTTTTGCTTGCACTCGTAGGCTTTAAGAGACTGAGAAGAGCTAACGGCCAGGAGCTAAATAATTAGCAATGCCAAAGAGCTTGAAATCTTCTGTTTTTAAACACATAAAGTTATTGTTCCTTTTTAACGTGAACTTAAGGGGATTGTTTTTGACCAAGTAGGGAATAATGTATTTCTTAATAGCGTTGATATCGTACCTGCCTGAGTTGCATGAAACCCAGAACAGGAAGTGCTTTCAAGTAATCCTCCAATAATGACTTTAAATTGGCTATTATTTTGTGACCATGGCTAGATTTCTCGTTACCGTTGTCATCATCACCATCATCTTCATTCATGTCAGAGTCTGAACAGTTTTAATGTGTCAACTCGTTAGCTACTTCATCAAGTGCTTCAAATATGGATTCATAACTTTGTAATAATAGATGACAGCTGGTATTACTGATTTCACTTAGATACTCCACCAATCGTTTAACTAAGGCTTCGGTGTCACCATCCGTAACAATGCAGTACCGATGATCATATTTACTTTGGGATGGTCATATCCTGGAACGTTAGAATAAATAGAAAAAGCACTTAACAGTTCGTGTTTTTTCTCTCATGTTAATTTGTGTTTATTGTTAAGTTCGTGGTTATCTTGAAAGTTACACTCCAGGTCAAAGGCGGCTCGGTAGGGAAAGTAACGTAGATTCTCAGGTACAACCACTCCAACATCTTCTAGTTGCTCGAAGACAGTCTTGGCTGTTTTGTAGGTGCTACCGGGAAAGACGTATTTTACTTTTCCTTCACAGGTGTTTTCATGTCGGTTAAGCACAAAGCCATCTTTCCAAACCTTGCCACATCGGGAACAAAAGTACGATTTGGAATAAACTTTCATGTTTTTTATATATGAAAAGTGATTCCCATGGAGATTGAGATAGAGCGTGGAGGGATGCTTTCGATGCGATCTTTGAATGAGTTGTGCGGTGACCTCTCTTTGTTCATTTTCGTCGTTTTCGTCATCATCATGAGAGGTGGACTTTACCAGGGAATAAACATTTATATTAACTTGAAAAAGGATTTCGAGATCAGGCAGGCTTTCCAGTGTTAAACTCATCGTCTGGATAGGTCGTTGATACCTGAAAATAATCAAATATGTTCATATTCTCTTGATACAAAACATAGGTAGACATCCATATATTCTAAGCAAACTTTTCATACAGCTGTTTAAAATAAATAAAGTTGATCACTTACCTTCGATAATACCATTTTGCTTCTCTTTCCAAATTTCTTGGATGGCACCCATTGTGAAGCGAAAGTGCACGGAAGAAGCATAGTAGGTTGTTGACCAGTATTTTTGGCCAATCTGTTATCTCGCGAGAATCGTGTTCTTATTCTGTTCCAGTGTCGATGGCCGATTCGGTGTTGGTAGGTTCACGGCTGTTTCAAATGCCCGAATTAGCAATGTATGCTAGATGTCATGCGCGAAGATTGCTGCGAGTTAATATTAAATTTTTTACCATATATGGTAAATAGTTTAATATTAAAGCCGATCAAATTTCGTAGAAGAGATTTGAACTTGGTTGAATCGAGAAGGAGATCGGGCGCAGCGAGTTCGCATGAACTAGAAGACCTACATTTACTAGAGGGGTCGGAGATTGAAGTTGAAAAATCGTTCTGTGGGATTACATGTACATTTTTTTCCCATGCTTCTTAGAACTCCCAGTATCAAGGCGGGATTTTATGGGTAAGCCCGTGTAGTGCCAAAATGTGCAATGTTTTTCAAATTTTAATGCCGTGTTTTGCTTCTAGCGAAAGCTTATCTTAGAAAACAAGAAATTTAACCCATGTAGAAAAAGTCTTTTTGAAAAAATCTGAACTGATTGTACGAATAGATGTGTCATCAAATTCTCAAACTTGTTACGCCCGTTGTACTGTATATACTTGACGTGATATTATCGCTCATTCACAATCATCTTATGTACTAGTACATGTTTATACTTAAATAAAATTCAAGTTAATGATATGATACACTTAAGAAATAGAAAAATAATCGTATGATATATAAACTGATTTGTTAGTAGAAGTTAAAGTTGTTTTTTTTAATGTTACATATAATTATTCGCTCTCATAATCGAGAGTTTCGCCCCTGTCACTGTTTCCAATGAGGTCTTAGTTTTCCCAGACAATGTTTATAGACCTTGTCATTCCTTCATTTTCTGGATCATTTAGACACAAATACCATGCATTTGATATCATCCACGAATAAAGTAAATAATTTCCTCACGTTCAGCAATCCCTTCTTGTTTGGAAGAAGTCGAATTTCTCGTAATAGGATATATAGTTATACGCAAGAATAGCGTCAAACATACTTTTGGTCAGCGGATTAAAATTCCGATTTGAAACAGCCGTGGGTTGTTGGTCTGGTAAAAGATCGGCTATACTATTCACAGGATCTTCAGCCACAGGAAACGTTCTGGAACGATTAGGTTCGCTTGCCGTTCTTGTTTTCTTGCGTTGGGGACCTAGCAAACGAAAAAAAAAATCAGTGTATTATTCACAAGTTCACTGGACCAAAAATTTATTTAACCGGATTACTTTTTGAGACAGCTAATCCATCTCTTTTTTACACACGAGACACTATTATTTACACACTGGACATTAATCGCTTATCAACGTGAATAATTACAAAAGTCGCTCAACTTTGACTTATTTTTATACTTCTCACATAACGCAACATAATGATTATGCGTGTTTTAAAATATAGCAAAGCATTTATCAACATACCTGAGGAATCATCGCTTGGTAGCTTTCTCTTCTTTTCTTGATTGGAGTGTTCTTTTACGTGTGCATTGAAGGTATTTTTCTCGGAGAAGGTTTTATTACAATTCCCACATTTGAAATTTTTTTTCGTGTTGTACTTTGAGTGGACGGTTTTCAGATGTTTTGATAGGTCTGAATTTCTCTTGAAACCTTTAAGGCAGTGTGGACACTTGTGGATTTTCTTGTGGTGTTCCCGCTGGTGGCGCTTGAAGTGTTCTTTTTATTCGTGAACGTTTTCTTGAACATTGATAGGAGCTGGTTTGGTCAGTTTGCTGTCCACCTCCACTCTTAGTTGTAGATCGGTTCTGAAAAAATAAGAAATAAAGTTTCTTTACACTTAAAATATCAAAGTTATTCAAATGTAGGTTGTTTTTTTTTGCACTGAGTTCATTCGCTTATGAGAAGTAAAATCAAATATATTATGGATAACCGGCGAAGAAGATAACACATTAAAAACAGTAATACTTACCTCATCTGGAAACATTAAGGCCATCGTTCGATCCACGACCGCAAGACCTTACTCGGGGGGATGATGTTATTACTAGACCAATCAGGACCGCGAACGGTTCAGGCGCAATGCAAATAAACTTTGGCGTTATTTCCTGCTGATCGTATCGACCAATCAGAATCGTCACGTTCGGGCGCAATGCAAATAAACTTTGGCTTCATTTCCTGCTGATCGTATCGACCAATCAGATCGACTTCCGTCTTAGGATTCTAGCCACTGATGACGTCAGTGGGGGCCGAGAAACGGGGGCATAGAAAAGGGGCTAAGTATGTATATTCGCCTTTCGGGAATTGAGGAAGGGACTGGAGCCGAATGAAATTTTAAATGTAATTAAGAAATGATCCTTATCCATTACTATTATGCATATTTGTTAATAAAAACCCACTGAGTAGCAAGTTTTTTTTAATAAAGCTTCAAAACTTAACAGAGGCGGAATGAAAGGGGCTTGAGGACAGCGTCCCCAAATACCCATACATTCATTCTATCTAATTCTTAAAATTGTTTAATTTAGAGCCTACAAATCAGTTAGTATTTGCCCAGGGTATTTGCCCAAACATTTTAAATAAAAATCGATAAACTTTAATACTTACGCGGTTTAGTGTATTTATGGCCGTAGCCTGAGAAAACGCTGCACTATCTTCTGAAAAAATCTCATCTTAAATTTACTAAGTATTGGTGTCTCAAACGGCTTATCAATAATTTGAAAATTTTATTTTAACTTTGGCAGTGATTTTCTTGCTAATTTATGCAAAAACTAGCTTTTAGAAACAACGTATTTAGGAATATTTGGTCAAAAATTCTCACTTGTTTTGAGGGTACTTTTAAGCTCAAGAAAACTGTGTCTTGCAAATAATTCTTCCAAGAAATTCTTCTTGTCCGAAAATCGTTGTTGCTACTAGCAGAGTCTATCTTCTCTTTCTCTCCCTTTTTTTAGGCAGGGAGGAAGGAGACTGCCCGATGTAGAGCGTTTCCTTTGATACACCGCCGTCCACGCACGATGGTGGACAAAAAAAACCAGTTTTAAAACCGGTTTTTAACCTATTAAATGTAGTGCACACCATGGCGCCAAATATGTGCTTGATGAGAGCGGTTGTCAAAATCATGACATTGTTGCTAAGTTACGCCACGCATGCGCAACAGAAATAACGTTCAACCAAAACAAAAGGAAAATAGGCTCTGCTAGCAGAGAAAGAGATACCATATTTGAAGTTTATTAGGTTAGAAAGGTCGAGTATTGATTGTATTTTGTACACTTACACTTTACACACTGTATTTTTGACTTGTTTTAAGGTAACTCCACTGGGTTTTATCCGCTCGATACCATGCAACTTTAAATCGCAAATACTCGGACGCAAACGATCCAATACTAAGACTTTTTTAGAGATTTCAAAGGAAAGATGACATTTTTGAATGAGCATGTTTTTACTGAAATCGGAATTGCTATAAGATTGCTGTTAAGCCTTGGTGCATTAACTTCATTGCCTATTTTCTCCATATTTTGACGTAGGCTTTTAAATTGCTTTTGAGATGTATAAGTAATTTGCTCCAAGGTACAGAAAATTTGGAGAAAATCTGTATGAGCATTTTCGAGAAATTTCATATTAAACTTTAAAGTATATATAACTTTTCAAGCGGAAAAGAGTACTTTCGCTTTCACTTTTCCTCTTTCAGTCTGAATTTGTCGATGAGAAAATTAAGAGAGAATTATTTTCGCATTCATGCAGTGTGAGCGCCAAAAACGGGTTTCTTGAAGAAAGCTGCTGTTGTACGAAGGTTAAAAATATCGTTATTCAGAAAGTTAAGCTTGTTTGGAAGTGGAGATGACCGATGAAAGTGTCAAAGTGTTAACGCAAAGCAAAAATTTCATTTGAAAATGAGGTTTATGCCCTTATTTGCTAATTTCCTATATGCAACAATGCACTAATGCAACAAAACATCTTTGTACAATTGAAAATACCCCTTCAAACAGGCATTTTATCCTAGCACATCAGTTCCTAACTGTTTAAAAAAGGCTTTGATTGTTAACCCAAAACGAAAATTGTGATGAAAACTCATACGAAAGTCTAGATTTGGCGCTTTTTGTCATTATTGCTCATTATTGAAAAAAAAAATTCCTCTTAATTTGTTGAAATTTTGAGGGTTGCGTTATTATGTTCGTAAGACTTACCTTTATCTTTCAGCTTGATGGAAAGCTGATCAGATGCAAGAAGAACAAACGAAGGAATCATATCTGAAAGGTATCTGCCTATTTACACCGCCGTCCACGAAGGCGGAGGAACAAAACCAGTTTTAAAACCGGTTATTAACCTATTAAATGTAGTGCGCATGAGCAAATAAAATAGCTTTAAGAGCGACTGTCTGTAAAAATCAAACATATGGCGGAAAGGCTCAAATTTTCGAATTCGCTCTACTTTTGGATTTTAGTAGTGTATGATGAAGTAAGAAACGCTGTGTGGTTAGTTTTGAAAAATACTTTTTTGTTTTCGAGAAATAGGGAAAAATCGGTTTGAGCTCCATCTACGATTTTCGCTGCCAAAAGATGGCTGAAAATTGCTTACTTTCCCTTGGTCCGTGTATCAAAACTATTGATCCAAATAGCCTTCTAATACTTTCTGCCAAAAGTACAACTCTTATTGCTAAATTAAAAGTAGTTTCATAAAAATCGAACAATCCTGTATTATTTTAAACAATTAAAAGCAAAGGGCACTGAGTTACAATGCTTGTCAGTGCATCTCGAAAACTGCGAGTTTCCCTATGTGCCATCCTTCCAAATCTTATGAGATTACAGTCAACAACTATTGGGAAACTGCTCTTTTGAAAAATGTATTTTTTATTTTGGGGAAATAATTGTGCGCTTTTTGCGACAGCTTTTATTTTGACTAATTAAATATGCATAAAAATCATTGTTTGGCGATTGCGTGACTAAAGACTTCTCGAAATAAATTCCCTTGAAATATCATTGTTTTTCAAATCTAGTCTATACAAATAAAAGAAAACATTAATATACTAAGCTTCGACACGAAAAGGTCTTTTCCGTTGTTCCACTCTTCTGAGTTATCAAGAAATTAGAATTGGTAAACGTGGCGTTGGCTTGTTTTATGCAACCGAATTGGTTGAAAAGATTCGGACAAGCAGTTGCATTCTGTTTAACCGCATCTTAAATTTGCTAAGTATTGGTGTCTCAAACGGCTTATCAATAATTTGAAAATTTTATTTTAATTTTGGCAGTAATTTACTTGCTAATTTATGCAAAAACTAGCTTTTAGAAACAACGTATTTAGGAATATTTGGTCAAAAATTCTCACTTGTTTTGAGGGTACTTTTAAGCTCAAGAAAACTGTGCCTTGCAAATAATTCTTCCAAGAAATTCTTCTTGTCCGAAAATCGTTGTTGCTGCTAGCAGAGTCTATCTTCTCTTTCTCTCCCTTTTTTTAGGCAGGGAGGAAGGAGACTGCCCGATGTAGAGCGTTTCCTTTGATACACCGCCGTCCAAGCACGATGGTGGACAAAAAAAAACAGTTTTAAAACCGGTTTTTAACCTATTAAATGTAGTGCACACCATGGCGCCAAACATGTGCTTGATGAGAGCGGTTGTCAAAATCATGACATTGTTGCTAAGTTACGCCACGCATGCGCAACAGAAATAACGTTCAACCAAAACAAAAGTTAAATAGGCTCTGCTAGCAGAGAAAGAGATACCATATTTGAAGTTTATTAGGTTAGAAAGGTCGAGTATTGATTGTATTTTGTACACTTACACTTTACACACTGTATTTTTGACTTGTTTTAAGGTAACTCCACTGGGTTTTATCCGCTCGATACCATGCAACTTTAATCGCAAATACTTCCAAGAACTACTAGTCAGTAGCGCGTTGATAAATTGGTCTGTAATATTTAACAGATCGATCGGCAATTGTTTGCGGAGTGACTGTCATAAACTTATACCGAGACAGCATTCCAGCTTGCAGATCGTGTTGTGGGACCATAGTGCACCGACTACTGTTCTTTAACGGAGGAGAAAGAAAGAAAACAGGAATTTGTCTTGCAACAAGCTGGCTCCTTAAAGAGAAATCTAGTGCAGGGACTAATCACAGGAAACAAAATTATCTAATGAAATATATCAAAACGGAGCAGTATGGCATAGTAGTTCGCACAGGTGCCCCTAGCCGGCTCCACCATAATCTATTGAAAGAACCACTTTTAAAATTGTTCACAAAGGGCTTTTAATGTTAAAATGGCATAATAATGTATATTTCGACTCTTTTTTTTGCCAAGGATAATACATAAAATTCCAAGACCACTAAGGGTATGGACAAAACCGGAAGAAACTACAGTACGCTCTTTTCCCGCGCCCACTGTGACTTTTCCGACAATATGCAAATTAGAGACACTAAACAACTTGCCAGTGAAGCTATAATAACCTACTGGACTCTGTAGGAATCGAATTAATATACTATTCTGTATATTTCTTATTGAAATCTGACTAGTTGTTTGTAAAGAAACACGAACTGTGCATGTCGACTGGTACTGATAGATGGTATTTTCGGAAATCGGTTGCATAAAACAAGCCAACGCCACGGTTGCCAATTCTAATTTCTTGATCACTCCGATGAATGGAGCAGCAGAAAAGACCTTTTCGTGTTGAAGGTTAGTATGTCAATGTTTTCTTTTATTTGTATAGACTAGATTTGAAAAACAATGATGTTTCAAGGGAATTTATTTCGAGAAGTCTTTAGTCACGCGATCGCCAAACAATGATTTTTATGCATATTTAATTAGTCAAAATAAAAGCTGTCGCAAAAAGCGCACAATTATTTCCCCAAAATAAAAAATACATTTTTCAAAAGAGCAGTTTCCCAATAGTTGTTGACTGTAATCTCATAAGATTTGGAAGGATGGCACATAGGGAAACTCGCAGTTTTCGAGATGCACTGACAAGCATTGTAACTCAGTGCCCTTTGCTTTTAATTGTTTAAAATAATACAGGATTGTTCGTTTTTTATGAAACTACTTTTAATTTAGCAATAAGAGTTGTACTTTTGGCAGAAAGTATTAGAAGGCTATTTGGATCAATAGTTTTGATACACGGACCAAGGGAAAGTAAGCAATTTTCAGCCATCTTTTGGCAGCGAAAATCGTAGATGGAGCTCAAACCGATTTTTCCCTATTTCTCGAAAACAAAAAAGTATTTTTCAAAACTAACCACACAGCGTTTCTTACTTCATCATACACTACTAAAATCCAAAAGTAGAGCGAATTCGAAAATTTGAGCCTTTTCCGCATAATTCTGATTTTGTTTGATTTTTACATACAGTCGCTCTTAATAGCGCAGCGCGCTGGTTCTGAAAATAGCTTAAAGATTCGGACAAGCAGTTGCATTCTGTTTAACCGCTACGAGGATTATACGAACCGATTTTATTATTATTACTTAAAGTTACAATAATATCCCATGTAAACTAAGATCGACTGCGATCGGCTGTGAAAATTATCTGCTGAAAGTAAACTTGTAAGTTTGTTTGTCCGAATTTCGCCCTTGTCTTCGCCTGCGCTATTTAACGATATACCACAGGAAGCCCAACTAATGCCCTAGACTGAACCTACCAGCATTTATATAATTATTCTCAAAGGCTGTCCTAATTTTTCTGATTGTATTAATTTTATCAAATATTTTTAGTATGTATCGGTTTTTGTATTACTAATAGCAAATGCAGCAAGATAAATAATCGTTGACTTCTGATGCGTTGCGTGACTGACAAGTGACTAAATACATTATTTTTCCAGTCTTCCTCGTCCGTCTCGCTGCTTATAGCGATCGTTCGATCAATATTCATAACTTCATACGCTTTCACTCCAACCTGTTATTTTAAGCCTTGCTAGTGTTACCTAGCAGGCCCAATCTATCTACATCATGTCCATAGAGCTAGTAAACTTTATCCCAACTGACAGTGACCCAGAAATGACCCAAGTTGAGCCAGTTCAACCAGCCAAACCAGAAAAAATTGATGTTGTTCTTCCAAAGGGAGCTACAGATACAAGTGAATTTTCACACATCTCTCTTCATCAGGTATTGAAAATGAAGGAAGCCTTAATCTGATTCTTTCTGTACTTGGATCTTTGTCATTCACACCATTGTAGTCTTTTGAAAGACTAAGAATGAAGTTCGTAGTCTTTTAGAAAGCTTTTTTATCAATAAAACCAAAGATTCTACTTTTTTGTTTGGTAAACTGTTGTACGAGATCGAATTGCAACTTAATTAATCGAGCTTCATTCGATTTTCAGGACAAAAAATATTCGAGATCTTGATACAGAACTTTCGATACTCCGAGAAAGCTAGTACGAAAGAGTTAACATACCTTTCGGTATGATAAATACGAACTACAGCCGAACTATTTTCTTTGCTAGTAAAGTACTGTACATGTAATTCATTTTATCTTCAACACTTTATTTACGTCAGTACGTACAAGCGTGTTTACTTATGAGTTTATATTATAGCTTCATTTATTTTACTATAAAGTTTTACATTTATTTTGAATGCTATCTTCGTTGTTTGATGTTGAATTCGATTAATGATAACTACATTATAAAATACTAATAGTGGATTCCAAACATGTATCGACGAGCAAAACTGTTTTCACTGAATTCCAAAAATGTATATGACGTAGAAAATGCATTGGTCCATTAACGAGAACACTGCATGTTTCATTGTGTGGGTGTACATGCATAATATTCATTCACGAGAGTTTGTCATGTATGAATCATACCTATCATTTATATATGATATCTGTTTAAGAGTTTCTGTACCTTTTAAAATTTTAAAGACACCTGCTTAATTGTAATGTCGTGTCCCCCTAATGTACCATCTTTCCATATCGAAAAATTAAACATATATAATCTATCTTATCTTAAGTGATCTTTATTTACAATTTTAAAAGTTACTTTGATTAAGATTCAAAATTCAATTTGAAATTGGAGAATTAAAATTGAGCATGATTTTCAAATTTACTATAAGTCCCAGCTACTATAAATGAAAATACTTTCAATAAAGCTGTCAATAAAATTATGGGTATTTTAACAATAACTTACAAATTACTTGCAATCTTATTGGTTATTTTTAATCATCAATAACAGTACACACACAGCTGAAAATTAAAAGCTGACATCAATTAATGATCATGCTCCTTTTTTTTTGGTTGTTTTGATCACCAAAAAAGTTTTTATCCTGATTATTATTGTTTTAAAAAACAAAAAAAAACAAACAAACAAACAAATTGACATTAGTTTTTCATGTCTGTCCTCTTATTAACAATAATCGGCTACGCCTTGTCGATCCACACTACAATGACAAACAATATGGATCATGAATCACAGGCTTTTCAATGAATTTTGTTACATGATTTTGAATGTTTATTTTGTCATTATTGCTTTGACATTTACAGAAACATATAGCAAATTATAATATTATTATGTAATATCATTGCTAATAGATTAAGAAATTAATGGTTTCACTGTGGTGCACAAATACCATTACTGGTATACTGCTTTTTTTATTAGTAACTTTTATTATTATTAAAATATTTGTATGTAAGATATAACACGCATGCTGCTTGGCTGGCAACCCTGTTTATATCAGACAACAGAGACACGCTTGTGTAAAATCGTTCAAAATAATTTTATAAAAGCAAGATAAAATGCTTATGTCTCTGTGCTGTCATATAAACATTCTGGGAGCTGTAGGGCACTCAACAATCAAGAAAAGCACTTGGCTATACCTTGTGTTCCTATAGCTTGCTTAACTAATCTCTCTTGCTTTTTACAGCTCCCAGCATATGTTCATATGACCGTTCATAGATATGCATGCACACACATTTGATTTATATTCCTAAATTATAAATTATTTGAAATATTAAGTGTGCACTGATTGGCTGGCTACCATGTTCATATCAGAGGACAGAGACGCTCATGCAGATTCATTCAAAAATATTTTATAAAAGCAATATAAACTGGCTGCTTATGTCTTTGTACTGTGATACAAACACTTTGGGAGCTGTAGCTCCTACTCTTGCTTCTAGGATCTTTTGATCATGCTTTATGACAGCTCCCAGCATGTTTATATCACAGTACTGATCGAGATATGCGCACGCTTTTTATTCCTCTATATATATCCAGAAAAACTCACTCAATTTCTAAACAATGATGAAATTAATAATTTATAATTTTTTCATCCAGGCTGCTCGTGATGGGAGAGTAGATGTTATCAACCATCTCTTATTTAGACTTGGTCGTGGATCATCATCTCGTCGTTATAATGCCATAAACAAGTTAGATGAGGATAGCATTTCTCCACTTCATTATGCAGTCAGATATGGCCATCTGCATATTGTCAAATTGCTTGTGGATAATGGTGCTGGTAAGTTAAGTATAGTATATATTTTTCTCAAATGCATAACATATGTTTGGAAGAAACATGAGGGTGGTCACTGTCAGTTTTAAAAATGGGTTCACCATGGGAAACCCTTGCCAGCTAGGTTCCTCTCTAGCTGTCACATCATTATCATCATTTCACATACTATTGTCATTGCTACTTCCACCACCATTATTACAACCACCACCATAATCTTAATCACTACTACTACCATCATTATCATCATCATCATCATTGATCATCACAATTACTGCTATCACCATGGCAACCATAACCACCTTGTGTAAACTTTCATTGACACTTTTTTCTCGATGAATTTCGTTGACAAGCCCTCTTATTTCGTGTCCACTCTAGATATCAACATAGAGGGTCTAGATGGTGCAATACCATTGCATTATGCAGCCAGGTTTCACTCTGTCATGTCCAAAGCAAGACACCAATCAGTTATTAGTGCAAGCCTAGAAGATAACGTAGATAACCTTCAATCAGAAAATGAACTAAGACCCATGCATGCCTTATCAGAGGATGCGATAAGTCTATCAGGTGATGATGGAGAGTCCATAATAGACTATCTACTGTCTCTCGATTGTGATATTAATAATAGAGATAGTTATGGGCAAACACCACTGCATTATGCAGCCAACAAGAATAATGTTGCAGGAGCAAAAAAGCTATTGCAACACAGTGGTGTAGGAGTTGATGTAAGTACATGAACAAAGTATGCATAAAACTATAGACTGAATGCAATAATGGCAGCCATTGATTAGCAGAAATAAAAACATCCTTAAAAATGAACACAGCTATCATAAAGAACAAGCAAACTTTTTAACTTTGTTTATATCAGTCTTATCTATAATTTTAATGTAATTCTTCTTAATTATAATAATGAAGTGGCAGCCATTATTGTTTTTAGTGTATTGCATGGCACAAAACCATTACATAACTATTCAAGCACTGTGATGGTGTGGAGTACCATTGCATTTTGTTTGATTAACATAGGAATTTACACCTTCTTTACTTCCTTCCTTCTTTCCTCCCTTCCTTCTTTCCTTCCTTCCATACATCCATCCTTCCATCCATCCATCCTTCCTTCCTTTCTTCCTTCCTTCCTTCCTTCCTTCTTTCCTTCCTTCCTTTCGTTCTTTCTTTCTTTCTTATTCCTTCCATTCTCTCTTTTTGTCTCTCTCTATCTTTCCTCTGTTTTTTCTTTCTTTCGTTTTTTGTTCTGCCGTTTCTTTCTCCCTTCTTTCCTTATTTAGTCATTCATTCCTTCCTTCTTTGTTTCTTCTTTCTATTTTTCTTGTTTGTTTGTTTGTTCCTTTTTTTCTCTCTATCCTTCCATTCTGTTTCTTTCTCTCCATGGAAAACATGCACTAGCAGTTCATCACATGAGCCAACCTTCCTTAAACAAGCAGTTGGGTCAAAATGAACATCGAAATGAAAAGAGCACATTGACATTAGTAAGAGGGCGCAGTTTCAGGTTATTATGTTAACATTGGGAGAAATGGTCACAGCTGCTTGTTTTAAGGAGGTAAGGCCACTTGATATTCAATGCAAGTCGTCCATTTTCTTCTTTCTCTTCTTATAATCGCGTTGGTATCCTCCAGGAACGCGACAGTAGCAGTGGTACCCCTCTGCATGCAGCGGCCACCGTTGGAGCAGAATTAATCGTCAAAGCTCTCATAGACAAAGGAGCCGATATCAGAGCCAAAGATTACGAGAATTCCACGCCCCTCCACTTCGCTTGCTCTGAAGGACACTTAAATGTTGTTCAACTTCTCCTGGCGATGGGAGAAAAACAGCACGGGGAAGAATATGTAAGCGCCATGTTGGCGGATAGGAACTCTGAGAAGGAGTGTGCCTTGCATGTGGCAACAGACGGTGGCTTCTTGGACATAGTAGAACTACTCATTAAAAAAGGAGCTAATGTACGAGACGTGCGTAGTAACAACACACAACCTCTTCATTTGGCTGCTATCAGTGGTGAGATCCATATTGCAAAACTTCTAATTCAGCATGGAGCAAACATTGAAGCCAGAAATGCTAATCACGAAACACCCTTACATCGAGCAGCTGCCTTTAACAGGCATTCGTTCGTTCATTTTTTGATTGATAAGTAAGTACAAGAAGAAAATATTTAGTCTGCGTTTACACGGTACCGAGCGAATTGTAACCGGTCAAAAATTTGACCTGTACATATCGTTTGAACGTTTCTTTAATTGTTCCAAATCTGCACGGTTATGCGAACGAAGTTGGTGGTGCATGTTTCGTCCCTTTTAACAGCCTCACAAAGAATTCACTGAAATGAAAACTCGACCCACAATTTTTCCACAATCTTGGAATAGCTGCTGAAAATCCACCCCTACTTTGCCTACCAATTGTCAGCCACTATTTTACGCGCGCTTCATAAATCGAAACTTAGTCCTCAGCTAATTTTTTACAGCCAAGAGCCACCTTTTAGCGAGATATATAAATGCATCTTTTATTAATTTTCAATAGTTTGGACATCCTTCTTTATCTCATTGTCTACTTTAAGGGTTTCCCTTAAATTCCCTTATGATCTTTCTGCTTTCATTATAGCTAACTATCCTTTAACCTAGTTTGGACACAACCGACGTGATGCATCATCGCAACTAAGCTTGATTGTTTGATTTTAACTAATTCCCAACTAACTTTTACTTTATTCTAACAGAGGCGCAAATATCGAGAGTTGTGACAAAAACAACTTTACTCCTTTACTGTCAGCTGCTTGTGAAGGACATACTTTGGTTGTGACTGGGCTGCTGAAACGAGGAGCCAATCTGAATGCGAAAGACATTCACAACAAAACTGCGATATTTATGGCTGCTGAGGAGAATTGCGTAGAAACTTTAAAAGTAAGAGTCAGTATTGCGTGACGTGACATTTTGTCGCAACTTGCACTAGACAAAAACGTTAGCGCGTGTGTGCGATTTATGGAGCACGCGCTCTCAACCAATCAGAACGCGACATTTCTAACAGTCATTTTATAATATTCTACATCTGGTTTACCTACAGGAATTACTGAATCAGTCAGCATCAAATAGTCTCATCAACGAGAGTGATATCTATGGAAACACACCACTTCACGTTGCTGCACAGAAAGGTTTTGTCGTAGTCGGCGAGGTACGCTATCTAGTTTTTATACTGATATGCTTGACTACTGTAAACGTGCTGACACACGGTGCAACATTGCACGCAACATTGCAAGCAACAAATTTGAACCGGGTGACACACATTGCAACAAAATCACGCAACATCGCTTGTGTCAGCCTGCTGTGTTAAGATATTTGGTCAGCAGTTATAAATTTGGTGCAAGCTAATTGGCTGGAAATTTCAAAACGTTGCAGGCAATGTCGAAGCCATGTTCTCATGATGAAATTTGTGAAGAGAGAACGGAGCCTCGAAGTTACAGCATAAATCAATTTTCTTAGTACTCATTTTTTTCTCTTTTTGTTTCTTTGGATAGTTGTTACTGAATAATGGAGCAAAGATTGATCCAATCAACGAGGAGGAGTACACACCGTTACATCTTGCGGCTAAATATGGCAGAACAAGGTATGTTTTTGTGACACGACAGTCTGATAACTCTTGAATGAAGGTTTGCGCCGGTTGTACGATGGCTAGTTACCGCTATCCGATGGATAAATCTTATCTTATCCAGTGAGTTAATCTTATGGATAACAGTATCGACTTATCTGTCTGTCTGGCTGACGATCGGTCTGTCTGACTGTCGGTCTATCTGTCTAACTTACTGTCGCCTTCTGATGACAGACTCACTAACTATGAGCGTGAATTAAATGAATTTAAGTCGTTGACAAAACCTCTCACGCGAAAGAGTTGTAGCTTTAGTCATACGTTTACCTATTTACCTGTCGTAACTTGATTGCTATGCTTCCAGGACGGTCATTGCTTTGTTAAAGAGAGATTCTTCTATCATCAACGATGAGGACGAGTCGTCCAACACCCCACTACATTTGGCTGCCATGGAAGGACACTGGAAATGTGTTCGTGAACTCCTAGAGAATGGATCTCCTGTCGACGCCAGGTAAAATTATATAAAAGTCAAACTTTTTAACTCAGTTTCAATCAAATAATGAAATGGATAAACCGTTGATCCACTTGATCATTTGCATTTGAGAGGAAAAATCAAATTAGAAAATTATTGAAATTAACGTCATACTTGATATGTCAATCAACTAATTAAATTGATAAACCGCTGACCCACTTGATCAACTGCTTGAGAGGAAAACTAAAACTAAAATCTGTGTTAATACACTGAAAATTATTATACTCGTCCCCCCCCCAAAAAAAACACGTTTACATTACTCACCCCCCTCCCCCAATCATGTTGAGGTGTGACAAAGTTGTCCTGTCCCCTAGCACTCCAAAACGTTTCAAAAGAGACGGGAGTGGGGGGGGGGGGGGGTGGGGGGTTCGTGTTCTCATGATTCAATGCTGCATCTTTGTACAAAAAAACGTTTGGCAATAATATTATTCAGTAAATACTTAATTCAGTCGTCACTCACACCGAGTCAGTCATTCTAAGCGAGGTTAAGCCTGTGCAAATGAGATAAACTGCTGACTCTCTTAAAAAATCATTTGATCACATTAAATTCCATCTCTCCTCAGAAATGCATATCTCTGGACGCCCTTGGATTGTGCTGCAGACAAAGGACATGTAAAAACAGCAGCGATTCTCTTGGATTACGATTCTCCTGTCGACCCTAAAGACAAAACCAGGGTATAATATATTTTGTTTTTAGTTGCTGGTTTCACTTGACGTCACTTCCTGTCTCATGGGGAATGTTCATTAGCTGAATCACGCGTTTGTAATACAATAGGAGGCTCGCATGCTCCCTTCATTTTGCTCCCATTACCTAGATGCTTCGCGCATTTTCTTTCTTTTTTAATTTTTTGTATTTTCCGATGAGAAAAGACAATTCTTCGATTGCACGTTACGTCATCGCGGCTATGTTGGTGCTATTTAACGAAAAAAATTCTCATTAGCATCATTGTTAACGGCGCCGCAATGGCTGCCATGCTTTTGTTTTTGACTCTCTTGGGAATGCTTGCAATTCATTAATAGGTGTGAATTAACTAATTAAAAGAAAGTGTGCAAAAATGGCACCATCATGCAAGCGTTCTAATCTTTCTGGTTGACAGCGCATGATGCTCAGTGTTTGATTACCATTAGTAGCAGGGAATGAGATTCAAAGACTTTTATGAGCTAATTAAAACCCAGCAATTCCAATCAAAAACCTTTCGTCTAGTCCAGCACAATCAATATATTCGGCACTTTGTCCCAGATCCTTCAGGTAAAGCTCGGGTTTATTGAGACGATCTCAAGGGATTTGTAAGCTAATAGAGTTGATTATATGGAGACCAAGCTTAAAACTTTCTGCTTAACGTTTCAACAGACTACTCCTCTGCATTTGGCTGCCCGTGCAGGTCACATGGAGATGGTAGTGCTACTCTTGTCACGCAACGCGGACATCGCAATGACTGATCACACGGGAAGAAACTGCCTGGACATGGCCATCGATCATGGACACAAGTGAGTGGTCATTTTTATTCATACTTTAAATAAGACATTACTACTAAAAGTCGAGTGGGCTTAGACTTGCGAATGTAGGGGATATTAGCAATAAATGTTGAGGCTATAGTCCTCAAGCCCCTCCCCTCTCCGTGTTTCCAGTGTTGATGTGTGTGCACTCGATTCCAGGGAAGTGGCAACTGCTATTGTTAAAGACAAAAACTGGTTGGAAGCCATGAGGAACAAGACTCTAGAACAAGGAAAAGTTACTACTCCTATGAGAAAACTGATTTTGAAGTTACCTGGTGAGGCTGCATTGTTATTAAGTTTTTACTCTTTGTTAAACAACTCCATCTTCTGTGTATCGCCACTATCATCATTATCGTCATCACCACCATCATCATCATCAGGCAGCAGCATCATCATGTTCAACATTATCAGCATCAACATCATTATAATATCATCATCATCATCATCAACATTATCATAATCAACATCAGTATAATATCATCATCAACATCATTAGCATCAACATCAGTAAAATATCATCATCAACATCATCAGCATCAACATCAGTATAATATCATCATCAACATCATCAGCATCAACATCAGTATAATATCATCATCTTCATCAACATCATCAGCATCAACATCGCTATAATATAATCATCATCATCAACATCATCAGCATCAACATCAGTATAATATCATCATCATCATCAACATCATCAGCATCAACATCGCTATAATATCATCATCATCATCAACATCATCAGCATCAACATCAGTATAATATCATCATCTTCATCAACATCATCAGCATCAACATCGCTATAATATCATCATCATCATCAACATCATCAGCATCAACATCAGTATAATATCATCATCATCATCAACATCATCAGCATCAACATCGCTATAATATCATCATCATCATCAACATCATCAGCATCAACATCAGTATAATATCATCATCATCATCAACATTATCAGCATCAACATCGGTATAATATCATCATCAACATCATCAGCATCAACATCGGTATAATATCAACATCATCAACATCACCTTCATCAACATCATCAACATCATCAGCATCAACATCGGTATAATATCATCATCAACATCATCAGCATCAACATCGGTATAATATCATCATCATCATCATCATCAACACCAGTATAATATCATCATCATCAACATCAGCATCAACATCGGTATAATATCAACATCATCAACATCACCTTCATCAACATCATCAACATCATCAGCATCAACATCGGTATAATATCATCATCAACATCATCAGCATCAACATCGGTATAATATCATCATCATCATCATCATCAACACCAGTATAATATCATCATCATCATCATCAGCATCAACATCGGTATAATATCATCATCAACATCACCTTCATCAACATCAGTATAATATGAACTATTGCTTTTTTTGCCATTCTTGACAGCTCTTCTTAGCTGGTGCGACATTACTCGTTAATCATCCTATTGAAATAATAATCATTATCTATCAACACAAGATATTAACTTCATATTTTTCTTACAATTAGATGTTGCAGAGATTGTCCTTAACCAGTGTGTAACAGACAACGGCCTACCGGTCTATCACCATGACTATCAAGTTAATTTGAATTACGAATTCCTAGAGGATGTGTACGCTGATTGGTTCGCGACTATTGGCGGCAGTAGCATGGGATCTGATTCGAGCAGTTTAGCTAGTGTTCAACTAGAGAAGTCCGAGTTTGGCTTCCAAATGATCGATGATGAAACAATGAAAGAAGAGGCAACTAAACAACTAGAAAAGAAAAGTAGCCATCCTCTCATGATTATGGTAAGTCAGTATGGTTCTCATCTCAATATTGTTTACACAGTGAGTGTGCTGATTTGGTTTTCAGTAAATAACCTATTGGGAAAGGTGGTCAATGTCCAACAAGTTGTCAGTGAAAATAGGTGGCTAATAAAGACAGGTGGTCAGTCTGTAGAGGTAGTCAGCCAGGAGATGGTCAGTCAAGATAGGTGGTCAGTCAAGAGAGGTGGTAAGTCACTAGAGAAGAGAGGTGGCCAGTCAAGAGAGCAGAGAGATGGCCAGTCGGGTGAGGTGGTCGGTTTAGAGAAGTGTTCAGCCAGGAGAGGTATTCAGTCAAGATAGTTGCTAAGTCAATACAGGTGGTCAGTCAAGACATATGGTCAGTTAGGTTGGGTGGCCATTTAAAACAGTTGGTCGGCCAAGAGAGTTGGTCTGTCAATAGAAATGACTAGCCATGAAAGGTGGTCAGTCAATACTGATGTTCAGTCTTAAGAGGTGGTCGGTCAAGACTAGTGATCAAAGAGATGAGTCAGTAATTGATTTCTAAAAGTTTTGTCTTGTTGTTTCCAGATCAAGAGAAAACGTGAAACACTGGCCAGCCACCCCTTGGTTTCGTTTCTCTTGCATAACAAATGGCGTAAATACGGTCGCTTTGTTTACTACCTTAAGCTGTTAATTTATGTGGCATTCTTGTTTTTTCTTACTGGTTACTCGGTTATAACGACTGAAAATCCAGCCAAGACAGTTGGTAATGACACCATAGGAAAGACGTGTCCAGCGGTCAACATTAAAACAAAAACCTACATTTTTTTTGTCGAAGTTGGATCCGTAGTCATCGTGGTTCTTGCAAGTTGGCACATACTAATGGAGGTAAAAAATATGTCCAACCACACGACACCCTGCTCACGACATCTTAACATATCACTGCATACCACAACAAAGCACACCGTATCCAACCACGTTACACATGCCATATTCCTATACCACACTCACCTCACCACATCATACCATATCACGGAATACCACGTCAAAAACCACCATATCACACCAGAACACACATACATTGTACCATATCACACCAGGCCATCCATACTACCTAACATATACACCATAACGGCCGGTATATCCCACATATCCCACACCTACGACCATATCCCACCACACCACAGCATACCACAACACAGCTTTCCATATCTCACCACACCACACACATCGGTCCGACACGCCCAGTTTCGGACCGACGCGAAGAACGACTGCAAAGGAGACTAAACACTAGTACACAGAAACAGATTGCATCGTTCACACCAATGCTTGTCTGGAATCCTTGAAAGACGTCAATCACATATCACGATGTGCAACAGTCCGAAAGTTTGTTTATACTAAATGTTGTTTACGGTGTTTGTGTATTTGTAGTTGTTCCAGATGTTTTATCAACTCCAACATTATTTAGCCTGGGAGAATTTCTTGGAATGGTGTACATACGTATCGTCTATTGTATACGTTGCAACTGAATTCAAAGGTTCAGATTCTTTTGGACTTTCAAAGTAAGCAGGCATAAGAATGCACGAAGTAATTAGTATATTTTATGAAAATGTCCTGTTTGTAAGAGACTGGTCTGTATACGGAGAAGGCATCGTATTAGCAGACTGGATTAGTTTCAGGCTTTACATCGGCATACACAGGAATCGCTATAGAGGTTTTGCACCATTACCTGCGCACGCCAACAATACATCTTGGGCTGCTTGTGATCAAAAATGATGAAAACAAGAATCACATGCCCTAAGGCCGAGAACAGATTATGTCCTAATCCCTTCTAATCAGTACACCCGAATTCTCCTTGGAGTAGCCTACGTAGTATACTATAGAGGTCTATTGCAATGAGGCAGTATATTTTAAGAATCTTCAGATGTTTTCAAAAGATTATACATTTTAGTTTTTCGTCGTTTCAGGTGCAGTGAGTGGCATCAAAGCGTTGGAGCTGTGTCTGTCTTCTGTGCTTGGATGAGCCTTCTTCTCTTCATCAGGAAGTTCCCCAAACTTGGCATCTACATTGTCATGTTCACTGACATCTTTTACACATTCACCAAGTTCTCCTTGATTTTTTTCCTGTTCATCGTCGCCTTTGCTCTTTCATTCTTCATGCTGTTATCTAACACTGTAAGTTTCTAAAGAAGATGATTAACACATTTAACGTGCTCAGATTTGACCTTTTAATTTGATAAGCATTTTCCATTTTTCCCACTATACATTGGGTATATCATTCAGTAGCAATTGGTTAGTCGGCGTCTTCTACTTTTCAACCAATAGTATAAGTACAAATGATTTGAAAAGACAGGATTTTGACATTCTCATTTTTTTTAATGGAAACGATTTTTAATGTAATGATTTTTAATGTAACTGAATTTTTTTTCTAGGACTCATTTCAGGGTGTCGGTAGGTCTTTGGTCAAGACAGGAGTCATGATGATTGGTGAATTTGAATTCGACACACTCTTTGGGCCTGGTGTGCCTGCAGTGAGCTGGGCTTTATTTGTCATCTTCCTCATTGTTATGACACTTATTCTGATGAACCTGCTGGTAAGTACAATGCGCATGCGTAAAATTATTCATGTTGTAGAAAATATTTCTTTATTTTCTCTTTTTGAGCCAGTGAAAAAAAATGTGCAAAAATGTCAAACTTTACAAAACATAAGCGTTTTCAGAGCGTAGCGTTTTCATTAGACATGAATGATAAATGATGTAAACGGTTATTCTCTTTCTCAATGTCTGCGTTACTCTTGGTCAGCACTTAGTTTTTTATCACTGCCGACCACGGGGAACGCAGGCTCTAGAGACGAGATTGCTTGGCTTTACTCGTCAAGTCGGACATTATTCATTTATTAGTTGTGATGTATTTCTATTCCAGTTAAAGATTAAAACACTTGTGAATTACCTATGCTAAAATATTTCCAACATTATATATAATAGTTCAATAAGAAAACTAATTGTAAAAGATCTCGAGATGACAGCCAAACGTTGTCTTTTAAAACTAGTTTTCTTATTAAACTGTATTCCTAAAATTACCTTTATCAAATGTATATAATAGATTGGTTTGGCCGTAGACGACATCAAAGGCGTACAGGACCAGGCTACACTTAAACGTCAAGCAATGTTGGTAAGAACTGGTAAAACTTTACTCCTCAAACGTTTGTCAATTATTATACAACAATAAGCAGTTACCATGATGCTTCGCGAATTTGATTTCCAATTCAGTTGGTGCTAATAAGCCTGAGGCGAGATGACGTTTTATCCCCGTCTCTAGACCATAATACTTTTCACACTGCTTTTGTTCTTTAATTATGACTATTGTTCCTGTATTCTCTAAGGAATCAAAATTTTTAATATGAAAGAATTTTAAAAACTATTATGGTCTAGAGACGGGGGTAAAACGTCATCTCGCTTCAGGCTTATTAGGATGCAAAGAATTCTGGTAATAATTGTACGTTACGCTAATTAAATAAATATTTGTTTTTGCTAGAGGAATTGTTATCGATAAGCACTAATATTTTGCGGATGGTCATTTTAAGCCCTGCATTGTGGTTTTGCTCGGAAAGAATACGTGAAGGCAAAACACTCAACAAGTTTTGAAGTTTTCCTTAATGTTGAGCCTCAAGCGTTAAAAAATGAAGGAATTCCTTTCAAGGCATTGACAGGTCACGTGGTCCGACATGCACAAAGTAGTCAAAATATTGGTCTTAAATTTACTAAACTAGCTGTCTAGGTTACGCCATTTTGGAAAAGAAAGTATGAATAATATTATTCTGGACTGATTACTATACACTATTAAGACCCCTCCCCTTCCTCTCGCCATAATGTTCCAATTTATTTTCTCTAGGTTGATTTAGCTCTTGATGTCGAGAAAGCGTTCCCTCGTAAGATGCGTAAAAGTCTTCTCGAACGCCAAGAGAGTTTTTTTCCAAACCAGAATAAAGGATTTTGGAGATTTTTGAGTCAGCCGCCATTAACACCACAGGAAATGAGAGAAGCCCTTGAACTCGAAAAGGTTAGTTTTCAGGGTCAAAACTTTTATTAGTGTAGAAGAAGGGGGTGGGGTGGGGGGGGGGGGAGGGGTCATTTGGATAAGCAACGTAATATGAAATTAGAATAAGGAAAAACGAGGTAGAAGACTTATTATAGTACATTTTCTTTACCTTGGCGCCGATTGACTTGCCAAAGACTTGTCAGTCATGTTGGTGGAAATAATTAAGGAAATTTTATGAGAAATCTTTATACCACCAACATGGCGATAATGACGCAACGTGCAAACCAAACATTTCTAGTCTCCCAACTTCTTTAATTTATGTTCGTTTTATATTTCAGTCACCAATCCAAAAACTAGAGGAACAGAATGAGGTTATTGGGAAGAGTATAAAAACTGTCAAGTCTAGACTAAAGGAAATGCAGCTGGCCCAAGAACAGCTACAAAACATGTTGCATGCTGTGGTTCAGAAGCTTGAGATTACATTGGAAGACGACGCTCCTGATGAATTCGAAGAAGAATCTCTGTTCCTTCATAATGTATTTAAATAATGTCTTCAGACACAGGGATCCCAATTAGAGTTATTTACGATAGACATTATTTTTTACGGCGTCAAATCCAATGACCTTTTAACATGATTTTGTGATAGCAGAAAAATGATTGCCACTTCTTAAAAGAGCCTTTTTTTGTTTTTGTTTTTTGAGTTTTGAAGATTTTTCTTTATACTTAAGAAGATTTTCAGCACTTTTTCTGATACATAAAATACTTAACAAGCTGATTTAGGCGCCGGATTAATGAAATTTGGATTATTTTTGCTCAGCTTGACAAGTCAGGAAAGAATGGGTAAAATTTCACATTACCTTTACATTTTCAGGAGGAGTAGACCCGGTCGTCTTCTGCTCCTGAAGGTAAACCTGCACTTGATTATAAAAAAACCGTAATGGCGTCTAATGTGAGCACATTCCATGGTACCACAGGGATACCACCGGACTAGGTAACATAAGTGCACCCGCAAAATCAAATGTCCAGTCTTGTTCTCGATACCAAAACTCACGTTCCTCTTGCGCGACTAAACGAAGTGCCTTGAGCGAATACATCTGCAATAATTGGCGAATAAAACGAAAAGTTGATAAAAAAGCCTTTAGCTACTTAGCGGAGACCAAAAGGAACGCGGGCTCCTAGAACGAGGTTCCACAAAACATCCAAAGATGTGAATGTTTTTGCATGGAATAAGTCAAACTCGACTTTTCTTAGCCTTCAAGAAATGACATTTTTTCACATATGTAGCTGTTTATTACACAGGCACGCAACAAAACTACACCAAGAAACTAAACTAAATTGAAATATGTGCACAGGAAGCCCAGCGCTGTAGGTAAAGAGCTAAGGGTTCCCAATCTAGGAGTAAGCCTTCACCAAGATTGTTACTTAATATCGTTTTTTAAGTAGACAGCACAGAGGAACTTTGTATAGATGAAATGGTTTGCCATTAAAAGAAGAAAGGAAGAAACAGGTCTTGTGCAGTAAAGGGTATACGTATCGCATCTTTGCAAACTTTAAAGCCCGCATTTTCATACGGTATGTTTTCCAGTCGGCAATGTAACGTCCTTTTTGTCTACATTAAACACCAAATCCAATGTTCAAAGTATTTAATAGCTAACCATTGACTACAAATCACATATATCAGTATGCAAAGTTGTAAGTTGTATAACCCACGCTGATATTACTAATGCAAATATATATAGGTATGCCACAGGAATATGTGCAGGTCACTCTTGAACAAGTGAAATTTGACTCAGCTGAACGTCACATTTTGCTGAAAAAAATTAACTAAAAAATTTTTTATACATTAAAAAATATGTATTCTTGAATAAGGCGTAGTTTTAATTTTCTTTAATAATAGTTGAGCTGTTTCGAACGGTGGTCCAAAAAAGATACTCGTGTATGGCAGAGAGTGACATCAGGTTTCTCAGTTTCGTTATAAATTTGTTGCCTTACACACACCTACTTACACGGAACGTTGTCATACGATATTAAAACAGTAATTTCGTAAATAGTGAGAAAGGAATACATTAAAAGACAAAGGACAAAGTTCAGCTTCATTGATCTTTTGTTCTTTAAGTACTGTTTAATAAACGAGCAGGAGTGTTTTATCGGATATAAAACACGAGGCGTAGCCGAGTGGTTTTATACCCGATAAAACACGATCTGCGAGTTTATTGAACGGCTTAAAAAACTCGTGATGAATGTTATCATATTGTACTGAATTCTTTATGAAATGAACAAAGTTTGATAGAGAAAATCCAAGTTAAAGTTTATGCAAATGAAGACGAATCTTTATCAGATATAAAACCTCCTTCACGGTCATGATTTCTATTGTGTTTCCTTCATGAATTATTAATGAGTTTTTTAATATAATTTAAATCACTAATGTTCTATTTTCGTATGACAATGTTCTTGCAAGTAGATGTACTTACATACATAAACTTTATCTGTATTAGAATTTACAGAGTAGTTCAAACAACTAATATCTTCAAGAGAGAAAAATGCCTTGGTTGTGGTTTTTTTTTGCTTGTCTTGTCTTGTCTTGTCTTGTCTTGTCTTGTCTTGTCTTGTCTTGTCTTGTCTTGTCTTGTCTTGTCTTGTCTTGTCTTGTCTTGTCTTGTTAATTTTCTTTTTCTATTTTGTAGTCTTTTCCTTAGTTTCAGTTTTGTTTTGTACCTAGCTTTATTTTGTCACGTACTGTTTTCATTCGTATATTTTAGTTCAGTCCAGTTTGGTTTTTATTTTGTTATATTTCGCTGTATTTTGTTCTTTTCTATTCTATATTGCTTAGTTTTTTTTCAACTGACTTGTTTTGTTGTGCGTATACTGCTTTTATATTGCTTTTATAGCGCTCTAACCATTACGACACCCGTGCTTTCCATAAAAAAAAAAGCAATCTAATGAAACAATACAAAAATAATGGCTTATTATCAGTTTCCAGAAGTATACAAGGCTCTTACTTCACCTGATAGGACTAGCGATATATACAAACTCCCACTAAATTTCAAAATACGGTAACGTTTTAACGATGGAGTCTATATGCTATTTATATATCGACCAGTTACAAAGCTGGCCGCAGACTACTTTATTCGCTGTAATCCCTTTAAAAGGCGCTCCGTCATTGGATATATAGAAAACTATATCGCTGAAGTTTAGGCGTGAGATTATGTGACTTGGCTAGCTTTTTTTCCAGTTTAGGTTGTAAAGTTCTTGATCTTCCTGAGACCAGCTGAGGTCGCATAACAGGAAGAGATTATATGCTTAAAGTGATCATCCAATCTCATTACAAGTTCTCATTCAGGTAAACGCCAAGAAGATTGTTGGACCGCCTTTAGTCGTGTTGTCAAGTCTTTACCTACTGCAGACAGCTGCAAAGTACGCGATAAAAGGGAGTGGTAAGAAGATATTTGGCCGGTAGACAACTTGGTAGCTATTTGGTTGATGCAAGAGGACACTTGGCCTTGCTGGGATTCAGGGCCAAGTTTATTTAGTTTATTTTAATTTCTTTGTCACAATATAAACATACATGTTTTTAAACTTGAGACATACAAATTTTGTGACTGGCGAAGAAAACAGAACTTTCGTCCCAATTGATATTCCCTCTCCATACAATTTCAACATACAGTACAAACATGATGACCATTAACATCGACGAGGAGAAAACAATAATGGAAAGAAAAATATGATCATAGGAGGTTGATGGATCAAAATTTATCAAAATTCAAAAGATCTTAAGGTGATAAGTATTGTTCCACTTTGGAGGCCGAGCCAAATGGGTGGTCATAAGTTGATTTCCTGCGACTAGTTGCGTGCTCGCAGAGAATCTTATTCATCTCTGTTTCGATGACGAAAGTCAAATCTCAAACTGCGCAGTGGCTGTACGGAGTGGTGTCGTACACATACTGGGCACACTTGGTTGTTGACGGTAAGATATCGCTTAGGTCGGAGACATATAAGGTAAAAAGCAGTGGTCCCAGTATACGGAGCCATGCAGGAGGATGACTTGTCGTCTCAGTTCCACAATATTAGCTCAGTAGCCACTTTGGAAAGGATCGTTAGTCTCCCATTTAGTGTCAAAAGCTTTGCTGAAGTCTATTTTCCCATCTTTTTTTTTATTGCTCGCCAAAGCGAATTTCCGTTTCGTAAACGGTCGTTGCCATGAAAAACGGTCGTGCCTTTGTTAAGAACAGTCCGCGACGCCATCAAGACCAGTCGTTGCCAATAAACCTTCTTCTCAATGAATCGTGGGTAAAAACGCGTTTACGCGAAAGGTCGTTAATTATTTGTATAGTTTTGAGTTTACGAAACGGAAATTGCGAAAACTGCAAACGCGGTTATAATGAAGTAGTGAAGCTTTCTCGGCAAGATCAGAGATCTGAATAACCACAAGCTTTTTGGTGAAGACTTTCGAAAGCACGGGAATTGCTGATATAAGGCGAAACTGGTCGCTTGCGACTGGGATGTCCACCTTAGTGAATGGGTGAACCCTTGCGGTTTTCCACAATCTCGGATAATATGAGTTCCCATGTACTAGGTTGATAATAATTCCCGTGAATGGCCATGGATTAGCGAGTTACTCAGCGACCAACTTGACGAATCTAGCCAGCATGCTGTCGGGGACTGTTGAGCAAACTGAACCGGTCTCAGACTGAAGCATGGAAAGGACTGGCGTCAGACGTGCTTAAAGGCCGATTGTTGATGATGCACTTGAGATCATCCAAGAGACTATCGATTGGAAATGAGATTTATTTTGATCACTCGGTGTATTTGAACTCAATGCTTCATCTTATAGGGTTTGAAACTCAAGAAAGTTCAGGAAAAAATAACCTGAAAAAATAAACCTTGAACGGTACGTGTTCTTGGTTTCAGTGGACTCAAACTTATACGGATGAAAAACTTTTAAAATGTTTGGATTTTATATACTGTCAATAAATGTTTTACGCCATAGAGTTCCTTTTTTTTTCTAGCTTTCTTTTCTTTTCGTTTCTTTTTTTTTTTTTTTTAGTTTATTCATATTTCAAGGCACTAAGCAGAATAATGCTGATTCCGTCTTGCCAACTCTCGAGGCTTTCTTAGCTTTTATTAGCTTAGATATTTTTAAAGCTTTTGTACAGTATCACTGGTGTGAAATTATTACTTTTAGCTACGGTCTCATGAATATTTGTATCCATCATAGACTGTTCTAGCTCCTGGTGATTTTTATTCTTGGTATCTAGAGAACCGTTTGCCTTCTGCGGAATTCTGCATCTTGTTAGAATAATTTTGCTTTTCGCTTTGAACTATAGTCGCACCTAGTATATCTATGCTAATTCTATCGCTTCGTGTCAGGGAATGGCGAGCAAACGACCAACAAAACCGCTTCAGAACTTCCGTACCGCGGCTATTGTTGCCAAACAAACTCAGAGATTTTCTTCAGGTCAAGGTATGGATCATATTAGGATGCTTGGTTAAGGTTAACAATCTTAAACTGAGTAAAAAGGGGGCACAGCTCTTCATTCATGAACAACAGCTGTCGTAAAACACTGTCCACGTTTGCTGACTTTTTCATTCAGAGTGTAGCTAAAACATGCGTATACTATAGAACGCTCTAATTGATCGACAGTTTTTGGATTTTTATGTTCCCTCATCCAAGTTAGTACCCGAACGAGGCAAATGACAGTAAAATCAAATCCGAAAATGACTTATTTATTCGTAGTATATAAGTTGTTCAAATTGTGTTTAATTTTCAAATGGTCAGCCACCACTTTCTTTATTATTATCATTTTCTCTTTTGCGAGAGCTTCGCTATTAAATACGTCATTGATATTTACACTGACGATATGCTAAGCTTGTTTCATGGACTAATGCTACCAAAACAGCAAGATAGTATCAGATTTGTCAGATTTTTTATGAGCCTTAAACCTTCGATTAAAAGCTCCATTTTTCTGAGTTGATGATGAAAAGATATATTATTAATAATTAATATTATATCCAACCTCCCGCCAACCGACAAACATTTATTTTTTATTTTTTCCCAAAAATAACGGAAATGAGTATTTTGTTAGTCAGCACAGCAAATATTTGAAATAAAATATTGAAACTAACAGAGGTTTTGAAGGACGTCTGGTTGCCATGACAACGATAGCCAATTTGAAAAAAATGAAAATTTCTAAATGCTAAAGCTATGATTGAATTTTTTCTGTTTTGTGTAAACCTGATATAATGTCTATTTTGCCATTTCAAAGCAATAAGAAAATTTTCTAATTTATTTTCAAAGCTGATAATTTAACTTATAAAATATTTTAGGAAATTCGAGTATATGGGTTGCCTGTGGAGCTGTCACGTTTTGTCGTTCTTGCGTTACATTCATTTATCATACCTAAGAATTGTTTTTACTTTTTTATTTTTTTGAACGGTTATAAATATTTCTCATAGTAATTACACGACAACAAATCCAGCCAAACGCTTACAGGATCCAGAGGATTAATGTAGTCCGTATTATATCTGTCAAGCTTGTAATATCCACGGGTCACCATTGTTATTCAAATCTTTTCAACATTCCACTGCTATTGTAAATATAAGAATCGTGCTTATAAAAAAATATCTCGAGTTTTTTCAACTTGAAAATTCGTCATGGATGGAGAATTAGAAGAAGCAGAGATGGCTCGGCAAGAATCTATTAGGCTCAAGAAAAATGTCTTGGAAAAGGAAGGTAAATGTTATTATTTTCGCTACAACTTTCCCAACACTTGACTTTTCTTTATTTACCGAACTTTTCTAATATAAGCACTACACTAATAAGTTATATTTTGTAAGTTTGATAGTTAGGTTTCTTCTTGCCACACTTCGTTATACTTCAAATGCATTTTACTTCTCTGTCAGCTTTGCACCAAAATCCAGTCTTGTAATTTCTTCAATAAATATTGTTGAAGCTCAGTAGTGTTGTAGCATAATGATCACACAACAACCGACAACCATTGTATCGTTAGTATCGTATATATTTCCATAGTTTGTATACAAGTAACAGTGAAAATTATCCAACCGATTTAAGACTTCTCCCTGTGCTAAAAAATCTCGAACAAAAGATGTTATTTTAAAACACAAGTATTTTTATCGTCTTTTTTTAAACTTTCCAACGGCTTATAAAGGCTGATATGTCGATGGCAGACTAGAGTATCAAATACATCTGATTGAATATTCTGATATTTAACATTAGTCGACCGTGATGTTTCGTTGTTTCAATATCAAAAATGTTTAATATTTAACGTATTTTGATTATTAAGAAATATTATCAAAGTATGAGTTTGAGTTTGATAAGTGAAGTCCAACTTAAGGTTGGTATTCAATGCTCTTTTCTTTGTGGTTACCACATTCTGTATAAAATGCAAAACCGAGATCGGATAATTGAAGACTTACTAAGCTCGAAAAAAGACCACAAAAACATACAATGATCTCATCTTTGCACAAAAACATACAGATAACCTCAATTCAGAAGGTTTGTTTTAGTTGCATTCTTAAAAGGAAATGTTTATTTTAACGAAAGACATTAAAAAAATAGGAATACAAGACTCTTAACTAATAAGAGAGCAATGTGACTCTTTCATTAGATGTTTGTTTGTTCTCAATATTCCTGACGTCAACCAGGGTCAAGGCATAATTCATCTATTTTGACAAAGCCAATAAGACGGTTTGTTCAATGGACCAGTGTTGTTATTTATCTCTAACGGCACGCTCTGGGTAAACACTGTTCATAAATAATCAATTCTTGTTCATGGTTATTAATCATCATTATATTATTAGCCTAAGTATGCATGTCGTGTGATCTACGTTGAGATCAACGCACGTCATCAGAAAATACTTGAGTATACGCATCTTGCCGGTCAATATTTATTCATTGATTTTATTAATCATATGTATATATTTATTCTTAATTATTTGTTAATTTATAACATTTGTAGCTTTGCATAGCTTTTTCATAAACATTAGAGTGGTTTTAGAGAATTTACATCGCGGTAGCTAGCGTGACTTGTAAAAACAGGGTTACACGCAATGTACTGGTTGCCCATGACAAGAAAGAGGGAGGTTCGAAGAGTTTGAGCGCCCATATGTATCCCGATTTATTTCCAAACTGATTTCTTTCTTTCTTAACGGTAGCTCACGGTTCGTTAAACGTTTCTGTGTTACGCCACGTGAACGTGGTGCTTTATGGACTACCTTGGGAATATAATAAAAAATATAAAATATGAAAAACCTAAATTATAATTTTTAACTAGCAGCAAATTATACCAAAATAGACCATGTTCTTGAGGTACGTATCCAAATGATTGAATCGTAGAATCTTGTATTCCCTAGGTGAAAGAGAAGCCACACACAAGAAGGCGTTTACAAAATGGGTCAACTCCAAACTCGCTCAGGTAATTTACCCAGTAATGTACTGCGGCGAGATGTGACATCTATAGAGGCTTTGCACCATAACGTGATGGCAGCCGGGGAGCAGGAACAATTGATTCTGATCTAATCTTGAAGGAGTCTGAAATGATTCAGTTTCCCAGGGGAAAACAATCTATTGTTATGCCTCCTGTCATGGCTGCCATAACGTGATGATGCAAAGCCTCTATAAGCAAGATGGCTCTAAATAATAGGCCTTTTGCAACAAACGGTTATGTGCTGTTGCGTTGATCACTTTGATAACAAATCAAGTTAGCTCAAGGTACTTTGGGGGAGGCTTTACTGGATAGGGTAAGGTGGAGGGAAGGGGAGAGGGGAGAGGGGAGAGGGGAGAGGGAGAGGGAGAGGGGAGAGGGGAGAGGGGAGAGGGAGAGGGGAGAGGGAGAGGAGCTTGCATTTGAATTCGTAAATTTAGTAAAAAATGTTTCACCAAACACTTGGGATCCCTAAGCTGTCCCGTAAATTGTTTCTATGGGATCCGAAATCTGCGCTTCTTTTAGTCTGGTTAGCCATTTTCAGCGTCGAAGGAAAAAACATGGTCAAATTGGCATTGCTGTACATTGTGGGTCTATTTTAGGGGGAAATATTTTCAATGTAGCGTCTATTTCGTCCCTAAATTAAAACAGCCCCAAAATGCACTGCAATGCCAACTCGACCCAGTTCTTTCTCGACGTCAGAATGTATAATATAAATGGGTGTTGTTTACTTACAGAGATCACCACCCATGCAAATCAGCAATGTGGTCACTGACTTACAAGATGGAAGAGCACTCCTATGCCTGCTGGAAGTCCTGACTAATAGAAAACTGGTAAAATAATGTTATTCAATGAGAAGTTCGCCACGCGAAGAAGGATGAAAAATTATCTATCCATGCTTTGCATTCCATCCCTCCATCCATCCATCCATCCTCCCATCCGTCTATCACCATGGCGCTCCTCACTTCATTTAATTTAATTTTAAGAAGTGTGAGAAGCAATCGCCTACGGCACGTGCTTCTCTTTACACTACTTTAGTGCTTACGGCGCTTCCCAAGTGCTTCATTACTGAACGGCGGAGCACGGAAAAAGCTGTTCTTTTCGTTTTATAATATAGCTATTAATTTTATTTCGGTATTGAATTTATTTACGCAAAAAGAAAGACGGTCGCAGGATCTAGCAGCACTTCGCGCGCGCGGATATGGCGTCAACACTGGGCTTCGTTCACTAATAAAAGACAGTTTTTGACCAATCAGCGCGCGCGTACTATCCCAACTACATAATAAAATTTTGTCCATTTTTTTATTGCTTTTCGTTTGGGCGTGCTTTTTTACTTTTTATTATCTATCTATGTCTTCCTTTTTTAAGAAAAAAGAAAAGGGCAACCTTCGTGTTCACAAGATCAATAATGTCGAACAAGCACTAATTGTCCTTGATGAATGTAAAGTAAGTGAAAGAGAAAAATTCCCACAAATCGTTAATTTCTTGCCCGCAGCTGATTGACTATTTTTATGGCTTCCGCCCGGAATAACGAGGACAGACCAACAAGCTGATGTCAACGAAAGCGCAATCTTTCTTATAATTGCTTAAATCACTAAAAAAAAATTGTTGTAAAAAAATAAATCGAGATCCCTTTTCTATGGTCTGTATTCTTATCGAAGATGGAGTGGCATCAGCACATGTTCCAAACTTTTCAAATTATTGTTCTATTTGAGTTTGGATCATATGCTGACGCCATTCCATTTTTCATTAGAGTACAGACCATAGAGGAGGGACCACGATTTGCTAATTGGCATAAAGGTTTTTCTCTCTTCTATTTTATCGTGATAGAAATTGTCATGCAAAGTTTCGATTGTTTCAGGTGGAGGTTAAATCGTTAAAAAACATTTTTCGCTTTTTGCGTCAGTGAGTCAAAGTAATTCAATTCATTCCATTCATTTAATAATTCGTTCATTCATTTAATATATTGTTGGTTTAACTTCAGGTAAAGCTTGTGGGCATCAATGGGTTTGATATCGTGGATGGTAAAACTCGTGTCATTCTTGGTTTGATGTGGAGCATTATCTTGAAGTTCCAGGTAACCAATGAAAAAGTAGAAAACTCGAGCGCGTGCTGTGTATTAGGCACGCTCCCTCAACCAATCAGAGCGCGAGATTTATAACAGTTATATGATAAGAAATGTTTGCAACATGAGCGGCAGTTTAGCAGTGTTATTTAAGGAAATATTGTTCAGGCATGCGTACATTTTTTTCTGACGTCACGCATTGTTTGGTACGAACATTCCACATTGATTATTGTCTTAACGAAGCAAGATGGGTTTTCTTGATCTAGTTACAGGTTTATTAGTATTCTGTATCAGACACATTGTACTAATTAGTTGAGCTGTTTGGGGTTTAAGGTGTTCTCATGTGACCCCATTCGTGTAATTTCAATGGATATTTCCCTAATAAGTACAACAAACAAAGATATAATGGTTGCCATGTTAATGATAAAAACGAATGTTAATATAACTCTAATTTCAACTCTGTTTCTAAATTCGATCAACGTGCACAATGGCGGTTAAACAAACTAGATCAATCAATTCATTTTGCTGAGCATAGCCGAGGGACTGTTCACTTGCGAGTTTTACTAACGAAAAAGCTATGCAACCACCAACTGAAAATGTGGGCATTTGCACTGTGTTAACAAATGACGGGAGTGTTTTGTTGGTTTAGGTTCAAGGAGTTATGCAGCAGACTGGTTCTGAGGAAGAGTCATCGAGGAGCTTTGCTGTTGAAAAACAACTTCTGGAATGGTGCAAAGAGAGACTGAAGGGGTGAGCAAGACAACATTTCAAATCCAATACAGTTATTTGAAAAAAGGATGGCGACAGTTTTGTTGCGCGTTACATATTGCATGCTAATGTATGAGTATATTGCACGGGGAATACTAAGCCCTAACTGTATATCTATATATATATATTGTCAGCATAGAACACGAGATACCGGAACAATACTTGCTCACAAAGTTTGAAAAACATCCATATCATTGTGACCTTTCGCTGAGTGTATTCACATTACCCATAGTGCACTTCGAGCTTAATATGCAACAACAAGACCCTTCACCAGCCTTTTTTTTGTTGTTGAAATACCTGTATTTATTTTTTTTCCGGTCCGGTATCCTAAAAAATCGTGCGTTCTGATTGGTTGTTTGAGCGGGCGGTATTTTGTAAGTATCTGCCCGCGCGCGCGGTCCGGTATCCTTTGCCGCTAAAAAACAACACAAAACGATTACCAAAACAAGTAAAAAAAATACGGGCAAAAAAATAAATAAGTTACTTACCGTCCTATAGTCGGTCCGGATAGGGAAAAACTGTGCCCTCGGTCTTGAACACGGACCTCGGCCTAACGGCCTCGGTCCGTATATTCAAGGCCTCGGGCACAGTTTTCCCCTATCCGGACCTCCTGGCCGGTAAATAACATATATATACGAGAAAATTCCGGTCCTCATTGCATCAAATTCTTTTATTGGAAAAAGTAAAACTATTATTTTATTATTTTATTGAACATTGACAAGCCTCGTTTCTGCGTAAACGCGCCACGTGCGTAGTGCTCACTCATTGTAAATCAAAAGTAGAGTTAAATGATGACATGTACCACAGTGCGAGGGAGAAATAGAAAGAAACAGAAAATGGGAGAGAAAAGACAAACTAAGAAACATACGCATCACTTTTTTAATAATACTGTACATTTTTGTACGCGTTCTTCTTATTAGATATGACATCAAGATATCAGACTTCACAAACAGCTGGCGCGATGGCTATGCGTTCAACGCCATTTTACATTCCTACAGGTACGTTGTCATGGATACAAGATTTTCTTATTTTCCTGTAGTTGTAATGTAGTATGTGTCGTAAGTGGATAATCATTTTGAAGCCGATAGGAAGCCATTACAGAGCTACAGCATGTCGTGACGTGTATCTGAGGGAGAGAATACAACTCTAACTGTCTACCGATAATCCTCAATTCCGGCACACTGTCAACCCACAAGTTCTCCAACAATTTTTCTAAGCAATAGTCCTCTCGCAGTTCAAAACGCTATCGTCATTTGATAGCTAGCCGGTAAACAAGTCTAATTCTAACTTTGACTTGCCTTACACAGAAAAGACGCGTTTGATTTCGACTCATTGTCCCGGATGGATGATAAAAAAAGGCTGGACCACGCCTTCAACCAGGGAGAAAAAACGTTCGGCATTCCACGCATTCTCGATTCTTCAGACGTTTATGTTGAACGCCCTGACAAGAAATTAATCATCCTACATCTATCCAATATGTATGACTATCTGGAAGGCAGCAAGGCTAAGGAGAGATCAGAGGTAAGATGGTGGTGACGTGCGTGTGTGAGGAATGAGAATATGTTTACTCTCCCTACCCCCACCCCTCTCATAAAAAAACTACCACAATAAACATTTATGAGAAAAGTAAAAACCAAGAATGAAAATTCACAATATGGTGATAAAGGATTATTATTATCTAAAAGGTTGCCTAGAGTAAATATAGCTAGGAAGGAGCTAGCACACTAACAAGAACTATACACCAAAATCGCACGGCCCTTTGAAAACGAGGCATCCAGGGTCAAATTTACAGTATTCTCTCATAATTGGATGCAACAAAATTGTCGCGTTCCTGAATGTAAGGATTTAAAAAAAAGACCGAAGAAGTGAACAAAAAAAAAGTGAACTTTATACTGTGTATTGACACCATATTATTTCTTTGCATTTGGTCCTTTTTCATGTAACACACTCTCGGCCGTGCGCCATTTTGGACTTAACCGATAGGACAATCCAACATTTAGAACGACAATTAACCTATTATTTCAATAATTAACACATATTAATATTGTGTTCATTTACACATTTGATTCTTTTGTAAGAAATTACAAATCATTTGAATATTTAAGCAGGCTGATGTAGAGGAAGTAGTGATTCAAGTTGATAATAACCAAGTTGAAGGCGCCCTTAAACCGTCATGGGACGAACTAGACGCAGCTTCAAGCAGGTAAACTACTCGCGTTTCTAAAGCTCAGTCGAAGATTGTTAACTTCCTCATGAAACGTTTGGGACGGGTTTACATTCCTCCACATTGTGGTGCCCCTAAATCCAGTCATTGCCGGCAATTAATGATAGCGCAGCATTTGTGCGCTGTCCCTTCTCGCTGGGTAGACTTGTTACCATTCTACCTATGAAATTAGGTAAAGGGAATGAAATAGCTCTACGGTTAATCAATAATATTGTTCGTGTTTAGATCACCCGAAGAAAGAGAAAGAGCTCTAGAAGAGATTGAAAGAAAACTGGACGATCTCGATGCAGCAGTTGATGACGCCGAAGATCGTAAACCTGTTTCTAAAGACAGTAATTTAGTGGATCTGGAGACAAGTAAGACACACTTGGACAGACACAAGGTATGTGTCACTTATTGCTGATAATATAAACGTGAAGTATAATGATGGTTGTCGTGTTATGGATGATGGTGATATAGATCGCTGCTGCTTGCGAATAGAATTACTTGTTGGTACTCAAATATACAGCTATTTTTAAAAAAGGTTGAATACTGAATGATAATGCATTCCAAGACCTAATTGCATTGTGGGTCTCGTTAACTGGAAATGAAAAGTAAATATACAGCAATTAACTCCCTACATGTAGTTAGCATATAGTTTCATATGAGATACTCTAAAAATAGAATAACTAATAATTATTAATCCTACTTTAGACAATGTCACTACAATGCCCTTTGGTCATGAAATGCACTATTCAGTTTTCAATATTCAGTATTCAAGCTTCAGCATCCACAATATTTATTAGATTAATTGTTTTTAAATTCTGATGTTCATTCAAGAACTACTCGTTTTTCCAAATGTAATTTTGTTTGCCCAAAGTTCAATCTTGTAACAGAGGGTGGAAGGTCATTTGCAGTATCGGCCATTCAAGTTTGAAACACTCTTCCTGTTGATAATTAAGTCTAAACCTAGTGTTAATAGTTTTAGGTCAGCCCTTCAGGATTACTATTTTAAAGAACAGAATTCTATCAATCATTTTAGCCCTTATTGAATTATATTATTTGTAATTATTGTATATTTACACCTGATTGCCGCTTTTTTTTAATATATTTATTTACAGTTTTATAGTTTATGTCCCATAGTCTTGTAATTTTATAGTTTTATAGTCTTTATAATGTAATATAGTTTAATATTTAAGGTGAAGGCCACAAGTGTTATCACTTTTTAGTGTTTAACCTCTTTAAATAAAGTCTATCTAAATGCTATCTATCTAGCATTCAACCTTCAGCATCAAGTCTTAATAGTAATGATGCTGATGTTGATGTTGATACCAGCAGTGATATTGGTTATCATGATAGTAATGATCATGAGCCAAATGATGGTGATGATCATTTCATCTTTTTTTAATATTGATATTAGTGAATTATAAACTTATTTTTGTAACGAAATATTAGAAAAAAAGGGCAATGATGATGATAATACATCGTGATGGAGCAGGGATAGGATGATACTCGTTATGACAACGTTGTTATTGAGTATTGATATTTAATTTGATATTTTTTTTAGAAATACATGCGTACCCTGGAATCCCTTGACAGCTGCAAGTACGAGGTGTTCTCTGAGGTCGAGCAGACAATCGATGAAGGATACTGTGACGATAAAGAGAAAGATACATACTACGGCAGAATGAAACAAATTGATGAGAAGATCAAAGCTCTACGAAATGAAGAAATAAAAACTTTAAACAAGTAAGTGTTCTTATCACTTCAAACTAGTCAGCATAGCCTGAAGATGAAATGCTTCCCCGTCCTCCGAAGGGCATGTCCAAAGAGCCTACTTACGTAGGCTAATGTCAACACGTTGATTTACCCACTCAACCATCTAAACCCTTAGCTAGCATTATTAACAACATTATAGTCAGTTGAGAGAAACCATTTAAAATGACCTATCTGCATGTCTGAATGCGTTTGTTTTCCTTTCAGAGTCTCTTCGAGCTACAATCTCTTTCTAAGCGAAAACTTAAAGAAAATAGAAAAGTCTGTGGAAAACTCGGAAAAGAAAATCAAATCAACTAAAGATGTCGCTAATGATTACGACACAGTAAACAAACAGCTGGAGGAGCACCAGGTAATTAGAGCACGTTGTCTTGATCAGCGGTCTTCTTATTGTCTCGCGCTTTCAAGTTGGGAAAAAATCGGGCACTATCCATTGCCATCATCCACTGATCTAATCTGTTTGGCATGACATTATCAATGGGATTTTAGACCACGTGTCATTCCTTAGATTGGCACTTCAATAACACATACAAAGAATATTATTCTCCTTTAAGATTGAATGGAATTAATTAACGAATTGCGAAGAGTCGAGGACATGTTATATTTGGAGGAACATTTCTCATCCAAAGACTTTATCAGTCGATATTCCAGTGGGCCAGAAGAGTTAAAATGATTTTTAACCAAACGACTTCAATGAAATGGTTTCTGTACTAATCGAGAACTTAAGTTACCTTCTTAATCCGCCAGAAGAATCATTGGCAGTTTATAAAAACAAGTTAGAAAACAAACCAAGACATTCCTTCACATAACGATATGGCTGTCCACCTTAAAATATTTTTTTTAACCAGTCGTTTTTACTCTCACTCATTTGTAAAACCGAATTTCTTTTTTTAAATTTCCTTTCGTGGAATATCGTCTGGTATCCGTCCTGCACGTGACCCATTTGAAGCAATGACAGTGCGCGAATTGCGGGTTATAGATTATACATACGTAATAACTATTTATTTTTGATTACATAGGAATTCCAAGAACAAATGGGTGACCCAACAGTCGTTAACACAATTTTAGAGATCGATGCATCTGATCCTAGCGTGGATAGTGTGACGCGCAACAAACTGAAGTCGCTAAGTCAACGTTGGAAAGCCATCTGGGACTGGGCTGAAGACAGGAAGAAGAAGTTGATGAGTTCTTTATCTGACTGGCAGAAGTTTAGAGATGAGGAATTGGTAGTACTAAATTGGCTTGGAGCAAAGGAAAAGGCTTTGAAAGAAATCAATAAAACTGATTTGATGGACGAGCAAGCCGCGAACAAAAGTGCCCAAGAACTTGAGGTTAGTGAAACCAGTACTGATAAACAGGTAAATTATACACCGTGAAAAGATGAAAAAGCTTACTGACGTTTCGGACGCAAGTCCTTCGTCGGAATAAGAGAGAAAGAGGTGGTAGAAAGGAGTGTATATATGATAGAATAAGACAAAAGAAACCAATGAGAACAAGGTAGGCAAGGAAACAAAAACAAACAATCAAAAAGACAAAAGAAAGGGTTAGTTGAAAACAAAGCATTCATTAACCCCGTTGGGACTAAGAGTGCCCATATCGTTTTGAGAGGTCTATTTGTTGCTTGGGATGGAAATGAAGGAGGTTTTGTCACATTGCTGGCTGAGAATTTTTTGACTTTGGTACGATTAACGCCAAAGTTCATTTTTCATGCCATGCATTAAAAAGTTCTTTATTCATTTTTCTAATCTTTCAATTATCTACTTTATGCTTGCACTTAGTCCTGTCAGCGCGTGTTCAAGCCCAGTAAAGGCGCCCGCTCGAAACTCATCAAACGCTTTTTGCCTAACCGGTTACTTGTTCGGTTATATTTAGAGAATTCAAAAGGAGCTTGATGATGAAGAACACAGACTGGATTATCTTCATGAATGTGGCGAGAAACTCAAACGAGAAGCTGGTAAAGACAAGGAAGCCATCAAGGACATTGACAAACAGCTAAAAGACTTTGATGATTGCTGGAATGATATCGTGAAGCAAGTGATCGATGGGAAAGAAAAGGTTGGTTTTATCGAGACCTTTTATTTAAGCCAAATCGTTTGTATGTTTTAAGCCCCTTGTCTCTCCGTTGTGTAATATTGTTCTGTTTTAAGGTGGCTGCTTACAATGAATAAAAAATAAATCCACTTCGCGCAGCCATGTTGGATGAACGAAACCAAAGATTTTTCTTAAGTCTCATTTGTTATAGTCTGCTTTGCTATATAATCCAACATGGGTACCGTGTCTTTTGTTATTTCATTCTCTTGGGGAATGATTGCAAACCAGCATTTTGGGGTTCAAAAATTGTGATTCAAAAACTTGAATATATTTTTTGCTATAGTACTGAGGCAGCCACCTTAACACAACGCTTGAATCAGTGAATCAGTGTGTAACGTTTTTTAATGAGCTCTATAAAGATACATGTTTTCGTTTCCTTACATTAAGCAAACGATTTTCAAATTTATGGTTCTCGATCCTCTTTGTTTCCATGATCTCTAATGATCTGTGGCAACTACAGAAGAAAAATAAAGACATCTTGTTTAAAGTAGACAGAGCTTACCTCGACTAAATTTCTAAAAATCCTACGTATTGAAATTGATGAAAAGGCTCCACATTTGGAAAGATTATTTTGAACATAAAAGAATAAAAGACATCGTAGATGAAGTGATAGTACCGTGAACCATAAAATTCTACACCATTTCAACAATAAATGTCATGTTATTCTTTGTTGTTCATGGTGTACCACACAGGTCTATACTTGGTCCACTAATTTTGCATTTCAAACTAAATAACAATCACTCTCCGAAAATATATACGACCTTTTCAATGTGGTTTGTTGTTTTCAGGTCAATAATGCAAGCAATAAAATCAAAGAAATGAAAACCGAAATGAAGGAAGTGAATGAATGGATGGATGAAGCCAAAAGCCTAATTGAGGACGTATCTGACGAAATGTCACCAGAAGACGTGGACAAACTCAAGGACAAGGTCGAAGTAAGTAAACATCGTATCCTAACCATGCTAAAGATTTCAAATAAAAACAGATTGTTTGCTTGTGTTTAACAGTTAAAATGCGACGAGCGCCCGCAGATTCAAGTTCGTGTCCAGCGGGCCAAACGTCTATCCAACGATATCATGCCATTGTTGGATCCCGAGTCTTCAAAAAAGCTAGAAAAGGAGGTGGAAGTTTTCGAAGAAAAATGGAAAGACACCAATGCTGCTCTGGAGGGCTTTAGCGACAAGGGATACTCGGACTCAACGAGTGATTGCTGCCTTATGAGAGTGATCAAGAGAAAATTCAAATCAACTAATAACTAGGAATTATTTAAGAAAACTAGAAATTAATACTCAAACATAAGGTTAAGAACCATTGTCTAAATATATATATTAAATCAAGCTAAGTTGCTTTTCGTTTTGGGGTCCCGAGAAAAGAATGGAAGGAAAGTTACTCCGCTGCATGGAATACAAGAACCGCCATTACACATCCATAAATTCGATTTGGGTTAAAGTCACTATAGAAGATTTGCATCATAACGTGATAGCAGCCATCAAGGAGACAAAACATCAAAGTATTATATTTTCCCAATGGGAAACTTAATCATTTCTCGTATAAACCAAATTAGACCATATTTAATTCTTCCCGACTCCTGTCATGGCTGCCGTGGTGCAAAGACTCCTATGGGCGTTCTTTTATGAACCTCGGGAAGAGAAACTTCATAATTCCATTTCACTACTGAGTGACGATGGCTCTGCAGAGAACTGTGGGGGAAACAAATATGTGCATTGTTACCGCTCATATAAATACTTATTTACGGTTTAAAACAACCGTGTAACAACCATACCTTTCTTAAGTGCAATGCTCCGGAATATTCCATATATTTCTTGATTAAATAAATCACATTCTCCTGCTGTAAAACCTCTCAAAATTAAACTTAAAGACAGTAATTCGAAATGTACGTACCATGGATAGATTTGGTAAATGTCCTCTGAAAGCCAGTAATTTCAGCAAAACGTTTGATATGTGATAGAAGCGGCCATCTTGAATCAAAACTAAACTTCCAAGTATGGTGTCAAAACACCCTATAGTAATTTGCATATTTAAATATCCAGAGCATACGTTAAAACAATAATAATATTAACCCCTAATGAGTTTCTGTGCCAAATTTGTAATCGTGTTCAAAAGTAAATAAAAGTTTCATATGCTACATATAATAACTAAAGGAAAGAATACAGCGAATAAAGATTATTATCATGCGTTGCTATGAAATTTTTTTCGACCAATTATTCCTCTTTAAATATAAAACTGTCGTCTCAGTTTTACTAAATTTGAGTTTTTCAGTTTTGTAGCCCGTCAAGCTGGCTGCGCACGAAACTTAGAGAAAACGGTCTATTCCAAATTACCGCTGTGATGCTTGATTACAGGCTCATTTACACAGGGTCAGTCTCGATTTTGGGCAGAATATTCGAGTGTTCTAGTAAAGGTCCGTGGAATTTAAAGATGTGTGCATTTTTTACCTTACCGTTGGTATTTGTGAATATTTAGACACCGATACGAGGCTAACCCTGTGCAAATGAGTCTGTAATCAAGGAACACAGCGGTAATTTGGAACTCGAAACTGGTCTATTGATATACACTCGATACGCATACTTTGCTTTTTATTACCGCTGGTCATGCGTTCTATAATAAGGTAAAAAAGAATGAGCTCTTAACAATAAAGATGCAATTCAATGTATAGTTATTCACTTGGTATCATAAAGTATAGAGCGCATGCAGTATGCGGTAAAACCATGTTTCTGGTTTACAACAGCCCTGGGTGTTTTTATTCATAACATGTAGATAAGGAATGGGAAATCAGAGCACGTTCAAACCTGTCTTGCTTGAGAGTGGGTGTGTGGATCGCCAAGCCTTTCTGACGCACGGTGACTAGAACCAAGTGCATTGGAAAAGACTTGTTCCTTTGTATATATTTATTCCTTAATGCCCAGGGCATAAATTACCAATTTAAATGGTTTTTGAACGCTTTAGATAAGCTAAGATTTCTTGCCTGCGTATCCACATGGCATTCAAGTAGACTGAATGTTTGACCGTAAAGGCCATACCACGATTTTATCTCCAGAACCGGTGCACCAGCAAACTTGTCGACTTGCCACAGTTGAACTTGCACAGCCATCTTGAGAGGTAGCCCTACCATTCACCATTTTCTAATATATATTTAGGCACTGCCTAAAAGCGGAGCTTCCGATACGGAAGTCACAGGGAGAACAATTTGAATGAAACTGAAAGTTGAAAATAAGATAGGGGGAAAAATCTTCAATTATTTTTTATTCGAGATGAAGATAATTTCTCCCATAATAAAAACCATGCAGTGAAATCAAATCGAAATGCGCTACATTGTTTTTTTGTTGCTTTGTTTAGCGCGAGTACATACTCTCACACTTAGCTAGGAATTTTGTACACAACTCACCACCACCCCCAGGGGCTAGTTTGGCTCTTGGAAGATTTTTCGATAAATTTTTCCAAAAAAAACCGACATTTTTAGGCTTTGAATCTCTTTTACTTAAAAAAAAAACGAAAGATAACTACAGATAATCCAATACAATATCAAGTTCAGTGAAATTTACCTCGGATGTCTTTCATTGAAATCGAAAATCTGGAGATTTAGGACAAATCAAGACAAAAAAAAACAGACTTGGAGCAAAATATAAGCTTACTTTAAACAATTACGTCTTTTACAAAACGAGACGTTTTACATTCAGTTAAACTTGACAAGAACAACTGAGACAAAATAGAAAATAAAAGCAATGCAAAAAGGCAATGCAAAATGACGAATTTCTTTGTCAGTAAATTGGCGTTTGTAAATGTTTTTGAATATTTTTTACGGCTTTTTTAAGTGAAAGTCTAGGTCTTTCTACAACAACATCTCTCAACAACACAAATTTAAGCTCATTTTTATAATCAGACTTGCTCGAATAGCTTAATAAACAGTTGAATATTTGGTCAGTGTAAATATATATTTCATTCAATACTTAAATTATCTGTAGAAATAAAAGTATTAAATGAAAGTCTTCGTTGTTTTGAAGATGGGAACCCGCGATAGGAGGCGAATCTTTCTTGAACGAAAAACATACGATAGTTGGTTAAAAACAACGTTTTACAACGTTAACCGAATTGCTAAAGATTTACAAAGCTAAATAAAGGACGAATATTTGTTGTAATATGCTCTTCATGTTATATTTACTCCAACATTAAAATAAATTATGCTTATCTACAGAAATATTAAAAGTTTTGAGGGAAAGTCTTTGCGAATGATTTGTCGATTCGTCGAGAAAAAATGCTTGTCAAAAAATAATAAACGATTGTTTGCTAAACCACACACCTGAATTCTTGAAGAACACTTCTTAATCCATCTTTGAATACATGAAAGTTTTTTAATTGTCTTTGGTCTATAACTTGCCTTAAAGCGATTTTTTTCTGTGCATTTGAGAGTCGCCTTAGCTAGTAGTTCTGCTTCAAATTTCTTTGTCTTTCACGCTCATTTTCTCTTCGTTCATTCGTGAAGTTTTGACTCAAATTCCTTTGTATTTCACGTTCATTTTCTCTTTGTTCATACGTCAAGTTTTGCCTCATATTTCTTTTTCTTTCACGATCATATTCTCCTTGTTTATAATCGAAGTCCCGCCTGGATTTGCGTTCTCTATCTCTCTCTCTGCTTGCCGCTTTTCTTTGGTGAGTCCTTTGTCTTTGCCTTCCTTTTTCACGCCACCAGAGTTTTTCCTCTTTCCAAAAAACTCTTGATTCTGGCCTTTCTTTTTTGGCTTCATTCTCCTCTGAGCTTTCTTTCGACATATCGATTTCGGAAAGGGGTTCCATCGTAAATAGAGTAAATATAAATATAAGCTTGTGTTGTTATCTTTCGGTATTTCTATACGTGTGTAAAACGTTTTTTTACAAAAGTTTAATAGCCGGATTTACCTTTCTTTATGTGTACCCGGATGTTGCAACGCGTCGATATTCCCGCCAAAAAAAATCTAACCAGCCAATCGGAATGCTTGTGTACACGCCCGGACGGACGGACGGACGGACGGACGGACGGACGGACGTACGGACGGAAGTGACGTCAGCCAATCCATGAAAAATCAACTCGATAGTTTACCATTTTTTCTTAGGTATGGTGCTCCGCTCGCGCGGGCCAAAGGCCCGCTCGGGAGCTCCGCTATGAGATTTAAACTTGAGAATATATTGGAAGCGACTCATTTGGGACATGAGGTAGATAAAAGTTGGATCGCTAAGACTTGCCCAAAACACTATTTTGGCAAGGGGTTTGCAATAAAACGCGACCTTTTTTCTGAGGACTGTTCAAATAATTGTAAATATCCCTTACTTCCCATAATTTTAGCTTGAAATATCGTGACCCCTCCCCCCCCCTCCCCTAATCCCATCCCACCCCACACCCTCATGTTTGATAGTTAGAACCTATCAAGTGTCGTTATATACTTGAATTTGTTTATGAGTTAGTTTTTGAAGAGCTCCGAAGTAAAGTATAATGATAAGAAAATATTTTATCCCTCCTTAAAAAACTTGTCCTCCACCGTTATCGAGATTCATAATTTCCATGTCAACCATCAGTCACCGTAAAGGGCTCTTGAACCTTGAGGTTCGCTCCACGCGTACTAGGTAACACTACATACTACACTGTCATATTTGACAACACGCAACGCTTAACTCAAATTGTTTTTAACGGAAGGAGGATGTCATGTACAACCTGAGAACACAGGAAAAAACCCTCGTAGTAAGGGAGAAAACAACACATACTTAAACGAACTCAAAGTGAAACTCAAACTCATGATTGAATTGCAAATATTATCACTCTTTTTGCTATTCATTCAGAATTTGCGGCAATTTCATTTTTAAAAATAGAAAAGGCTTTTAAGATATAAGATTTAAATCAATAGTTTTATGAACTTACACACACTTAGTTAACTAAACAAACCATAGTTTATTGACACAACGTGTTAAAACGCAATGGGATGTTTGTTGGTAGCCTAATTGGTGGTATAGTGAAGGGATATAATTTTGTTAATTAATTAAAATGTTATCAATATTAAATAATACAACAATTAGTTTGATGGAAGTGTCTGTTCAGCATCCATTGTTCGCAGCAGTAAAACAGCGGTTGGTATATGTGGTTGGAGGTTGTGGGGATGGAGGCAAGTTTTTGATGAATGAAAATATTTGTTCTTACCAAGTTTATAGAAAATAAATATTCTGTAGAAAATTGGTGATATTTTCAGACCGACGTATATGAGTAAGTCATTTTTTTATTGACATCTATGAAGCGTGGCTCCCTAATGATAGTTAGTTACATAGTGACTGAACAATTATCAGAAATGAGCTAAAATATGGGCGGAAAACGAGTCTGAAATTCGTGTTTAATATAAAAAGCTGCTCTCTTTATTTCGCTGCATTTTAATGTCAACGTTACGTAATACCAATGGCGCGCATGTGTCTACTATGAAGCTGCATATTCAGAACCATCTTAACATTTAAATTGTTTAGCTTGAGCACAATTGGGTATCTAAACAAAATTCGACGAGAAAATAATTTTCACTGTTTGTACAAGAGGTATATCAAGATATGAAGTTACAAAGAAGGCAAACAAACTACCCCATGTTTCAATTCATAATATGGAAGATTTTGATACCGAAACAGCTGACGTAGCTAACGACAGCTCCGAAAGTGTTCGAGCGAAAGGCGTCTGTTGATGTTGAAAGAAAATGTCGCTCTAAACACAATTAAATTTCATCGTATTTTAAAACAAAATTTCAGTCGCCTTACGCGCGTATCCATTAAAGACTGATTTTTATATATCATTTAAAACTGTTCTAGCTTAGTGAATAGCATAAATTCCAAGCTTACTTGGAATCATGGATTTCCTTAGAAGCCTGCAGAGTCTTTCAAAATAGACATATGATCGTGATTTTAGACTCATCAGTACAAAACTAAATAACACTCATGGCAATGTTTAAAAATTAAAAGATTACTGAACTTCGCAGCGAACGTTACGAAATTTTCGGTTCTGCAAGCTCCTAATAAAACCAACTCATGTTCACCGACCTGCGAACTTATAATAAGCTTTTGGAACTCAAAAATCAAGTTTTCGACTTCGTTAGATTTATTTTCTATCGCCAACCGTTTTTTAACTTCCCATTTTAACCCTTCTGTATCCAAGACTGAAAACAGGAATACACTAAATACTTGTGACCACCACACCGCTCGACGACGGCATATTGAAATACGCAATGAAAACTAAGTCCACACCACACCAGTGATGTGTTTATGTCAAGGGTTAAAAAAGTCCTATGGTAGCCTGCGTGCGTGGCAGGTGTTCTCGATGGATGGGGACCGAGAGAAAATAGTGGAAAAGAGGAGGGAACGCCTGCCAGCACTCATTGTTATTTTCAAATACTCCCCCTAATTAGTTATGCATGATCACTCACGCAGTTATCAAAAATGCACCAATCGAATTGCACTCAAAAATTTAACGGGAGTGAAATTTGCCTTCCGATATAAACATTCGCCACATGTTGACTTCTTGCTTGTCAAATTCACAGACATGTCTGACTTTTACAGTGCGAATCGAAAAACCGTGGGCACCTAGAAATGTAGCCATTCAGAAGCGTTATTTTTATCTTTTTATCCGTTATCTTGTGGTTAGAAAGTCAATTCTGATTGGCCAAAGAAGAATAAAACTTTCCTAAAATCAGTTCTAGGTGCCCAAGGTTTTTCGATTCGCACTGTAAAGCATGTCCGATCTTTGTGATCCTCAAAAATAATGATGATTGTCCCACTGTAATTTTAACGTCAAATTTGGTATATCCGGAAAGAAGGGCTCCTTGTCATCTGAAAATTTATTCAGACCATCTAAACGCAAAGATTATTATGCCGTTATTTTGGCATACAGTTGTTGAGAGGTCGAAATTTGCATAGAGAAATCGATGGCAAACAATCTGATCAAGTTTTGTAATCCTTGTGGAACGGAAATTAGGAATTTGGTAACCTCTTACAGATTTCTCAAATGTGCAGTCTAGAATATGACAGCGTCAATCATGCGTAAACAACACGTTGTCATGCTGTCGAAGTCTGAACCAATCAAGATCCCTATTGTATATATTGCAATGCATACTGGGTACTAGTCCTCCATTTTGTCGCGGTTGAATCACAAAAACAAACAAACAAACAAAAAACAACAACAAAACAAAAACGAAGCCGGCATTTTACGACTAGACTGCAATAGGTATTCCATTAATAATAGTACATTACTTGATACATAAATCACTTTCAAAAGGGAACCTTATTTTTGTCCAGGAGTAATACAGGGCGTACACGTGTTGGGCACGATTCTGTTTTTTTTCATGATCTTGCAAACCAGCGGTAGATTGCCTGTGGTAAGCTAACGTACGATAACATTTTGACGTCAACTTTGATCAAAAACTTATGTCTTATTTTCGCCGTCCTTAAGGGCGCTTTTAGAAAAAAAAACGGGAACAAAAAAAAAAAAAAAAAAAACTATCTTCCGAATTCAATTTCTTTGTTTGTGCATAATCACTCATTATCTTATATTATAAAATAACTGTTATGAATGTCGCGTTCTGATTGGTTTGGAGCGCGTGCTTTATGAAAGCACATTGCACGCGCGCGCATGCACTTTCAGTTGCGTCAGTCCTATTTAAAAAATGGTTTTTGTAACTTGTATTTTATAAAAGAAATAACAAACTTGCTCATAAAGCACTTGGGGATTGGCAGAACACTCGAGAAGTGTCCAAAAGCACTCCGCTTTGCGTCGTGCTTCTCCTAACACTTCTCTTCTGTACTACCAGCCCCCGCGTGCTTTATGACAGCACACAGCACGCGCGCGCTTTTTCTATTTCTTCATTTATAATATAATGCTACCATGTCCATTGGTATCATCGCCTTGTGAATGTGCAAAACAACTTTGGAAACTGGAGCAATCCCTATTTCAATCCAATCCATCGCCATTTTCTATGCTGCGATCATTGGAAAAAATTGCCTATACATTTGGAATATTTCCTCTTTTAGGTCTTTTTTCTCTCTTTCCAAAGCAAAATATTGTTCTTAAAAGTAAAGTTATATACCACAAGTAAACTGCGCGACACTGCAACATCCTAAATGACCCGTAAATCTTCTGTTCTTCGCGAACTACTGTAGTTAGCGTGGTACGAAATATAAGAAATTATAAGAGGCGAATGTATAGGCCAACAGATAGTATGAGTTTATAAAATCAGCAAAAATACGTTTCTAAATTTCAACAAATTCCTATGAATTATATACCAAAATGTTCTGGAAAGGCGGGGGTTTTCAAATCCACTTCTGTTTTTTTTTGACAGGTTCTGTTTTAGTCCAAGGAGAGACGATTTTTTAGCTTGATCCCGGTTATATCATGCACTTTCTCTTGTAAAAAGTAGGGTGTTTTGTTTCAATAGAATTCAATCTAAACCATATAATACAGTCCGTGAATAGTTGAATTAACTGTAATCTATTTCTGTTTTTTGCCTAGATAGCCATTATTTTGAGAAAGGTCCAAAAACCGTGTTTTTGAGACATAATTTTTATGGGTTCACATGAGGGGGCAAGAGCTTGAAATCGTAGCTGACCGAATGTTAACAGATTTTTTCTGATGATTTTATTTTACTTTTTAAATTCTACAAGATTTTCGTCGACAAATAATGCGTACTTGACTGTAACGATCTTCTACCGCACACATTTTTGACAGAAAGTTCTAGCTTTCTTCTATGATGCTAATGATGGAATTTAAAATCTTTTACATTCTTTATAATTAACAGTATTTTTATTTTTATAGTTAAGAGGTTGATTCTTAATGGAGATTTCTAAACTGGTACGTCAACAAGTATTTTATGCAGGTCGTATCTTCATCTCGGCTCTCTTAACAGAGTAGTTATTTTTTTTCCAGTGATACCAGATGACACCATCACTTCTAACTTTTCCTGGGTGATACAGGCCGTTCAGGTTAGAGTTGTGACAGCTCTCGTACCACCAGCCACCTTTGTAATTCACTGCACAGTTTCCACTATAAGAATCATTGTCACGATCTTTGGTGGTGAAAGACATACCACGATGGAGGAATAGCGAGTCACCAGCAGTGCCTACGAGTCAAAACGATAATTACATAAAAAGATGTTAAAGTCAATTACATGTATTTTTATTGGCGCCAAAGGTGTTGCGCGAGGATCTCTGTACGAATTTACAAGTAAAACAGAAGAAAGGGAACTGGGTATTACTTTCCTATCCTTATTGGACAATAATCGTGCAAACATTCTATGACTTTGTCAAGAGAAACAAACTTTCAAACGCTTTTCCTTTCTTTTTTTGTTGTTGATAAAAGTGAGCACTAGGTTATTTACCTCACCTGAATAACTTCCAAGACTCAGTTGGTACTTGTTTCTTTCACTAGTCACAGCAAAGTAGTCGTACTCAGCATACGCACTTTTCCCCTTGATGTCTTGTAGGTCAACACGAAGACGATTACGAGCCTGATGGGTTAACCGGTTGATTTTATCCAGTCCCAACCAGAACTCACCTTTCAGGTCACCAAAACCGTTCTTGTAGTCAGCCCAACCTCGATAGAAGTCAACTGAACCGTCTTGTCTCTTTTGGAAGACTGTCCATCCACCTCCACTCGTCTTCTGGTCACAGTAAACCTATGAATCGAAATATCACACTGAATCGAACAAACTATTTTTAAAAATCTATTTAGAAACTCAAGATATTTGAATGCAACTCTTCCACATTTACACCAAAAAAAGAAATATTTTTTTTAATTGTCAAAAAAAAGTATCCGATTTTGTAAAGTTAATTTACCTTGAATGGCCCTTTGCCGTCACCAGGATTGACTGTGTAAACACCACTTTTTTTGCCACCTCTTCTAAGAACTTCAGCACAATTTTTGGGTACTGAAAATAAACGAATTGTGCTAATTTCTAGCGTTGAGTTTGTATACTGCAATTTCATTCGACGATAAAGTTCAATGAAACGGAACATATAATAGCAATGACACATGATTTAACAATTGTTAACAACACCTCCATTCATACTAGAACCAGTTTTGTTTAACGATGCTCCCAATTTTTCCATGATGACATTCAATTTCTCTTCGATGGCTTTCAGGGCACCGGAAAACTGCTTGGAAGTAGCCGCACCTCCAAAATATTGGTATTGATATTGGTATACGATGCCATGAGTTTTGGTTTTGGGGACTTGTTTTCCTTCACTGACAAAAAACAGGCCGATGAAAATCAGCACAGATATCAACAATTTCATTTTAAGAATCTTCGACACTCGCGTTCACTCAACCAGGACAGCAGGTGTGGGTAAAACCAACTGAATCATACTGTGGAATACAGACAGCTAAAACTCAAACACGAAGTTTGGACATGTTATTGAATGAATTTTTCTTAAGTATTTTTAATTAGGTGGTTCAAATGTACTATTTGGTTCAAATACATAATATGGTAAAATATAAATAAAAACCTGAGAATATATTAGAAGCGCCTGATTTGGGAAGTTATCAAAAAGTTGGATCGCTGGATCTTGACCAAAACTATATTTTGAAGCGCACTGAAGTAAAAGAAGCGATTTGAATCTTAATTAGGTAGAAGGGTGCCTAGTTCAGAAAGCTGGGCCAGTTTATATCCGTTTCCCCCCATACCTCTCACTATGCTTCTCTAGATCTTTTGTGACTTCTTGTGTGAAATATGAAATCATTATGTTGACCATCGGCAACAGCATTGGATAAAATTTGATCTTTGGATCTAGGAGTACGTTAATTTGGGAGAAAGATGCTATTCAGAAACTTGGGCAAGGAGACTTGTTATCCGAATGGCAATGAAAATTATTTTGAAGATTCTTCGTTTAGTCACTCACTCAATCAAACGACAACGATCTTTATTTGAATACGGTAGCTATGCCAAAATCATTGAAATTATTTTCAGGTAGGCCATGTTATAATATCACGTAAAGAATAAGCTTTAGAAAACCCTTTAGGTTTGTTTTTCAAACTATCAATGGCTTTAGCAGATTTAACATCGTTAGGTGAAGAGTTCCAGGCCTGCACCATATTAGACAGTCTCCTATAGACAGCTCATGATTTTGAATGAGTTTGATTCTAAAGAGCTCATAAGTACAGAAAATAGATTCTTTTATTAGGACATAAAAGCGGAAAAACGGAACACGAAGTTTTAACATGTTTTTTTTTGTAGAATCTAGCCTACAGCTCACCGCATTGTGTGGTGATCCCTGCTGTGACGGATCTATATTGATGAAACATCTCGTGTTTTGCTTCACAAACAATACGATGTGTCTCATGCATTATCACAATGAATCAGTGGTAGAAGATAAAAAATTGGACGCAAAATTTTTAATCCAATATCATGTATTTATAAACTTATACTCATTTCCGTTTAAAGATTTCTGTGTGACAAGTCATGTCTACTAGTTTGTTCTCAACATCAAGCGCGGGATAAAGTAGGTAAAAAAGAAGCAAGCCAGCATTTGAGTCCTAAACGTGGGTCACGGTTGTTTCTATGATAATTGTGGCAAAGTGGGGATCTTTTAGATTGTCTGACCGTAATTACAACAGCTATAAAATGACGATCGAATTGGTAGGAAGTCATTTTGAGGAGTACGAATTCTTTTTAAAGAATAAAAAATAAAAAATAAAAGGGAACAATAAAGAAATTAAAAAGAAAAGGAAACTAACATTTGATATTTATTCAAGCTTTATATGAAAGTTTAAATAAACATTTTCATTTGAATCTAATTCTTAACATGTTACGTTTTCCGTCGACTATTAATTACCTTTTGAGGGAGGGAGGAGGGGGAGGGGGGGGGAGGGGTGGGGGGTCGTGCCACCCGTTACATTTTCCTGCCCCACCCCACCCCCACAAAAATATATTTACTATATTTAGTGAAAAGTATTCTATTTCTAACTAACCGACACACTTTCATTTATACTCAATAAAAAAACCCGGTTGAATCCGAATTACAAAGGTGTTTTTCTTTGTTTTTCAAACTATCAATGGCTTTAGCAGATTTAACATCGCTAGGTAAAGAGTTCCAGGCCTGCACCATATTAGACAGTCTCCTATAGACACCTCATGATTTTGAATGAGTTTGATTCTAAAGAGCTCATAAGTACAGAAAATAGATTCTTTTATTAGGACATAAAAGCGGAAAAACGGAACACGAAGTTTTAACATGTTTTTTTTTGTAGAATCCAGCCTACAGCTCACCGCATTGTGTGGTGATCCCTGCTGTGACGGATCTATATTGATGAAACATATCATGTTTTGCTTCACAAACAATACGATGTGTCTCATGCATTATCACAACGAATCAGTAGTAGAAGATAAAAAATTGGACGCAAAATTTTTAATCCAATATCATGTATTTATAAACTTATACTCATTTCCGTTTAAAGATTTCTGTGTGACAAGTCATGTCTACTAGTTTGTTCTCAACATCAAGCGCGGGATAAAGTAGGTAAAAAAGAAGCAAGCCAGCATTTGAGTCCTAAACGTGGGTCACGGTTGTTTCTATGATAATTGTGGCAAAGGGGGGATCTTTTAGATTGTCTGACCGTAATTACAACAGCCATAAAATGACGATTGAATTGGTAGGAAGTCATTTTGAGGAGTACGAATTTTTTTTAAAGAATAAAAATAAATAAATAAAATGGAACAATATAGAAATTAAAAAGAAAAGGAAACTAACATTTGATATTTATTCAAGCTTTATATGAAAGTTTAAATAAGCATTTTCATTTGAATCTAATTCTTAACATGTTACGTTTTCCGTCGACTATTAATTACCTTTTGAGGGAGGGAGGAGGGGGAGGGGGGGGGGGGGGGGGTTCGTGCCACCCGTTATATTTTCCTCCCCCACCCCACCCCCACAAAAGATATATTTACTATATTTAGTGAAAAGTATTCTATTTCTAACTAACCGACACACTTTCATTTATACTCAATAAAAAAACCCGGTTGAATCCGAATTACAAAGGTGTTTTTCTTTGTTTGAAATCTTACTCGTGTTTAGCTAGGTAAAGACGATTCTTTAAAGCCTGGTTTTCACTAGCGACGGAAGCAGAAGCGGAAGCAGAAGCCTAAGACGTCTTATGTTCCTGTGAAAATCAAAAAAACGGAGACGTAAGCAGAAGCAGAAGGAACGGAAGGTTTCCTTTTTCTTATGCTGCCTTATGCTTTTGCTTCCGTCCTTACCTCACTAAAGAAAACCAGATTCTTATGCTTCCGTCGCTAATATACAAAAGCACAAGGTGGTAAGCCAATCAAATTCTCGTACCCAGTCCCCTGCACGGGAAACTTTCTTTTGTTTCTCTTACGCTTCCGTCACATTCATTTACACTAGAACATAACGATCTTATGCTAATGCTCATGCTTATGCCTCTGCTTCCGTTGCTTATGTCGCTATTGAAAACCAGCCTTAATAACTTGAAGAAATATTTATATGTGCGTTATCATCCACATGAATTACTTAGCAAACCTTTTTCACATATCCATATATATCGTCAATAGCTCTGTGTCTGTAACCGTCTCTCGTCCACACAACGCGTTTTCGAATCGTTTGATCGTCCGTCCATACGTATCCGTTTTCGAAAAGTTCAGTTTCAAATGGAGTCTTCATCGGATACCTGTGAACGAAGGACACAATCTGCAAAGAAAACAATCCGCGGTTTTCAAAAATATCCGACTTCTTGTGGCCGACGGGACATAAAGCTACTGCAATACTGCTGCACGACCAAAGTAAGCATAGAGATTTATACGTGCATGAAGTTACTATCTCCTCACCTCTCTTCCCCTCCACTCCCCTAGTCCGTCATTTTTGTTCGTGACGGCTTGTGTTGAATATGAAATCGGTTGACAAACAGTATGAGAGTGAAATCAATTTGTAAATAAGAGATAAATCCCGTGTTCAATGAGGTTTTTTTAACTGCGAAAAGCAATTAAAAATATTGAAGACTCCCTGTTAAGATATCTTGTGATTTTGGATTGAATTCAGTCTAAAAAGCTGACAAATAAAAACGAAGTTTGACGTGTTGTTTTTGTCCCTACAGCACACCCCTCGGTAGTCCCGGTTATGACTCATGATCTATTAACTAATAGAAAGATAATATGAACTAACATAGTTCATTTTCTTATGCTAACTGACTGAAATACTTATTTATATTTTGCTGTACAAACAATACAGTGGATCTCATCACAATAAATCGGTCTTGGAAGAAAAACAAGAACAAAATGTTCACGCGAATAATCGTTGTCGTGACAAAGCATGTATAGCATACAAGAAAGGCATTTTTTGGCCGGGAAGATGGTCGACCTTTCGTTCGATCAGAAAATGACGAAAGTGCTGCTAAAATTATGTATTAAAGTACTGCCGATATTTACTCTATAAACATGTTTGTGTCGATTAATTACTAAGTTACACTGAAATTTGGTCAGTACGCACTTAGGTAATGAAGTTAGTCATGATTCAGGGTATATTTGGGCTATTTTAGCCATACAAATCTGCACGCGACGTCATATCACTTAAAATTAAGTTATTTGATAAACAGCAAAATATCTAAAATCCACGAAGAGCTTTTGATGCCATTTTATCTATGGATATATTCATAAACAAGGCTTCGACCTGTCATGACCCTGCGACCATTAATGAGCTGGCTCTATAGTTTTAGTACTTGGACGTCGCTTGGGATCCCTGTGTTTCTCGGACCACAATATTCTATGGAGAAAAGGTGAGCATAAAAACCTAGGAATGATATCTAAGGATAAAGGTTCGGTGGTGTGGGTATGATACACAGTTGAACTTAGGCAATGATCGCCGAGAGCTCCTGATTTATGGGTTGAAAGGGGAGGACAGGGCTATTTGGAATGTCAGTGTTGAAACAAGTTTGGGTAGGAAGCCCTTAAAATTTTTTTGGTAACTCTGACCCCCCTGAATTTTACGCACCTCGTTTACGGTGATCGTGAAACGTCAGTTAAACGTCAGCCGAGCAAAAAATTCTTCAGATCTAAAGAAAAAGAAAATTAATCGCAAAAAAAAAAACCTTCAAATAAGAAGATACGTGGAGACAAGTGAAGCGAAATGTAGGAAATGAAGGATGATTACGTTATAATGTCTTACGGATTGCTAGGGGGAAACTGATGCTTAATCTGTTTAGTATCTACATGATCGTTTACCGGGACATGCACTTACCTGTTCAATTTATTGATTTGGGTCAGCGGTCAAACACTCACAAGCATTCAATCGACGTTGCAAGGTATAAGACAAAAATATATTTTTTTAAATTACCCTAAGAGCCTCGAATGATTACTTTGTGAACCGGTGAATGGACCGATGAGGGAACCAATATGGAAAGTGAGCATTTTACAATAACTTACAAATTTCTCGCGCGCTGATTGGTAATTTATATCATTAAAATATAAGAGGACAGAGAGAGGTGAAGCTGAAGTTGAAGTCAACGAGAGAGCGCTCTTTCCAATGGTTGTTTTGGTCGTTAAAAATGAGAAGTTTTTATCGTTTTTGTTATTGTAAAAAAACACTACTTTGACAATGTGATGACGCAGTTTATCATCAATAAGAGGACAGACACACAAAAAAAACTGATGTCTATTTGTTAAATTGACATTCAGTTTTTTCATTATTTTCTTTCTAATAACTTTGATAGGTGTACAGTCTTGTGCCGGACGCCATATATGAGGGTATAATCCATTTCCGTTCCGTGAATAATTGAATTCTTTAAGATGTAAAATGAATTAAAGCCAAGAGATGTTTTATCTTCCATTTACGCAATTCATTTATATACAAATGTTAGTATACCATTTCAGCATTGAAACTTATACTAAACGTATAGATGGTAAGACTATAAACTCCTTCTCTAGTGCTCGTACCCCTTAGTCACACCCTTTAGTATTTTAACCCGCGTGAAGATGGGTGATGGGGGATAGTATACATAAGTAAAAGTGAATCGACGTGTCCCAGCTTTAGAGTCGTTTTAATCCTGGGCCGAAAAAATGTCAAAATAGCTCTAATCGATTAATATTTTTTCAATTTCCCTGGCTTTTATACGCTAACAGTTAGTTCGTGTATGCGTATCTGCATAGCAGGGACTTTCCCCAAAATAACTCCCTCTGAATCAAACTTCGAGACCCTGTTATTCCGCAGTGGCACTCGCAATGCCTGTCGCTTTTTGTATTAATCTTTGTCTCACATTTGAGTATAGATAGCCGAGAGGTACGTGCTCGCTTTTTCAATCCACTACTAAGAAATGACAATGGAAGCATTTTAAACTTTTACAATGTTTTATTGTTCTATAATTCTACTTGTAACACATGTTTTTGGTCTGATATTCCTGTTTCAAGAGAAGTTCACGTATATTTATGCGCTTCCTTTATTCTTGATGCATTTTCCAAAATCAACGAAACACTGTGCCTTGGCCTTCCATCCGTCTGAGCTGCTTAAACACGTCTTCAGATCATCTCGGCACTTGACCTGTAAATAAATAAATCGGAGTCATAGATAAGCAAATATTTGGTTCCTCTTTAGGCTGTGATGCACTAGCTTATGAGCGTTGTCCACATTCTCGAACCTTCAAAATTAGACACCCTGCAAAACAATCTCTGGACTGATTTTGGACAAAGCACAGCTAACCCACATATCGACCCATTAAACACCCTCTGGTATGATCAAAGTCCAGGAAGTAAACTTACCAAGAAGGGGGGGACTGTGGGGATGAGTTGGGCCATGCAGCTCTTGTAGTCCTTCAAACATTGAAGTTTCCCTTTCTGTCCTTCCTTCATGCACTTATAAAGATCGATCTTACATTGCTGGAAGAAAAAGAGAACGGTTAGAATCAACAAAGTCAAAAGTATATTTGGGCAATTGTTAGTTGTGGGAATAAGAATTTTCTGTTGCGTGACCAACTGAGCTACTGAAACTGAGGTGTAGATTGCATTCAGTAAGCCTTATCACTTAGAACCAACGCTGTTAGATAAACTAAGTAGAAATTGATTGTGAATGATCTTGAATTCAAAAAATGACATGCATGTGAGTATTAATGTGAGAATTAATGTGTTTTCTTGTGCTTAGATATAGTTATTAAAGGTGAGTATTATGTTCGTCGAGCATATTATGCAGCTGGTTTGGGCGTCTAACTAGCAAACAGAAGGTCACTGGTTTGATTGTGAGGGGAAAAATGCTTGATGAAGTTTCAATGATGTTCAAATATGTTCACGTCAATCATGAATTAAATCCACTGTTTTCCAGGTTGAGATCTCGTGTTATTAGTCACTTGAATAGTGATGTGGTTCATTAGTAACGCATGAATTTAAAAGCATCAGTATAAAAATGATTGAGAAAAGAAATAATACTAATGAGAATGAAACATGGTCTAAAGTGAAGGAAAATATTAGGCTTAAATTGATATATCAAATATGTGTTTTTGTGCTTGGATGTACAATAAATATATTCTTACGAAATATGGATGGCGGGTGGGAGCTGGACCATCTTCCATGGCGTTCAGAACGAACTCGCCTGCATCGAATGCTGTGGGACTGGGTCCCTTGTTGATCAAACATTTTCCAAAATCCCTGAAGCAAACAGCCTTGTCAAGAATGCCGCTGGCTCCTGATACACAGCTCTTGAGTTCATCTTTGCAAGCGATCTTTTGGGGAATAAAATAAATATTCAGTTTTCTATAAATGTACATATTCTCAATTTTCATGGGATGAGAAGGTCTGGAAGATAGTTACAAATGAAAATTGGACATAATTTACTACTGAACAGACCACTGATCCATTACTGGAGAAAGACCCTCATTAGTACTCACATGCAGATATCGAAAATCTCACCACCACGAAGGGAGGGACGGTGGTGATTAGTACCGACATGCAGATATAGAAAAACTCATCACGAAGGGAGGGACGGTGAGATTGGTACCGACATGCAGATATAGAAAAATTAACTCACCACGAAGGGAGGGACGGTGGGGATGAGTGCGGACATGCAGATATAGAAAAATTAACTCACCACGAAGGGAGGGACGGTGGGGATGAGTACCAACATGCAGCTTTTGTAGTCCTTAAGACATTCCATTTTGCTTTTCTTCTTCAGTCTGATGCAGTCGTAAAGATCAATCTTGCATTGCTATTAAAAACGAGAAGTATTTAATAACAAGCTATAAAGATTGCTTATTATCTATAAGTACATCATAAAAACAATTGAATCCACTTCTATATTTATTGATTTATTCTAATGCACCGTAGGCAGCGCAGTCCGCAATCAACTAATTAAGAAGACAATTTTTAACAGTTTTAAAAATTCTTGTTGGAAGAAAAAGAACTAAAAACGGATACCTCCTGATGCCTAGATGATCATCTTGTGCTGTGTTGTAGACTATTATTTTCCCTTCGCAAGAATTTTGGGTATTTAAAAAAAGGAAGGTTGATCAAATTCTCAGTGTGACACCTTGACGTGAAGTCTCATTTACCTCATAATATGACAAATGATAAAGCTAGCTTATTTTGCACGAGGATATTTGACTTATCTCATGGATAGGAAAAGACACTCACCACGTATGGGTGTCGGTCTGGCACAACGTCGTCCATCAGGAACGTAGATGACGAGGATGGCCCTCCATTTTTCAAACACTTGGCGAATTCAACAAAGCATTTGCCTTTGTTCACAAAACCAGTTGCTGTAGCCACGCAATTTTTGAGCTCGTCTTTACACTGGACCTTTGAACAACAATTGAAGAAAATATAACGAATGGATCGAGTTTGCAATTAAGTGTATTTAGCATGCAGCATGCTACGAACTGCGGTGTAGCAGCCCACCTGCGTTGTATTGGAGATTGGAGAGGATGAGTTGGCAACATTCGGAGGGGCAGCATTTTGGCACCAAAAGTTTGTTGAAAGTTACAGGAATTTATTCATTCAGGGATTTTATGTTATTTTCTCAAATTTCTTTCACATTTGTTTTTTCTTTTTGGCTCGATCAGTGCGAGTAAGAAAATCTAGGTTCGTCTATTTAAAATTACACCTGATTTCTCACTAACCTTTTTATGACTAGATAGGTCACTATGATGTGACTACATAATAACTAAAACAGAAGGTGTTGGTTTATGTGGTTGCTAAGGATTACTGACGAATAAAATGATTACTAAATTTAGGTTAAAATGAGCCAGCATTTGATGTATCGGTATGAGAATTGACATTACAGATAGAATGAAACTAATCTTTGTAACATGTACTTACCACGAAGGGGGGTACAGTAGGGACAAGTTGCTTCATACAGTTGTAGTAGGCCTTGAGGCATTCTGATTTGGACTGAGCTCCCTTTCTCATGCAGTCGTACAGATCAATCTTGCATTGCTAAAAGAAATCAGTAAAAGGATTCCCTGACCTGTAATTTACTTTAATTGCAATTATGATTATTTGCTATAATGTTAGAGCTAATAGGGAAAGACAGTGTTTTCCTACTAGCTTCTGACAACAGTACTTTAGCATCTACCTTTGTCATGCAAGTATCACGTAATTTAATCGTACATAGTTTAATTCGTTAAAATCTAATGAAGGCTGGTAACCACAGCCGAAACGTGAAAAACTAAAGAAAAAGCCAGAGACAAAATACCTCAAATATAGATATAACATCGGAAACCTGACTGAACGTATTCAAAGGTTATTTGAAAAAAAAAAGTAATGCTGTACATTTTTAAATGGAAAAAAAAGCTTTACAAATGAGCTAGAAAAAAAAAGCGGTGTTTTCGATTGAAAGATGAACCAAAAAAATTGTAAGAATGATATTTTCGATACAACTCTGGTGCCCTTGCCAATAGACTTGTTTTGTCCAGTTACTTAAGAGCGAACATTGATTTTTCAAGACCAAAAACCCCTACCACATATGGATGTCTGTCCGAATCATCTTCCATATCTTCCGTCAGATAAGCATCCAGTTCATGAGAGGCATAGATCTGAGCCACGAAGGCGAACAGTAAAATAACCGCAATAGAACGCTTCATGTTTGATTCAAGACTTGTACCTTCAAGCTACAACTTTAAAGATGTATCAGCTATCAAATTTTTAACTCTTTATATAGTATTTCAGACAATGGAATCATTTTGCAAACGTGGTTTTCAGCAAATATTGAAAAACCTGTGTTAGTCGTGGATTGTATCAGCGTATTGTACGGTTTCTTATGTACTTTATTTATTGTTAAGAAAAAAAGTATTATATGTTATCATGTCATGGACCATTTAGTATCCTGAAACACTCTTAAGAAAAAAGTCAATGATGAGACAAGATTTTGACAGTGTTTAGATATAACATTCAACTGGTAGAATAATAGGCTACAATAGGGAAAGACTGCTGAAGACTGTAATAAAAGAATAGTGCGGAATAGTATTTGTACAGAAGCACGATGGCTATTTTATTCTGGTGCATATTTTAGATATAATAGCAACTAAAAAACTGATTTGTCATCACTCATTTTTATATTTATCAAAAATTTCGAGTTTTATCAGTTTAAAGGAGGCTGGAAAGTGTTTTGTTGCCTTATCACATACACTCACAATTATTAACTTTTAACATAATGGCTATGATATGACAGCAAGTATAAACCGTCCGGAAGGCCAAAGACCATACCAAAGATCACAACGAACATGAAAAAAAAAAAAAAAAAAAAAAAGACTCAAGAAGTTGCTAAGACATGAACCTCGTTGTCTTAAAAGTGTTTGGTTAAAAAATCATAACTCAAGAAGCAAAACGTGGATTTTTTAAAAAACCGGATTATTAAAACTTTGTATCGTAATCTTCTTTTCGACGAAAACAGAAAAAAAAAATATGCAAGAGAGAATTCGTGAAAATTTGGAATAGCTTATTCTCTTACATAATTTTTTAATTTTTTCCTTAAAGGCCCGTTCACACAGGCGATTCACGTGCGATCATAAATCGCGGGTATAACAATTTTTATCTCATGAATGGAATGGCACCGAAAAAGCGCACTAGATTCGAACATGTTCAAAATAGTGGCGATTCATCAGCGACGTGAATTTATCAAATGCCTTCAAAATGGCAGGAAGTTTACACTAGCGATTTATGATCGCACGTGAATCGCCGCAAGAATGGTGGAAATCAAGCTGCAAATCGCCGAAAAATCGGCTGCGTAAACGGGCCTTTAGTTTTCGAAAGCATACACCAAAGCCACAGAGTTTTTAATATTTTCAATTTGAATATGAACATCTTTGAGGACACAATGTTCCTTTTGCAAGTTCTACGTCATCGGACCTAGAGCGCGCATGAGCTGAAGAAAAACCGTTTCGAGTTAAGCCTGAAATAGAACCAACCTCTGGGCTCTTCTGATTCAAGGCATTAAGGCTAAGTCAAAGATCAAACCCTGAAACTACCTTTGGGAGTTTCTAAGTCAGGGCATGGTTAACTCATCACATATCGATTCCTAAAACAACCTCTGGGCTGTTCTAAGTCAGGGACTCAAACATCAAACCTTTAAACAACCTCTGGGCTGATGTAAGTCAGGGTACGGCTAACTTGCAGATAAAACCACGAAATAGCGTCTGGGTGGATCTAAGTCGGAGCATGGCCAACTCAAAAATCGAATTCGAATATATCTTGAAAGATTAGCTTTTTCGGGTTTATGTTTAACACCCTGACCACAATTTAATCGATCATGGCGCGTGAAATTTCTATAACATATTACTTATTGGTTTCTATGAACTAGCTGGGATTAACCATCCCCATGGTGTCATGGAGTTTAGGGTATGGTTAGCTGTTCAAATATAGAGGCTTTGCCACGCGACAAACATGTATTGTAACAAACTCAACACCGCTTTTATTTCTAGTGTTTGATGCATGCATACCGGCTAATAAATGTAACAATAAAAAACAATAAAAGAAAACAATACTGAAAAGAATGACAACTGCCAAATAGTCGTTGAGAGGAAATGAAGAACTAAGGTGTCTGTTCAAGCAATATGAACTTTAGTAAGCATCCACGATGACGCACTAAAGTAAAGAATTTGCCAAAAATACACATGTTTTTGTCTTGTTTCATTATATCGAGTGTGGAAACACCTGCCAGGTGAACTGGGACAGATTGCGGTTGTTTATATTCCTCAGTCAAAGACCTAAGTTCTACGACTCTAAGACCCTAAGTTCCTAAGTCACCGACCCATATCTAATAAAGGTTGCAATTTTTTTCTTCATGTTTTGCAGATTGGGTAAAAACTAGCTTCGGTAAAACTATTATTTCGCTAACTCTGATCAGCCGAGTTGATCGTGTCCCCTGAAAAGAACTGTGGATCAGCTATTTTTGATTAACCTTTACATTGCACTTTTGAGGGAATACGAATTTTATAATGGTTCTTTTCTTTTGTATATCGACTATTACACAAAGGTTTGTCATCCATTTTTTCAGTTCTTGTCAATGAGTGGCCGGCAGAATCATGGAAAATGCTAATCAAAATACCATGCCCAATCCTCAATTCTGAATGATTGACCTTGAGTTGGTTCTGAGGGTCAATATATCAGAATACACCTATTTCAAAGTTGTCGGTGATCTTATTCGCTTAGAGAGTGTCCAGAGACGATCCCCAAAGTTTATACTTCAAGATTCTTACAGCGTCCGTTTAAAGCGTCTGGACTTTCGTACTGGCTTGAAATCAAGGATCGTTTTCCCTATAGTTGTTATTTTGGTCAGTATGAGCTAGGCATTTCAAACTTTGTAACAAGTTCCACTGCACGCTCTAGATCCCTTAGTGATCGACGTATTATTGGCTACTTTGACAGCCCGCCATTGCATTGCAATGAAACTACACTTTTCAGGAATTCTTTTTCAACCGCACGGTTTTTGAATGGACGTCCTCAATCAGTAACTGCTACTCTACGAAAACTTTTAAACACTAGCCACTTTCCCAAACTTGACGCTACACCTTACGTTGACAGAACGAGAACCTGGAAGACATATTGTTCTAAATGCCGCTCATAAAATATCACCTGCTGCTCGTATTAGCTTTTGATAGATATGTCAGTATTTTTCTGTGTGGCGTGTTTCTCGTATAAGCCCTTGATCGGTAGACGCAAATGTCTCGGTGTACAATTTGATGTTCTGCTATCATTTTTGAGATTACTGACTAAGTTTGACCGATAAAGACATAATAGAGTTGATTGCAAATGAGGTCGAGACTTTTGCTGGGAGATTTTTTATCGTGTCTTTCCTCATTTACGTCTGCTGCGATAGAGCAGCGCAACCGTGACGTCATAAAAACGAAGACAAAGGCGAAATTCGGACAAACAAACTTACAAGTTTAATTTCAGCAGATAATTTTCACAGCCGATCGCAGTTGATCTTAGTTTACATGGGTTATTATTGTAACTTAAAGTCAAAATAATAAAACGGTTCGCATAATCTTCGTAGCGGTTAAACAGAATGCAATGTTTGTCCGAATCTTTAAGCTATTTTTATAATCAGTGCGATGCGCTATTTGGCGAGCAGCGGTACTAAGCTTTAAAAACTTAATGCTTTCCAGTGTTTGCATGGAATCCTTGTGTGCTAGATGCCAGAAATTCCCGATTTGTGTTTCTATGTCACTCAACAACCTCTCATTTGAAATTAAGATTATGAAACATAAGACTAAGGTCAAACGTCGAACTTCAAATGACCATGAGCCGTTCCAGCGCCTAATTGCATCCTAAAGTGCATTTCCCCCATTCGTATGAGAACACGGACGTATTTTATTTTAAGATTTTTTAAGTGTTTAGCATAATACGGCAAAAATCAAATAGTGCTATTTTTAGTTTTTGGCTTTTTTCTCCTCATCCTCAGGAACGATGTTTCATCTAGTACTATTGCAGCCTGTGTATAAATTTGGATGGAAAGTCTTGGGCAAAAAAAATTATGACGCCGCTTGAAAATTCAATCCAAAATTTGAAGCATATGAGACATTGCCCTAGAGAGACATTACCATTGAATGGGTTGCCTTGAAGTTTTTACATACCTATTTAATAATAATATATTTATAATGCGCATATTTTATGTGGATATGTTCATATGTGCAGAAATTAACTATGCCATTCAATTAAATAAATTGGAAAAAAAGAAATATAGATATAACATAACATAATATAGTATAGTATATAATAATATAAATATATAAAATAAATAAAATATATAGTATATAGCAATAAAGATCTATAAAAATTCTAAGTAAAAGCTAATTTAAAAAGGTATGTCTTAACAAGTGATTTAAATTTCCCGATACACAGTTCATTCCTGGTTTTCCAAGTATTGCGGATGAGCCAGTAATCAGTATCAAATCTTAAAAACTCATCGAATAAATGTTTTTTTTTACTAAATATTGTCGTTGTAAAACTCAATAATAAGAGTTTTGCTAAAAATCAAATTTTCGCCGTTTTCTTCTAAACGGCTTCAAGTTTTTTCTTAATTGAAACTTCCTTAATAACCAAGAATGATTGGTTATTTAGGGTATTTGAATTAACTTATTAACTTATTAACCGATGCGTACGCTTACGTAAGCGGTCACGAGGCAGCCATAGGATACAGTAGTTCGTTACTTAAGATTGAACCGTTGGTCACAGCAGTATTTTCCAAGTAAGGTTAGCACGTGCCATCTACATCTGGTGGCCCGCATCTCCTGGCCCCACACGCTTCTCCTGGCCCCACACGCTTCTCCTGGCCCCTTGACCATAACTCGGGAACGAAGCATGCTATGCTAACGAAACTTGGTAGCATTGGTGAGATTTGTGTTGTTAATCATTAGACCACGTGACATGGCGTGACGTCACATATCACGTGACTTACGAACCAAACATTTTCGCTGGTTTTTGCGAACACTCCTTACAATTAATGCTATGGTAACGATACTTGGTATGATGTGCGAGTCTTGTGTTGTGAGTGATCTGACCACGTGAAAGGTCGTGACGTCACATACCACCTCACTTTCGATCAAAAAATTGCCGATTTTCGCCAAATAGTCATAACAATAAATGCTATATACGATACTTGGTACGGTGGGTGAGTCTTGTGTTGTCAGTCATCTGACCACGTGACATGGCTTGACATCTCATACCACGTGACTTACGAACGAAACATTGCCGATTTTCGCAATAGTCATTACAATAAATGCTATGGTAACGAAACTTGGTACGATGGGTGAGTCTTGTGTTGTCAGTCATTTGACCACGTGACATGGTGTGATGTCACAAACCACGTGACTTACGAACGAAGCATTGGCGATTTTCGCCAATAGTCATAACAATAAATGCTATGGTAACGAAACTTGGTACGATGGATGAGACTTGTGTTGTGAGTGATCTGACCACATGATATGGCTTGACGTCACATATCACGTGGGTTAACAACCAAACATGGAGGAGATGCGTGGAGATGCGTGTGGGGCCAGGAGATGCGGGCCACCAGATGTAGGTGGCACGTGCTAACCCCTTCAAGTAAGGTTAGCACGTGCCACCTACGTCTGGTGGCTCTCATCTCCTGGCCCCACACGCATCTCCTGGCCCCTTGACCATAACTCGGGAACGATACATGCTATGGTAACGAAACTTGTTATATTGGCTAGCCTTGTCATGTGTGATCTGACCACCTGATATGATGTGACGTCACATATCACGTGAGTTAACAACCAGACATTATAGTCGATTTTTACCAGTAGTTTTTACTGACGAACTATTGCTTGTTATCATTTCATCAAGTAAAATCATCAGAAAAATTAACATGTTAACATTTGGTCAGCTAGGATCTATGCAAAAAGTAGAATTGGTTTTAGTTAATTCAACTATTCACGGATTGTATTTTATGGTTTAGATTAGATTCTACTTAAAAAACCACTGTTCTCATTTTTGAGTAAAATTTTACAAGAGAAAATGTGTGACATAACCTGGGTCAGGCCAGAATATCGTCTCTCCTTGAAATAAAACAGAACCTGGTCAAACAGGTCATTCTACTAAATTCCTCTTTTTCCCCTAACCGTGGCAACATCACAAACGAATTCCGATTAAACTTTCTTCTCTGATTTCTATTTATGATAGTCTATCCTCTTATGTAGAATTCACTGCCTATTCTCGACGAATTTACTGATTTTGCTCTCAGCCTCGGATTGAACTCGTATTACAAATTTGTTCATTCATGGTTAATTTGATTGATAAAAGCAAAAAATATATATTTAAATTGCAGTTGTAAACAGCTCTTTAAATCGAAGTTCATGTAACTCATTTAGCTTCGTATTATTGGACACGGATTCAAAGGCTATAGTTTCTTACCGGGCTATTGATTACCCTGACTGTCAGACTTTCCAAGAACAAGTTTATAAAGTTAACATTACTTATATATCAGTTAATAAAGCAACTTTGAATCGAAAACGGAGATATCATCTTTTTTATGGTTTCCCTTTTAACTGTCTTGCGTAATGGTTTATGAACGGCATAGTATTAAACGATCCTCAGTAGCAACTTACAACAACAACAACATTTTTATTCTCATATCAATAATAATGAGGCTGAGATGTATTAGGAGTCAAAATGTTTGGCTCGTTAGTCACGTGACATGTGACTTGACGCCATGTCGCAATGTCAGATGATTGACAACACAAGTCTCATTGTTGTTACCAAGTTTCGTTACCATACCAGGACTCTTTAAGGCGTTATGGCCAAGGGGTCACCAAATGCGTGTGCATGGGGCCACGAGATGCGGGTCCACCAGATGTAGGTAGGATGGGGCCACCAGAGGTATGTGGAAGCGAATATTAATTTTGTTAAAAAAAGTATTATTTCATTTGATGAAGAGATAGCATGTAATTGTTCGTCAGTAAAAACTAATGGCAAAAATCGGCTTTACTGTTTGGTTGTTAACCCACGTGATATGTAACGTCAAGTCATATCACGTGGTTAGATCACTCATAACACAAGTCTCATCCATCTTACCAAGTTTCGTTACCATAGCATTTATTGTAATGACTATTGCGAAAATCGGCAATATTTCGTTCGTAAGTCATGTGCTAAGTGACGTCAAGCCATGTTACTTAATCAAATGACTGACAACACAAGCCTCACCAATGCTACCAAGTTTCGTTACCAGAGCACTTATTGTAATGGCAATTAGCGAAAATCGGCGATGTTTTGTTCGTAAGTCACGTGATATGTGACGTGCCAACTTGTGTCATGCCGAACGCGACACTGGTGAAAAACGCACTGCGCATGCGTTGGGAGAAAAAAAAAAATTGCGGACAATAGCACTTGATCACATCTAAAGGTATGCCTTATTTTAACCGACTAGGCTATTTCTTAAATATTCGTTTTGGAATTTTACAGATATTTTTGGATTTCTTTACATAGAATCCGACCATGTGATTATTTGCAAATTAGCCATGCTGGATGTCGACGTCGGGCCGCTAGTGGCGACATTTTGGAAGATAATGTTTGCTTTTGTATAAACAAAAGTTTTTTTTTTGTATAAATCAGCTGTATATCACAATCGAAATTACCTTGCTATTGCGAAAAGGACAACCTTAAGTTTTCAGTATTTTTCTTAAGTTTTGCGATTTTGTAAAACAATTAAAACACTGGCATCAAAAATATAAGTTGCCCTTAGTTACGCTACGCCATATCCGAGCGTGCGCAGTGCGTTTTTCACCAGTGTCGCCGAACGCTGGTTTGTAATCCTAAGGTCATGGCCCTTCTAGTCTCGGTCCGAGAAAACTAGACTGTGGTTCATCTGTAAACTGCAAAAATGAAGGTTATTTGCGTTGGAGTACCAAAAACAGGCACTACATCCATGGCACAAGCCCTACGCATCCTAGGGTATAAAACATATGACTTTCCTGAACAAATAAGCTTCTTCATAGATGAGTGGGATGACTTGTTTACGGGTGGAAAAATTCCTGACTTTCAGGCCATGTTTAAAGATGTTGATGCTGTGACTGATACGCCGGCATCGTTTGTGTTTGAAGAGCTTTTTGAAAGTTTTCCCGATGCTAAAGTGATCCTGTTGGTTCGTGACAATGAACGAGTATGGGCTAAAAGCTACAGCGAACACTTAAGTCTGTTTCATTGGTGGGCAAAGATGTACTTACGTCTTTCTAACAGGAAAATGTGGCGAGTAATGTCATCGCTCATTGAATTTTTGGGAAGCCCTAATCCTAGTTCGTCGTTCGTCCACATCAAGCAATACAAGTGGTACAACCAACGTGTTCAGCAACTCACCCCGAAAGACAAGCTGCTGTTATTTAATGTCAAACAAGGTTGGAAGCCCTTGTGTGAGTTTCTTGGTCGAAAGGTTCCAGATGAGCAGTTTCCTCGTGTTAATGTTGGAGGGCAAGATTTAAAGAATTATTTAAATAATATGTTGAAGAAAATTCTGGTGATTGTCGCTTTCTTTGTTTTGGTTGTTGCTGTATTTGTATTTTATTAAGTCCTAGAATATAAATCGTCATCTAAATATTGATTTATTTTGTAATCGAAAAAAAAAACATAGACTACCATAGCGACTTTTCGGTTATACCTGTCACGTTCCTGCGTGACATTAGTGATGCAAATAAGAAATAACAAACAACTTTGTGTAGGAATAACATACTGGACTATGTGGAAATCGAATTTAGTATACTGTATAGCTCTCATTGTTAACCAGTCGGCAATTTTAAGCAACAACCAAAAAATAAATAAACAGCACGAACAAAAATTGAGCTACGTGGGGATGAGTTTGTGATCGGTTAGATTTTATGTTGGGAGTTTTATTTGAGACTCGGTTGTAAATAAGCTTTAACAGTTGTGAATTTTAAAGTCTTGAGTACTGATTAAAAGGATTTTTTCGTTTTATAGTTTGATTAGTGTATTTAAGTTTTTCTCCTTTCTGTTTAGAGACTAGATCGGTAAAGAAAGTAATGTTTCAAGTGAATTCATTTCGACAACTCTTTAGTTACACTTAATCGCCAAACATATAGACTTTTGCAATGAGCCAAAAAAAGATGGCACATGATAATCTCGCAGATTTTGAGATGTACTGACGAGCACTGTACCCCTGTGGCCTTCTATACTAGTCGTCGTGCTAATTTTTTCCCCTAATATCTGATTGTTATCTATAACTACTGTAAATGAGTGCAGAAGAGCTGTACTTTGAGCAGAAATATGGAGTGAGAGTTTCTTACAAGGACCACACGAACGGAAACACTTTTTAGATTAGCGAGATCGTCCCTTGAGCTCAAACCGTTTTTTTTTTTTTAATTTTCGAAAGCAAAAAATGCGTTTTTAAATATGCACACAGCGTTTCATTATTCATCATCCGCTACTTCTAAACAGATGAGTAGTTCCCTTTACGAAAATCGCAACACACATCAATCATTCATTCGGTTTACATTTTGATAAGCAAGACATTTATTGTGTATCATAGCAGCTCACAGGTTCAAATGGTTGACATTACAGTGGTTAGTCACATAGCTTCCTGAAGTGGGACCCCATTATGTTGGTAGCTATACTACGAATATAATGGCTATCAGCTACCGTAAAACTGTTCGTTTTTGCTCTATAATATGATTGGTTGATATTTATAGGTTTTGAAATTTAATAGATTCAAGTAGGTAAACGTGACTTGTTCAACTGGATATATTGTAAGGTGGATGGCGTTACTATCAAATGATTGATTAATGCGGGTTACTATCGTAGCTGCTACAGGAGCAGGCGAAGCTCAGTTGGTTAGTCAGTGGCCTTCAGAGCTAGAGGTCCAAAGTTCAATCCTCAAGAACTCCACGTCTGTTTCGATTTCTCTCTGTTCTGTGTAGCTTTAATTAGCTTTACGTACCCGTAAAAAGGATCACTGATAGTTAGAGGGGGTAGAGGGCGCACCTTCGAGCGCATTATACAAGAGCCCCTGGCTCGGGAGATTTGGGCAACAATTAAGTCCCCGCGTTATCGAAGTAAAACAAATTACCTTTACCTTTTGTGTGTGTGTGTGTGCATGTGTGTGATTGGTCAAAACAGGTAACATATATGTGACTAGGTAAATTAACTTAGTGCTTTCGGGTGATTGGTTGAATCAGTTATGAAGTATGTTTGATTGGTTGATCATTTTTAATATAATATCTACATCAGAATGCCTTGCTTTGTTGTCATTTCAGTTTGGTCTCTGCCCTCCTGCAAGGCACTGTTTGTACCTCACTTCACACCAGTACCTTTGGTAATAGTTCCATCCAGCATTGCTCAGGCATATTGAACGTTGACGGTAACAAGGCTGCAATGAAATATACTCGTATCAGTTAATATAGCTTTTGTCATAACAAAAATGAGATATACATAGAGAGAGAATATTCAGAGCCCAAGTGGAGTCAATAAACTATTGTATAGAACGGTCTGAACCCAGGTGAATGAATGTAAATCGAAGTGTTAAGATCATCCGGGTGCCTGTAACTCTGAGAAGGACTGTTTGATGTGACTGACGTTTCGACAACCTGAGCGGAAGTTATCTTCAGAGTCAAGTGAAGAATAAAGTCAGATTGGTCATATTTATGATGAAGCATCATCCACTAAACCGCTCAATTAACTTACCGGCTCCGTGTAATGGCCTTATTATTAACAGTAATTCCGCCCACAAAACACCGAAACAGCTACTCGCCTCATTAGACCGATACCGCCAATTACGCTATTTCAGGTAATTAGGCTATTGTTATCGTGGCAGTATAAATATGACCAATCTGACTTTAAGTCGCCATTGGTCATTGACATCATGAAATATTAATGAGTTTGAAAAATAAGAGAACTTGGAACCTCATCAAGGTCAGTCTCGTGTACGATTACCGTTAACTTTCGACATCTCTTCCACTAGTGCTCCTGTCTTGAGTTTGGCATGCTATCTTGAAAACCTTTTTGAACTGATTGCGCATACAGTATAACCTACAAACCTCTATCGAAACATAAATGTCCATTTTCGCGACGTGTATAGTAGCTCTAGTTCGAACAAAGGTTTGTGAATTATGCATGAGTTTAACTCGCAGATCGTGTTAATTCTATCAGGGCTAAGACCTTTCGGCTACGCCTTATATTTTAGTGTTTAAAAACACTACATCCAAAACGTTTTTTCTGTCAAGGGCTATGATTAGACAGTCCTCCGCTATACTCTCTCAAAATATTAATTTTTCTATTTTTTTGGATTCAAGTCTGTCTGTCCATCCATCGCCAGCTATAATGTACTTACATGCGTCATGATCCTCACACACTGATAATACTGGTTTGCACAGACTTGTTTGGCGTACCAGGTAAAAGCAAACATCATACACTGTCTGTACCTCACGACACAATACTAAAAATCGGAAACAGTAAGCAGCATTAGTGACATTTGGAAGTGAAAATTCCACAGAACTTTAAATAAGACAGATTACGATAGTTTTTTAAAGTTCGCACACGTTTGGGCAGCCCTGCTAGAATCATCAGTGCAAGTAATTACAAATAAGGGCCCGGAATTTATGTGTTGGATAGCGTTATCCAGGCTTCGCACAAGCAGGCCTAGAGCTATAAGTTATATGACTATAAGTAGAAGAATATAGAATAAGTAAACATAAAGCGTTGCAAATTACAAAATAACAAAAGAACAAAAAGTTTGCAACTATACAGAAGGCTTAATTTGGAAGAGAGTATAAAAGAAGGAATGGAATCAGTACACCCCCCCCCCCCCTCCCTATTCTCTGAGCACAAGTCTACGTATATATGCATGAATCATATACGGGGTTAGCCTCGTATTTCTTTCGTACGCAAAGAAATGAGGCAATTTCTATTTCGCTTACCTGTGGAGGTGGGGCTGTTCCAGAGCCATTATCATCATCGTCGTCGTCACCTCCTCCTCCTATCCCTCCACCGCCAATGCCACCACCTCCGATACCCCCAAAATTATCATCATCATCATCTCCTTGGACAACGCCTTTTATGCTATCCTTGCTTATCGACACTAAGTCTTCGTCTTCTATGCGAGTCTCAGCATGCACAACAGCTGTCAAGGCTAGAAGCCACAAAAATACCTTCATTTTGAACGAAACCCGCGACTCGAGTAAACCCTTTTAGCAACTTTGGAAGAAGTGTTTGAGATGTCAAAGAAGTTGGCCTTTTAAATACAGAGGCTCCGGCATTTATTAAAGACCAGTCATTTTATATTGAGTACACGATGCAGGGTACGTGTTGTTAGTAGAGCTGTAAGGCTAATCAAATAGTTTGGTTTGCAGTGAAATGTTTTAATCAGTCTTATTGATGTGAATAGAAATGATGGAAGAAAAGAATGAAACCAAGCTGTCAATCCGACTTAAGTGTTGCATTTATTGTGGAAGTCAAACGGTAATTAAAAATAAATAGCCATGTATGGAAGTTTGAATTAAAATTGCTGTCATAATTACGCAACCATGATCTAGTACGGAATCAAAAGTTATGCATCGTTAGAGGAACTATACAGAAGGCTTAATTTGGAAGAGAGTATAAAAGAAGGAATGGAATCAGTACACACCCCCCCCCCCCTCCCTATTCTCTGAGCATCGTTAGAGGAACTCATTAATGCGACCGATAGGTTTTAACGGTTTAAATATATTATTTGTTTTATGTATTACAAAAGACATCAGTACAAATAATAATTAAAGATTCGTCTTTCTTTTTTTTAGAGATAGTGACACGTGACAGTTGCCAACTTAGCACTTCTGGTCCTCTATACCTATGTTTAACGTCTCAAAGTGAAAAGGGGCCGTCATTTACCTTCTCATCCAAGCCACGGCGAAGGTCTAACCGTTCGCGCGTTTGCGGACTTTTTAGAGAATCTTCTACTAACATAACTGAAGACCCTGACCGCTGCCCAAACGACCGAGCTTAATCAGGGAAGCTGTTTTATGACAGTTGTAAATAGTATAGATATTTAAGGAGGGAGATCATATTGCTGTTTCAAGAGGATATTACCCAGCCCTTAAGGTTTTATTAACTGAATGTTTACAATATTTTGATGTTGCTTCTATTGGCTTTTCTTTGATAAACTACTTTAAGTTTGTGTGTCTTTTTCTTAATCCTACGATGAACTAACCGACCGACACCTCATTTATAGTTTTTCTGTTATTCACTTGTCATATTCAACACACCAACGCAGTCGCAACATGCAATTAGTATTAGTTACCGCTAATTATTTATTAAACCATATTCGTTAACGTATGGGAAAAGGGATATTATTAGATTTTGTCTTTTTTGAGAAAAAAAACAAAACAAAGCATAACTTTTTTTGGTCCGGTACCCGTATATTCATGATCTCGAACTGGCACAGTTTAGTATACAAACCACTCCTCACTCACTACTGGCACTAAACTTAATGTTCTAAACATGGCCCAAATCACAACTCACAAGTGGTGATTGTGGAGGGAGGAGAACGACCGGAGAACCTGAAGAAAAACGGAGAAAAATTTAATTGAATTTTTATTTCATCAGCTGGTCTTTCAAATACAAATAAATGTGACAGTGTTCGCATTAATTCACAACAGATTGACAAATAAAACTACCATTGAAATATGACCCCAAAAATACTAGATAATAATCGAATTGTTAAAAAATCAAGAACTGCAGTTCTCAAACTTATTTTGATAATTTTAATAATTCGTCATAGATTCAACATCGAATCGGAATGTCGTATTTGGTCAGTCGAGTAAGTCTTGATACTGAATCATAGGTTAGGAAGTCACAGTTTAATACATAGAGACACGAAGAAAAAATGAAGTAGAGAATCAAGCTCTAGTATTCATGATTTTAACCATCATAGGAACTGTTTGATGCTTTTATCAGATTCACATTGTTGCTAATTTTAGAATTATCCAATTGGTCGTTTGTCTGTGTGTGTGTGTTTTTGTTCTGTTTGTTTGTTTGTTTGTTTGTTTGATTGATTGATTGTTTGTTTGTTTGTTTGTTTGTTTGTTTGTTTGTTTGTTTGTTTGTTTGTTTGTTTGTTTGTTTGTTTGTTTGTTTGTTTGTTTGTTGTTTGTTTGTTTGTTTGTTTGTTTGTTTGTTTGTTGTTTGTTTGTTTGTTTGTTTGTTTGTTTGTTTGTTTGTTTGTTTGTTTGTTTGTTTGTTTGTTGTTTGTGTGTTTGTTTGTTTGTTTGTTTGTTTGTTTGTTTGTTTCTTTGCTTGCTTGTTTATTTGTTTGTTTGTTTTTTATCATGTTTTTTTTTTGAAAAAGAAGAGATAACTAGCTAAAAACTAGTGTGAGCTGCGTCGGTGTTTCTAATGAAACACTAATGATGAAAAGGTATACACCGTGAAAACGATGAAAAAACTTAATGACGTTTCGGACGCTAGTCCTTCGTCGGAGCAATGGAGGAAAAAAAGATATATGAAAACATTACTTGGCAATATATTCTTACTGATTTGCTGTTGTGATTTAGAAGAAAGAAATGCCGCTTTCTTTTTTCTTTTTTTTTCTTCTTTTTTTTGATGCACGGTGTTCCTTCCTTGGGCCAAGGCTCTTCAACTTGTAAATCAACGATCTGCCATTGGTCTGCAAGACTACGTCTCATTCTCCAACAACATCGAGAGTTCAATGGAGGACTCAAGGGTCTTTGGTCAGCGATCTTCGTTTTGTACCCATCTTCTAGGATACAGTTATTTCAATAAACGTTGTCGGCGAGATTTGAAATCTGCAATTGAAATGAATTGTGGATTTTAAGCTGGTAATTAATCAATTGTTTTGTGATTTGAATTAGTAGTTCGAAACAAGTCATATATAAATATACCTACTTTGAATGATGACCTGTGCTAACGACGGAGTTGTCTGACTAAATAATTTTAATTTAACACTTAGTCCCCATAATTCCGCTCGGTTTCAGATTTCAGGTCTCCGACCGTGTTTTGAAACAGGTGAATCTGAGAGTATTTGACGAATGTCATTCAAACTCTTTGCAGTATACTCGTACTGAAAATAAGCAACATGAAAAATTGCTATGGTATTACACCTAGTGTCTGGGATCCTAATAACTTACCACTATTGTTGGTTTGCACCGACGCCATGTTGGATGAATTTAACAAAAGATTCGTCATTAGTCTCATTTGTTATATCATCCAACATGACCACCGTGTCTTTTGTTATAACATTCTCCGTGAGAATGATTTAAAACTAGGTTAATTTTGAGGAGAGGATGTAGCAAGAGTGCTGATGCTACTAAAATTGTTTGATTTTTATTGAAATTAGGCTGAGATATATTTCATCATATATAGCATAGAAAAGAAAAGCATGGGTGGAGTAGCGGTGAGAGCGCTCGCCTCTCTTACCAATGCGCCTCGGGTTCGATTTTCGAACTCATTCGTTGTATATGAGTAGAATTGTTTGTTGGTTCTCTCCCTTGCTTCGAGGATTTTTCATCGGGTTCTCCGATTTTTCTATGTCGGTGCACCTAACAAAAGAAACTAATGACAAAGTTATTGTCAAAGGTACACCAATATGGTGGATTTGACGTCATATCTGACAATAGAGATGGCAGCCATATTGGTGTACCTAACAAAAGAAACTAATGACAAAGTTATTGTCAAAGGTACACCAATATGGTGGATTTGACGTCATATCTGACAATAGAGATGGCAGCCATATTGGTGTACCTAACAAAAAAAAACTAATGACAAAGTTATTGTCAAAGGTACACCAATATGGTGGATTTGACGTCATATCTGACAATAGAGATGGCAGCCATATTGGTGTACTTAACAAAAGAAACTAATGACAAAGTTATTATCAAAGGTACACCAATATGGTGGCTGTGACGTCATGTCTGACAATAGAGATGGCAGCCATATTGGTGCACCTAACTAAAGAAACTAATGACAAAATTATTGCAAGGGAACACATTAAAATTTTGTTTGTTTTTTGGGAAGCCGATCAAAACTACGGAGGCCTATTAAGACCGAGTGTAACGAAAAAGGGCTAAAGCCATGTGATCAGGCAAACTTTTCAGCAGAAGGATTATTCTTGATTATGTTCGCCAGTTCTTAAGCCGGTTTTTTTCCTATCACGCCGGCGAACTGATGAAAGTATTGTCGAGCCTCATATATTTTGAACTCCGCTCCTCGCAAGAAATTCATCGGTTTTCGGAGTAAATTCGCTAGCTCGACTAAAGCAAGGAACGCCTGCCATAAAGTGTAGCGCGCGCACGTAAACAAGCACTACAAGGAACGCCTGTCATATATTAGATTAAGTGCGATAAAATCGAAGATAAACCAACACAACCAAAATTTTAACGTGCTCCCTTTAATGTACCATGCGATGGACACTATCATACACACTGCTATATAATTGTGAACTATAACTCTTCATGTAATGAGGTTGATTAAAAGCTGATTGGTTGTCACATGATCTATAGTTGAATGCCTTGCTTTATTACTCTGTTCACTGAGGTTTCTTCTTTCCTCCTGCAAGGCAATGCTTGTACCTCACTCCACATAGGTACCTCTTGTAGTAATCCCTTCCAGCATTCCTTAGGCATATATGACGTTGGAGTCGACAAGGCTGAAACGAGAATAGCTTGTATGATTCAGTGTGGAATTCAAGCGAGATGAAACCAGTAGCCATTGGCAACCAGAAGAGTTTACTGCTGAACAGTCGGATGTATTTTCGAATTTTTATCCGTCCACCCACGCACCCAATCACCTTCCCGTAAGGATAACCTGCTGCGCAGTCTAGCCCATTTCCTTTATTTATTTATTATTTTTGCCGGCGTAGTTGTCTTGTCCCAATAACAGTATTTGACTTAGGTATTTTGGAGCAAGGTTCCGGGGAAAATCTGCACTGTAGCGGTAGTACTACTAAATATACGCAGATTTAGTAATATGAATTAATAATTAAGAAACTAGTGTTTTATTTTAGGGATGGTGGGGGAGTCTAACAGCCGTGAGTAGTATGATATCATTCAACTTACTCCACTATTTTGGGGGAAGAAAGTTAGCTGTTAATTCAACTGCTCGAAGATAAAGGACAAAGAAAAGAAAAAAGAAAAACGAATGAGATTGGGGAGTATGTTTACCCATCTGCTGAAGCATTGTTGGTAATCTTGTTTGCACTGTTGAAGATCCGTCAATCCATTCGCATTCTTCATACACTGCTTGTAGTTTTGTTGGCATTTCTGCAAGATAATCATATATTTTTTTTAAAGTTTTTTTTTTTTGTGTGTATAAAATAAAAACACTCAACGATTACTGGGATGGAGGGGAACAATGTGGTCCAGAGACGACTATTTTTCAAATGCCGAGTAAAAGGTGTTTTTTCTTCAACGCCGAAACCAAGCCAGGTTAACTCTGATAAACCTATCATGAATTCTGCTTCGATGTGAAATACCAAGTACAGAGGGTAATGGCATAGGGAGGAAAGGCAGGGGGTTGGGAAAAACTTGCTTAAATAAAAGCAGACAGTTAAGAAATTATATGCAGGTTCATATTGTGACAACAGGAAAGCCTTACACGAATAAATGGTTTCCCCCCTGGCTAAAACTCGGAGTTCCTGTTCACTAGCCCCGTCCCTCTACCCTGTTTACCTACTCATCGAAATTCGATATTATTTTGGATTTTCCCAATTTTAAATCATCCAGGGCACTGTTGACTAATGTGTGGAAAAAAAAACCTCTCTTTGTAAATATAGCTTATAAACATATGACTTACTCGTGAAGGCGGCGTAGGACCAGAACCATTATCGTCATCATCGTCGTCGTCGTCGTCATCATCATCATCCCCACCACCATAATTATCATCGTCATCCATAATGATTTCTTTCAGGTTATTTTTATCATCATTCCCAAGGGCTTCGTCCTCTATCTTTGTCTCGCTGTGAACAGCAAGAAACATTAATGCAAGGAGTAACAACAAGGTCTTCATCGCGAACAATGAAGATTGATCAAATACGTAACGCTGCTCAACTTGGGAAGAACTGAATTATCTAGCTTTGAGGGACGCAAGGCTTTTGTACCCAAAATGTCGTTATGACTTACAAAACACACGCAGAATTGTCTTGTGTTGTTAGTAAAGCTGTAAAGCTGAGATAGTATAAATATGACCAATCTGACTTTATTCTTCACTGGACTCTGAAGATGACTTCCGCTCAGGTTGTCGAAACGTCAGTCACATCAAACACTCCTTCTCAGGGTTACATCCAACTTGATGATTATAACATTTCGATTAACATTCATTCACCTGGGTTCAGACCGTTCTATACAAAAGCTGATATAAGCTTTCGATCAACTAACAAATGTTTTAATAAAGTCGATGAAAAAGAAAGGTTGAACAAGTATGAGACGAAGAATTCAAAAATGACCGTAGGTGTTTTTTTTTTCAACAAAAAATAGTTTGAATGAGATTGTATTAAAACGAGAACTTTTATATGTCGAAACTTCATCACATTTTATGAGACGTGTCATAAGCCGTATATTCAGGTTTCTTGATGGCAGCAAAGCTGCCAAGCAGCTGCTCAAAGTACTTTTTTTTCACAACTTGATATTTTTTAGCTACTTCAACCGATATGAATGGAAGGTTATAAAGAAAACTTGAGGCCATCCTATCAACCTGGCCAACGCTACTGAAATAGACTGTAAAAAGAATTTAGAATGAGTGACAAGAGGAATAATTTAAATTTTATTATTTCAGCATTTTTTTTTTCAAAACAAGGCCAATAGTCTAAAGAATTGCTAGTTCGACAAATAAATAGAATACGAAACTTTATCATTTAAATTCGAACAAACTAGTAATAAGATACTAGTAATAATAATAATGATAATAATAATTTTCGTTTTCTGCGGTTAAGGATACTTTATAATAATAAAAAAATAGAATTCAATCAACTATTAATAATAATAATAACAATAAAATTTATGATAGCGTTAATAATGAGATTACTACAGAGATTAATAACAAATATGTGTACAAATTACTTATTTATCGATAAAAACATACTTGTAAAACATACATCTAATAGTTATTCTAAGTACAAGACTTAATGGCTCCTTGGACAGTGTCAATTTTAATATCACAGTTATTTACATCATAAGGTGTTCGCCTTTTATAATAATAATAATAATAATAATAATAATAATAATAATAATAATAATAATAATAATAATAATAATAATAATAACACTCCTTGGACAGTGTTAATGTCAATATCACAGTTATGTATATCATAAGGTGTTCGCCTTTTTGTAATAATAATAATAATAATAATAATAATAATAATAATAATAATAATTACACTCCTTGGACAGTGTCAATGTCAATATCACAGTTATTTACATCATAAGGTGTTTGCCTTTTTGTTCTTGAACCTCTCAAACATACAAGTGCAGAACGCAGAAGAGCAAATGATGTTTTAGCACGAATCCAAGAGTTTGTTTTTGCGTATTGTTCTCCTTTCTTGTGTGATAATAATAATAATAATAATAATAATAATAATAATAATAATAATAACAATAACAATAATAATAATAATAATAATAATAAAATATTTAAATATTTATACATTTTTTCAAGATTGTAAAAAACGAATAGAATTTGTCCATTATTTAAATATGAATATGTTAATATATAATACATACAAAGAGGAAGGAATTATAAGATGAAAAACTGACTAATGAGGAAAATTGAAATATATAGTAAATATATAACAATGTATCTTTATCTAAAAATCTACGTTAATAAGCTAAAAATCTAAATTTATAAAATGGCGCTTTCAGCAACCTGAATGTCTAAGTCTATGTTGTTTATATCATTATAAGTTCTTTATATAGTCCTTGAGCCTCGTAGACATACAAGTGCAGATCTTAACAGAGAGAAACAAGTCTTGGCCCTAATCCATGCCATTGTCTTGTGGTACTCTTCACCTTTCTTTCGGGCTATCAGTTCAGAAAGCCTGATGTGATATGTTTTGCATTCCGTTACTTATACCTCCTGTTGTACAAAAGACAAGGGCAGTAAATGTTCCATGTTCGATTTCGATTACTTTTTCGGTGTAGAAAAACAGAAAAACAAAGTAAATTGTATGATCAAGTCTGCCAAAACTGATTACTACCATACATATTTTCAAGCAAATCTAAAGGATATTAGACAAACCTGGAGGGGAATTAACCGTCTATTAGGCAAAAATCAAAGCTCTGTACCTATAAAAAAAATAAGATATAATAATATTGACCATTCGACTCCAGAAGATATAAGTTCTGCACTAAATCATCATTTTACTGAAGTAGGACCTAAACTAGCTTCCCAGCTCACTCCATCTCTTAATCACTTCTCAGATTACGTAACTCCCGTAAAACACTCTTTTAGCATTAGGGAAATTACCATAATAGAAGTGGACCAATTGCTACAGGCCCTACCATTGAATAAGGCCAGTGGTTTGGATGGTATTTCTAGTAGATTATTAAAGGAGGCTGGTCCAATAATTGTTTCATCTCTCACCCACATGTTTAATCTTTCTGTTAGAACAGGCATTTTCCCAGATGAATGGAAAATTGCTAAGGTAATCTCTATCCACAAGGGTGACAGTAATAGCATTCCAGACAATTATCGGCCTATCTCGATATTACCTGCTATAACTAAACTCATAGAAAGATTGGTTTTTAATCAATTTTATGAGTATTTGATAGAAAACCAGCTACTTTGTGATTCGCAATCTGGCTTTAGACCTCAATATTCTACAACGACAGCATTACTGGATGCCACCAATGATTGGCTTACAAATATCGATAAGGGCCTATTAAATGGAATTATCTTTCTGGACCTAAAAAAGGCATTTGACACCATGGACCATGAAATCCTTTTAACCAAACTTAGATTGTATGGTGTCAATGAACTTAGCCTAATGTGGTTTAGGTCCTACTTAACTAACAGAGAACAGAGAACAGCTGTGGATGGGGTATTATCAAGTGAATGTAGGGTTACATGTGGCATACCACAAGGATCAATTCTAGGGCCCCTGCTATTTATAGTCTATATAAATGATCTTTCAGCCTGTAATTTGTTTTCTAATATTCGCATGTATGCAGATGACACAAGTCTAACTTGTGCAGATGCAAATGAGATCGTCCTTGAGAAACAATTGAATGATGATCTCAATGAAATACAGATCTGGTTGAAAGCAAATAAGCTTAGCATAAACATAGCCAAAACTAAATATATGGTAGTAACCAGTCAGAACAAATTGAAGAAGCTAGATTATCCTTTTAAGATCATGGTAGAAAACAATTCTTTGAAAAGGGTAACAAGTTACAATTATCTAGGTGTAGAAATTGACCAGTCGTTAACATGGAAAGATCAAATTGAAAATATTGCTAAAAAGGTTTCTTGTGGAATAGGTGTATTAAAAAGAGTTAGACACCTTCTTCCCCATGACACCTTAATTATCATGTATAAATCACTCATACTACCTTATTTTGATCATTGCAGCGTAGTCTGGGGAAATTGCACAAAAGTACTGTCAGACTCTCTGCAAATTCTTCAGAATAGGGCAGCAAGAGTTATTACTTTTTCTAATTATGACAAAAGATCTAAAGAACTACTTTGTGAGCTAAAGTGGGATAGGCTTGACATAAGAAGGCATAAACAAACTGCAATTATGATGCACAAAGCACTGAACAAGGGTACTCCTGATTATATAACAAACATGTTTGAAAATACTAAACACATCCATTCCCATGACCTAAGAGGCTCATCTGATAACTTATTTATTCCCAGACCTAATAGTGAATCTGGGAAACGTAGTTTCCAGTACAGAGGGGCTGTTCTTTGGAACAGCCTCCCTGGCGATACGAAAAAACTAACAACTTTAAATAGTTTTCGAAAGTTTTTATATGAATTTTATTAAATAGTCTTATAGCACTTGCCCAGAATTATTACTTATATTGTTAATGTATTAATTATAATTGTCATACTTATATAGTTTTTAATTATTAGACCACACAGCTCCCAGGAAGAGCATACAATGTATGATGAGATACTGTGTATAAATAAAGTTTATGTATGTATATGTGTATTTCCGCTTCTTGTCATTTTCATGTAGCTTGTAGATTTTGGGTAGATCTAGATCTTTGTACGTATCTGCATTTGGGTGACAAATCCTCACGTCAAAAAAGGCAGAACTTTGCTTCCCCCAGAAACCTCGTGCATGGATATCAAGTCTTGCCTCTGCAGCTTTATTTGCTCCTTTGCTTAGTTTCTCATCTGAGATTGATTGTAACAAGGGCTCAATCTCTACGTCGTTGCATACTGTGCTAAGAAGCTCAGCCTCCAGATTGCGTAATTCGTTGTGACGTTGAATTACGAATCCACCACGTTTACATATCATTGCGTGATCGACCGAGAAATCTTCACCACATACACACTTTGATGGAATGTCACTGAAAGACCAATTATAACGGAGACGTAAAGCGTCTCTAAATTCTCTCTTGTTCAAGTCGAACCCCATTTCCTTAAGAGGAATTACAGTTAACCAGGTTGATGCTCCTTTCTCTGCGGCTAAGTCCAAGGATCTGCCTGTAATAATAATAATAATAATAATAATAATAATAATAATAATAATAATAATAATAATAATAATAATAATAATAATCATAATAACAATAATAATATTAATATTGCTATAACTATGAAACAATAAAAAAGGAGAGATTATGAATATAAAAATATTAATATTAATAATAATGATGATAATAATAATAATAATGATAATGATGATAATAATAATAATAATAATAATAATAATGATAATAATGATAATAATAATAATAATAATAATAATAATAATAATAAAGGAGAGATTATGAATATAAAAATATTAATATTAATAATAATAATGATAATAATAATAATAATGATAATAATAATAATGATAATAATGATAATAATGATGATAATGATGATAATAATGATAATAATGATAATAATGATAATAATGATAATAATGATAATGATAATAATATTAATGATAACTTATTAATCTATGAAAATATATTTGTAAAATAAATCAATAGCTCAAAACACGAGTCCAGCTCTTCACGCTATTATAATACTTTATTAAAAATATTTCTAAATTTCTGCTACATTGGCGTTAAGGTTAATGTTATTCAACAATTCATTGTCCTTAAAAAAATAATTTTAATGATAATAATTAATAATGATAATGATAATGATAAAAATAATAATGATAATGATAATAATAATAATGATGATGATAATAATAATAATAATAATAGTGATAATAATATTAATGATAATGATAATAATAATAATAATAATAATAATAATAATAATGACGAGTGATAAATGATGATGATGATGGTATTAATACAGACTTTAGTAGTATAACATTTAATAGCCAAGTCTAATGGCCCACGAATAAAGCGATCCTTCTAAGCCGCCCTAACAGGCTCTATATCTTTTTACATGACCCACCCTCACTCCCCTTAGTAGTGTTTGTACTAAGTGAAGTGATCACCACTTTGATGCCTGTCGATATTTACCTTATCCCGCTTCCAGTTGCCAAAAAAGACATGTGATCACCATATTACTTGCTACTCTTTAACAAATTCCTGTTGCCGGGAGACTGCTAGTCAATCAAAACAACTTATCTTGGTTGCTTGGAAACGACGCTCAAAAAAGGGTTGTCATAAAGAACCATATAGACGAATCAATAGTTCGTAATGGCTTGTGATTATCCAATGAACTTTAGAAAAAATGATGATGTAAATAATCAAGTCATTAAAACTGATTTGCTATAATAATTTCATGTAAACCCTCAAAAATTACAAATCAATCAATACTAATAACACTGAAATTGGATTCAAAAAAAGAAGGTTTTTCAATGTTTATAGGCGTCTAGAAGGAGATTCTTTCGACATTATGTTATATATTGCTTTAGTTTGAGTGTTTTCTTTTTGTAGGTTAATTTTCAAGGAAAGTTAAATAATATTAAGAGCGTTTAGCTTTAAAACTAACATGATATCATAGTCGTTATTTACTTTGAAAATTATGTGTTATAAATGTCGTGTAAAATAGGCAGATCGCTATTGCATTGTCAATACTTCGTTTATACTAATTGTACCAATGTAAACAAAGATGTAAACAAATTGAAGCAAAGAATCGAAGCGATGCGATAAACCACACTACAGTGTTGTCCCGGATCCGCAGCACGGACTTAAACCAACCAAGGTAAAGTGTCATATATTTTTCACTTTTGCTCACTTTTCAAACCAGTCATGAAAGTAGTGTACATTATCAAGTAGAACTTCGTGATATCAGTTGTGTTACTGACTACTGTACGAAAAGAACAACTTTTTTTTCGATTTCAGTCGCCTTTATTTGATCAGCTCGTTTTCTATCACTTTTCAGTTACATTACTTGGTGGCGTTTTGGTACATGATCTACTTATGCATAAATCATTCGGCTTTCGTTTTCAATACAAGAATTCCTGCGATTTTATTATATTTTCCATTTCATATCTGGTTTAGTATTATCGTCATTGCTAAAGAATGAACGGTTAGCATAATCATACACCAAAAGAGGAATTATTGTCAGTACTAATGCATGTCGAGCTATCTAATAACTAATAGAAAAGTTAATCTAGATAGATAGCGATATGTCATTGGATTTTGACTTGATCAACTTTTTTTGCCCAAAATTGAAATCAAAAATAAGACCGATTTTTCTTGGTTTCCAGGCAACATTGGAGTGTACCTGCCTCGATATGAAACGACTCTTTCTTTTGCTGGGTTCTTTAATTGTATTGGTGGCTTCATCCCAACCAGATGACAAGAATAACGTCATAAGGTTAATAAAGGTGTGGGGGCTTAATGAGCAGCATGGGCACCGCGATGAAGGGCCTTTCAAAGTAGGTAGTAATTCACTATATACCTTAAAATACGTTCTCTATCTGTTAAATAAGTGGCGTTAGTTATATACCTCGACTGTTTTATTGTAACAGAGGATCAGGAAGCTAAGAAAGAATTCAGATATGGCATGAATGGTGAAAGACAACAGAACAAGTCTTTACCGAACAATGCGATTGTTTTTTTCGTTTAAATTCCCTTTCTGGTCCTTTTACTTTATTTGTATTTGTAGTTCAGAGAACAGTAGACTTGCCCTACTGACTCCTGTGTTGATCTCTGTGTTAATATTAAATTTACCTTCTTTCTCGTCCCTAGTCTCTCTCATTATTTGTAATGGATAGGGGTCCCAAACCTTAACTAATACTGATTATACCTACTCCCCGACGAGGAGGACGCTTTTTCATTAGTCAGTAGAAAATTTTCAATTCATTGATTGTTTGTTGGCCATCGTCAGGAATGCGTGAAAGATTTCAAAGGATGTGTAAGAAGTGGGATTGGAGGTTTGGCTGACGAACAGTCTTGCAGGATGGGGTTTTGCGACTGCAGGAAAAACGTAAGTTAAACTTATTTTCTAAGGATGAAATGAGAATCACTTGTCATCTGACAAGCCCATTGCTGAAGGATGATATCTTAAAGGATAAAAATAAACCTTTCAAATTTGGACAACGGACTTTCAAAAAAACAAACAAAAACAAACAAACAAACAAAAAAAGAAAGAAAGAAAAAAAAAAAACAACAACTAAGGCATGATATAAGGCAACACAATATCAGGTACTGTTAAATTTACCGTATATGCTCTTGTGTTTACATCGCCTGGGATATCTCCATAATACCTATGGTTTTTTATTCGTCAATTATAAAAAAGCACAATGCCAGGCAAAACCTCAGGAAACATCTTGGTGTACGATACTAGTATCTGATGTATTCGTGGTTTATTTAAAGATGATAAACCAATAATCGACGAAAAGAAAAAAAAAATAACCATAGGTATTATGAAGATATCATCGCAGGCGATATCGAATTTAATTACCAGGGCCCGTAGGAAGGATGGATAGCGCTATTCGGCGGATAAGTCCTATATTCAGTGGATAAGTCGTCGATGCTGTTATCCAAGGAATTTATCAAGTGGATAAGATTTATCCGTCGGATAGCGCTATCCAGGCTTCGTACAACCGGCGCGGCCCATAGCAACACTCGATAATCGAAAATATCTTTTTTAAATCACTTAGCTTACTTTTAGTTCTTAGATGATTTGCCGGACAACTCAACCTCAGCCTCGCTTCCATGAAAGATGAAAAATGGCGCTGGGAAGTGTGAATAGGACTATTCAGTTTGATATTTTCTTATTTTTTCAGGTCAAACTCAAATTTTTGAAGGAAAAAAAAACTAGCCTTTTGGGGTGTTTTGTGGTTCGTTGTGCACAACTGACAAAATTTCTAAGCCGACACTGTTTTATGTCTTGAAATTACCTCTCGTCACGGTCCTGTTTTCCACATCGCGTTCAATTCCGGGTCACTTCCGGTGATTTTGCTCATTTGCATACTGCATCACGGAACGCCTGTCACATTTCATGCTAATTAACCTCGAGGAATTACAAAGAGTACCAAAGAATTCGTACTTTCCACTCTCGATCGCAATAACGAGGAAGCGTCAAGAAAAAAATGTAGCACCGGAAAATAAGATTAATACAACGATAGTTTAGTGTGCTTTAATCTTACCTCTTAGCGCTTGGTCGATTCAGCGATTTTCTTTAAGTGAATATTGTGTCAAAATGGCGTCCTTTTGTATGGAAAGTACGACAATGCCTTTAAGAAACGCCAAAGTGTGTCTTCGTAAATGCCCTTCTGAAAAATGTAACACCGGAAATTTGATGTACATTCACTGCCTTAAATGAATCCTGCATTTGTTTATTTCGGTTTTAATTGTGATATGCGATTTTTGAAGTATTCCTTCAGTTACTGTGGAGGCTGGTTTTGCGATGAGAAGTCCAGAATTGGTCGAGTATTGCGTCAAATTTACAATCGTTTTTATCATTCTTCATCCACCATAATTAGTAGCCAGGTTCCTCGTTGGATAGAAAACAACTCTCTTATTCACCAGTTTCTATTGAAGACGCACTTTTTTAAACCGAGCGGACCCCGTTTGGAGGTTGGGAGTCATAGAAGCCAACCGCGCGAAGCCTGGGACCAAAATTGTTCGCGGGGAATCTTGAAAGTTGTTTGTTGGCACGGATAGCCATGGCATATTTAATGGCGGACGAAAATTGATGAAAACGTTTATACAAGCTCAACTACTCCTAAGGCGATTCTAGACTCATAAGACTATAACGCAACTTAAGGAGGTCATGAACTAGTTTTGAGTGCAATTGCGAAATTCGACATATTTATTTCAAACGAATCCAAAGTGCATACGCGCTCTTTTGCTTCTGAACTATTTAGGTGTTTATGATGTTATATAATTCACGCGTGTCGAAAAATGGCCAACCGTCTCACCAACGTAACAGGCATTTCAACCTGTGTAAAAACAAATTTATACATTACGCTTTAGGGTAATTCCTTGGGTATGGGTCTTTGCTTCAAAAACAACTCATTCCCTTATGTGATGGAAAGGCAAGTTTGTTATCCTTTTCTTTTCTTTTCTTTTTTTTTTTTTGCAATAGCGCTTTCTAAGTGTACGGATTGGTATTCAAAAGAATTAGTCCTTGAAGGAGTGTCATACATTTGAGACCATATTTTGCATTTCATTCTAGGTGTGCCAAGCATACTTCGAGAGCTGTGGATCCAATTCTTGGTGTTCTCTCAATGATATCTGCTTAAAGTCTTCTGCTGCTTGTCGCACTGAACCCAAGAAAGAGGTATGGCAAATCGATTATCGGTAATCATTCATATACACAAAGTTCGACCGAATTTTTTTGGGCAGCTTATTACATAGATCGTCGCACTAAATTAACATTACCGGCAATGAAATATCTAAGCCATCTCACTAAGACATTTGACGCAAAGAAATGTCTATAAGCCATCTCATTAAACATACTTCTGAGCCATGTAACTAAAATATTACAGACAAAACCTAAAATATTACACAAATGAAATATCTAAGCTATTCAATAAAATATTTCCTGGCAAAAAAAATCCCGAAGCCATGTCAATAAAACATTATAACAAAGCAAAGAAATTTCTATGTTACGTAAAGGTATCATTTTATGTTTCCTGGGAAGCTTCGTTTCTTACTACTATTTTCAATGACAAAAGAACACCAAATCATCCGCACGCAAAGTATGAACCTCCCGGGCAAACACCTATAGTCCCCTGGGACTCTGAGGGTTATATAAGAAATAGCAAACTACAGTTCGGACCAGTTAAACAGCTTTTTCAGTCGGCGAGAGCAATAAAGAGACTTACGGATTTAAACATATTTGAAGAGATGATATCCACTCAATAAAAATTGGCTTATTCATATATTCTGTTGAAAATAAATTACTACCAAATACTCTTATCAACATATTTACAAACAATTCACAAATTCATGGCTATTCTACTAGATAGTCAAATTATTATAGACCAGCTTTTTGTAGAACAAACATAAAACAATTTACTATAATTAATCAAGGCCCCAAGCTATGGAATTTGCTGCCTGACAATATAAAATCAGCAACATCCATACCTAGCTTTAAATATAAATATAAAATGTACCTTATTGATTGTCTCATTAGTAAATAATTTAAATATTATCAAATGTCTTAACTAAACAAAATAGCATCTCAAAATAGAACATGTAGTTCCTTATTCCTCCTTGCTTTAATTTTGCTTTAGTTTTGCTAAAACTGCATGCCTTTATCCTCCTTTCTTTTCTTTTCTCCCAATGATACTATATTACCAAGCTAAAAAGACAACTCAAGAGTATAAGCCTGTGGTTTCTTCTTGAGGTGTCTGCCGCCCTGAGTTTACTATTTAATTCATTACTATAGCTGAATCTTTGTAATTACAATAAAACAAAAATGACAACAATAGTAGTTTTAATAATCTTGCTGATACTGTATTGGCAACATTCATGCTTTATATATATATATATGTGTAATTGTATAAAATTATTGTATTGTAAACCTTTATTGTAAAAAATGTAGAACTGTAATGTAAACTCTAGGTGGTGTGAAATATGATTAAATGAACTGAACTGAACTGAAGCCGGAACGTCGCAACCAAACGCAGGACAACCGTTCAACAGCCACAGGCAAGTTCAAGCTGCAAATGCAGTGAACCCAGCGGATGCAATTAATGGAGCAAATGCAGGGAACCCCATCGCAGAGAATGCAACACACAAACACACACACAAAAACAGAACTGAAGCCGGAACGTCGCAACCAAACGCATGACAACCGTTCAACAGCCACAGGCAAGTTCAAGCTGCAAATGCAGTGAACCCAGCGGATGCAATTAGGTTTAGGTTTAGTTTAGGTTAGCCCGTCTGTCCTAATGTATGTTATGAAAGAAAACCGTTTGCCGGTTCAGTATCGCCACGTAGTCAGTAACAATAATTTTAGTAAATTAAGACCATAAAGCAACAATAGTAATCCTCGCGGGTATATACATAGTTCACGGAACGCTCTCAATCCAAGGTTTAGAGAACGCTTTATTTGCTTTAAAAGCTATTTCGTATAAGAAAATGTTACGATTCATGTATTAGGTCGTCGTCGTTTGGGTGTTTCCCTATACTTTTGTGTTCCAGCGAACACTCGCATATCGGCGGACCGGCCAGAAAGGTATTCTAATCAAGCCTGATACTTGTCTCTCGGGTCCCTTGTCCGTTCCAGTAGGTAGAATGCTCCCCTTTTCCACTTTTCGCTTCCGTTAGTCGCCTACGGTTCAGTCCAAATGCAAATATATTCATTTTGTCTCATAACTATAGACCTCTCACCTATAGACCCTTAGACCCCAACTATAGACCCTTAACCTACAGACATTTAGACCCTAACTATATACCCTTCACCTACAGACATTTAGACCCTAACTATAGACCCTTCGCCTGTAGACCCTTAGACCCTAACTATAGACCCTTCACCTATAGACCCTTGGACCCTAACGATAGCCCCTTCACCTATATAGACCCTTAGATCTAAACTATAGTCCCTTCACCTATAGACCCTTGGACCCTAACGATAGACCCTTCGCCTATAGACCCTTAGACCCTAACTATAGACATTTCACGTATTGACCCTTAGACCCTAACTATAGACCCTTCGCCTATAGACCCTTAGACCCAAACTATAAACTTTTCATAATTGACCCTTAGACCCTAACTATAGACCCTTCAGTATTACAAAATCAAATAATTGTTTCATTTTCTTTGACATTTGAAAACGCTTATTGACGAGCACCTGAGCAGTGGCCTTTTGTGGTCCTGAGACGGCAATATGGCCCTCAAGTTAGCTTTGGGAAAATAACCGTATCGGGACCACAAAACACACTGTTTCCCTCGGTCCGAGTCAGTAAGTGTTTAATGTAACTATTTTATGTCCCATCCCGTTATCAATTTCAGAGCAAGTGCAGAAGAAGTCTGATGAAGTGTCTGAAGAGGTCTTCAATGGACAAGACCCGAACATACCAGTGCATGAAGATGTTTAATGACTGTCTCTCCTAGATGTCTTAGATAGCTTACTCTTGATAATGGACGAATATAAAAGTAACATGAAAAAGATTTGCAATTATAAACAATAAAAGGGAATAAAAAAACCTAGCAAAAATCGAAAACTGATATTTTTTTCCAGAAAATGCTTTGGATAATTCAGATGAATGAATTACATACAATTACAGGCAAACACTGCCCGTCATGTGATATCAACCAGTATCAACCAGCTGAATGAATCTCGTTACCAGCCTATGATGACAGTCAAACATTGCCCTTCATTTTGGCAAGTTCCATATCTATTTCCATACCTCGATCGTGAAGGTATAAAATAAACATTAAAAAAATATACGTAGTTGCATAATATCATAGAGCTCGACAAATGCAGCCAGCTTATGATCAAATGAACAAAAATCATCGAGAAATAAAGATATTAAAGGCTTCGTCTTGATGACGATTGTCCGAATTTGACACAGTCCTCCCACGATATGAAACTTGGCAATGTGCTATGAACCAGAGAGTTTTATATAACTTGGTATCCATCAGCTGATTGAATCTGATTACCAGATGGACGCTGAACATGAAGCGGTTGGATCTGCTAAGACATTTCACTAACGGGAAGGACGTAGTCAAACTCAAAGCTTACGATTTTTGCACTCTATGGGTACCTTAGTTACCTAGCTAATATCTATTAATAAATCCCTTGATCTACAAAAAAGTGGGTTTAAGATCCCCTCACTGATTTATTCCAGTAAGGTGAGCGTCCCCTCGTCCCTTCGTCCCCTCTTCTTAAAGATTGATAGTACTATGATCAATCAATCCTAAATAACAAACGTTTTACCTTTAATGGATAATTCTCAACAATTGTCCCGAAGCTTCCCGAAGACATCCATATACAATAGACGATAGGAAGATATAAATAGCTAAAAACAAGTGTGAGCTGCGTCGGTGTTTCTAATGAAACAGTAATGATGAAAAGGTAAATTATACACCGTGAAAAAGATGAAAAAACTTACTGACGTTTCGGACGCTAGTCCTTGGTCGGAGTAAAAGACTCTTCACGGTTCCTTGCGCCATTTTGAAACGTAGCCGTTTAAACACCTTGGACAATTATTCACATGCCTATATCATTCACCATTTTCCATACATCGGTTCACTGGTCAAACAAAATGCATTCAGTCGAGGTTTCAAGATTCAAATTTCAAAAACTTTTTGAAAGTGCCTTGGCGCCTCTGATGAGCGCTTTGTATTTCACCAGTGAACCAATTTATAGCGGAGCTCCTGCGCGGGCCAAACGCCCGCGCGAGCGGAGCACCATACCTAAGAAAAAATGGTAAACTATCGAGTTGATTTTTCATGGATTGGCTGACGTCACTTCCGTCCGTACGTCCGTCCGTCCGTCCGTCCGGGCGTGTACACAAGCATTCCGATTGGCTGGTTAGATTTTTTTTGGCGGGAATATCGACGCGTTGCAACATCCGGGTACACATAAAGAAAGGTAAATCCGGCTATTAAACTTTTGTAAACAAAACGTTTTACACACGTATAGAAATACCGAAAGATAACAACACAAGCTTATATTTATATTTACTCTATTTACGATGGAACCCCTTTCCGAAATCGATATGTCGAAAGAAAGCTCAGAGGAGAATGAAGCCAAAAAAGAAAGGCCAGAATCAAGAGTTTTTTCGAAAGAGGAAAAACTCTGGTGGCGTGAAAAAGGAAGGCAAAGACGAAGGACTCACCAAAGAAAAGCGACAAGCAGAGAGAGAGATAGAGAACGCAAATCCAGGCGGGACTTCGATTATAAACAAGGAGAATATGATCGTGAAAGAAAAAGAAATATGAGGCAAAACTTGACGGATGAATAAAGAGAAAATGAACGTGAAATACAAAGGAATTTGAATCAAAACTTCACGAATGAACAAAGAGAAAATGAGCGTGAAAGACAAAGGAATTTGAAGCAGAACTACTAGCTAAGGCGACTCTCAAATGCACAGAAAAAAATCGCTTTAAGGCAAGTTATAGACCAAAGACAATTAAAAAACTTTCATGTATTCAAAGATGGATTAAGAAGTGTTCTTCAAGAATTCAGGTTTGTGGTTTAGCAAACAATCGTTTATTATTTTTTGACAAGCATTTTTTCTCGACGAATCGACAAATCATTCGCAAAGACTTTCCCTCAAAACTTTTAATATTTCTGTAGATAAGCATAATTTATTTTAATGTTGGAGTAAATATAACATGAAGAGCATATTACAACAAATATTCGTCCTTTATTTAGCTTTGTAAATCTTTAGCAATTCGGTTAACGTTGTAAAACGTTGTTTTTAACCAACTATCGTATGTTTTTCGTTCAAGAAAGATTCGCCTCCTATCGCGGGTTCCCATCTTCAAAACAACGAAGACTTTCATTTAATACTTTTATTTCTACAGATAATTTAAGTATTGAATGAAATATATATTTACACTGACCAAATATTCAACTGTTTATTAAGCTATTCGAGCAAGTCTGATTATAAAAATGAGCTTAAATTTGTGTTGTTGAGAGATGTTGTTGTAGAAAGACCTAGACTTTCACTTAAAAAGCCGTAAAAAATATTCAAAAACATTTACAAACGCCAATTTACTGACAAAGAAATTCGTCATTTTGCATTGCCTTTTTGCATTGCTTTTATTTTCTATTTTGTCTCAGTTGTTCTTGTCAAGTTTAACTGAATGTAAAACGTCTCGTTTTGTAAAAGACGTAATTATTTAAAGTAAGCTTATATTTTGCTCCAAGTCTGTTTTTTTTGGTCTTGATTTGTCCTAAATCTCCAGATTTTCGATTTCAATGAAAGACATCCGAGGTAAATTTCACTGAACTTGATATTGTATTGAATTATCTGTAGTTATCTTTCATTTTTTTTAAGTAAAAGAGATTCAAAGCCTAAAAATGTCGGCTTTTTTTGGAAAAATTTGTCGAAAAATCTTCCAAGAGCAAAACTAGCCCCTGGGGGTGGTGGTGAGTTGTGTACAAAATTCCTAAGTGTGAGAGTATGTACTCGCGCTAAACAAAACAACAAAAAAACAATGTAGTGCATTTCGATTTGATTTCACTGCATGGTTTTTATTATGGGAGAAATTATCTTCATCTCGAATAAAAAATAATTGAAGATTTTTCCCCCTATCTTATTTTTAACTTTCAGTTTCATTCAAATTGTTCTCCCTGTGACTTCCGTATCGGGAGCTCCGCTTTTAGGCAGTGCCTAAATATATATATTCATATTATGTAGGACGAAGGAAGAGAGGGATATCGAACTGATTTGAACCAAATAGTATATTTAAGCCAAAAAATTAGAAAGGATTAGGGTTGGCTAACAGAAAGTTTAGTTACAAAACGAGTTTAAAATTCGTGTTTGAGTTTTAGCTGTCTGTATTCCACAGCATGATTCAGTGAGTTTTACACACAACCTGTTGTCCTGGTGACTGTGCGCGATCGCGAGTGTCGAAGAGAAAAAACTCTTAAAATGAAAGTGTTGAGATTTGAGCTGATTTTCATCAGCTTGTTTTTTGTCAGTGAAGGAAAACAAGTCACCAAAACCAAAACGAATGACGATGTATATCAAAATAATTATTTTGGAGGTGCGGCTACTTCCAAGCAGTTTTCCAGTGCCCTGAAAGCCATCGAAGAGAAATTGAATGTCATCATGGAAAAAATGGGAGCTTCGTTAAACAAAACCGGTACATTCTAGTATGAAAGGAGGTGTTGTTAACAATTGTTAAAGCAATCATATGTCATTGCTATTCCTGTTAGTGAAGTTTATCGTGGAATCAAATTGCAGTATACAACCTGGTATACAAACACAACGATAGAAATAAGCACAATTCGTTTGTTTTCAGTGCCCAAAAACTGTGCTGAAGTTCTTAGAAGAGGTGGCAAGAAAAGTGGTGTTTACACAGTCGATCCTGGTGACGGCAAAGGGCCATTCAAGGTAAATTAATATAAATTTACAAAATTGGATACACTTTCTTTTGTTATGTCGAATAAACGAATGGTGGTGTGAATATGGAAGAGATGCGATCAGGCATCTCATTTTGTCATTAAAAAAGTAATACTCAGTTGGTTTTCTAAATATATTCAAAAAATAGTGTGTTCGATTCAGTGTGATATTTCGATTCATAGGTTTGCTGTGACCAGAAGACGAGTGGAGGTGGATGGACAGTCTTCCAAAAGAGACAAGACGGTTCAGTTGACTTCTATCGAGGTTGGGCTGACTACAAGAACGGTTTTGGTGACCTGAAAGGTGAGTTCTGGTTGGGACTGGATAAAATCAACCGGTTAACCCATCAGGCTCGTAACCGTCTTCGTGTTGACCTACAAGACATCCAGGGGAACAGTGTGTATGCTGAGTACGACTACTTTGCTGTGACCAGTGAAAGAAACAAGTACCAACTGAGTCTTGGAACTTATTCAGGTAAATAGCTTAGTGCACACTTTTAACAACAACAAAAAAAGAAAGGAAAAGCGTTTGCAAGTTTGTTTCTCTTGACTAAGTCATAGAATGTTTGCACGATTATTGTCCAATACGGAAAGAAAAGTAATACCCAGTAACCTTTCTTCTGCTTTTCTTGTAAATCCGTGTAGAGATCCTCGCGCAACACCTTTAGGCCAATAAATACACACGAAATTGACTTTAACATCTTTTTTATATAATTATCGTTTTCACTCGTAGGCACTGCTGGTGACTCACTCTCCTACCATCGTGGTATGGCCTTTACCACCAAAGATCGTGACAATGATGCCTATAGTACAAACTGTGCAGTTAACTACAAAGGTGCCTGGTGGGACACGGCTTAAAAACCGCTGCGCATGCGCGAAATTGTGAAAAACAAAATGGCGGACGCGTTGGAGGTTCCCGTGCTCCAAAAACCCCGTTGCATCGTATTGGATTCAGCGCCTAATTTTGATCGTGATTTCCAATCGGTCTTGGTCAAATAATCTGCAGGGCTTATTGAAAGTATACGTCTTCGTTAGATCGACGTAGAAGGTCTTATCGCTGAGATAATTAGGCATGATTTTGGATGACAAAAGTGCTACTCTTGGGAAAAATCAATGAAAACAACACTCGTATTTTGACCTGAGATAAGGTCAGGAAAACTGAGATAAGGTTAACATTTTGATATTTTGTTCGTCGTTCTCCAATTAATAACATATCAAATGAGCTGCTTTTTCTGAGCTTGAGCTGTGAAACGACACTTAGCTAAAGTGTGAAGATTTAAACAAAATGGCGGACGAGGGTGAGGTGTTTCGAAGAGGTTTTGGATGGCCACAAAACTAGAGAAAAAAGCTTCAGTCAACAATGATATTTTGTGATATAAAGGATACATCTTTTCTTGTTGAATTTATATAATTTTGGAGTGCATCTGTTTGTTGACTGGTACAGTTTTGTGTCTCTGATGAAGGGATATTTATCAAAGACTGGAGGAAAGTATAATTGTTTGTTTATATGTTTTGACTTAAAATAAGTCACAAATCTTAAGCTTGAAACTTCGTACAAATGCTTATTAATGCTTGTGCTACAAAATATTAAAAATGGCTTTTTTGTTCATATTACTTTTTTTTATTTTTAAGTCAAAGTTTGTAATTGGTGTTATACAAAGTTGTCAGATGACATTCTCTGTCTGACTTGTTTACATAGTGTAAATCATCAAACAAATTTCCGGTGCTTCTAAATCAATTTATTCAAGAAAAAACTATTTTTATGATATAACTTCAAAACAAGTCAATATGAAACTGCCTTAGACCATTTTTTTTACAAAAACCTATCTTAAAAAGCATCAGGCCTCAATGGGTACAGGATTTTTGTACTATATATAGCTTTAAAATAATCTATTCTGCATCATCATTGTAAGACAAAACAAAGTAAGGGTTACAAATATGCTATGGAATCAAAACCAGCATAAATTGAAAGTTTATCAATGATTTGCTACATAATTTGTTTAAATATTTTCAAAAAATATTTTATGAGGACTCACCCTTATCATTCAATGGAAGCATTTCAGCTCTAGGGCTAGTTTATTAAAGTGCCTATAACACATCTGACAATATTTTTAGTATATATTCTACATGAGATAAGCAAAATGACCAATTTTTACATAGTTTGAGTGTTGTGTGTGGTCTTATAAAAATGTTTCTTGTTGTGTATTGACTTATGAGGTATTTTGACAGCACATTAGCATAAATTATGACAAGAAAAATATTTATAACTTCTAGGAGCATCATTTACACAATGGCCTTTTTGGTCATTGAATAGCTTACCTCATTTAGAATCTATACCGAGAATATTGTCAGATGTGCCATAGGCTAGGTACGTTTTAAAATTTATTGGAGTAAATCTTTTTGAGAAAAATGAGTTTCCTTTTATTAGTCTATTGTAAAATGAAATAATTTATGCAATCAAAAATCAAGTTAATGGGAGAAGTGTCTGCATGTTACTCACAACTTGTTTTCCATTTATTCCAAATAAAATCATTGTTCTGACAAAGAATATAATGCATGGAACAGTTTTATCTGACTTCTATAGTTAATCAATGGGCTATTCCAAAAGAGCTATCAATAAATGAAAAAATAACAAAATGGCCGCTATTTAGTTACTAATAGTCACTATAACCCAATCAGAACATTCATTACACAATGCAAAAATACACAAGAAACCAATTTTGTCTTTGTGTAATATTATTATTGTTCTGGTTGAGTGATAGCAACTAATAGTCACTAAATAGCTATAACTTGTCATTGAAATTATCAACTTTGATTTTATTTCATGGTTTACTGCATGCACTCTAAGAGCTGTTCCAAAAAAAAAGCAAGAAAACAATTATTAAACACAATGAAAAACCAGAATTCTATTCAGCTGAAAAGAATTAAGATTGGCCTATTTGCTGAGTAGCAGGCCCAGAGTTGCACAAAATGTATGCTTCCAACCGACAGTGCACTAGGATCTAATCTATCAATCAATCTTTATTGTGCTCAATAGTTTACAGATATAAATAATAATAGTTGAGATTGCAGGTGACAAGAGCACACTCCTAACAAATAATTGTACTACTGAATTAATTCCATAAGTCAATGAAATTTAAAAATGAAATGAAACATGACATATACTCAATAGGCAATGTAACTTAGGATAAATATATGCTACCATGAATATAATGAATTTTTTTTGTAAAAACTTTCAATGAAAAACTACAGAATTGCCTGCCTGAGTTCAAGAATCTTTCTTAAAGGCCTTCATGCCTCGTCCGGGTAATAACAGTATATTTCCTTCTATATATTTACACATTTATGTATTTGTGACTGATAAATGGAAAATCCATCTTCTTTGGTTCTTATCTTTGGTAATATGAAACAGAAGAATGCATGTGGAAAGGGCTTTCAACTTCTGTATTACAATAATGAAGGCTTTAACATACAAACTACAGTAAACTGACAAGAATGAGGAAAACTTAAGACATCTATTTTTATTGTTGCATAAGTGCTTATCAGTGAAAGGAGTGTACATTATTATAACAGGTTTGGGATACAACTCCTAACCTTGAAAAGCACTGAATATTGGGAAAAAATCATACAGTTGCACAATTATTCATAAATGCAACATTTAATTATCATGCGGAGCACTTTTAAAAGAAAACTTTTAATTTTGGTGTTCTCCTGTTTACAGCTTCAGCACCTTACATATAAGATTCTCCCATTCACACTTAACATAATAATAGTAAGAATTGTTTTGATATAAAAGTAAAATGGCTGGTGAGATTGCCATGTAGACACAAAGCATTTGATTTCTTGCTAATTATGGAATTAAACTAGTCTCGGTATGCTTCCAAAAATGCCTTAAAACTCATGGAAATGGTTGAATAATGACCAGTGTCCCCATTTTTAAAAAAATACCCCAAAGAAAGAATTATCAAAGGTTTGACCACACGATATCGAAATTTGAGCAAATAAAGTACCAGTTCACATAGCGGCTCTTGGAAATATTTTGCACATGATCGGGGTAAATCCGGGTAAACCATGATCGTCTATAGTTTTTATTGGGAATTTAAAAATTTACGATAATTACTTGATTATTTTGACAATAAATCAGCTTTTTAAGTTTAGAAGCTTGGAATAGAGTTGGAAAAGGAAAGCAATACTTGTATTTTCTTCACTGTATTTTGATCCTAGTACCCGCACTTCGACGACTTGGTTTTGTTGGAATCAGAATGAAAAAATGACTATTTACCATCAATATAGCATCATAATACTCATCTGTCTCGGTTTTTTGAACGAGTACGGCATATAATCAAGATTCGTGGGATAAAAACTGCGATTTTGGGAAGAAAATGTGCCCGACAAGAATCCCTTCTCGTCCGCCATTTTGTACTAAGCGCCAGCGATAAATTCAGCGGAAAAACATACTGCGCACACTCAGTTGATATTTTGATTAGCCAATCAGCCGTTTTTAAGCCGTGTCGCCTGGTGGTACAAAAGCTGTCACTACTCTGACCTGAACGGCCTGTATCACCCCGGGAAAGTTAGAAGTGATGGTGCCGTCTGGTATCACTGGAAAAACAAATACTACTCTGTTAAGAGAGCCGAGATGAAGATACGACCTGCATAAAATACTTGTTGACGTACCTGTCTAAAAATATCCATTAAGAATCTAGCTGTTAATTATGAAGAATGTAAAAGATATAATTCCATTAGAATCACATTATGCTTGAAGAAAGCCAAAACTTTCTGTCAAAAATGTGCACGGTAGAAGGCGTAACAGTCACGCATTATTTGTCAGCGAAAATCTTGTAGAATTTAAAAAGTAAAATAAAATACTGCAGCATGGAAAATGGCGGTTGATTGGTTGAAATAGGGATTAGTAATGATGAAAAGGTAAATTATACACCGTGAAAAGATGAAAAAACTTACTGACGTTTCGGACGCTAGTCCTTCGTCGGAGGGATTGCTCATTTCCAACGCTGTTTTACACTTTCACGCGTATCAAAAGGTGATTGTACCAATGGATATTGATATTGAAGAGCGTCGGTCTGTTGTGCGGGAGGTCGTGGTTCGGCCGGACCGACACCGCTGCAAAACGTCTGCGCATGCGCGAGTTTATATATTTCAAAATGGCGGATGACGTGCTTCGAATAGGATGCGATCGTTGAAAGAATGGCCAAGAAAAACTCACACCGTATACATTTTTCATCGAATTCAATTAAATGGATTGAACCTAACTCTGTGTGAGAGTTTTATTTGTTTGATCATTAGATTTACCGTTCTGAAAGTATTTTTCGAACTCGATGATGTTCGTAAACCTTCGTAAACAGTGTTCTCTGGTTCATACTAGTGTTAGCAAAAGGAAGCAAAAGTCAAAGAGCAAACGTTAAAGTTGGGACAAATTTGCTGCTTGATGTTGATGAGGAATTCTTCGAGTTTATCCACAGGTGCCATTCCTACCATGGCTCCAAATACTTTCCCATAAAAGTGTGGATGACTGTCCAAAAAATACACGTTGTTGTTTTGACCAACGAAACACACGGTCATCCCGTTCGCTATGATCAACGCTGCCAAGTTTCGTTCTCTAACTAGCCGTTGTAGATAGAAGCCAAGGGAACTCTGAGGTACTTGAGGATTCACAGAAGTAATAGAAAGATCCAAGGAGTCCTCCAATGTCACAGTGACAGGGGAAATTACAGCTGTTAGATGCTGATTTGCTTCAGCTACACTGAAGAATGGATTGCCTAGGGATTGCGTTACATTGTCATATACCTGGTTCCCTCGAGCAATGGCAGACAGCAACAATGATAACCATGTTTGATTCAGATCGGAATTACAGGTCAATTGGAGAGTAGCATAATGTAGTGAGCTAGTGTATTCCTTTGCCATTAACAAGGAGATGAAGGTACAGGCATTAGAACCATTCCTTCCAAATAGAGTTGCTTGAGACAGCTGTGGTGGTAGGAACCAGAATTTGGAGGTACCAAGCGATGATTTAGCAATCTGAATATTAACTGCAACTGGATGATGCACATACTGGGATGTTTGGTTGGAGCTTGCACTGACATTAATTTGTGGTTGCAAAACTGTAAAGGTGTCTAATTCTTGGTCAATGTATGATTCCCAAGGACTTGAAGAATAGTATTCAGGATCTACTGTTTGGTTGACGTGGATACTATCGTCATCACTGCCATCACCATTATCATCATCATCTGAATGGTCTTTGGAAGTTGTGTTTGAACTGGATGTTGGTTTAAGGAGGCTTTCATTAAAGGAAGTTGCTAAGTTATTTATTGTAACATCAAGATTTTTAGTGCAGATGGGACATTTCTTTGCAACCAAGTTGAGACATGTTCTGTGGATGGTGTGGAAATATGGAAGTCTTACAGCATCAGCTGTTGAGTCAGAAACATTGCATTCAGTATAGTCACAGACTTTGGTTGCATCTGGGAATGTTGCTGGGGCAGACTTGCAGTGAGTGTAAGCAAATGGGAGAGCCTTTGCGTCGACAGTTGAGTCAAAGGTATGAAGATGGTACATGTATTTCTTGTCATTTGTTTTGCCACTGCTATTTTGATTTTGCTGTACCTGAAATCAATATGTTTTGATAGTTAAGATTCTCAAGTCTCAATTTTTTAAATTTATATTTATAACTTACTATATATATATAGGGGTTAAAAATGTTTTAAACTCATTAGGCAAAAATACCTGTTTTGAATTTACCCAAGTTTTTTCCAACTGACTTAATAGTTGAAAGGAGAACCTCTGCAGATTTTCCAGCAACAATACTCATATCTTTTTCAGAACATCCTCTTTTATAAGGTTTCACAAAACTGTTTTGGAAGTTCTGTTCCGACTTTGAAGCTGCCATTGCTGTTGCTTTAGATCTTATTTGCTTTGCATCATCGTATACCTGTACTCGGTCTCTCAGCATACTGTGCCATATCTCAACCTTTTTTTCAGTAATAAGAGTCATCCAAAGTTGTTTCATCTTGTAGTAGCTTGAAAAATAATTTTTATGGTACCATAAATCACTTAGCATTGATATTGTTGATCGATTGTAATGTTTTCTTCTCCAGATTATGAACAAAACCATTAGCCGCAACATTGTCTCAGTGTATTCTTCAAGATCTCCTGACCTAAAAATTAAGGAATAATGGAAAAAACCAAGTGGAATAACTTCTTCAAATATATGAAGTAGACAAGAATATTCAATATCTTTGCAAAGTTTGAATTTCTGAAGTACTTTTGATCTAATTTTTAACCATCCCAGAAAGACAGCATTGATTAAAATATTGATGCGAAAAGGTTTGGGCTTGTTTGGTAAAACTGATCCAAATATCTTGTGGTATACATTTCCCAACATGAAGTGATACATCTTGATTATGTCTTCTTGAAGATTAAGAAAGACATGAAATGGGCCTTGCTCTGGGATTATTGAAAGAATACTTGGATTATTCGATTGAGCTATCAGCTTCTTTTGATAGAACCATGTTGGCCAGTCTCCAGGAGCCGGCAGTACATATTGCTGAAGGTAGTTATGAAGATGAGGGCATTGACCAAATATATGATGAATCGCTGCTTCATAGTCCTCCATACTTTTCAGAGATTGTTCAAACTCATCTATAAGTATTGTCGTACTCAGAGTGGACAGTTCACTATGTGAAAGCTCAGAATATACCCTAGTAAAATGGAAAATATTACTGTGAATTAAAAATGGCTGATGACGAATGTCTATATTATTCTAATTTATGCTATATATTTTACCTTAATTCTCTTATTTGCTGCTGGCTGTTTTTAGGACTGATTGAAAGTCCTGATGGCATTCTTGCAAGAAATGTTTGGTGTCTATCTTTATTAAAGGCATTGAACAATTCCTTTATATTTGCTACAATTATGCCTCCCCGGCAATTTTTTTCTGTTCCAGACACTTTTACTCGGACACTGCTGTGTTGGCTTCCTCTTTTTAAAGGTAGGTGTACAGCTGGTATATTTTTATGGATGTCCAATAGGCTGCTTGCCATATGTGTGGCAACAGATAGCTTAAGCTCTGATGGAAGCCTGATGGTTAAAATGTTATGGAAATCATCTAGAAGATTCACCATGAGAAATTGTCCCTGTTAGACAAGACAAAAAATAGTTAATATTCAAATAAAGCTGACTTGCACTTGATGCTTGATTAAATGAGCATCACCTTTTCCTTTCACTTAGAAGTTCAAGATATTAGGGATTCCACTGCACACTTCTATATGTTTTTTGTTGTTGTTTTATTTTGTTTTTGCTTTTTTCCTTTTTTAATTATTTTTCAGAAAAAAAGTACCTTGATAGCAGCCATTATATGTTGTTGCAGCACTCCTGGGTAGGTGTGGATTAGCTGCTGCTTATGTTGATCAACATTCCTTGGACTGGTGCTAAAGCCAAGGACCCTTCCAGCATTTATGGCAGAACGTGAGGCTCCATGCTCTTGGAGAAAAAGGCCTTCATCTTTCTGGAGTGAGCAAGTTTTTTGTGATCTATTGATTCAGAAACAAAAGAAACAGTGTTGCTGAAGTAATAATTAATATTAAATTCCAAAAAAGGGAAAGTATTGTTATCCTTAGATACATATCACAGATATCTAGCTTAAAGCACCATTCCTCAGTCACACAGCTTATCATATGATATTATGAAACCTCTACCTGAAATAGGCAAGTGTGTGCAACAAAACAACAGTTCTTTGTTCTTGGACAGCAGTATATTCCTCACTGAGGCGGGCATCTTCCCTGGATATAGATTTTAAGACCAGATCATACAACCCAGGTGCATGACTTTTTGTAAATTCTCTCATCGACTGTGGACTGTAGAGCGGGGAATCATTGTTGGCTGTGTAGTGGTGGTACAATGCAAGTTGAAAGCGTTGCACTAGATCATCAAATGAGCTGTCTGTATTTAAAAATAAAATTGATTTAAATCAGAGCAAGGTTATAGTAACATGGTAGGTAACAAATTTAGTATTCATTTAAGTTTTTAAGCCTTGAATATTTATGAAATTGCTTATACATTTTGTATCTACTGATCCCATTGTTTAAATTATAGTGCAAAAAGAGTGGTTTTTCAAAATAAAAATCCTTTTTTTCATTCAATTAACCATTCAAGGTGGTTAAGTTTATTATAAATAGATATATGAAAACAAAAAATTAAAAATTACCAACAGTGTTTTCTTTTTCCAGTGCATCATTCATTTTTTCCCAGGTGTCTCTGTCAATCACTACTTTTCCTCTTGAAGTTTTAACTTTATCAAGTTGTTGATGCTGAAGTTCAATTCCACATATTTCTGATAGAGCATTGAGTCTTGTAAAAAGGTTCGAAAATTGGTTTTTGGTTTCTTTGAGCTTCTCTGTTTTAGGTGAGGTAGTGTCAATAACTGAAGATGAACTGCAGTCCACCAAGTTTTCATGGAGGTGTAAAATGGGCGATCCAGTAAACTGCCATATCTGTAAAGATAGGTCATAAATTCCTGAACATGAAAATTGTTAGCCCAGCAATGAGTTTTCCCTTTTATGAAAAAAATAGTAATAAAAAAAGGAGAAACATTTTCAAAACATGTTTAGGAGTCACCTTTTTTAGCTGAAGTGGACTTGATAATACTTCGGAGGTTTTCCCTGCTTGGTCTTCGTTTTCTTTGTCACACTAAGAAACAAGACGTTTATTTTCGCTCATGTCCCTTATTATAACAAAAATTAATATAAAACATTTTCCATTTAGGATTAATTACTGCTTGACGTTCGTACTTATTTTAGAAGGTGGAAAAATGCTAAGCAAATTAGAAACATGCACTTTATAAAAAATTAGCACCTTGACCTTTGACTGTAAACAAAGAACCGAAACGTTCAGGAGAAATTACAATTTTAAACGATAACAAAAATACCAAAGCTACAGTTTTTCTTAGGGAAAAGGTAAACAAAAACTTTACACATGTGTCTGCTGCTACAAACTGACAAAAATGTTAAAGAGAGAGACTGCAATTCAATTCCAAAAGCTTCAAAGAATGAGAAAGAGTAGCGTTGTTTTGTTTTACTTACTTCTTTTGCTCGCGCTGCCGATGCGTATAGCTGGTAGTTTTTAAAGTCTTCGTCTGCTGTTTGTTTGCATAAATTGCACCAACGAGTTCCTGGACAATACCCTTGTATGCTTGATCCAACATCATCAAATACAGCGTAAAATCTTTGTGGTATTTTGTTCGCATTTAGTCTTGAGTGCTTGAAATAGTCTTGTTTTGGACAAGCACATCGTAGGTTTTCCCTCCGTGCGACATCCCAATGGTACCGACAAAGCCGGGAATTTATCGGCAACCGTGTTACCCTACTTATCTCCGAATTCACCGTGTACAGTCTGCCTTGGCAAGCCCTTCCCGTTCTTGTTTTTTCAGCCCTCATGCATATACCAGTCTTGTTTGAACCATGTATTAAGACTACCACTCGTAAAAACAACAACACGAAAGTAGCGATAGCAGTACTCGACGGCACGCGACCCACTTTACCCTTCATTTTCACCTTTGGTGCAAACGTAAAACTATGTGGTGCAAAAAGTATGTTATTGTAAATATGACACTCTAGCTACTCTGAGAATTTCTCGCTCGGCTTTGCTTTATTCGCTTCGGCTTTTTGAATTTCGCGCTATGGCAGCAAGATTTGTTTACAAAACAAATAATATTTTAGCGCATGCGCATTGCGTTTTGCAGCGGTGTCGGCCGGACCAACACTCAGGGTCTTAAAAAAACTGAGGAGAAGGTGCTGCCTTTGTAATAATATCTGCAAATGGTTAGACCTTCAAGTCTTCTCGGATAAGGACTTTAAACCGTAGGTCCTGTCTCCCAACCCTTCCTAACCTACAGTAAATGGGGGACATAAAAGAACCTGTTGAATTATTCGTGTAAGAGTAGGGGATTGTCTCCCGGTTCAACAGCCTATCCCAATTTGGAGGCATAACACTTACTAATAAATCACTCATGAATGTAAGCTGCACGGCTGCTAATAGCGCCTTAATATGCAGCCTGTAAAGTCCTCCACTGGTCATTAATGTAAAGCGCATTGAACCACCCCATTATTATTATTGAATTATAACACATAATGTGTTATTATACGCAACTAGAAAGTTTGTTGCAGTTTTCTTTCTTTTATAATTGTTTTTACACAATTTCACATTTTCCGATTTCTGTCAATACTTTCTATTTCTTGATAAAGTTGACGTCAAAATGTTATCGTACGTTAGCCTACCACAGGTAATCTACCTGAAAGAAGATTTAAAAAATCAAATTTTATAAAGTCATCTATCTAGTCATTATTTATATTTAGCCTCCGTTGGGTTTCCTGTGTTCAATCTTATGGCAGAGAAGAACTAGCAACGAGTAACGAGAGAGGAGGAGGAGTGGGGACGAAGGAGAGAGAAAAAGCAAGAGGAGTAGCCTGCCAAAAATCAAAGTGTACGAACGAGTAAATTCACCCCGGGGCCTCATAGGACTTGTTTGCTTGACATAAACACATCACTGGGGTGGCCTTAGATTTCATTGATATTTTCGTATGCCCAATCAACATGCGCGAATTTTCAACTAGTTGTTAATTTTTGCCAGGCATCTCCTCTTCTTCTTTCTCCCTCCCTTCCCCCTCCCCCCCCCCCCCCCCCTTCGAATTGTTTGTCCTCATCACAGGAGGCCCAAGGAGCAAAAAGAGCAAGTAGATGCATGCAGAGGAGGCTATTTTACATTAATATTTGCGAGCACTCATCTCTATATAACTTATCCTATGACAAGATGCAGCTAACTATTTATGCTTATTCAATTATTGTCATTCAATAAATTTTCGATCGTGTTGATATACCTCTTGTACAAACGGTGAAAATAATTTTCTCGTCGAATTTTGTTTAGATACCCAATTGTGCTCAAGCTAAACAATTTAAATGTTAAGATGGTTCTGAATATGCAGCTTCATAGTAGACACATGCGCGCCATTGGTATTACGTAACGTTGACATTAAAATGCAGCGAAATAAAGAGAGCAGCCTTTTATATAAAACACGAATTTCAGACTCGTTTTCCGCCCATATTTTAGCTCAATTCTGATAATTGTTCAGTCACTATGTAACTAACTATCATTAGGGAGCCACGCTTCATAGATGTCAATAAAAAAATGACTTACTCATATACGTCGGTCTGAAAATATCACCAATTGTCTACAGAATATTTATTTTCTATAAACTTGGTAAGAACAAATATTTTCATTCATCAAAAACCTTCTTGCCTCCATCCCCACAACCTCCAACCACATTTACCGACCGCTGTTTTACTGCTGTGAACAATGGATGCTGAACAGACACTTCCATCAAACTAGTTACATTATTTAATATTGTTAATATATTATAATTAATTAACAAAATCATATCGCTTCACTATACCACCAATTAGGCTACCAACAAAGATCCCATCGTGTTTTAACACGTTGTGTCGATAAACTATGGTTTGTTTAGTTAACTAAGTGTGTAAGTCATAAAACTATTGATATAAGTCATAAATCTTAAAAGCCTTTTCTATTAAAAATGAGATTGTTATTTGACTTCTGGCGGTCTAATTACTATTCACCACGAAACAGCTTCAAACAAATGATAATTGTGGAAATTGAATGGGCAGAACTGTGGTGGAATAATGATAGATGTGTTGATCATGTGTTGATGATGTTGAAGCTTGAAATCACTTTTTCAAGTCTTTCTTTACAGCGTTCGCTTAGATCGCTCATTCACTGTGATGATCAACACATCTATCATCAAATGATAATTACAAATAGTGTTGCAAAATCCCGTGACTCGTTTTCCATGTTGCATACTAATGTTAGAAGTTTAAAAAAAAATATTGAGAATCTTGAATCTCATTTATTGAATGAGGTGGAAATCGACTTTGACATAATAGGGGTATCCGAAACTAAAATAACAACTAAAAATGAATCTTTGGATGTTAATTTGAATATCGCAAATTATGCTTTTGAATTTGTGCCTACGCCTCTTTCTTGTGGAGGCGTTGGCATGTATATAAACAAAGTGGTTGATTATTTTGTCTTGGAAAGGACATCTAATGAAGCATATCAAGCATTGTGGATTGAAATTCTTTTTAGCGACAAACGGAATGTCATTTGTGAAGTTGTGTAAAGACAGCACAATTGTACAAATGACTTTCTCTCATACTTTGAAAGTGCACTAGAAAATTACAGCTCGTCACAAAAAATATCTATATCTTAGGGGATTTCAATATAGATTTGCTAAAATCGGAAACTTGTTCATATAGCGAAATGTTTTTACTTATTTACAAAGCTGGTATATGTTTCCAACAATAGATAAACCCACTCGTGTTTACAATAATTCTGCAACTATTATTGAAAACATTTTAATTAACAATCCTGTATCTGGAGTTTGCAGCGGTAATCTAATTACTGATATTACTGACCATTTCTCACAATTTTGCATCATTCCTACTGGCAAAGGAACCAATAAAACAACCGCCAAAAAGTTAGACGCTTTTCAAAATCGTCGGAAAATGAATTTGTGAAAGAAATTTCTGAAATGATCTCACAGCGTGCTTCTCGTTGACAAAATCTTCTCCTCTCTTTATCGAAAAATAAACAATATTGTCAACAAAGTTGCTCCTCTGAAAAAGCTAAGTAAGCGAGATATTGAAAAGCTAAACAAGCCATGGATAACCGAGGGAATTCGTGAGTCTATAAGGATTAAAAATCAGTTATTAATGTCTGGTAATAAAGACCGTCCAAGACACACTTTACCAAATACCTTAAAAATATAAATCAACTTAATTTCATGTTTTTCACTCCTGTGACAGCATCTGAAATAGATGATGAAATTTTATCGCTATCTAATAATAAAGCTTATGGTCTATACTCATATGCCCAGTTAATTTTTTTAAAGCATCTAAACCGTTTCTCAGTGAACATCTTGCGAAACTGATGAACTTATCTGTGCGAACAGGTAGATATCCGACAAAACTTAAGATCTCCAAAATTTGTCCTATTTATAAATCGAAGGATGATACAGACCCTAGTAACTATAGACGTATATCACATCTCTCGGTGTTTAACAGAATCTTTGAAAATACAATGTATAATAGATTGATTACATTCATACATAAACATCATTTTCTCTCTGACATGCAATATGGCTTTAGGAAAAATCACTCCACACAACATACACTTCTTGATATAGTTAGTACAATACAACATAATATGGACAACAAAATATCCACATTTGCAGTTTTCATTGATTTAGCGAAAGCATTCGATACTGTTGACCATTCCATTCTCATGAAAAAACTTTTTATTTATGGCGTAAGAGGATGTGTCCATAATTGGTTTAAGTCTTACTTGTCTGAGAGAACTCAAACTACTAGTGTTAGTAATCATATATCGTGTAAAGAAGCATTTAATTTTGGGGTCCCCCAAGGTTCTACATTAGGTCCTTTACTCTTTCTAAAAACTTTATATTTATGGCGTGAGAGGATGCGTCCAAAATTGGTTTAAGTCTTACTTGTCTGAGATAACTCAAACTACTAGTGTTAGTAATCATATATCGTATAAAGAAGCAATTAATTTTGGGGTCCCTCAAGGTTCTACATTAGGTCCTTTACTCTTTCTTCTCTACATAAATGATATTAGTATAGCCTCTAATATTTTAAAATTTTATCATTTTGCAGACGATACAAATATATTTCACTCGAATAAATGCTTAAAAACCCTTGAAAGGGAAATGAACAATGAACTAACAAAGCTCCATGATTGGTTCACTGCAAACAAACTTACCATAAATATCAAAAAATCAAACTTTGTTTTATTCCATTCAGCTCGTAACAAACCAAAACATTCCTTGAACATTAAATTCTTGGATTATAAAAGTAACTAGTATATACAGCTTGAAAAAAAGGATTATGATTATGATTATATTCCCAGTAATATTAGCAAACTCTTTACTTACACAAAAGATATTCACTCCTATGAAACAAGATCTTCTGCCAGTGATAATTTCTATACTAGATATTCACGTTTAAACACACAAAAAGATTCCTTCTCGCGAGTGGGTGCACGTCTATGGAATCAAATACCACCTTTTATTAGGAGTTTATCCAAAAAAAACTTCCAAAAGGAAATCAAAACCGTTTTATTAAACGAACTTAATTTTAATTGCTATGATACTGAGATCTTCAAACTTTTTAAGTAAGTCTATCTGTAATGAGCTATTATTCATTTTCTACTCAGTGAACTTCTTTTCATTTCCTATTCAGCCCTTTGTACTCTGATTATTAACAATTATTTATTTATTAACATATAAAGAAATCTTTGTAAATATATGTGTATATTCTGTGAATTTAACCTGCCAAGACTAGCTTTAGTTATATGCAGGTTATATGGTTTTTCTTTTTTGTATTCTTTTATTCATCAATAAAAGTTGTTGTTGTTACGATAATTCAGGGCCGCAAATTCTGAATGAATAGCAAAAAGAGTGATAATATCTATAATTTAATCATGAGTTTCACTTTGAGTTTTTTAAGTGATGCGTTGTTTTCTCCCTTACTACGAGGGTTTTTTCTCCGTGTTCTCAGGTTGTACATGACATCCTCCTTCCGTCAAAAACAATTTGAGTTAAGCGTTGTGTGTTGTCAAATATGTATAGTGTCGGCTAGTGCGCGTGGAGCGAACATCAAGGTTCAAGAGCCCCTTACGGTACTGATGGTTGACATGGAAATTATGAATCTCGATAACGGTGGAGGACAAGTTTTTTAAGGAGAGCTAAAATATTTTCGTTTTATTGCAAACCCCTTGCCAAAAAAGTGTTTTGGTCAAGGCTTAGCGATCCAACTTTATCTACCTCATGTCCCAAATGAGTCGCTTCCAATATATTCTCAAGTTTAAATCTTATCATATTATGTAGGACGGGGGAAGAGAGGCATGCATATCGAACTGATTTGAACCAAATAGTATATTTTAACCACCTAATTAGAAAGGCTTAAGATTGGCTAACAGAAAGTTTAGTTAAAAAACAAGTTTAAAATTCGTGTTTGAGTTATATCTGTCTTTATTCCACAGCATGATTCAGTGATTTTTGCCACAACCACAACCCACAACCTGTTGTCTGTTGACTGAACGCGAGTGTCGAAGAGAAAAAACCCTTAAAATGAAAGGGTTGAGATCTGTGCTGATTTTCATCGGCTTGTTTTTTGTCAATGAAGGAAAACAAGTCCCCAAAACAAAAACTCATGGCGTTGTATACCAATATCAATACCAATATTTTGGAGGTGCGGCTACTTCCAAGCAGTTTTCCGGTGCCCTGAAAGCCATCGAAGAGAAATTGAATGTCATCATGGAAAAATTGGGAGCATCGTTAAACAAAACTGGATCTAGTATGAATGGAGGTATTGTTAACAATTGTTAAATCATGTGTCATTGCTATTATATGTTTCGTTTCATTAAAGTTTATCGTCGAATCAAATTGCAGTACACAAACACAACGCTAGAAATAAGCACAATTCGTTTTGTTTTCAGTGCCCAAAAACTGTGCTGAAGTTCTTAGAAGAGGTAGCAAAAAAAGTGGTGTTTACACAGTCGATCCTGGTGACGGCAAAGGGCCATTCAAGGTAAATTAACTTTACAAAATCGGAAACTTTTTTTTTTTTTGACAATTGAAAAAAAAATTTTTTTTCGTGTTAATGTGGAAGAGTTGCATTCAGGTATCTTGAGTTTCTAAATAGATTTTTTTAATAGTTTGTTCGATTCAGTGTGATATTTCGATTCATAGGTTTACTGTGACCAGAAGACGAGTGGAGGTGGATGGACAGTCTTCCAAAAGAGACAAGATGGTTCAGTCGACTTCTATCGAGGTTGGGCTGACTACAAGAAAGGTTTTGGTGCCCTGAAAGGTGAGTTCTGGTTGGGACTGGATAAAATCAACCGGTTAACCCATCAGACTCGTAATCGTCTTCGTGTTGACCTACAAGACATCAAGGGGAATAGTGTGTATGCTGAGTACGACTACTTTGCTGTGACCAGTGAAAGAAACAAGTACCAACTGAGTCTCGGCACTTATTCAGGTGAGGTAAATAACCTAGTGCTCACTGTTTAGTTAACAAAGAAGGGGAAAAGCGTTTGAAAGTTTGTTTTTCTTGACAAAGTCATAGATCGTTTGTATAATTATTTTCCAATACGGAAAGAAAAGTAATACCCAGTTCCTTTTCTTCTGGTTTTCTCGTAAATCCGTGCAGAGATCCTCGCGCAACACCTTTGGCGCCAATAAAAACACATGGAATTGACTTTAACATCTTTTTATGTAATTATCGTTTTGACTCGTAGGCACTGCTGGTGACTCACTATCCCCCCATCGTGGTATGTCTTTCACCACCAAAGATCGTGACAATGATGCTTATAGTGGAAACTGTGCAGTGAGTTACAAAGGTGCCTGGTGGTACGAGAGCTGTCACAACTCTAACCTTAACGGCCTGTATCACCCAGGAAAAGTTAGAAGTGATGGTGCCGTCTGGTATCACTGGAAAAACAAACACAGCTCTGTTAAGAGAGCCGAGATGAAGATACGACCTGCATAAAATACTTGTTGACGTACCAGTTTAGAAATCTCCATTAAGAACCAAACTCTTAACTATAAAAATAAAAATACTGTTAATTATGAAGAATGTAAAAGATTTTAAATTCCATCATTAGTATCTTAGAAGAAAGCTAGAACTTTCTGTCAAAAATGTGTGCGGTAGAAGATTGTTACAGTCAAGTACGCATTATTTGTTAATCATGAATAACGTAAAAGACTTAATTCCATTAGAATGACATTATAATTGAAGAAAGCCAAAACTTTCTGTAAAAAAATGTGTGCGGTAGAAGGCGTGACAGTCACGCATTATTTGTCAACGAAAATCTTGTAGAATTAAAGAATGAAAATAAAATACTGCAGCATGGAAAATGGCGGTTGATTGATTGAAATAGGGATTGATCATTTCCAACGTTGTTTTGCACCTTCACGCGTATCAAAAGGCGATGATACCAATGGATATTAAAGTATAATACATAATGAGTTATTATAAACAAACAAAGAAATTTGCAACAATATGGTAAATAGTTTGTTGCAGTTTTTTTCTTTTATAAATGTTTTTTACAAAATTTCACACTTCATAAGCGAACCAATTTCTGTCAACTCTGTATACAAAAGTTAAATCAATTTCAAAATGAAACTAGCGGTATTTCCAAATACCGCAAACAAAATTTTCTAAAAGCGCCTAAAAGGACGGCGAAAATGAAACATAAGTTTGTTGATAAAGTTGACGTCGAGGTTTTCGTACGTTAGCCTACCACAGGCAATCTACCTGTAATGGGATTTAAAAAATCAAATTTTATAAAGTCATCTATCTAGTCATTGTTTTTATTTAGCCTCCGTTGGGTTCCCTGTGTTAAATATTATGGCAGAGGAGAACTAGCAACAAGTAACGAGAGAGGAGAGGAGTGGGGACGAAGGAGAGAGAGAAAAAGCGAGAGGAGTTTTGAGAGGAGTAGCCATCCAAAAATCGAAGTGTACGAACGAGTAAACTCACCCCGGGACCTCATAGGACCTGTTTGCTTGACATAAACACATCACTGGGGTGGCCTTAGTTTTCATTGATATTTTCGTAAGCGCAATCAACATGCTCGAATGGTCAACTAATCGTTCATTTTTGGCAGGCATCACCTCTTCTTCTTTCTCCCTCCCTTCCCCCTCCCCCTTTAAATTTTCTGTCCTCATCACAGAAAGCCCAAGGAGCAAAAAGAGCAAGGAGATACCTGCGGAGGAGGCTAATTTATATTGATATTTGCGAGCACTTATTCATATTCAATTATTGTCATGATTCAATAATTTTTCGATCGTGTTGATATACCTCTTCCCTATGTACAAACAGTGAAAATAATTTTCTCGTCGAATTTTGTTTAGATACCCAATTGTGCTCAAGCTAAACAATTTAAATGTTAAAATGGTTTAATTTGTAGCTTCATAGCAGTAGACACATGCGCGCCATTGGTATTACGTAACGTTGACATTAAAATGCAGCGGAATAAAGAGAGCAGCTATTCATATAAAACACGAATTTCAGACTCGTTTGTCGCCCATGTTTTAACTCATTTCTGATAATTGTCCAGTCACTATGTAACTAACTATCATTAGGGAGCCGCGCTTCATAGATGTCAATAAAAAATGACTTACTCATATACGTCGGTCTGAAAATATCACCAATTGTCTACAGAATATTTATTTTCTATAAACATGGTTAGAATAAATATTTCCATTAATCGAAAACGTTCTTGCCTCCATCCCAACCCTCCAGACACATTTACCAACCGCTGTTTTACTGCTGTGAGCAATGGATGCTGAACAGACACTTCCATAAAGCTAGGTACATTATTTAATATGGATAACATTTTAATTAATTAACAAAATCATAATATATCCCTTCAGTCACTATACCACCAATTAGGCTAACCAACAAACATCCCATCGTGTTTTAACACGTTGTGTCAATAAACTATGGTTTGTTTAGTTAACTAAGTGTGTGTAAGTCCTTAAAACTATTGATTTAAATCTTAAATTATTTTCTATTTTAAAAAATGAGATTGTTATTTTACTTCTGGCGATAATTCAGGGTAGCAAAGTCTGAATGAATAGCAGAAAGAGTTATAATATCTGTAATTTAAAAATGAGTTTCACTTTGAGTTTGTTTCAGTGATGAGTTGTTTTCTCCCTTACAACGAGTGTTTTTCCCCCGCGCTCTCAGGTTGTACATGACATCCTCCTTCTGTCAAAAACAATTTGAGTTAAGCATTGTGTGTTGTAAAATATGACTATAGTCAGTGTTACCTAGTACTCGTGGAGCAAACCTGAAGGAAGAATCCCTTACGGTACTGATGGTTGCCATGGAAATTATGAATCTTGATGACGGTGGAGGACAAGTTTTTTAAGGAGCGCTAAAATATTTTCTTATCATTATACTTTACTTCGGTGCTCTTCAAAAATTAACTCATGGACAAATTCAATTAATTACTTAAAACGACACTTAATAGGTCCTCGGGGGATGGGGGAGGGGGGGCACGATATTTTAAGCTAAGATTTTGGAAGTAAGGGTTATGTAAAAGGCCACGTTTTATTGCAAACCCCTTGCCAAAATAGTGTTTTGGTCAAGGCTTAGCGATCTAAATTTATCTACCTCATGTCCCAAATGAGACTCTTCCAATATATATTCAACTTTAAATCTTACCATATTACGTAGGACGGAGGAAGAGAGGGATATCGAACTGATTTAAACCAAATAGTATATTTAAGCCAATAAATTAGAAAGGATTAGGATTGGCTAACAGAAATATTAGTTAACAAACGAGTTTAGAATTCGTGTTTGAGTTTTACCTGTCTGTATTCCACAGCATTCAGTAAGTTTTACCCACAACTTATGTTGTCCTGTTTGACTGTACGCGAGTGTCGAAGGGGAACAACTCTTAATATGAAAGTTTTGAGATTTTTGCTGATTTTTATCAGCTTGTTTTTTGTCAGTGAAGGAAAACAAGTCCCAAAAACCAAAACGAATGACGATGTATATCATAATTATTTTGGAGGTAGCGGTACTTCCAAGCAGTTTTCCAGTGCCCTGAAAGCCATCGAAGAGAAATTGAATGTCATCATGGAAAAAATGGGAGCTTCGTTAAACAAAACCGGTACGTTCTAGTATGAATGGAGGTAATTGTTAAAGCAATCATATGTCATTGCTATTCCTGTTAATGAAGTTTATCGTCGAATGAAATTGCATTATACAAACAAAACGCTAGAAATTAGCACAATTCGTTTGTTTTCAGTTCCCAAAAACTGTGCTGAAGTTCTTAGAAGAGGTGGCAAAAAAAGTAGTGTTTACACAGTCGATCCTGGTGACGGCAAAGGGCCATTCAAGGTAAATTAACTTTAAAAAATTGGATACCCTTTCTTTTGATAAACAATTGTTGTGTGAATGTGGAAGAGTTGCAGTCAGGTATCTTGTTATTGAAAAAAATTGTAAGACAATACTGAGTTGGCTTTCTAAATAAATTTAAAAATAGTCTGTTCAGTGTGATATTTCAATTCATAGGTTTACTGTGACCAGAAGACGAGTGGAGGTGGATGGACAGTCTTCCAAAAGAGACAAGATGGTTCAGTTGACTTCTATCGAGGTTGGGCTGACTACAAGAACGGTTTTGGTGACCTGAAAGGCGAGTTCTGGTTGGGACTGGATAAAATCAACCGTTTAACCCATCAGGCTCGTAACCGTCTTCGTGTTGACCTACAAGACATCAAGGGGAAAAGTGTGTATGCTGAGTACGACTACTTTGCTGTGAGCAGTGAAAGAAGCAAGTACCAACTGAGTCTCGGAACTTATTCAGGTGAGATAAATAGCTTATGAAACAAGTTATCGTACATGTAGAATTATAAGTTGATAATTCTTTATAATTCTACGATAACTTGCTTCATTAGAAACACCGACGCAGTCCACGCTAGTGTTCACTAGCCATCATCTAAATAGCTTATGGCTCACTATTAACAAAAAAAGGAAAAGCGTTTGAAAGTTTGTATTTCCTCGTGACAAAGTCATAGATTGTTTGTACAATTATTGTCCAATACGGAAAGAAAAGTAATACCCAGTTCATTTTCTTCTGGTTTTCTCGTAAATCCGTGCAGAGATCCTGGCGCAACACCTTTGGCGCCAATAAAAACACATGGAATTGACCTTAACATCTTTTTATGTAATTATCGTTTTCACTCGTAGGCACTGCTGGTGACTCACTATCCCCCCATCGTGGTATGTCCTTCACCACCAAAGATCGTGACAATGATGCCAATGTTTCAAACTGTGCAGTGACCTACAAAGGTGCCTGGTGGTACAAAAACTGTCACAACTCTAACCTTAACGGCCTGTATCACCACGGGAAAAATTCAGGTGCTGGAGTCGCCTGGAGTGGCTTCAATAGCTACACTGCTAGGAGAGCCGAGATGAAGATACGACCTGTATAAAATACTTGTTGTCGTACCACTCTAAATATCACCGAAACGTTAAGAGTCAAGCTCTTTAGATAAAAATAACATACTGTTAATTATGAAGAATGTTAAAGACAAAATTCCATTAGCATCACATGTAAAAAATGTGTGCGGTAGAAGGCGTGACAGTCACGCATTGTTTGTCGACAAAATCTTGTAGAATTAAAAAATGAAAATAAAATACTGGAGCATGGAAAATGGTGGTTGATTGATTGAAATAGGAATTACTCATTTTCAAAGTTGTTTTTTTTCGTCTCAAATCATACATACACTGAATCAGGTTTGAAACCCACCCCAATGTAAGGCCCAACCCGCGAACGAATCGATCCGGTGCGATCCGTGACTTAAAATCACCTAAGATCCCCCCTCATTTACAAAGCTGTTTTGTACTTTGGTTTCGTACTTTTACAAAAGGCGATGATACCAACGGACATGGTAGCACTGAACAATTTGGGAGATAGTTCGTTGCTGTTTTCTTTCTTTTTCTTTTATAACTGGTTTTACACAATTTCACACTTCGTTAGTGACCCATTTCTATGAACCTTGTATAGAAAATATAAATTAGTTTGAAAATAAAACTAGCGGTATTTCCAACAAATAAAGGACAGCGAAAACAAAACATTTAAAGTTTGTTGATAAAGTTGACTTCAAAATGTTATCGCATTTTAGCCTAACACAGGCAACCCAGTAATTATTGCCAGATATGTATATCTTCTACCGCCAGTTAGCTAGATCACAAAACAAGAGTCGTGCCTAACACACGTCCTGTATAACTCCTTGACACATATAAGTGTATAGTAGGTTTTAGTAATCCATGAAAGGCTTCTCATGAAATTTGCCTGCATAGACACATTCCTTTGAAACATTTGTCGGTTTTCCGGTAAGTGTCATCGAGACACTTTACACCAAAACTTGTGGTAGCGAAGGCAAAAATCATTTAGCACTCTTTTAAGTTAAATAGCAATAGCCACCAATAGAAGGTTGGCACTGACCATCACGTGTAAAATATTGTTACTGCCATCCAACATGGCTGCTATCATGTGATGGTGCAGAACCTTTACTAATTTGGCCTTTGGTGTTTCATTAGCAGTCGTCTTAACAGGACATGGCTGGAAAATTAAAGTTTATTCACTAAACCTGTGAAATAGATAAGTGCCTAATACACGGTATCCCCTAATTCCATCGTTTTCCTTTATGTCTATATTTGACTAGAGTGAAGTCACTAAACCCCCCTTGCAATAGATATTAGACTAATACACATTAGTAGACCCTAATTCCATTGTTTTTCTTTATGTCTATATGACAAGAGTGAAGTCACTAAACCCGTGCAATAGATATTAGACTAATAAACATTAATAGACCCTAATTCCATCGTTTTCCTTTATGTCTATTTGACTAGAGTGAAGTCACTAAACCAGTGCAATAGATATTAGACTAATACACTTTAGTAGACCCTAATTCCATTGTTTTCTTTTGTGTCTATTTGACTATCACACGTTGACTAGTGTTTTTAATTTTGCGCATTCTAAAAAGGCATTCTCTTTACTGCTACTAAATATAGTTAATAGAGGGGAAATTCGTAGTTAATTCCCCTCTATTAACACTGTATGGTCTTTATTTTCCTTTTAATTAAGAAAACAAAAGAGGATAAATTTAGGTACAGCTGTAAATTCTATATAATGGGGGTAAAAAGCTATATTATTTTAGAAAGAGTTAACTTTGATCCACTAAGACTTCCTTTAGGAAGCATAAATATAGTCTGTGATTAGAAATATCATATTACATACCCTTAAAACCATTTCGCTTGTTCTGCCCATTCCGGGATCCTGTCCTTGACATGTTTAAAGATTTCTTTGAAGTAAAGCTATGACGAAGCATGTTTCTTAGAAAAAAGGATGTTTCTTAGAAACTGAAACCGGTTTTTTTTTCCTGGGTTAAGTAAGGTCAAAATGTTCCAGGGGGAACAACTGGTCTTAAAAAACGCGACTTGAATCTGCTCCTCAAAACATCGTAGAGTATGTATTTTGATTTGGAAAAAAAAAATATTTATTCCAGATTCTTTGGCTTCAAAGAGATCCTGATCTCCTGGTCGAGAGGGTCGTTTAGCCATATAACCAATGAACTAAAATTCATAGATAGTCGCTAGTGAGGGGACCGTTTGTCAGGCGTTGGAGCTCTAGGAATCCTCCCCTCACCGGCACATATCGATCTGAGTTACCGCGTGACACATGCTTATAAAGCAGAACTGGGTTGTGCAGCCTGAATCATTTCATCGGGACGTGCCCTTCCAATCAATCCTGCAAAGCTTTGAAGGTAAGTTTGATATGTTCAGGAAATTTGAAATAAGACGAGCTCCGCAACATTCGATCGATCTTTAACGGGCTATTATGGTAGATCCAAATGAAACACATTAAAAATATTCGTTTTTGATAACGGGAATACTACTTTCCAATTATTTGGTTCAAGGGACAATACCGAAGCCTGGTAAACAGTACTGTACTGACGATCTCAGTGTAAAACAACAGAGAATTACAGCCGGAAAAATGCATGGATCTTTCAAAACTGACATTGTTTACCAAAACGATTAAAAGAAAAGATTTGAAGAAGAAAATTCGTGGCCACTTCCTCCAAATTTCTAATCATCCCCAATTTGTCTTTTCTTTTTCTTTTCTTTTTGTTTTTTATAATAGTCATTTATTTATATTCGTTATTTTTGGTTTTCGCAGTTCCTAAAAAAAGTTATCGAAATTCTTAGCATTTTATATTCTTGCGATTTTTTTGTTGTGTCATTCGTTATGCTGCAATTCCGTTTTCACTTTCGTACTTCACATATTGCTTTCTGGCATCACGTGACTCCTACTGACCCCAGTAGAAATCGATCTCTACTAGCAATTTACATCTAAAAGCAATTTTTTTATTTAGTGTGTAGTTGATTGGGAACCCTTTCACTCACAAATATTTCCACTACATTCACTATAATCTATAGAGGCTTTGCATCATCGCGTGGCGGTAGCCATGACTGGAGGCAGGAATTCAGTTTTCCAGGCGAAAAAAGACTACAGTGTTTCGCATCATGTCATGACTGCCATCACGTGATGGTGCAACGCCTCTGCATATATAACTCTGAGGTTATTAAAGATTACCTTAAAGAGTTGCTTTTACTTATAATTATGTTATAAATATTATATTTTGAACGACACATGTGGTAAATAATATTCAAGAAGACAATATAGCAATACGCTTAAAAATTCCCAAGTCACTTTTTTATACCGCGACGCTATTTAAAGCCGATCTTCTGGACATGCGCAATAACGTTTTTCATGTGTGCTTGTCATTGTGATTTGGAAAACCTTTTTGATACTTAGTCTGTTTGAATTTTATTCAGTTCCCTGTTTGAGCAGAAAATTCCTCGGTAATAACCAGCAGATCTTGATATTTGACCCCAAGCCATGTCGTTGAATGAAACAGATGTTGCAGTCGTTGGGAAGGCAGTTGAAGAAGCTCTTGAGCAGCTAGAAAAACATGCCCCTGAAGAGTACGCCAAGCTGAATGCAGATCCCGAAAAGAAGAAAGCCGTTACTGAGTCAGCGAAAAATGCAGCGACTGAACATGTCAAACTGGCCAAAGAATTTGTCGGCCAACCAGATGACATCGCTGAACGACTTGCCAAGTATCTTCCAGAAAACAGAATATTGATACTCCGAAAGGGACTGGAAATCCCGACATTTCGAATGAATATCATCAAGAAGGATGACGGGAAACACTGGGTTGAGCTAACGAGAGAAGAGACAGCACTAGAGCCAGCTCAAGCACTACTTGGTTCTGTTGACATCGATTGGGCAAAGCTTAAACAATATGCCAGCATCTTGGTGGAAGCTACAATGCTCGTGATGTCAGCAGCAGGGATTTCTGTTTCCCCAAGTGCTAAAGCCACTGAGAAAGCCATTGACGAAACGGTTGAGGTGATCAAATCCTCTTCAAAACTACAAAGAGCATTAGAATCTTTTGTTAAGGCCTGGAACGAAGCTGGAGGAAGTGCCTACCAAAAAGCAAAAGCTCTTTTCTTTCTGATTAAGGAAAGCTATGCAGCTGGCATTCTATGGACCATCATTAAAGCTTTGTGCAGCAACATGGCCTGGTATGATTGGTTGGAAACGTCTGCTAAAGTCACCGCCATGATTATTGCATCTCTGGCAACTGACGGTGCCGCCTTGATCGCAGAAATTGCTTTGATTGTGTTGAGTGCAGTGGATTTTGCGAGAAAGATCGTTAACCTGAACCAGCTTGAAGCCATCAAGATGTAGAAGAGATTCGAGAAACACTCACACTAAACTTCCTTGTTTGCGATAAGCACATGAACATGATTAGATTTGAAATAATATAATTTAGAAAGATTATAGGCTCGTCATACTAAATGCCATGAATGATTGAGTTCCTTTAACTTTAATTGAAATTCTTGATTGTGTGGAAATAAATTTTAAATTTTAAATGTGTTGTTACATGGGACATAGTAATATCACTTTTCCTTCCATTTGTGAGTTCATTTCATTCATCCATCTATCTATCTTTCCCTTCATCTAGCTATCCGTCCGTCATTATGTTTACTTTTTTCAAATTAACAAAATAAAACATCTTTTTACCGTGCTCTGTTCAGTAATAAAGCACGCAGAGCTACGTAGGAGGTGACGTAAGCACCAAAGAATTGTAAGGGTAAGGAGAAAAACAAGCCGTAGGCGAGTGCTTCTCACGATTTCTTGAGTGCACGGCGCTTCCTACTTACCGCTTTATTACTGAATGGAGGAAGAAAAAGAAGGATTTATGCGAAAAGAAAGACGGTCGCAGGATCTAGCAGCACTTCGCGAGCGCGGATGGCGACAGCACTGTTCTCTGTTCTCTCATAGAGCACAATTTTCGACCAACCAGCGGGCGCGTAAGTTATCCTAACTATATAATAAACAAAATTACTCGTGGTTTGGACATCATTAATCATAATATATATCATACATTTCGAACGAATAAACCACAAACGACAGAACGAAGCCTTGGAGTGGATGAACTAACAATGAATGTTGAGATAAAACAAAGAACGCAGCTTATATGTAGAACAATACACATTGTTCACCATACTCCATGCTTTCTTCGTTTTTGTTACCGACCCTTTCGAAAGTTATGAAGGAATGGATGAACTAACAATGAATGTTGAGATAAAACAAAGAACGTAGCTTACATGTAGAACAATACACATTGTTCACCATAATCCATGCTTTCTTCGTTTTTGTTACCGACCCTTTCGAACAATTATGAAGCTTTACCTGAATCTGTAGTTGTACGTATATGTCCCATTATATTGAAATCCTCAAGAATATAAACCACTTGAACCAAATTCCAATAGTTTAATTTAAAGGAATTCCTCGTTGAAATTTTAATCAATATTTTTTTGCGCTCTGAATTCAGTGGTTTTGGGAATTGATGCCTGGAAGCTGGGGTCAATACAGTCTTCATTGTTCTTCACTGTGCAGTTAAGCATAAGACTTACAAAGGGGGATATTCATAACTGTACGACATCAGCATCTTTTACTTGGACTTTTTTCATCTTTTACTTTGACTTCTTGCTCGGCGTTGTTTCATGGAATCAAGGAATGCGTGTCTTAACTAGACTAAACCTTTTTTTTAGAATCCCATGTACTTGATGTTGATATTCAAAAGACCATCCACTTCGTTATGATACACATTTTAGTTAATGCTAAATTTCGCATATTTATATTTTGTTGAGTTAATTTTAACAGGGAAATCCCCTAACTAAATTCCCGTTGACCTTTTAATCGGCACTGATAAAGTGGTAAAGTATCTAGTTGCAGGGCCGTAGCCACAAATTTCTGATTGGTCCGGTTTTCGAGGGTTTTCAGTTTTTGTTAAATTTTGTTATTATTTTTCTTATATTTTTTCCCCGAAAGTTGATACGGGTTGAGACCGGACCAACCGTACCGGTGGCTACGGGCCTGAGTAGACTTGCCATTTCTTGACTAAAGTGTTAGCCGACCACCTTTCGTTGGCCACCGTCCCGTAAAATTGGCGTGTTATATTTGCCCAGCCAATCACGTTGGAAAAGGCGCCGTTCAACTTGATTTGCTGGTCCTATAAAAGAGAGATACCAAACTACTGCGAAGTTACTTCAGTTTAATTAGGAAAACAGCAATAGTGATCCGATATTTTTTGTTAACGGGCAGCTGGAAAAGAGAATGAGACCCGCAAACTAATCTTCTAAACACTATAATGGTCTCTGTTAGTTTATCAAAGTTTTGAATCGATATTCTAGAAAGAATAAAATAGTATGTCTTCACAGAAATTTAGGAGTGAAGCTGCCGCTTTTCGCTACTGTGGGTTATTAGTTAGCTAGACACAAAAAGAAGACGAATTACAGAAATAATAATAATAATAATAATAATAATAATGGGGGTCTTGGACAGTGTCAATGTCAATATCACAGTTATGTACATCATAAGGTGTTCGCCTTTTTGTTCTTGAACCTCTCAAGCATACAAGTGCAGAACGCAGAAGAGCAAATGATGTTTTAGCACGAATCCAAGAGATTGTTTTTGCGTATTGTTCTCCTTTCTTGTGTGATATCTTGTCGGCCAAATGACTATGATATGCGTGGCACTCGTTACCCATCCCCCCTGTAGTCGTAAATACCAATGGTGTAAATGAGCCATGATCGATGTCTATAACTCTCCTTGAGTATTGGCGCTTTTTCTCGTTTTCATGTTTCTAGTTCATGGTACGATTCGGCATTGGGGTGACATACCCTCACGTCAAAGAAGGCCCAACGTTGGTGTTCCCAAAATCCACGCGCATGTGATCGAGTCTTGCGTCTTGCGCTTTGTTTGGTCCTCTGCTAAGTTCTTCTCCTGAGATGTCTTGGAAGACCGGTTCAACTTGAACATCATTACACAACATACTTAGCAGCTCAGCTTCAAGGTCACGTAACTCGTTATGGTGCTGAATGATAAAGCCAATGATAATAATAATAATAATAATAATAATAATGGTAATAATGATAATAATAATAATAATAATAATAATAATAATAATAATGATGATAATAATGATAATGATAATGATAATGATAATGATAATGATAATGATAATGATAATAATGATAATAATGATAATAATAATGATAACAATAATAATAATGAAAATAAAAAACTTTATTGACAATAACAATTAACTAATAATTCACTATAATATGAGACGTGATAAGAATGTTGCTATAATTATAAAACAAAAAAAGAGAGATTATGAATATAAAATAACAAATATATATAATAATTACTTATTTATCTATGAAAACATATTTGTAAAATAAATTAAAACAGGAGTCCAGCTCTTCACACTGATATAATACTATATTAAAACTATACATTTATTATTAAAATCTAAATATTTCTAACTTTCCGCTACATTGGCGTTAAGGTTAAAGTCGATTGAAGTACACTGAGTCGAATGTGATGAACGTTTTCATCAGTTCTACTCACTTCACTATTTTCTATATTCATCGACATTTTTTTTAAATTCAAAACTTGAATTAAGTCGTCCTCATTACACGTAACGACTGATACTGTAAATAGAATAGCCTAGCGGTGAGCCGTCCTTCGGCGATGAGCCATTTTGCTCTGAGGGCAAACTAGATATTTATATATGTGTCTAAATAATTTTTTTTTAAATTTCCCTCAATCCATGGTGTGAAGATTTAATTGATACAAAAAAAGTTGGAAAATAGCTGTTATTGCAGTTGAGTCAGCAATGTTAAATTAATTTGTTTTAAGAATAATCATACAAGTGAGGCTATCGGGCTGTTTATTTAAAACTGCTGCCAATAAAATACTTGTTGTCTCATTTATATCTCATTTGCATTAATGCATAATAACTGCAATTGTAAGTAATTTCAAAACATATCGAAATGTTTGAAATAATTTTTGTTTTTATTTATTTATTTATTTTTATTTAAATTCCTTTACTTGAAAAAGCCCTTTTGTCCAAATTGGGATCCCTGTGATAAACCCGGAATTTTGAACCGGAAATGAAATTTGAATAGCACCCAGACCCTGCGCGCTCAAGCTCCTTATTTATCTCGAAAGCAAAATGGCTGCCTCTTTAGCCGTTAATTCCACGATGGGAAAAACTCTGTTATAATCATTCCATATTAAAGTAAGAAAAAGAAAATGGTTTTGGACATTAACACATTTTATTTCAAAAGCTAATGAATGAAAATATAACTTTAAAATTATAAATTTAAGTTTTTTCTGTGATTTTGTGATCAAGTTTTACTTCAATCATGATGAGCTCAAACAGGTTGTCGTTTCGATTCGTATTCGTTTTTTCAACAACTGTCTTCTTATTTTTCTGCAATAAAGCGGCTTCTATGATTCACGTGGAGGTAAGCAAATCATTGATTCATAAAACAATAAGTTTACCTTTTTCGAATACTTACAGATACGATAGAAAAGTTTAATTTATAAGCTTATATTAAAAGTTTTACAACTTGTATTTTAGCTTATTTTATAAAGACTAAACCGAAAATTAAACATTACTTTCACTCGAAAACTATATCTTTAAATCTAAAATATATTGAACGTTTCCCACACAGCATTCTGGTATGCTACCTGTGAAGCCAGACAGTTATGCTATCCAGTTCTGTAAGTAAAATCTCGCTATCCGAATTAAGTTTATGTTTGTTTTTCTATGTTGGTATAAAAGCTATTATGAAAGCATTTTCCTTGGATATCCGCAGAATTAGGTCAAAATCATTCATAACAATTTTACTCATTCTTTAGATCTAACTGTAGCCAACGATGCTAGCACTAAAGTCATAGTGGCTTCAGGAAAGCCCAGATGCTGTTGGCAAGTAGAAAAGAACGACATCGACTGTGAGGTAAATCTAACAAATGCTTTCTTTATCTTTATTATCGTTTATAGCCTTCATTCCTTATTTCTCTACTGCAGTCCATGGTATTGATTGGTGGCAATGAAGCTATTATTTCCCCAAGAACAACACAGAATATCTCTTTTTTATTCCCAACAACTGTAAGTACGATAAAAATCACTTTAATTACATTAATTTTTATCAAGGACAAAAGAGATTTTAAAATAGTTCACATATTGTAACATAGCTTCTTCTTACTCCTAGTTCATCTCTCTTACTTCTAATTTCTCTGTATATCTTTTATCATAGACCTTAATTCATAGCATAAATTGGTTCAATTTTATATCAAAACAAAACTGAAAAATGTTATTAAAGTTAACGCGCTTGTCTAGAAAATATAAATTAGATATATTTTGCAATTTTTTAAAGTCAATATTTAATCATTTTGCTTTTGAAAGAGTCACTTGTGTTCAGTATCCCATGGATAGAATAAGCTATCGGAAGACGGGGAAACGGTTTTTTAATTGGGGGCTTAAGTCCTTCTCTTCCTATTTTGAGAAATAAAGTGTCACTTTGTTCTTATAGTACATAATTGTTGGGTTTCCTTTGTTGTTGTGTTTCAGTATCCCATGGATAGGGTATGCAAGTGTCACTTTGTTCTTATAGTACATAATTGTTGGGTTTCCTGTTTTGTTGTGTTTCAGTATCCCATGGATAGGGTAGGCAAGTGTCACTTTGTTCTTATAGTACATAATTGTTGGGTTTCCTGTTTTGTTGTGTTTCAGTATCCCATGGATAGGGTAGGCAAGTGTCACTTTGTTCTTATAGTACATAATTGTTGGGTTTCCTGTTTTGTTGTGTTTCAGTATCCCATGGATAGGGTAGGCAAGTGTCACTTTGTTCTTAAAGTACATACGTGTTGGGTATCCTGTGTTGTTGTGTTTCAGTATCCCATGGATAGGGTATGCAAGTGTCACTTTGTTCTTATAGTACATAAATGTTGGGTTTCCTGTTTTGTTGTGTTTCAGTATCCCATGGATAGGGTAGGCAAGTGTCACTTTGTTCTTAAAGTACATACGTGTTGGGTATCCTGTGTTGTTGTGTTTCAGTATCCCATGGATAGGGTAGGCAAGTGTCACTTTGTTCTTATAGTACATAAATGTTGGGTTTCCTGTGTTGTTGTGTTTCAGTATCCCATGGATAGGGTAGGCAAGTGTCACTTTGTTCTTATAGTACATAAATGTTGGGTTTCCTGTGTTGTTGTGTTTCAGTATCCAATGGATAGGGTAGGCAAGTGTCACTTTGTTTTTCAAGTAAATGAGCATCGTATACAACACGTGGTATTGTTCAACACAACTGAACCGAGGAAAGAACTAGACTGGAAAGATACCTGTAAGTGCTATTATTTAAGATGGAACCAAACTAATTCAGAGCGAATTTTGGAAAATTTTATTTTCGATCCCTTTGCAAAACTATAGTGCGTTAAATTTAACTAGATTTTTTCGTATAATGTGCTTGAACTATCCTAGATTCTAACAGTGTATTACGGCCAAAAATCAAACAGCGCTATTTTGGCTTTTTTGCTCCTCATCCCCAGGTACGATTTTTCTTAAATTTTCAGAATCTTATCATCTAGTACTATTGCAGCCTGTGTATAAATTTGGATGGAAAGTCTTTGGCAGAAAAAAGTTATGACGCCGCTTGAAAATTCGATCCAACATTTTAAGCATATAAGACATCGCAGAAACATTAACATTGAATGGATTGCCTTGAAGTTTTCACATATCTATTTCCAAGTATTGCGGATGAGCCTTACGAAAACTCAGCATCAAATCTTAAAAACTCATTGAATAAATGTTTTTTGTTACTAATTGTCGTCGTAAAACTCAAATATGAGAGTTTTGCTGAAAATCACATTTTCGCCGTTTTCTTCATGGCCCCAAGTTTTTTCTTCAAACTTCCTACATCAATAGACCAGAGCTTTATCTAGATGGTAGTGAAATTTTTACAGCTCGTCCTATGCAAATTTTGGGGAAAACATTTTTTAAAGTGAGGTGTACCTCAAGAGCTCACCTCGTCGGTCGATAACAACGGTCTCGGTCGTTCTACACGGTTGAGTTCGGGAGAATATTTGCATAACGACATCTTCAATGTCATTGTGTTTATGCAGATGTTCTGCCGAACCTGTTCCGAAGTTAACATTGTGGAATGTCCGAGAGCGTTGTTGTCGACCGATATTGAATTAATTACTTCTAGCGAAAATTTATACACAGGCTGCAATAGTACTAGATGATAAGATTCTGAAAATTACAGAAAAATCGTACCTGGGGATGAGGAGAAAAAAGCCAAACACTAAAATTAGCACTGTTTGATTTTTGGCCGTAATAGGCTAAACATTTTTAAAAAATTTAAAATAAAATACACTGTTAGAATCTAGGGTAATCCAAGCACATTATATAAAAAACACAGTTAAATTGACGCACTAGCTTTGCGAAGGGAGGGAAAATAAAATTGTCCAAAATTCGCTCTGAATTAGTTTGGTTCCACCTTAAATAGACTCATTTATTAGCTTGGGTGTACTGTTTTTCTACTTCAGACCACGTGTCATTCCTTTCCAAGTATCCAAGTATCATTTATTTGTTTAATTGCTGTGCAAGAGAAGAGACATGATTATGCCTAGGTACAGAATCAAGAGAATATGAACTAAGAGAAGGAATCCCCGTGCCCCATCATGTGCACACTTTGATGCTATTTTTAGAATGTATTCTAAAAATATCATTCAATGATATCATTTATTTGATCGTTTGATTTTCTGCGCGTGCTACGCTGTTTGCTAACGTTTTTTGTGCTTTTCTTATGTAAGCAAACAGCGTAGAGCGCGCGCAGTAAATGCGCGTGCAGAAAAACAAATGGTTTAAAAATAGCATCAAACTGTGCACATGATGGTCACAAGGCTATATAGGGGGGATTCCTTCTCTTAGTTCATTTTCTCTTGACAGAATCTAATACCCCATTCACACCTAAACGTACCGTTTAGTTAAACTGTGTTTTCATTAGAAAAAACAATTGAGAAACTAAAAACCTGTACAATATAATGAAGCTTTCTAAAATATTATCAGAGCAAGACAAAGGATAGCTTACATGCATTATTTCACCAAATATTGTGTAGTGTTCGTAGATAGTTTTCCAAACCTGTTTAGTTAAACCACTTTAAAACATGTTTAAGCCTTGGTGTGAATGGTGTATAATTCTCAAGAAAAGGACTACGCTTAAGCTCGCATAGCTTAGTCATAACATGTTGTTTGAAGTTTATATATATATATATTTCATTTTAGAAACGAGTCATACCTTTAATTTGGAGAGGGTGGATTATATAAAAAGTGACAACCTTCATTTTGACCATGGCTAAGCGGGCCATGGGCCTTATTCACGCGGCAGCCATATTGGATTGAACAATAGATTCCACCACGCGGCAGCCATATTGGATTGAACAATAGATTCCACCACGCGTAGCCTCAAATTCAAGCGCTTGAGAATTAATTTATGCTGGGGAAACAAAGGTTTTTATTCTCATGAGAATAAACATGGCTGTCGTGTGATAGATGTCCATGTTTAAAATCCAACTTTATCTAAAATCGAATAAATATTTCAAATGTTATGGGCTGTGAAAATAGTTTGGATGATGTCGATGTCAGTTAGAATGGTTTTCGTATGAGTGGTAAACGCATGGGACTGTTTCGAAAAATAATTGGATTTACCTATTCATGGTGAGTGGAAACGTAAACAGATTTCGACTACCCACTAAATAAGGCTACCGATAGAAGTGCTTGACTGCACTTCGTACACGGACGTGTAGCTAAAGCTATACGGTAATATACGGTACGGCTAATTTAGTATAAGACAATCACATTCAAACAAAAACCACTCTGCTATATCGTGTATGGTGGTTTTGCATACTCATTGACACCATATCTGGTCTGTTTCACTCGTTTCAGTAATAGGTTTTGGTGGCCAACACAAGACTTGTAAAGGCGTCGACTTGGTAATATTTCGCTTGAAATAGCTTCTGAGAATTAAGCCTTCACGAACCCTGCTACAGCGTAATGTTTAACTACTGTGTCTTGTTAATTTCCATGCCAGGACCCGCGTGATGACTGTAAACCTGTTGACTGTTTGGAAAAGTACAACGGTAAAAGATCATTTTTCGATCAAGAAAAGGGAAAATGCCAACCCGTCAGAAACTGCTACACCAAGATGAAAAATGACAAAGATTTGCCTGAAATCGTAAGTTAGAGGCATATGTTACTGATGTTGGACACCTGGTATAGAAATCACGTGATGACAGATATGACAGGAGGTACAACGATAGAGTTTTTCCCCTGGGAAACTGAATTTCTCATGTAAATCCCACCAGACCAGACTTAATTGTTCCTGCCTCTTGTCATGGCTCAGTGCTATCACGTGATGGTGCTAAGCCTCTATAAGGAAGACCTCTCGCCTGTATGAGTTACGGGTTTAACAGTGGCTCCGCTACGCCTCGGGCGTAAGATTTTATTTCTGTTAATTGAGAATTGCATATTTCTGCGTTGAGGAATGGGAGCAATTTCAAATCGTGTGTAGTTGAGGAGAGGAGATGCATGCATCGTGATAATATGAATATGTTTACTTAAAACGGCCGTTGTTATCTATCTTTATTATCATTATTTAGGCTTTTGATAAGGATCATAATAACTGCAAAAGCCTTATCGGTGATAAACTGACCGCTGAACAAGAGAAGTTCTTGCTGAACAAGGCTGACAAGAGCTCGCTTGCTAAGAAAAGGTTCAGCCTGGAAGACGTTAAAGAAATTAACCCGGTAAATGAACCCCCTACCTTCTTCTTTCATCATCATCATCATCATGATCAACGTCATCATCGTGATCAATATCATCATCTGATTATCATCATCATCATCAACATCCTCATGTAAATTCAAATCATTGCTATATCATATCAGGTCTTTTGTCGTTGTTTGTTGCTGGTACAACTGCTTTGCTCTTTGCACCATGTCAGTATAGGCTCACATTCAATCGGCGCACCAATATGACATGTGTTATCGCGGGCATAAACATCATCATTCTCATAGGAATAAACATGGGTGCAACGTGAAAACGGCCCATACCCATTAACTACGGATTGTTGATAAATAATTGGTCTTAAGGCAGTACCTTAGCGAGAGATTTGGCAGTGGGAGGGGAGGAAGGGGGAGGGGGTAAGATTGTAAGAAGTGCAAGCGCACAAGTCCCAACTATGTAGAGAAGCATGAGTAGCAATCTCAAATATTTGGACTGGGCTGTTATTGTCAAAAATGATAATAATTAATAATAATTAAGTTTATATATGGCACATATCCAAATTTCAAGGCGCTTGCAATTAAACATAGATTAAAAGGTAAACGTTATTTCTCCCATTCCTACTGCCTTAACTTATTGGTTTAAAGTTTGTTTGTGACTGAAGATGGAGCAGACGCCTTGCTCGGGATATGCTCTTGTTTATTACAATAATATTGATTAATAACGATCGCGAATTACCGATAGATACCGCTGAACTGTAACCATGGTAGTCGTGTGGGCTCAATGTGTGTTTGTGATAATGGCTGGGGTACAGACACCTCAGTGGTCCCAGATGGTGATATGAGATTCATATTCAACTGGTGTAATAAGAGAATCCTTAATGAACAGACACTGTCTCAGCAGGCCCAAAGAATCGCTATGTTATCTGTATCCTCTTGAATTGACTCTAAGAACGTTTTCATTATCATTTGTCATTTGTAGTGATATTTAATTTATTATTATTATCATAATAATAATAATAATAATAATAACTTTATTTTAGTATATATGTATATATATTTATATATTTTATAATTTTGTTACCCTTAACCGCTTGCATAAAAAGGGCCTGGGACTAATCTCCACAAGTCTTTTGATTGGGTGGATTATAATCATTTGGGGCTGTTTCATTGCCGAATTACCCAAGAAGAATGAAGAGAACTTGAATGAAGATGATCAAGATTATTCAGGTTTGATAATTGTCCTACTATAATGCACTAATCAATTGAACCCCCTGTCCCCCTCTCTGACATCCGGGATAGGGCAGAGAATTCAACATTCACGTAGTATTAAATTTTAAACTTTCCCTCGGTTCCCGAAGAAAGCTGTTGAAGTTGTTCAAGACGTTGCTGTTGAAATTGGTAAACTTCCCCGTATCGCCCTGTCCCGGGGGTTGGAGGGGGAGCTGGAGGCGGTGGTTGGAGGCAGGGGTTGGAGGCAGAGGTTGGAAGCGGGGGCTGGATGCATGGGTTGGATGCGGGGGTTGGAGGCGAGGGTTGGAGGTGAGGGTTTTTCTATAGACTAGGAGAGAAGCTTGTCATCAAATTCACACTTAAACAGGGAGCCCAATTTCAACGTAGTTTTAGAACGGTTAAGGGCCCAAAATATGTTTCTTTTTGCTTACAAAGCGGTTCGTTCAGTTTAACTAAGAACGAGGGTTTTTCAGAGCGTTAATAATTGAGTTTGCGAACTAACAAAAACGGCCAGCATTGTCAACAAGGTTTAATGATTGGATTGTTTGTGTTTTTCTAACCGTTGACCGAGTGCACGTATTTCTTTTCTCTGCCGTAAGCGTTTTGTGTCAGACGTCTTCAGCACCGAAAGTGTTCTCGAGTAAATGTTTTAAATATGATTATATCACTAAAAATATATTTTTTATATTTATTTCATTTTGCTTTTCTACATTTCAGGCGAAAGTTGTTACAGCAATAGATCAAGTTCTCAATCAGACTCGTCTAGTGATCGTTATGGTTTCGTGCTAAGATCGTACACCGCTCGTCAGGATGACGAACTAACGTTAAGAAGAGGGCAACACATACGAAACGTGCGAGAAACGAATAGGAAAGGATGGATGAAGGTAAGCTAGCTGTTTATTTACGACAGGAGAGTATGAAGCACTTACTTCATACTCTCTTGTTTACTATCATATGCCTGCTTAAAATTTAGTGCCACTCACCACTAACCTATGCGGGTTTTCGATTCTGAAAAACGATATGATCTGCAATTAACAAATTCGTTTGAAACTAGTGACCTCGAAACAATGGCTCCGAGTCGAAGTTTAACTTGATAAAGCAAAGTAAATGTACGAACATATTGAATCCAAACTCGACTTGGATTCAATGTAGTATGGGACTTCGTCGTGACCGTTTGTTGTTTCTGCCTCGTATGCTTGCTTGTATAGAGGTTTTGGCACCACCACGTGCTGGCAGCCATGTTAGATGTCAGGAACAATACAATCGCTTTACATGAGAAAGAAATTAAATCCCGAGAGCAAAGGGATTTTATTGTTCTGCCATCTCACCACAGGCAGCCCAAGCAGTATTATGGGATGGGCACGTGATGGTGCAAAACCTCTATACTAAAACAGTTCATAAATATAGATGATAAATAAATTGTTTTTTGTTAAATGCAGAGAATTTGGTAAGGACTACAAAAACTACACGAAAAAACGTTTTCAAAAATATTAGTTATGGACGTCTGCATTCAACTTGCAAACTCGTAAAACTTGTACAACTTGTTCTATCAAATTTGGTTTTGTACATTGTATGTCTACATGGTTTTTTTTTTCGTTGGACAACGTTGATGTCACGTTAGCGGAAGCGCGAATATTCCATAGTTCAGGGCCTGAGCTATCGATTTACATTCTCACTTCGCCATTACGCACTTTATCTCTATAAATTTCACATGGTCAGTCATTTACTAATTATTCATCGTTATTATCAGAAATTCATATCCCTTCTCATCTAATATTTGTAGTTCATATTCACCGTCTAGAGCAGCTCATTGATAGGCGCTTTAAAAATGCCTTCTTCTTATCATTACATTATATTTTAGGGTAGCCTTGAGGGCAGAGAGGGGTATTTTCCTTTACGCAACGTCAAAGTTTATTACCAAGATCAGGACAGTAGCAGCTCAAATTCTGAATATGTTTGAAGACTATAAGGAACAGAGTGAAAATATTTAAGCGGGGTATGTCCTTAGGTCTAACCCACAGGTATACCAAGCAAAGCATTCTTGTACTTATACAACAGATATATATTTGGATGTGTACATTCATTGTAATAAAAATAAGTAAGGGACCGGTCATTATTCATCACAACAGCTGGGAATGGGTAGTCGGGTTTATTTATGCCACATAATAAAGTTTTAATGATCCCCCCAAGTGATAATATTTTTTAATGATCTCCCCTTTACTAGTGGTTGCTATTTCTTATTCGTATCTTGCTTTGGCTTCCTGTGTATTTCATTATGTAGTGAAACCAAGCACTTCTTTGATTGATGTTTATTTGTTTTTCATTTTTCATTTCGGTAATCTTTTCTCTATTGGTGATTTATCTTTCAGCCACAAAATCAATAAAACTTTGAGAAAAATTGTGCTTGTCATAAATCTTCAAATACAGGGGATGTAAGCCTGGCGTGTTGTTATCCCGATGACGTCATTACGGGCAGAAACAGTTGATGTGTTTACCTTGATAAGCAATGAGGATTCAGTGCTTATCAATTTAAGAAGATTAAAGAACTAGTCCTAAACATTTAATGAAGGTAGCTATTTTACACCAGATAGTAGTCTGAGTGATGTATTGAGTATTAACAAGGCTATGATTGTTTTTTTATTGTTTGAGACATTTTGAAATTGTTCTTCCTATTCCTTTTCTTCGTAGATATTTATCCATCTGTTTTTTATAAATACAATTTAAAAAAGAGAAAACCTCTGTTATTTTCTCAAAAATCTAATGTTTTGTAATTTTTCAATTTTTTTTCTTCCTTTCTTCCTTTCTTTCTTTCTTCTTTTACACATGTAAAGTAAAATTGTTTAAATACTTTGTTTTCGATTTGTTTCCCCCTTTTGAATTCAGTCCCATTTTTCATTGATCATCAGTAGCTTTTTTTTACTTTTATTTTCATTTACAACCACAAGCAGAATTACAGTTTGTTATAAATGAGATTTTCATTTATTTTTCCACTTTTCAATAGCACATTTTTTTCAATTTATTGTTAGTCATTTTTTTCTTTTTCTTTTCTTTTTACCCCAACCCTAGTAGCAAATCTTTGTCGTACGTAAAAAAATTCCTATTTGGGCTCGTTCTGCCACTTCAAAAGCTTATGTCCTGAGCACAATTATCTCTAGAAAAACATAATCCTGTTTTGATCTATTCTCATATATTAAATCTGCGGCCTACCCAACCTTCACTTATACAGTCATAACAGTTCGTCGTACCGTGACTTGGTATTTGTTTTTGTCTTCATTGCTTTTAATTATGTTAATTATTGTTTTGTCTTTGTGTTGTCTTCTGTGTGTATGCACGCATGTCAGTGTTCATGCATTCGTTTTTCTTGCTGTTGTTTGCTTTGTTTGTTTTCTTTTGCTGTTGTTGTTGTTGTGGTGGTGGTGGTGGTTTATTTTTCAATGACTTCGAAGACAAACATCAGCTAATACGCGAACGTCATCAACATTTAGAGTCATGTTGGAACTGTGTTGACGCTAGTCCCCCTGTGCGGTAGAGTTTCCCTCAAAACCCTTCTAAATTCTTTAATAAAAACGAAATATATGAAAGGACTGAGAGTGGAATTAAGGGTTAAACAAAGGTAGAAAATGTTAAACAGGGACCAATCTAAATCAGTTTCGTAGATCGATGGAAAAACAACATGAAACGTGAAGTTTTCTATGTGATGCGGAGACCACATAACGATATAGAGAATAAGGGAACATAGGATCATTTTCGTTGCATTTGCAACCCTTCTATCGCGAATTTGTTCCTGTGCTGTTGGAAGAGATACATCCGTCTTTGACTTTCTTAGTTTACGAATAGTTTTTATATTCAGTACCAAAATAACTATAAATGTTGACATCGTACAGACCATATGAATCCAGTAGAAGAAATTTAGAGTCTTCAAGGAAAGAACACTTGGACAAACCTCAATGAAGGGTCCTGCCCACTTATAGGCTTTTAATGCCAGCTGGTTGAGATAAAGCAGCGCTGAAAAGACCCATGTGACGATGATGAGAAAGATACAAACCTTGGCTGTTGTTGGTGTTGTGAGAAGAGGCTTTGATACCGCATGGAACCTGTTTAAACTCAAAATGAACAGTGTTAATAGAGAGACATGTTGGCAGGAGTTGAGGAAGAATGAGAGCCGACAGAGGATGTTTCCAAGAATGGGGTTTACTGGTTGTTCATATAAACGAAAAACACCAAAGTCTGTCAGTTTTCTTAGCATCAAAAATAACAAGAATGCTCCATCAGAGGTGGCCATGTTGAGGATGTAATAATTAATATTTCTTCTCAAAGTCTTGGTCCTTAGGATCAAAATAACGACCAAAGTGTTGCCCAAAATACCAATGGATACTAAAGTAGAGAAAACGGCCATCCATGTTGGAGATGTATTTTTCCAAGGCGATAAAAATAATCCAAATGACAAACTGCCACAGGCACTCTCATTCCTGCTACTCGTATTGGTTGGATAACCATTCATTATTTTCGCTTTCTCTCTCACCACTTTTCTCACTTGGTGAAGATGAAAACTTCCTTTATCTTCTTTCTTCTACTATGTCTTTAACAAACTGTAGTTACGACTAGTATGAATAATGTTTGCTACCTTAACCTTAGATGAATTCGCGCTTAAAACAAACCGCTGCGATAGTTACATTCAAGTGATTTCTTTGCTATGAGATTAATGGATATTTGGTCGCGACTTTCACTTATATTTGCCTCTTTTGACAAGCAGAAAAGTTTTGAGAGTCACACGTATTCGATCAACAAATATTTGATCTTGGGCCGTCTTCACTTAGCAATTAGTGTGAAATTTAAGTCTTCACTTGTCAGTCAACCTACTGTTGACTATCAACTGTCGTCATTTCATCTTGATTACAGCAAACTCTAGGTTAAATTTTTAGTGAATGGGTTCCACGTCAGAAATTAATTTGAGACATGAACTTTCTACAGCTATTCAGTTGAATAATAAAAGTAATATTTCTGCATCGTTAGTGTTTATATATCGTAAAACTGAACGATTACCAATGGCAACTTAAGGTGGTACCGGATCTTCAAAATTCTTCAATGAATTTTGTTTTTAATTCTGTCATTTGAAGTTCAATGTTAGGGTATGAAAAAAGAAAAGGGGGTCACCGTATTGGTTATCGAGATATAAGGCTTCAAAAAGGAGGGATTTTTAAGTTTTCCGCGCGTATTTGCCGAAAATCTGCCTCCTCTAATAAATTCAAATTACTCGAATCGATTTAGCGAAGAAAAACAGAAAACTGTTTTAAATTGTAGGTCTTGAGTCTCAAAAACATATCTAGATAAAAAATTAATTCAATCTTTTGCAAGTAGTGTGAAAAGTTAATTCTACATAAGCGAAATTGCTTGTAATTCGGCGCAGTTAAAAGCGTGTGTAGTTGTAAAAATGTTGAAAATTCATGACAAATTTAACTATGAATGTTTTTCTTTCCGCACTAAATCCAAGAAATCCATATCTAGCTCCGAATGAGAAAAGAAAAAATGGGGGTCACCGTACTATGACTTTTATAAAGTTATGAATTTGTTGTTTTGAATCAAAAGAGTGATCAAGTCAGGCAATGAGAATCTAAGCATGTTTTGAAAACATTTTATTTTTGCCTCAAAAGTTCCATGAATTAGCGAAATACTTTGTTACGTTATAGAAAAGGATTAAATTTCTGACATTATTTAAGTCAATTCTCAAAACAGCACAAATAAAGGGTAAAAAACGAGATGCGCGAAAAGGATGCGCAAAAGGCATAATTTGGCGTCAAATGTTAAAGCAATTCTCACGCATGCTCATTTATTTGTATTCTGTTCAATTTGATACCCAAGTGAGTTTTTATGAAATACACATGCCTATACAGTGATTCACATTTTTCTCGGTTTTAAAAAGTCCTATATGGATTTTAACGTATTGTCCGCATTTGTATTGAAGACCTTCCGATCTCTTGATACTATTCGATCCGGCATCACGTACATTTCATTCAATCATCCCATCTACTCATCCGATATCCTAACGTATAGTTTCCTATTCCATCCACCTATATCACTTCACATCTAGCCCTGGTATAGCAAGTGAAGCTATCGTACTGTCCCTCACGCTGTGACGGGTAATTGGTTGGATTTTTTCACTGAACCACATAATATGTGAGTTGATTTTGTTTGATGTGTTGTTCTCAGCTCCGTCGCCATTAGAATGTATTTTCGGGTACGTTATCCTTCCTCCGTAACAATCAACACATCAGTTGGGCGTAACTATAGCGAATGTTAAAGCTTTTGATAGGGTACTAAAGCTTTTGATAGGGTTTTAAAGCTTTTGATAGGGTACCGCACCAAAAGCTGTTGTACAAGCTAAGATTTTTTGGCTTTCGTGACCCGCTTCTCAGCTGGATTGAGGATTATCTAACAAATAGACGACATCGTGTTATGATTGATGGGATGACTTCTCAGTGGAAATCAGTTACTTCAGGAGTTCCGCAGGGTTCCCTGATTGGACCGATTTTATTTCTTATCTACATCAATGACATTGGTTATGATCTGTCCATTGATACCTCCATACCTCTCTATGCTGATGATGCTAAGTTATGTCGGGCTATATCATCTGATATTGACTGTGACATCTTGAATCTGGACCTACATTCTGTTTATAGCTGGAGTGACTCTTGGGATATGAGTTTTAATCTAAAGAAGTGTAATCACTTACGCATCACCAAGAAGAAAAATCCAGTGTGTGCAACATATCAGCTCGGCCATAATGAGTTATCTTTAAGTAAGGAAGAAAAGGACTTAGGAGTTGTCATTACACATAACCTGTCCTGGCGTGAACACATTATGTCCAAAGTTAACACTGCCAATCGAATGCTAGGCATTATTAAAAGGACCTGTGGTAAACGTCCTATATTGAAAGTCTTTCTAAATTTATACATCCACCTGGTAAGACCCCACTTGGAATACGCATGTGAAGTTTGGTCACCCCATCAAGCATATCTAGTAGACATCCTGGAAGGAGTTCAACGGAGGGCAACAAAAGTCATCGTTAAGAACAAGCCCTATTGTGAAAGGCTAAAGGAACTTAAGCTATTATCCTTAGCTTCTAGGAGAAAATACTTCGACCTTATTTTTCTATACAAATGTAGACTAGGCTTATGTGACATTAACCTATCTGTTTATTTGGAGCCAGCTGGTAATGCTTCATATAATCTTAGAAACACCGAATGCTCTTACAAAATTAAGTATGCCAGAACGAACACTTTGAAATTCTCGTATTTTCATCGTGTAGTTAAAGAATGGAACGATTTGCCTTTGACTTTAAGGAAAAGTGACAGTATTAATTCTTTCAAGCGAGAACTTAAAGTACATTTAACTAAATTAGATCAATTCTTATAGTTTTATTATTATTATATTTAGCTAGATTTTAAGTCTTATATTCTAGAGTGCATGCCGGAAGAGTGTGAAGCAACTGCTGGATTTTTGGTGCGTAATGGTGTTTAGTTGTCGACTGGTATTTGGCGGCTGTCTGGGGGTTGATCCGGGCGTGGAACATAGACACAGGGAGGTGCAGAGACACAAAGGGAGGCATTCTGCCGTTCTTTGTAACGCGTTGTGTGTTTCTTTGTCTCTCTTCATTTCTTTGTTTTTGCGCCTGGGTTGATTCTTGGTTGGTCGGTGACTGTTGGTTGATGACTGGGCACTGTTACGCCCTAGACAGTATTTTGTTTCACACTTTTCTGGCATGCACTCTACGCATTGTATATATATATTTTTTAATGTATTAGCTTCTTAGAGCTTTTCTTAAGGTAGCCTCGTTGTTAAGGGAATTTCTTTCCTGTTTAGAGGTTTTCCTCAGTTTTGCAACCTTGTTCATATATATATATTTTAACTGAAAACTATTAAAGTAAAGTAAAGTAAAAGTAAATGTAGTGGTATAGTGTGTGTGTGAAGCGAACCTCACGGAAGAGGTCCGCATGGACAGTGATGATTATAAAATATGTTTTCTTAATAGTTGCATCCAGTCGTCCTCTAATATATCGAATCAATCCAAGAATCCATCAATATATCTCATTTATCCAACCCTATTCAATGCAATCTTATGCCATCTCATAATCCATCCATATTCTACCAGTCGGCTATCTACCAATCAAATATCATGATTATGTATTACGTTATTTAGTTAAGAACATTATTTATTACTGATGCGGCACAATCATGTAAACAATTCTCAGCTTGAGCTTCCTGAATCGAATAAACACAAACCGCTGTGAACTTCCAACTGCCGAATGAACTCTATGACAACCGACAGCCAAAGATGATAACATTTTAAAATAAACACAGTACGGTGAACACATCATTCGCGGTTCCTTGAACGTTTAATATCTTTTAAGCGTGTTTTATTTCAATGTAAATCTTGTCAAACTGACAGCATCTGAGAGGGATAGGAAGCATTTCCTTGAATCAAGTCTGGCGAATCGAGTCCGTTCACATCGATCGCATATCGTTGTCCATCCTCCATGAGAAAGCACAGGTGATCCGTGCGCCGCTAAATAATGCAGCAGGTTCGGAGTCGCTGCATGTGAGTAAGGTTGTTTGTTGAATCTTTCCTGTGCTTGAAGGACTTTTCGTCCCTCCGCAAAAATCAACTCCAAAATTCTAATTTGATCTATTGGTAGCCTTTTCAAGTGGGTTGCAAAACCCGTTTAGGCTTTCCGGCCACCCCGTATAGTAGTAAATCCAATTACAAGAGATGCGACCAATTGTATAACAAGCACACATACTATTGTATTAATAATATAAATACCATTTATTAGTGCGTGGGCTACTTTGATTTACAAGTTGTAAAATACCTCGGATTTAGTTTTTTCTTTGATTCCGTTTTATTCTTCGCGACGATTATTTAAACAGGATTTCGGTGATCCTTTTTCATTCATCTCATAAACCCGGGGGGCTTACCTCGGAATCCACCCCCCCCCCCCCCTGAATCGAATACAAAAAGTCACAAATGACAAAAAGAAAAAGAAAAAACTTGAAACTAGAGAGGTCTACATACAAGGGAGCATCAACAACAGACTGAAGTGTTGGCTAGGGAGAGAAGTACGGAGTCGTGTCTCCAAGTAAATCGGCCTTGCTCAAGATATATGTTGCATCCAGCAATCACACGGAGAAGAGATTCAGGTTCAAGGCATAAGGAGCAATCTGAATTATAATGAAAAGTGCCTTATCCGATGCATCCGGCTCGACCCACGAGTCTTTTGTATAAATCTAAATATGTAGACGATTGTACATAAGCGTTCCTGTTCACTTCAACATCAGGGGGAAAAAAGGTTTAACTCATTAAAATTTTAGTTCAGGCGTTAATGGTATAATTTTATATCAACTTGCATCTTTCCTTGATTCTTTAAATATAAATATTCCGAAGAGAAAACTATGTGCGCGTATGTGCATGCTCAGTGATCCACAGTGCAAGAAATATCCCACAGGTTTCATCAGCATTTCATTTTCTCATATAAATGACCAATCTCGTACCCAGAGCCCTTATTTCTTACTGCGCATGCTCGACAAAATAATTGGGCTCTGGAAAACTCCAATATTTTCTATGCTGTGATTGGTTCTCGAGAACAAAGGAAGACACCGGAAGTAAAAATTATAGTACTAGGGAAAATAAACAGGATGGCGTCTTGAATTAAGTACACCGAAATTGCCTGAAGGGCCGGATTTTAAAAAGTTTTGAAGGTTTTGTATTAGAAATTGTATTAATGTCCATCCAATAGATATTTTCGGAGTTAATTTAACTGAAAACTATTTTCAAAACCTAATTTTCCAAGCGCAAATTCACATGCTCGTTGAACATCGTCCGCCATTTTGAATTTACCTAGTCTGTCATAATGAGCATGTGCGAGAAATCCAGAAACTGGGTCTTCCGGTTTGGAGTTTTCCAGAGCCCAATCAATCTCGTACCAGAGCCTGCGTTTCTTCTGGCCTGCGGCAAAGAACGAGGGCTCTGGCACAATCCATTTTTTGAGACCAGGAATTCTTGGAATTCCGGTGTAACAGCGCACGCGTGAAAGACTTGCCAAAAATTAAGAAAAATTTTTTTCACAGATTTTTGATTTGTACAATGATTTGTTTCGATTTGTACTTTGATTTTGACTTCGATTTAATTTTGACTTTGCTTATTTTTAACGTTTATATCTCACTTTCCGAAAATTTCGCATGTGCCAAAAAATGGATTATGCCAGAGCCCTCGTTCTTCGCCGCAGGCCAGAAGAAACGCAGGCTCTTGGTACGAGATTGGAGCCCAATTATTTCGTCGAGCATGCGCAGTACGAAATAAGGGTTCTGGGTACGAGATTGATAAATAACCTATGTAGTCTATACTGTATAAGAGTTGCGTACTTGCCAAAAGTGTCGTGAAACGTTCGTAATCAGATGACGTACGACGACAGATCAAACGTTTAATTATCGATCTTCTAACATCTTAGTGAGTGAGTGAACATTTGCATATTCAGACCCCTCACAATAACTTAAAAGTTAAAAACGATTGAGAAACGTGTTGATTTTCGATTTCCTGACCAAAGATGAAATAATATAATAATTTCAAATTTAATGTTATTACTGTTTACGTAGATAAGAATTCGGTGTTCTTAATGTTCATTTTCAATTCATTTTTGAGCCCTTATTAATCTTTCATTCTTTCTTTCAAATTACATGTACAAGAAGTAGGATACGTTTCTACTTGATTAAACAAATGCTCCTCCAATAAAATGCTTTTTTTTTACCTTTATCATTTATTATTTATCATTTACAACTACAACTAATAAATATAAATAATGAACAATCAAATAAATTAGAACGAGATTTTAATCTTAAAACTATCAAAAAATATATTTTGTGCCCCACCAGTCAAAAATTCAATTTATACTAATGCTGTGGATATTATACTCGATTCATTTTTTAGCTGTGTGAGAAAATGTTTTGATTTAGCTATTTTGAACTCCATTTTTGTTAGACATAAGAATATGGGTTGCAAGCATTCCCAAGAGAGTTAAAAGAAAAAAACATGGCGGCCATTGTGGTACCGTTAACAATGGATGCTAATTCTAATGAGAAATATTATGTTAAATGGTACCAACATGGCCGCGATGACGTAGCGTGCAAACGAAGAATGGGACAATAGCACCCAGGAGTTTTCAGAGCCATACAAAACAACTATGGAATTTGATTTAACGATATGCCAAAAGGTAAAAGGTTTTTTCAAGCTTTCTAAAACAAGAAAAAATCATTTTTACTTATGTTCTATAAAAAATGTGTACCAAAATCTTGGTACCCAAATTATGATTAAAGCCATGGCCGTCTATATTTACTAAAGCGCAATTTTAAAAAGATTCAAAGATCCTGCATTGCATACATTCATTCCAAATCTTGTTAATAAACTGACGGAAACAATTCAAAATAAAACCTAATTATAATTAATTTGGAGAGGAAATGCCAATGACAGAGAGATCCGTGTGAGTCTTGAATAATGAGTGAGCAATGAACTGATAATTAATTTTGGACACGCTGCGAGCGTTATCTTTCACATGCAACGAACCGTTTTTACTGCAAGTGGACTTGATGAACATTCACCAATTGTATAATGATTTTGACGACAGCAGGTGTAGGAATTAATATCTGAATTGATTTTCTCTCAGAAAGGATAGAGACTTAATACGAACACTTTTAGATTATTCTTCAAACCAAACATAGTGCCGCGAAGATTCACTGCATCGCTTTGAAATAAATTCCTACTTCAACCAGAACACGATACGGAATATATCCGTCCTAGCTGCAGATAAAAATACTTTCCATCATCGTGGCCAATATCCAGTCATTCCGTAATTTGGGAGAAGTAATATAAAGCTCAACTAGGTTGAAAAAAAGAGTCTCTAAAGCAAAAGATCTAGCAAGTCAAGCAAAAAACTAGCAAGAGATCTAGGAGCTTAATATTTAATCTTCGTCGAGAGTCATAACGATGGACAACAATGGTACATCTCTGCTCAGTTTAACTAACGAAGAACACAATTTTACAGAAACTTGTTCCGTTAAAAAAATCTCATTGCCAGAAGTGGTGAACATGACAGTTCTTGCTCTAGTGGTGCTGTTTGGATTAGTTGGGAATTTCTTGGTGGTTTTGACCGTCTACAAAAATCAACATATGAGGAAAAATATAAACACCTTAATCGGGAGTCTTGCCATTTCTGACTCTCTTGTGCTCGTGGATGACTTGTTAACGGCCTTGATGGAATCAAGAACATTCACCCCAGAATCGGGAGAACTTGCCTGTAAGGTTTTTTATTTTGTTTATGGTGTTGGACCAGTGGTATCTTTATTTACCTTGTTAATAATCAGTATTACTCGTTATCGCGCTGTTTTTACGCCCATGACAGTAACACCCTTGTCAACGAAGAAGCTGACCTTATTGATCGCAGGCACGTGGGGCGTACCCCTTGGGCTTTATGCTTACGATCTTGTTATGCTGACACGAAGCAAGCCGTATGAGATCATGATATGTGACTATATCGAAAGTACACTCAATTTTTATTATTACATCGTTCAAGCATCATTTCCCCTATTGATATTCCTACTCATATTGATCATTAACGTCCTTATCCTAAGGAAACTTAGTCAAGAACGAATAACTCTTAACCTTCCACCTTTACAAAGAAATGCAAGGGATTTGCGAATCAGGAATGCTGTGAGAATGGTCCTGTGCTCATTACTGTTATATATCATCCTTTGGACACCGTTGAACATTCTATACACGTTGTCTTTGATAAACATGAAGATATTCAACCGGCTGCGGTCAGATTGTTTTGAAACTATTCGCATCATGGGTTCTATTGCTATTACTCTTCACGCGGCCAATTCAGCATTCAGTCCTGTAGTCTACGTTGTTTTCCTTGAAGATTTTAAATGTGCTTTGAAGAAACTGTTTCGAGCAAGTGAGTCTTGCACAGCTGGTACAACAGACGCTGTTGAATTGAATGACAAACCTGCCGTTAAAATGTATCATGATAGCCAAACTTCTAGGCTTTGAGCAAGTAAGGAACAAAAAAGAAAAAAACGATGGGTAAACAAAATTAAAGGTGCCGGTATAACTGAAAAAGGCATCGTTTATTTTTGCATCAAACAGTCACGTGCTGAAATATGACTTTGCTAACGAATCAATTCAGCTCAAGGTCCATTTGTTGAAGGCTCTACTTGATAGCAAACAAATGTAAACTGTATCTTAAAATCAAAAGTATCTTACAGTAAGGGAAAAAAGTAAATAAAGCACAGGCAGCCCAAACAAGGTTCCTGTGTATGGTTTATAAGAGAATGTATGAGAGTTCGTGATAAAGTCGTATCAGTGACAATTAAATGTTTCACTCAACAATTTGCCTCAAAACTTGACAGTCGTTGCTTTTAGAGGCGAGGTCAAAACAATGGTCCAAAATAGGGACTCGATTTTATGAATTAAAGTAATAGGTACGGGTACATACCCCTCCCCGCTCAGGACTCTTCAAATGCTCGATACTGAGGTCTGTAGTGGCAATTTCTATGCACAAATATTTTAAGCATACACTATGCAGACCAGACAATCCATTCATTTCTGTGATTTGGCTTTTAGTTTTGGAGATATTTGGGGACAAAATTTAAGATTTCACTTCCAGAGGTGGTGGGTATCGGGTAACACCAGCCCTCCCCCTTAAATCGGGTCCCGTGCCGATGACAATTGTTTTGCCCTCATAGCTTACTTTGTTCAGTTTTCTGGGCGACGTTTCAGCGCGACTTGAGGCCGTTTAACGTTTCTTTCTTTTCTTTTTTTTTTTTTTTTTTTTTTTTTTTTTTCTTTCAGAATCTGCTCTTCTCTCCCTAAATATCTGGGAAGTTTAAAAAATAAATATAAAACAACAAAAAATAAACCCTGCCCTTCGCTTTCTCCCAGTTTCTCTTTATACATTCAATTTTGTCGGGCTTTCTGTGTGTTTAAAAATAAAAAATAAAAAAAAACAATAGAAAATAAACCCTGCCCTTCGCTTTCTCCCCCAGTTTCTCTGCATACGTTCCAATTAGTCGGGCTTCCTGTGTGTTGTCCCAGGCTCCCCGTATCCCATGGTTCCTGTCGGGCCGCCAGTAAACATGTCGTCGATTTGTTGCCAAGAAGAAGAGGACAACAACAGAAAAACCCGCCATTAAAACTATGAAAATCTTTGCTTAATACCCATTAATCCATGAACTACTGGTCAAAAATGCTACACTGACGAACCTTGGTGGATATACCTGGCGAATGATGACTGTACAGCATGATAAAAGGTGCATATTCGTATCCTTTACAAAGTCATTTCGTTTAGACACGAGTGCTACGAACTGCTTTTCTTGTCTTCTTCACGACCGAAAACGTAGTGTTTTGACTAATTTAAAATTTCGTAATGACACCTTACACGCTTCTAAAGCTGATATTTATAATCGTTGCTGCTCGTACTTATAATTTCAAGCGATTTTAAAAACTAGTTTGTCAGACAAACCCCTACAGAATGTCAAAGACAGTTGACTTCTGTTTGAGTGAATTTTTTCAAGACAATAACACTTGACAAAAAACATGTGTACACAAACTGCTTTGGCTTTTAAGGTTTCTGTTGTCTCTGTTATAAGGTAATTGGATTATCATTGAAAAATTATGCTGTATTATCATTAACGAAGAAAAAGTTGAATTCATTTGGAAAATTAGTTTATTAGGGGTTTCCAAAGTCACTAAACCTGTAATAATCTCGTAATATAATAGCTACATTGAACTTCATCTCTTTTAATAACTGTTTAAAAAATGATTGACAGAAGTTGACAGTGTGACTTATAAATTGAAATAGAAAAAAAGTTTGGTTTATCAAATTTCAGATAAATAGTTTATCAGTAAAGCATTGATGGTAATAAATATAAAAACTAATTTTGGTATGCAGTTCTAATAATCTTACTCAATGTTCACTATGGCTTCACCGTAGCTGGATAAAGTTTTGGTATACTTTTATAGTCGAATATGGTATGTCCATTGGTAGTAGCAAAGACGTATTATGTTAATGCACATGTGAGTATTAATTTTATGTAGCTGCATTACATGTAAACAGTTGGTATAAACAGTTGGTAAAATCATTTAACTGTCAAATTTTCTGTCTAGCTTTTTGAGGGTGGTGAAGGTTATATACAGCAGCAGTAAAATGTTTGAATTTCACAACTATATGAGTCTTATGTCTTCAGTCTGTGTTTTAATTATTGCAGACCAAACATATGAATAGTATTTGTTTGGAGTGTTGTCCTCTCCCTTATAACTACGGTCTTTCTTTAGATTTCCTAGTTATCCTCATACTGCAAAATCAACATCATGCTCATGTGTGGTTAATCAAGAGTTGGTTGTGTGTTTAGAATATTACTGTAGATATAGTTGTAAGGTCAGTGTGGATTGGACATGCCATATACATAATCATTAGTGGCTTTTAGATCTCACTTTGAGTATGGGTACTAGTTTTAAAATTGGTTCTGTGCATGAGTTTAACACTGAATGGTAGTCGATTCCCAATTTAAGAAAAAATCTATTTAAAAAAATCTACATTCAATGTATGTACATGACCATGACTAAGAAATGATGGTGTCATTCTTTACGAAAACTCAAAGTCTCTCACTATCACTATATGTGAAATAAAAGATTTATTCACAGTGGAGCCATTTTTTTGGTTTTCCTCCCTTCATGAAAACCAATATTAAATTCTCATGGGATATAATATCACTGTTTAACTTGGCAAGAGAGACTGAACAATAATTCCCTACTCAAGCAACACAACAATTAATACTTATTATAATATTATTATATATTACATTTACCATGAAAAATGAAATAACGGTTCAATAATTGAATCAAATAATTGAATATTTGAATAAATGAATTATTATCTATGTAAGCGATTCTTATCTTATGACTTTGAAATAATTGACATAAATTATTTAGAATATTAACATTTTGAGTTTATATTTTAAGCATTTTTTTCCATAAATTTTTAACTTATACTCTTGAATGAACTGAGGCAATTAGAAATTTTTACTTCAAAATCTCTAAAATTACATGTAGATACAATAATCTTTGATCAGCTGAAATACTGTCAATTAATATTTTGTACACTTGTGTTTGATAATTAAGGACTGTGTTTTTGACACTCAGTATAGATCTATATTTAAAGTGTATGCTACATCAAGTGTATAAAAATCTTCCTCAGTTGGGTTCTCACGGGACTCCATGCGACCACCAACCTCTCGTTTGCTAGACGAGATCTCAACCACTCGGCAGCACTGAGGCTTTGATAAACTTTAATATTTCATGTTAGTGAATAAAGCTGCAGATATTTGTTATTTTATTGCTAAATAAATTTTTAGTAGCATGATGTGTTTATAAAACTTGATTTTTTGTTCTAAAGCACTCTAGTATTTATCATATTTTATAGCTATTGTATAACCATTCTTTTTTGTCTTCTGTATGGCAATTTACTCATATATATAATAATCATAAATATCTTACATTTTTGTCATTGATTATATATAATTCTTGTTTTACAAATCACAGGTGTTAATATAAATATTTAATAATGTATTATATTATAAATGAGTTTTAATCCACCTTGACGTACATGTCAGAGATAAATACAAGGCTGTAGAGAATGAACAAGTAGAAAGACTGAGAGAAAAAGCCAGACTAGAGGGAAAGAATATACAAGACAGGGTAAAAGAATTGTCTAAAGAAACCAATAGAAGACGAAGGTAAATGAATATTTAAACAATAAAGATGGGATTGGACAGTGGTATTTCTACACTTCATCCACTGAAATCCATTTGGAATTTAGAAGTTGATTTTTGCAGAGGGAGGAAGCCCAGATAACCTGGAAAACCTCTCAAAGCACATGCAAGAGAAAATCAACCAGCAAGTTTACTATAAATGTAAGACAGGGCAGAAAAACAGTTTTTGTCCTTTCACCATAAGGATGGCTTTACATATTTAAGCTCAATATTTTGTAAACATGTTCTTTTGGAGCCAAATAGCAAAATATCAATGCGATCAAAATTTATTGAATGAGTATTTGATATATAAAGCCGTGTACTTTGGGAGAGGTGATATTTTGATCAGCAGAAAAACTGACATTTTCATGAACACTAAGTAGATTTACTCTTTGAATTTGACAAAATTTTGTTTCAAGTTTCGAGCAGCAGTGACACTAATGAAACCTTAAAAAAATTAATTGAGTATTAAACATTTAAAAAATTGTGAATGTAGCGGGCTTGTCGTTTTTCTGCCCTGTCTACATGTAAATCATTGCTGTCAGCCATATAATATCTCATGTGCAATTTATAATATAAAAATTGTAAAAAATGTAAAAGGCAAACTATGATAGTTTTGTCATAAGTACTGATTGAGTGACATTTAATTTCCCCCCTGGTTCCTTCTAATCAATTTAATTCTAACCATGATAAAAGTCAGAACATATTGCAAACTTATCTATTGAATTCAAAATGTAGTGTGCCTTGGGGCTACCAATATGAAATGGGGGAAATGAGCTTCATTTAAGATTCCAAATAGTCAAAGTAGTATGAATACTAATCAAACATTGACTTTGTAAAAATGAATTATAGGAAGACCTACTGTAAACAACCCACATACTTCATATTTTGCTGAGCTTAGTTACAAATATGTTTTTCATGTAACAAATGAATAGCAAAAGGATCACAAAGCACTTCTGCCATAGCAAATTTAAAGTTCTGATTAGTTTTGGTAATATTAATTAACTAGTGCATCATAATGAATTGTAAAGTAGTGACATTGCAAATTCTACAAACAAATTACCTTGAGACCTACACAACACAGGAAACTTAATTCCACGAGGAAGCAACTCCAATCCCTTTTCTAACTACTGTGCCACCAAGTGCATAACAACTTTGAATATGGGGAAGGGAGGGGGTTCATATTTTCTAGAAATGAATTTTTAAAATATCCAATTTTTTTTTACAATTTTTCTATGAGATTAGGGATTATAAGCGTGATAGTCTCATTACTTTGTTAACTGGTTGTGGTTTTATTTTGTAGGGCTTTAGAAAATAAAAAGAAGCAATTAGAGGAAGAAGAGGAGAAACAGAGGGAAGAGCTTCTTGCAGAACGACACAAGCTTAAGGACGAGGCAACACAGAAGTTCCAAAAGGAAGCACTGTGCAAGAAGAAGACACGACCAAACAGTGGGAAAGAATCATCACCAACAGGTAAGATGAAAGTAGTGATTAGTATATTCAGGCTGTATGGATAGGCAACACAGGTAGCCCAAGCAAGGGTTCTGTGGTGTCATATTTATTACAAGAAAATATATGGAATTATTAAAGCCTCAATAAAATCATTGAAATGTGAAATAAAGTAAAGAAATCTTAGTTTACCTTTGAAAAAAGAAAATTTTTTTCATCTTTTTCACTGTGTATAATTTACCTTTTCATCATCACTATGTAATTTATATAGTAGATAGATTATAATCGTTACTTTAAGGCTGGTTATCTGACTGTTGCCAACCTTCTATTATATTATAACATGGTTGATGTGATGTCCGTTGGGACTTTTTGGACTCCATTAGTTTACGTAAATTAATAAGTTTAAATTTTGTGGCAGGTTCTCCACAATTAAAAGATGGTGTTAGAATCATCCGAGGTCACATGTTAGAAATCAAGGGTGGTCAACAGATAACACGAGCTGCACCAACACTAGAAGATGCACTCAACCTAGTAAACAGCCCCTATCAGGACCTTGAGGACCATGAAATACAGTATTATGGACCCAAGGACATGTACCAAGATTTTGGTGATGACCATACCAAAATAGGGACCTTGAGGGCCCCTATCATGAATCGGGGCCAAATTGGAGCATCAGGGGTGCAGAATCAATACTATGAAAGTGATTTCTCAATATCTCCCAGTAACTATGGTAATCAAGGGAATTCTAATTACCATGACAACAATGGATATGTCTTTGACCACGAGGAACAGCTCAGATTACGTGAAAGTGCTCTTCAAAATGGAGGTCCAAAATTTGCCTTCATGAATGAGGAGTGGACAGATGGAGCATTGCCTAGGGCCATGGGCAGCCATTCCCCTACTGGAAGTCTAACCAGTCTTGATAGCCTAGATGAGGTACCACCTGACAGCTTAGTGACTAAAGACATACCCTGCTCCGCTCCTCTGGTCACTGGGATCATAATGAAAGATAGCAGGACAAAGTCAGTTTCAAGAAGACGTGTAACTTTTTCTGACAGCATTGAGTTTGACGACGGTCTTACTGGTCAGCTGGTGACTACAGAGAAGGACAGCTGTAAGCAGTATGTCAAGTTGTATAACAGTAGAATTGCAGCAAGTAATGCTTATAATACAAGCGTGAGCCAAGCCCACAGACCAACTGCACCTGTAGTCAAGGGAGTACATAGTGGAGGAGGGGTTGAAACACCGGGTAGTACCCCAATGAAAAGTAATGGACCCCACTCTAGTGTGTCTCTGCAGTCTGGAAGTAGTGCGAGCATGATTGTTCCACAGTCAATCTATTCTCAGATACCGTTTTTTGTGAATAAAACCGTTGCTACCACTGGAGAGGTGACTAGTTCCTCTATGACTCACACGGACCATCCTATGCAATGTATAGCTCAACCGGAGCCTACAACAAATATTGCACCAAGACCTCCAGGTCAGTACGGCACGAGCAGTCTGGGCACTAGGGAGATGGGATCTCAAAGCGACAAAGAAGACGAAGAACAGAACAATAGAATCCTAGAGGTGAAAGACAGTTTAGATATTGTACGAGATAGTCTGGACTACACCCAAGAAAGGGTTAGACCAGAGCATGCAACACAAGAAGACGACAATGATTCTCTTATAGAAGGAGCGATGTTTGAAGGTGACGCTCCCAAGGGCTCAAATAACGAATGCCGTAAAGACTTTGAGCCCGCAGTCCGTAAAATTAGTCAGGAAGAGTTCCATCATGTTGATTACTATGGCAACCCTACCAACATCTATCGTAATCCTTTTGGACAACAGATCAGCACTGAAGAAGCGAGTCAGACTTTTAATACCACTACAGCTAACATAGCTGCTAGTAGCTCATCCACACAAATACTTACATCAACTTCAGGTAGTACGCATGCGCTGGCATCAAATTCTGCTGGACAGAACAAGAGCACATGTCACGGTGGTGACTATGAACAGGATAGCACAAAAGGAAAAGTATTTAAGAGTACAAATAGAGAGTCTATACCACCCGATATTGATTCAATAGCAAAGAATTCAGCGTACTATCATCGTAGTTGGTATCCTGGGAGTTTCTTCCCTTCAAACCCTAACGAACAAGGTAAAGACAGGGATGTGAATGACGGTGACGATGAGGTGTTCGAAACGGCTAGATACACTAAAAAGAACAACAGTGTTGCTTTTAATGTTATGGATGAGCCTCCTAAGCAAAGAAAAAACCTGGATCCGCGACCAATGAATACAAACCTACAAGCCCCATATACAACCAGTGACTTGAAAAGAACTGAGAGTATGCAATCCACGGGATATCCCCGCAGTGCTACTAGGACTACTTTTAAAGAAAGTTATAATGGTAATAATATAAATAAGGCATGGAAAGATGTTTCGCCAGGGGTTCAGGCGATGACAGCAAAGCCCCCACACCCCAGCGCCAGGCACAAGGGTGTAGTTTATAGTAGCCCGCTACACCGAAAGAGAGCGGCTGCTGCCATAAGACATCACACGGGAAAGACTTCGCCGCGAGGTGTAGGGAGAAAAACTAACCGTACTGTCATCAAGAAGAAAGAAGATCCACATGAAAGAAATATTAGAGACCAGAAAAACCTGATCAAGAATGGCAGGAAAAATGGGATAAAGGAAGCCGCTGGGGCAGAAAGTGATGATGATGATGAGATGATTCAAAGCATCAAGCGGGATATGGAGCAAATCAGCATGCGATGTAACTCAAGCCCAGCCCAAGAGGAACATCAGAATATTATCAGGAGCATCAATCTGAAAGGACATATTGACAGCCCTCTGGGAATCCAAGCACAGGACCAAACTGACTCAAATCCAAACTACGATTACAATAAAAGTGACATTAGAACTGTGTACAGGAAAGTCCATCAACCTAGAGTAGGGTCCGCTAAGTCAAGGGGCCAAAAGATGACGCCTAATAAGGCCCCGCCCTCAAGAATCCCTACCTATGTAGGAACGTCAAGTAATGGGTCATCTAGGGCTGGTGAGGATAGAAAAGAGGATGGTAGTACTATTAGCACCAATCCTGTTTTCCATACAACACCAACGTGGTCGGCAGAGCAACGCTTGTCCACATATGGTAATGAGCTTCATCATCCTCAAACAACGAATCTTAGACGATCAATATCACTGGACAAAACACCGACAGATGACGAGATTAATATCCTGTGGGACCGAGTCCGAACCTGCTTGCACCACCAAGACACACAATCTGTAGGCTCAGATTCCTGTGTAAATAGAATCGACGTACGCCGATCTCAGGCAAAACAGTTTCTTCCTCAAGGGGCCCAAGATAACACTCTAAGGGACCCCGAACCTCGTGATAGATCGTCCTCTATAGCTGGCATGGGTACAATAGGAGGTCTGCGTCGATATGGCTCACATGAGGTGTTAAGAAGATATGGATCTGCTGATAACCTAGGGTATCGACAGCAACCATTGCTACAACACCGTGCCCTTAGAACAAGACAGTCAGGACAAGGGAAACCACCCATAGTACCTCGACAACAAATGAACATTACTCCCATGACGAGTAGACAAAACCCTTCAATCAGTCTTTCCACTAGAGGTAAGTGGAGTAGACGAGAATTAAGATTCAGCAATGATTTTTTAAATATTTCATTGGAAAAAGGTTTCAATAAAAAGTTTATAAAAGTTATTCTTTCCCTGAAAAAAAATATTCTGAAAAAATTATACATTAGGTCATGAAGCCGGCAAAACAAGACTAAACACTTCATAGGTTTTCATATCTTATCGCAAAAAAATACCATTTTTTTCTCTCTTCTTGGCTAGTTTATAGCAGAAATCTACTTTAGATATCTACTAAGAATATATTTCTTGGAAGAAAAGGGGATTTTTTTAGTTATTTAGTGCGCTAACTTACCTTTTGTCACCAAAAAAATAACCCGAATCCGCCATCTTTTTTCACATTCTCGCATAGCTAAAATTCTGTTAAATGCCAGCTACAATGGCGGATTTGATCACGTGACCTCGTGCAAGTCGTCTATTCAAGGCGCAGACCGGCACAGTACCACACTGCATGCAACAGGATTGTTGCAGCGTTTGTTCAACAATGAAACTTGTTGCATGCAACATTTCAGGATTGAAATCACACTCATCTTTTGCTACATCGCTTGAATTATTTTGAAATTTTGAGCTAATCAGTGCACTAAAACGAAAACCGCTGGAACGATGTGGCGTGATTTTGTTGCAATGTGTGTCGCTCCCTATTCAACTTTATTTTGCGTAATGTTGCATGCAATCATGCCCAGTGTGTCTTCTGGTTAACAAGCACAGCATGTAAAAATTGTTGTAAAAGCTGTGAGCAAAACAAAAGGAAGGTCGTAACACATTTTTCCTTTGCCTTCTCAACATTTTTATTTGACATTGCCAAGTTTTATTTATTTTTCTTTTCTTTCTTTCTATTTTTTTTTTTCCTTTCCTTTTTAATATTGTAGGTGCTCCTATTCCTTTGACCCAGACGGAACTACGAGCCGTCATGAAAGCATCTCAGCAGACACAGGAACATCTGTTTAGACAACACTATGAGACTACTTCCGAACAAACACAGGCTCACCAACTCTTTAATAATGCCAGAAAAGGTAGGTCAACATTAATAGTGTAGAGCACTAAATCACAGACGTTCACTATCACAGTCGGTAAAGTTTAGATTTGATGGACGTCCATTAAAAAGGATGCATCGAAAAACAAATTAGCTAGATAGGGCAGAAAAAAGGCTTTTGTGCTTTCGCCATAAGGACAGCTTTACGAATTTAAGCTCAATATTTTGTAAACACGTTTTTTTGGAGCCAAATAGCAAAATATCAAATGCAGACAAAATGTACTGAATGCGTATTTGAGATATATAGCCTTGTACTTTGAGAGCGGTGATACTTTGATCAGAAGAAAAATTGACATTTTCGTGAATATACTAATAAGTAGCCTTTATTACGAAATTTCGTCACAAGTTTCAAGCAGCAGTGACACAAATGAAACGCTTAAAAATGGAAACTCAGTCAAATAAAAAAATCGTGAAATTAGCTGGCTTGTCGTTTTTCTGCCCTGTCAATGAGCTAGCTATATATATTGTTCCTACTCAGACAATAGTGAACCAATCAACGTTGCAACAGTTTTCCCAAGCCACTGGAATTCAAACCTTGTCCCAATTTTCTTTTAGTATTTGCACAGGACACTAGAATCTGAAACAACTAACATTAATGTTTTCGCTATCAGAGTTTTAATTCAGAGATATGGCTAATTAGTTAAGCTTGTGGGACTAAGCAACGGTAACCTAGTGTAGTTTGAAACATAAATTGTTGTGGATAAAAATTGCTTGAAAAAATGAAGAAAACAAACACGATTATCATGTCTTCTTGGGCACGTGATTTCGATTTCCAAGATGTATATGCATGTCGAGATTTAAAACGAACGTAAATGAAACGCGTTTGGTTCATAAGCAGCTCACTGTATGGCGAAAGGGAGTGTAACAATCAAAGTGTCCTTGCTCTTTTGAGTTGAATGTGTACAGCCATGACACGCGTCAGGGAGACGCCTCTAGATTTATTACGCTCTGTACATGACTCCTATCATAGTTCCTCTTTAATGTTGTTTTGTATTTCTTTGCTTCCCTAGCACCAAGTGCACTTTCAATAGAAGAAAACAGGCTACTAGAATCACTTGATCGTCTGAATGAAAGATTGAAGGGTATGTTTCCAACTATAATATTCGGCACTTTCGCATTCCCTAAAATACTGTACATCGCGTTTTGTTGGGGGAGGGGGGATGGGTAGGATGACCATTCTTGAACATGATTCGAACAACCTACACCTCAAACTAATACTCCTTCATGCTTTATTCTGGAGGGATATCAGCTGTAGTTACATTAATCGAACTGTCTATGAGGTAAAGCTAGGGCTCCATAGAAGAACCACGCCGACCCAGTTGTAGCTAGTTCACCAGAATGGTTTTTCAAACCCGTTTATCCATTAAAAAACATCTATCCTTCTTAAATGGAAGTTAATACCCTATAACACGAATCCCGGTGGGGTATAGGGTCTTTCGATAAATCCTCTTACCGACTCTAGTAAGCATTTCTTAAGTTTTTCTTTTGTATGTGATAATATTTTTCTTTTTTCGTTTTGTAGTTCAAGAGGCCATTACAGCAAATCTGACTCCCAAGAGAACTCATTCAGCCAATCCCTCGGTAAATATGCAGTTCATTGAACTGAGTATCCTAAGCGTTAAATCCTTGATTTTGTAAGTGTAAGTTCGTTACGTACCCGTGCTGTAAGGCAGTAGCGTAGACACGTGATGCGGAAACTGTTCTATAGATTTCAGTATGAGGCTACTTGCCAAATTAAAGTCCTTCGTGACAGTCGGTAAGAGTCAATGACATATTATGTGTATGAAAAATGGTCAATGATAATAATATTGCAATTAATTTTTGTTTTATCTTTTAGACGCATCCACGACCAACATCAAATCAGCGAGCATCTTCCTCGACTTACAGACACAAATAGTGCAAGCTCTTGTCATACAGCAGAGTTATAAAATGCCATAGTGTAACCATAGTACATGATGACGGGACATTGGTCAATAATGATAAACCCTATATTAAGCGCTGGTATATTGGAGTTAGTGAATCCACTGATTCCGATAGTTTTAGCGTGGTTTATAGAAGCCTAAAGAAAGCCAGACCCTTGTTTTGAGATTTAAGATGTATTTAACGTGATAAAGTTAAATGCCCTTTATTTATGTATATTGTTGTACAAGATGAAAATACAGCATGACGTGGGGTGTTATATATTGAAATGTTATAGGTGTGTTGTTTGGTAAGTTTTACCAAGCGGCCTCGGACATTCCCAGCAACCCCTGGGATGGCTGTGCAAGTATATGAGAGTGAATGGAAGATTATTAAAAATGTAAAAAACGCTTTGATTATTTGGTGTTATTGTTCCAAAATACTGCTGCGTTCCTTTACTCATTTACTCCTTGTTAGCCTAGTACTACTATTCCCAGTAGACCGAGGTAGTTGTAATTTTTTAATCGCCTTCGTAGCGTCTGTTATGTTATCCGCAAATACATTTCAAACCGACCACGTGATGCCAATGCTATACCACGAGGACAAGTTTTTTTACACCACGTGATTAAAATTTGACTGAACTATGATCACGTGGTGTAAAAAATCTGTCCTCGTGGTACAACTGGTATCACGTGGTCGATTTGAAATATACTTGCGGATAACATAACAGACGCTACGAAGGCGATTAAAAAATCACAACTACCTCGGTCTACTGGGAAGAGTAGTAACAGTGTGTAAATATTCACAAATACAAACAGTGAAGAATGCACAACTTCCGCTAAACAAACACATTGAAATTCCCCAGACCTTCAGAGGCTAACTCTGCGCATGCGATTTTATCCCGAATTTCTTACCTTCTTTTGTCTTGCGCATGCGCAGTGGAATCGATTCTTAAAATATGAAAAGGCTTATAGAGAGCTCAAGACTGGAGTATTCAAAGGCAGACATCAACTAGAGCGTTATGTATGCTTTCAAAATATTTTATTTTTTCTTTTGTTACTGTTTTCAACTTTGGTTATTTATTACTGTTACTGTCCATACTTCATATTTCTGACGTCATCGCTTACGTCACCGTCAAAACTATTGTAGTCTTGCTAAAACCTATTAGGGTTTATGTCTCTTTGAATATAGCTAAGAATTTCTGAATCTCTTAATAGAAAAAATTAGTGCTTGTGATCGTCGTCAGTCATCGTCGTCGTCATCGTCATCATCTTGTCCTGTGTCTTTCTGTTTTACGGATCCCTGCAGTGTCCAGCGATCTCGGAGGACTCTGTAGAGCGTAGCGTAGTTAAATAGAAGCATGCCAATGATAGACATCAGTTGGTGCCAGTAAGAACACCTAGTAATCAGGAACAACTGATACACGACTAGAGTGAGTAGTGCACTGGCCATCCAGTTCAGTAACCGTAATGGAGACTCGAACATGAACTAAACAAAACAAACAGGGTGTGAGAAGAGTAATAATAAAAGGGTAAATTTTGCACCGTGAAAAGATAAAAATTGTTTCGGACGCTAGTCCTTTGTCGGACTAAAAGAGGAATGAGGTGTGAGAATAGAGGGGTTCGCGACGCAAATCGACAGAAACTTTCTTCTATGGGAAATGAGATGCATCGCCGGGCACAATAGATTGGCCAACCATACATTCATGAAATAGTGTTCCAAGAGTAGTCATTTCAAAATTCAAACCAATAATCTTATTCTGAAGAGAATGACACGTAGTCTGAAGGGGGAAAACATTAAAACAATCTTGCGTAGCTACTGCCCGCCACTAAAACTCATTAGTTCTATATTAAGAGGTGGAAATTAACTAGATAACTGTAAGAGAAACAGGAGAGTCTATAAATCAAAAGGAACAACTGAGAGAATATGAAATACTTAAAAAGAAAAAGGAATGTTGCGTGGGTAAGTGGTTAGCTGAAAAAAAGACCACTGAACATACAAACGTTCGCAATTTCACAGTGGCGGATCCAGGGGGGTCGAAGGGGTCCACGGAAACCCCCCTGAAAGTCTTGATCTTTTAGGTAATAGAAATATGTCTTATATAAATTATAATTTAAAAAATATTAGTAGTTTTGATATTTGCTGTTATAATGTTTAATTTACCTTCCTTTAAGTTCCGTTACTAGATAGTAAATTAGGTGATTAGAGCTAATGTTTTTGTCAAACATCGACTAAACAAAAGAGAATTATACACAGTTTAAGAAATGGAACCCCCCTTTGAAAAATCCTGGATCCGCCACTGTTTCATTTCTACTTGCGAATTTTAACCATTATTATATTAATTGAAAACAAATTCATCAATAGACCTTATTCGTGGCGTGACAATGTTTTCCCAATTCAGCGTGACGAAGCTCTAGGGTATTTATTTTCCTTTTTTACTCTTCGAAAAATTCATGAGTATCCCAAAGGATATGAAAGGAATAACGATGATATCCCGACGAGTTTCAAAACAAAAGCTCTTCATTCCCCCAGAGGTTTGTCACGCTGAATTTGGAAAACATTGTCACACCGCGAATAAGGTCTATTCGGATTGAAACGGAAAAGAAAATAACTGGGTTAGACAAAATGGACTACTTACAAAAAATCTAGCGTGATGAGGATCTGAAGGAACAGCTACATTATGCACTCCTAGACCACGGTAAAGTACTTTGTTATATCGTACAAGTACTCCCTGAGGCCACACCGTTATTGGTGACCATCTACAACAAAGAAAAAAAATTAAAAGTTACTGGTTGTATAATAGTAATAGTTTTCTTGTCCCTAATGGTGGTCGATCCCACTTTATCCGGGTGATATAGGCGGTAAGAAATTGGAACCCATAACAATAAGTTCTATAGAAAAGTGGTAGTGAGAGTCAAACGACGCCATCATGCAAACGTGTAATACCAGAGGCAGATCCAGGTGTGATAAAAGGGGTAACTAGTCATCCCCACTCCCCCCCCCGCCCCCCCCCCCCTTTGCAAAAAGGTTTCAGTATATTGTTAGTAACAGTCACTCCGCCCCTTTTCCTCAAATTCCTGGTAAAACTTTTGTAATAGTCCCCCCTCCTCCCTCCTCCATGTCTGAAATTCCTGGATCCACCCCTGAAGACCATTTTTTTGTTTTGGCGTATTGCTTTCCCATTTCAAACCAACTATCATTTCTTAGAGAACCATTTCTTTGTTTAACGGTTGCACATGAGAACACTACTTAAACAAAGAATTCTATTCACCGGAGAATGACACATGGTTTGAAATGGGAAAACATCAAACCCAAGGAAAATATGTCTATTCCTGTCTAAGTCTACTCACATATGAGGTGTGTCTCTTTGTCCACAAGAATATCGTTCCCAGCCTCCAAGATGAGCAGCACATTTATGTAACGCGTCACAGTAGTTCAGCGGTAACATGTACATCATTAGCATCATTAATGAACTTAACCAGATGAATAGTGTTTGTTGTAATGCCCACCACAGATCGTAATAAATATAGTGTTGCTAAAACAAAATACAATAAATAACGATAAAACATTCATCGTCTGTTACTAGCGGTTACTAGATAGATCCCTTTTTCCTAAAAAATACTTGCTGGTACACAAGGCTGAATTGCGACAGGACTTGTAAAATATGAAAAATATATATAATGGAGGAGTTTGTGCAGACTGTGTTGGTGGTTACTATGACTTCACTGAACACAGTTTGGCTGCTTGCTTCTCTTCTTTCGAAGAGCGTTGACAGTCCTAAGACTTCTAGAGCCCTGATATAGGGCATATCGGGATAGATTATTCGTAACATGGCTGCCTCATGAGAAAGATCCATAAATGTCGACATACCTCAGAAAATCTCATAGGAATAAACCCAACAAAATACGCTGAAACCAAAGACTGGAACAAGACTTGCTTTACTCTCCAGTTAAAATCTGTGCGGAGGCATTCAGCCTCATACCGTACTGCATCAGGTGGTAGGTTACATGGGGTTTCTAGCAGCGTTCTGTCCTTGGATTGCAAATTGTGTAGTGCTTTGCGGTCAATATTCTTGTTTATTAAAGGGTCCATTTGATGTAGTAGCTCAATGTGAGGGCTTAATTTAAACATGACTTTGTTGCCTTGTGGGTCCAGAGTAAATCCAAACACACACAGATACATTATCACACTGAAATTAGAATCAAAACACCCATCTCTCTGTAAATAATTTTATAACATACAACAAGCCAGATGTTAAGGTGGCTCTTAAGAAACGCCCTGAAGGCACAGTGACGTCATGTGATTACTTTTTAAATCTATTTTTTGGCGTAATCTGACCAGACCCGGAGGTCAGAAAGTTTCAGAGATTTTCATTGTTCAGTTATAAAATTATTCGAGTTTTAATATTTTGGATCGTGAATCTATGAAATATCAACGGAGTCCCGTGATATCCACAAAATGCATAAATTTCGGTCAAAATCGTCATATTTACGTCATTTTCCTACGGCATGTCGTAGGGTTTTAAGCCAAAGTTTAAAATGCTACGACAAGACTTGAGGCCGCGTACGTCTGTCGTAGGACCATTTACACGACCCGATTTTGAGCTGATTTTGCCGTATACGTCAAGTCGCGCGCGGCAAATCGTGCCGTGTAAATAGGCCTATAGATTCACGATCCAAAAATACTAAAACTCGAATAATTTTAAAACTGAACAATGAAAATCTCTGAAACTTTCTGACCTTGAAGACTACCATAGTATGTTTCAGATAGTGAACTCCGTTTCTCCTGGTCTGGTCAGATTACGCCAAAAAATAGATTTAAAAAATAATCACATAACGTCACTGTGCCTTCAGGGCGTTTCCGATGGTCACGAAATACACACGATTTAAAACTTCCATCTATCCCTACACTTAGTATAAACTCATATTTGGCCAAGTTATATCTGGTGCCGCACAGTTTGCAATACAAGTAGAGGAGTCGTGCTTCAAAATTATTGTATCGAGCCACCTTAATTTTTACCAAGCCAGGGAGGAAAACCAGAGAATCCAAAGAAATACTTATGGCAAGGAAAGGGGTCAACAAATTGAACGAACTGAACTCACACATATAGTATGCTGCCAGGAATCACACTCACGACCCCTAACTATGACTACACAGCAGTGAGAGACAGTGCCATAACCACACTTCCCACCAATGCCCCCATATGTCAAGGTGGAAAAGTGAATTTTTCATAGGATGCAAAATGTGTTATATAAATTATTAATATATAGATATCAATGAAATACCAGGTTTTCTCTAGTGTTGTTTCACCAGTGGAAGATACCATATCTTTTACACGCGAAGATATCACTGTTGAATCGGCTTGCTATTTTAATAAACTAAGAATTTTTGAGCTTTTTTTTATTTAAGTTTCATGGATATCTATATAATAAACAGAACATTACATGGCCACTTGAAGATAAGAATTTTATCTTCTCATGTTCAATTTAGATGTCTCACTCCTTCTCTGTGCTCACTCTTGAGATATCAATTGAACACTCAAAGATAAAATTCGTGTATCTCTGCGCGCCCATGTAATATCCTCTATATATACCATAAAAATGATTAAGGCATGGGTATATGTTATGTTATACTCACGGGTATACCAAGAAGAGGTAGTTTGGAATAGCATTATGCTGAAACAGTTTCCATAGCAACCAGACTGATATTATGGAGAAGAAAGAAACTAATACCATTCTTAACAGCAAAACACTGGCATATTTGATATTGTACAGCACTTCTGAAGCAAGAAGCTGAGAAAAGAGGAAAACAAAAATCATTTAAATTATTTAGATTATTTAAAAACTGTATTTTTACTGTCATTTGATACTAGGATGAAACACATTCAAAATAATCTATAGAGCTTTTAAGTTGAGGCATATTTCCAGGTGCAACTGCTCACCAATGTGATCATGAAATAAAGTGAAAAAATGTTCTCAATGATTGTTCAAATGTTGATGCAATTAGAACTTTGGGCCATGAACTAAATGAACTTTGGGCCATGAACTTTGGGCCGTGAAATAAATTAAGGTAAGGAAAATCTTTAAATAGCTGATTTTTCTTTGCTTAAATGCTATATCATTATTCTAGAAAAAATAATTCCTTTAAATTGATATATGAAATTTATGTGTAGATAATAATGATCATACGGATAGATGGAAAAGAAACAAGGAAGGATGACAGGGTGTGGAAGGATAAATAGATGGGATAGAGTAAGACAATGGAGGAGATCACCAAAAAATTTACTGGCCAGGAGATCTGTATAGAGAAAAACTGTGCCCATGGTCTTTAACATACGGCCATAAGGCCAAGATCCATTTTCAAGGTTAAGGACACAGTTTTTCCCTATAAGGAACAACTTTAGGGTGGTAACTAACTTTTTTTAACATTTACTTTAATAATTAACATCCATTTATCCAGCAATTTGTTATCCCATGCCCAGGCCTGTAGATGGCATAGCAGTTGAGATAGATAATGCTACATGTTTGCTCAGCCAATCAGAATGCACAACCTTAAGGATACCATGCAGGAAAACGATAAGTTGGTAATATTAAATGGAGGAAAATTGTTTTCTCTGTGTTCTCCAGTTTTCCTCCCTCAACCTAACGAGGTAGATTCCAATTCAATCTATCATCGGACAAATTAATCAATTGGCCATGCAATATTTTTGATCAGTTCAAGGGTTGTTTGAAGACACTGTAAACCCTATGATTTCAGAGTGAAATATTACCCCTATCCTTGGCAATGCACTACATACTATCACTAGGTAAAATTAATTTCCTCCTACCCTGGATCATTAATGTTTTTAACAAACCCCCACCCCCCTTCCAACTTTAAAAGAGTTAATAATAATATAATAATAATCTAATATGATTTATATAGCACCTATACAAGTCGGCTCTAAGCGCTGTAAAATATATATAAATTATAATTCAAAAGCTAGTTTAAACAAATGAGTCTTAAGGTCTTTCTTAAAAGTTTTTAGACATGAAATGTTTCTAAGAGGAGACGGTAGTGAATTCCATAGAACAGGAGCAGACACAGAAAAACAACGATAACCATAAGATTTAAGATTGTACGGACAAGTAACAAGAAGCAGTTCCTTGGATGAGCGGAGAGTTCTTTTAGGTTTATACACAGTTATGAGATCAGACAAGTAGACAGGAGCCAGACCATGAAGTGCTTTGAAAGTGAGGAGTAGAATCTTGAAATTGATGCGATGTTTCACAGGAAGCCAATGCAGAGAACAAAGGACAGGAGTGATGTGATTATACTTCTTGGAGAGAGTTACAAGACGAGCAGCAGAGTTCAAAACATATTGTAATTTATCAATTTGAGCATTAGGTAAACCTAATGTAATCTTCCCTTTCTTATAGCCCTTCTCCCTCCCAAATACAATTTATGGTCATTGCGTATTGCAACAGAACATGCATCTCACCTGTTTGAGCAGCATCCATGCCATTCTTCTGCTCAGGAAGATAACAATAAATGATACCAGGTATGGATCTACGACATGGAAGTTCTAAAGCAAAACAACATATCAACAACATGGACTTCCAAACAATTTGAAGTCAAGCTTAAATTTATAGTGTCGATCATTATTGAATAAAAATATTTTAGAAATATAGCAGCAGGGTTTAAAAAAAAAACAGCTTGTCAGTCGACGCAGGTCATGATGACCAATCCTATCAGTCACACCTTGTTTCTATCTCAAAGTCACTGTGGTCAAAATAATCAGCAAGGTAAAGTTATGAGCAAACAAGTTTCAATTCTGGACAGAAATTGTCTGTTGATCAGTTGTAATATAGCCCTGAGCTGTGAGTCGCTCACATATTAACTTTGATCAGCCCAGACCTTGTTTATGTTCTGGCATTGTTACAAACATACTATCAGCTATCTATTAAATACAAAGTATAGCATCTCCCATTCATCATCCTGAAAAGATCTATCTTACAACAAAAGATTAATGTCTCTTCTAATGCAGCATATAGTATTTAGGTAGATTAAACAACTGAACATTTATTTTTATAATTATTGGTCATAAAATAACAATAACACTGTGTAAAACCGATTAGATACACCAGTCTCATAAATAATGCAGTGTACGTCCCTTATAATAAATAGTTGGGGCTACTTTCAAATGGCATTCAATGACATACTTTCAAACGCAAAATTCTTAATTCAGGAACATTTCGAAAATTCTTCATAAAATATATGAAAATATGATAAGAATTCCTTAAATAATTGTTTTTGTACATAATTCTGGAAATAAATACACATAATGAATAAAAACAAAGCTACCACAGCGTGACCTTGAATGAACTAGATTGAACAACTGAACATTTATTTTCATAATTAGTTATAAAATAACAACAACACAGTGTAAAACAGATTAGATACACCAGTCTCATAAATAATGCAGTATATAATAAATAGTTGGGGCTACTTTCAAATGGCATTTTGCATCTCAACATACAATAAGCAATTACTGGATTAAGTTGAGGATGATATCGTAAATTATCAAGACCGAGGCTGTGTAATCTCCCAGGGGGGGAAGGGGGAGACTCCGAGAAAAAACTACCGGGGATGCTCTTCAGAAATTTTCAAAATAACCTAAAAGATACAGCAAGTCTTTAAAAAAAGGGTGTGGCTAAATGATATTTAACCCCTAAGAGATACCACATTAAATAATAATAAATTTTATATCAAAAGCGCCTAGGATGAGCCATATCGATGCATGCTTCTCTCCTTTTCCGACACCCTAAGAGATACCAAATCACAAATTTTTACCCCTAAGAGATACGATGAGCATCCCCGGTACTTTTTTCCCGAAGTCCCCCCCATTGGCTTTGGCAGATAACACACCCAAGGTCTTGATAATTTACAATATTATGCAATAACCGAGTTCAATAATTGCTTTATTATATATTTTGTATACTGGAAAAAGATTAACATGAACTTTAAATTACATGTATAGAGACAAGAATTATGAACGATATGATGTTGCATGAATGACGCAAATTCTTAAGTCAGGAATATTCTGAGAATTCTTCATAAATTATATGAAAATAACTTAAGGATTCCCTAAATAATTGTTTTTGTACATAATTCTGGAAATAAATACACATGAGAAACAAAAACCTTAAATGAACTTGACATGATAAATGAAAAACCTACAGATAATACATTTATCATGTCGAGCTCACACAATATCAGGGATTGGCTGTGGGCTCTCAACCAATCAGAATTGAGATACTTAGTCAAATGCATAATAATATTAATTTTATTGTTACCTGTATTAAACTTTACTAAATTTTATAAATAAATAAAAAATAGAAATAAATTAAAATGCTATAAAACTTTGGTTAATTTGTAAGCTATATAGTTTATAAGAGTATATTATTGTATTTGGGAGGGCTTATTCAAAAGGGTTTCAAATTTTGAAGGCTTAAATTTAAATTTGTAGGTTTTAAATAATATCTTTTTTCCCTGAAGCATATGTTTTTATACTTTCATAAATCTACATATTAAAATTACTCTTGATCTATGAACCATATGCATATATATTACTTGCAAGCTAATTAAAAAAATTATTTCTGTTCTTAATGTAGAAAATAATTTATGTCAATGATAAGAATCATACAGGTTTTCCTTTCATTTCAATTTCTTTTTAAATTTTGTTAGCATTTGAATGCCCTGCTGAAACATAATTACATTTTCAATGTGTAAATTAGGTCACAGATATTGCACAAATACTATATGTGTACTTATATTGACCGATTAAATAGTAATTGGCAACACAAAATGTTTAGATATGGAAATATCATAAAATATTTTAGAAAATTTTCGGTGTAATATTGGAGTCTTAAGAAAAACTATGGTCATTCATTAAGAAGTTATAAGATAGATTATGCATTATGAAAATATACATACAGATAAAGCTTATATGCATTTTAATTATGAAATTGATATGAAAAAACATTAATCTATAAATAAATATATATAATAGAAAGAATCTTTGTTGGATGTGAAAGTAAGGGTTTAGGAGCTACTAATTATTCGTGTACAAATAAAAACTTACCAGCTTGTATATATTGATGTACTGAAGAACTAGTGCCGATAGTAAGTAAGAAAAAAACAGTACTTCGAATCCCATCATCGTGAGAACTGGAACTTTGGGTGGTTGAAAGTGGAAAACGGGAGGAACGGTTAAGAGAGAAGAGATTGTGTGGTGTCCACCGGTACTGGAAGATCCGTTTCTGTTGATGAAAAAGAAAAGGTAACAAAATATAAGAGGCGAGCGGCTGGAGACAAGCGTTAGATGGCTATAGGCTAAACAGCCTTTAAATTAACACAACACAACACAGGTGTTCACTGTACTAAAAATATACCACAACCACAAAACGGACCTTAAAACCATGGAAATCTCGAACCACAGGCTTTGTTAACTCACAGTACCGAAAGAGGAAGAACGTACAGCACATACAAATATAAGAAAGCTAAAAAAATCGCACCAGAGTAAAAATATTCGCATAAAAAGGATATATTGTAAATGTTTATAGTCACCGGCAACTTTTACTAGGGTTTTGAGTTCCTCGGACTCCAGAGATTGTACTGGCCTTGAGACTACTAAATTTCCTGCCTCCAGGCATCAAACGATCGCAGGATAAGTAGAGAGTATTACTGAACAAGCACACGGCGATCAGACATCCAGGAATGGAGATTTCGTAGTTTTTCTTCATCAATACATCTTGTGTTCTACAAACTGTTTTGTTGAGTGAAGACAAGGCTTTGGATAAGAGGGGGTTACCGCTGACTGTACATTATGCGGGCTCTTAAGCACCATTTGGAAAGGATTCTGGGAATTTTTTGGTCGTCGAACTCCCAGTCTTTTATTTTATTTATTATTATTATTGATATTATTATTATCATTATTATTATTATTATTATTATTATTATTATTATTATTATTATCATCATTATTATAATAATATAATTAATATAATTTATTTCTATAGCTCTCATCTCCAAAATTGTCCAAGGCGCTTCACAAAAAATTACAATAGAATAATTACAATAGTTACAAAATGCTTACCTATTGATTATGAATAAAATATAAATATTTAAAAGATAAAAGTAATTAATAATTGCAATATATAAAATAAATCTAAATCGCGTAGTCTTTAAATATACTTCTTATTATTAAGAAAAAGAGAAAATAAATGTGTCTTAAGTCTATTTTTAAATATAGCAACTGTTGAACTTAAACGAATCTCTAAGGGAAGCCTATTCCACAGTCTTGGAGCAGAAAAGGAGAAGGATCTGAAACCATAAGTATTAAGCCTAGCTTTAGGCTCAACAAGGAGTTTATTAGAGACAGAGCGTAGAGAATAACTGGAGGAGCGATAGGTCAAAAGATCAGACATATATGAAGGAGCAAGGCCGTTCAAGGCCTTGTAAGTTAACAGCAGCAGCTTAAAAATGACTCGGTAGTGAACAGGTAACCAGTGAAGATGAACCAGCACAGGAGTGATATGATCGAATTTCTTAGTGAAGGTGACAATACGAGCTGCAGAGTTCTGTATTCTTTGCAACCTCTCAACAAGATATTTAGGTAATCCATACAAGAGAGCATTGCAATAGTCGAGTTTAGAAGAAATAAAAGCATGAATAACTGTCTGAGCAGAATCAACGGTTAAATATTTACGAATAGCAGACAGATTCCTTAGGTGGAAGTAGGAGGATTTACAGATATTGCTAACTTGGAGTTCACCAGTCATACGGTCATCAAAAACCATTCCAAGATTAACAGCTGATAAACAAGGGACAATTATGTTCCCGCAGACTTGAATCTCAGTCAACAAAGGACAGTCTTGAAACCTAGAGTGGATACACATCAGCTCCGTTTTATCGTGGTTTAACTTCAGTCCATTAACAAGCATCCATTCAGAAATATCAGATAGACACTTTTCTAAAGATTGCCCGATTGAGCAAACTGATCATTGCCTTTAAAAGATAAATAAAGCTGGGAATCATCGGCGTAAAAATGATAACTGAGATTATGTCGTTTAAGAATATCTGCCAGTGGAGATGTGTAAAGCAAGTAAAGAACCGGGCCTAGTACAGAGCCGTGCGGTACCCCAACGTCAAGATTGCAAAGGGAAGATGAACATTCATTAATACCAACAAATTGCTTCCTATTAGACAGGTAGGATCTAAACCAGCTTAAAGCAACATCACCAATACCAAACCGATTAGCAAGTCTATCCAGTAAAGTATCATGAACGACAGTATCAAAAGCAGCTTACATATCAAGAAAAATAAGGATAACACAGTTACCAGCATCAATAGATTGAAGGATGTTGTTATGAATTAGAACCAAAGCTGTCTCAGTACTATGCATGGCTTTGTAAGGTGTCAGTTTAGCAATCTTGAGAGAATCAGGGAGAACTGGATGAAAGAATTTGCCAGACAGGTGTCGTCAGAACTAGAAGGATACTGTAAGCTTTGTGTAGGCTGGAGTAGCCCGGACACAATCTTAAAATGAGCACGTTGGTCATTTCCATTATCGGCGATAACACTACTGAAAAACTGCTGTTTAGAAGAAAACAGCATCTTGTTAACAACAGCGCATTGCCTAGAAAATAGTACTTTGTCTGAAGCAAGTCCCGTCGCTCTCCAACAACGTTCATACCTTCGCCTCAACTTTTTCTGAGAGTCAATTTCATGGTTGTACCAGGGCGCTTTTTTAGTTCGGACAGTAATGGCCTTACGCTTAAGCGGAGCATGAGAATCAATCGCAGAGGAAAGTGCATCATGATAATGAGATACCAGCTTAGACAGATCAGAATTGTCAACATGAGCAAAAGCACCACTAATTTTGCACCTAAATGATTCAAGACAAATGGATTTCAAATTACGAAAAGAAATAAATTTTGTTTTGTTAAGAGGCTTGAAAAGATCTAAGTGACAAAGAACAGGACAATGGTCAGAAATGATCATATCGGACATGTGAATGTCAGATAGTAAAGAATCATCAGAGCGAGTAATCATCAGATCAAGGGTATGACCACTATGGAAAGTAGAACAAAGAACATGCTGTTTAAGGTCGAAAGAGTCCAGAAGGTCCAGAAACCTCCTTGCTGAAGAATCATTGACATCATCAACATGGAAACTGAAGTCTCCCAGAAGGAGTATGGTTTCAGGAAAAAATTACAACTTGCTCCAAAAAATCAGAAAATTCTTCAAGAAATGCCGAAACTGACAAGCCGTTACTATGTGAGGGTAGTGGACGATAGATGACAAAATTCCTAACCTTAGTTAAATTAGTTAATAAAATGTCCAGGCATTCGAATGATGAAAATGAGTGACAAAGTTCCTTTTTAATTTGAAGATTGTCCCTTTTTTCTTTTTTTTTTTCCAACTTTTAATTGTTTTTTATATTTTGCAAATATACTTTTATCGATAAATAAGTAATTTGTACATATATTTGTTATTTTATATTCATTATTACTATAATCATTATTGTCTATAAAATTATTATTATATAGATATTTAGTTAAATTACTATTATTATCATCTATTAATATTATTATACTATTATTATTATTATACTACTAGCAGTTTTTTTTTAATTTTGTTATTATTATCCTTTTTTTTAATTTTTTTTCATCATTATTATTATTATTATCATTATTATTATTATTATTATTATCATTATTATTATTATTATTATCATCATCATTATCATTATTATTATTATTATCATCATCATTATCATCATTATTATTATTATTATTATTATTATCATTATTATTATTATTATCATCATCATTATCATTATTATTATTATTATCATCATTATCATTATTATTATTATTATTATCATTATTATTATTATTATTATTATTATTATTAATATCATTATTATTATTATCATCATCATTATCATTATTATTATTATTATCATCATTATCATTATTATTATTATTATTATCATTATTATTATTATTATCATTATTATCATTATTATCATTATTATTATTATCATCATCATTATCATTATTATTATTATTATCATCATTATCATTATTATTATTATTATTATCATTATTATTATTATTATTATTATTATTATTATTAATATTATTGTTGTTTTTATGCCAATACTATCTACCACGTTTCACTTGGAGGCAAGATTCCATCTTAAACTTCCTCGCTGCATCACTGTTACTAAACTCGACAAATCTTCATTATATGCTGACAAATCTTCATTATCTGCTGACAAATCTTCATTATATGCTGACAAATCTTCATTATATGCTGACAAATCTTCATTATCTGCTGACAAATCTCATTATCTGCTGACAAATCTTCATTATATGCTGACAAATCTTCATTATATGCTGACAAATCTTCATTATCTGCTGACAAATCTTCATTATATGCTGACAAATCTTCATTATCTGCTGACAAATCTTCATTATCTGCTGACAAATCTTCATTATATGCTGACAAATCTTCATTATATGCTGACAAATCTTCATTATATGCTGACAAATCTTCATTATATGCTGACAAATCTTCATCATCTGCTGACAAATCTTCAATATATGCTGACAAATCTTCATTATATGCTCACAAATCTTCATTATATGCTGACAAATCTTCATTATATGCTGACAAATCTTCATTATATGCTCACAAGTCTTCATTATATGCTGACAAATCTTCATTATCTGCTGACAAATCTTCATTATCTGCTGACAAATCTTCATTATCTGCTGACAAATCTTCATTATATGCTGACAAATCTTCATTATATGCTGACATTTGATTGTGAAACCACAGGGGCGGATTAAGGATTTTTTCAAACGGGGGGTGGGGGTTGTAACATTGATTGAGGTGGTGGGGAGATATAGCAGACCAAAGGGTTAGGGAGAAGATTATTTGCTGCAGGCAAGCATGATTGTTTAAGGTTCCATACACACGGCGTATAGGACAAAAAAGCGTGCAAAATATGTTCGGCATCGCTGTTTTAATAAAACTCCCGATGCTGTTGGTGTTGGCTTCGTGAAGAAAAAAACAATATTAGTAAATCACGAAGGCTCTCATATGTGGGTTTGCAGCACCCAAAACCCACCCCTAGATCCGCCACTGAACCATACAGGTATAGATTGTCTGCACGTGTCACGTACAAGTTGCACCAATACCAGGTTCCCTAACAAAAGTAGTAGTAGTAGTAGTAGTAGTAGTAGTAGTAGTAGTAGTAGTAGTAGTAGTAGTAGTAGTAGTAGTAGTAGTAGTAGTAGTAGTAGTAGATGTAATATCTACTGGTAAACTGTTATAGATTGGAGCTCCATTAAATCTAATGCCTTAAAGTTGGGTATCCATAGATTGTTGTTTAACGAACTTCAATTGGTGCGTTTGGATACTATAGAAAGTGGTATAAATATTATTGATATAACTTAGACAGTAACCATTCAAGGCTTTGTAAACTAGAGGAACATATCTAAGCATCATCTGTATTCAATTGGTAGAACTTGGATGAAAAACTAGGCTTTTGGAGCTTAAAAATTCTTGATATATGATGGGACTGTCCCCATACTGTACTGCAATAATCAATCTTAGGTTGAAAAAACACCTTATAGAACTGGAGTGTCTCAGAATTAACATTAATCTTGAGAAGATTAGTTCCATTATAGGAGATGTTTAGATCAGTAGAACCAATCGTAGCAGTTAGTTGGTGGGTACAAATGACCATACACTTTGTCTTTTTTTGGTCGATGACCACAGTACCATCGCAGCTGCACCATGAGCGAAGATTTTCCATTTCACTTGAGAGTTTAGTATTTAGGTCTGTAATTGATTTACCAGATGTATGGATTTTTGAATCATCAACATAGAGATTAATGTCTTGTTTTGTGTGAAGAGGGAGGTCATTCACAAACAGAATAAACAGCAAAGGTCCAAGGATACGTCTCTGTGGTACACCAGACGAAGGATCTTATGCATGCAAGTGACAGAGTCTAGTTTTGGGCAGGAAGCCAGGTATTGACGCGATGCGATGCTCTAATAGATTTGGGTTTGATGAATTCTTCTAACGCAATTTCTGAGCCATCTATTCGCGGAGTGTTTTTAAACACACACTCACTTGAAGAGGTTGGCAACGGCACAATACTTGATCGACTTCGGTGCCTATGTATTTGGTAAAACGCACTGGTCAGATCTGTCTCAATACGATGTGTTTCCATTGAATAGCCCACTTCCGAGATATACTTCGATTGTCACACACAAATGTTTCAGTATGAGGCTTAAATAATTATATCTTACCGCCGAGGCATTTAGCACGTAGCCTCATACTGAAACCTTTGTGCGTGACAAGCGAACCATATCTCAGAAGTGGACTATTGCAAGATGTCGCGCACGTCTTCTTCAGGACGTTGGAATATACCAAGTTCTTCTATTTGATCAAACTTTTCTGGAGTTCTGGCCATGAGCTTTCCTCGGTCATACGGGGGAGACGCCCTTCTCGTAGGGGGAGCGCTGTCATATTCTCTGCGTAGAGAGTGGAATTGGACCTTTATCTCCAGAGGGAAAGGATTTTTGGGTCAACCGTCACAGCAGCAGAACAATTGGTTGTGGTTGAAGGAGTTGCTAGTGGCTTTGGTGTAGGAGTTTCAGTGGAATCCTCTTTACGCTCAAAGACGGAGCTGGTCTGCGTGGTTCAGTTGACAGGTTGCCATGCGTTATTTTTTTGTACTATACCGCTCAATATTACATAAGTTTGAAGCTACATCTGTCTGATCAGGCTTCTCTTCGACGCTTGCCACATTTATCTGGAGTAATTCAATTGCATTCTCAGCATCACCATATTTCCATAGTGTTCCATCACCGAAGGTAAATTCTCGCTCCGCAGGGCGCATGAATTTTTTACGCATAAAAAGACGCTCGCAAGATCTAGCAGCACTTCGCGTGCGCGGATGGCGACGGCACTATGATACGTTCACTATCAAAGCACAGTTTTCGACCAATCATATCAGCGCGCGCGTAATATCCTAGCTATATGATAAAAATGTATAAAACATGAGAATGTGCATAAACAATTTGAGTTGGTGATAAATATGAAATCCTACGTATATATATATCTATATTATAATAATAATCTTAAAGGACACTGTGGTTCATTTTGCGGGCAAAAAGCCAATCAGAAAAGAGGAAGATAATCGATCCAGCCAATGAGACGAGGCAGGTGAACACCTGGAGACGTGGGAAACCACTCAAAAGTTAGTAATTAGCTTGGTAATGTTTTTTTTTTTTTTTTTGCTTTTCGGCTCACTGGCGTCTTGGCATATCAAGCGCTGCTGAGGAAATAATGGAAACAAAAATGACAAAAGAATCAATAGAAGAATGTCTAGAAAAGCAAAATCCCCAGTCCTCAGAACTATATGGGAAGAAAATCTTAAGACAAATCGAAGAGAAATGGGTTTAGAGTTATAGTTTATAGTGGAAACAAAACAGTTCTCAAACATGGCGCCAAAGTATCATAATAATAGTCTGAAAAAAGTTCACTCTTCACTCTCAAGCTATCTTTTATGCGCATGCCCAATTGCAAGTGAAATTGTATCATCACTCTATAATCCCATACGAGAAACTGTTGTATTATTTTCAAATCCTCTGTTCTAGATAATAGGACTACATGTCTGTCCAATTTCAAAATATTTGAATCCAAAACATTTCTCTGACTGCCAAATTGGACTCGGCCAATTTTGTCAGTCCTCGGAAATTTTTTTATCCAGTTATTTTCAAATTGGACAGCTGATAATGTTGTCCTATTACCTATACTAATAGCTGCACCGTTAACATTAACTTTTCCAAATGACTTTCCTAAGTGACTTCTTACTATTTCACCCCTCTGAGTACAGGTGTATTCTAGAGAGAAAACATTTTTTAGTTGACGAGTCATGCCGTTATTTTTAAACTTGAGTAGATTGATTTGACGTTGGAATAAACTAAGACGTAAAGCCGGTATTTTTTTTATTATTATTATTGCCCTTTATTCCTTTCTTCTTTCTTTTCTTTCTTTCTTTCTTCTTTCTTTCGTTCTTTTATTCTCAATTAGCATTTTTGACATCCTTTACACGTTGATTAAAATGACGATTTTTAACAAAAGGTCTTGCCATGGAATTAACAAACAAACAAAAATATATATATATATATATTTCTGACCGGAAAGTTTGAAAATAAAGGTTAATAATTGTATAACTTCAAGGGTCATTAAAGAGCTAAAAATGGAAATTTAATTAATCTAAACAACCATAAAACTGAATCACCTAGCAAAGTGGCTACGTGCTCCTAGCTTCCTGCCCAAGCTTGTTTGATTTTCGTTCGTCAAACAATTTAGTTATATAAACAGGAATAACAATCTTCGCTTCGCTCTTCTCTTCTCTTCTCTTCTCTTCTCTTCTCTTCTCTTCTCTTCTCTTCTCTTCTCTTCTCTTCTCTTCTCTTCTCTTCTCTTCTCTTCTCTTGAATTCCCGTTTCCGTTTTTTCTTTCTTTTCTACTTTCTTCCATTTTTCTTCCATTCTCTTCCTTTCATAGCTCTTGTATCATTTTCTTTTCATTCATCTCTTTCTGTTCCTTTATGTTTCTTTACTCTTTCTAAAACAAATTTTCTAATTCTAACTCATACCGGTTCTCTTATTAAATGATTTCTTTATCAGTTAAACTGATCGATTAGATATTAACGTCGGTAAGTAGCCACTGGCGGGAACCGAACAACCTTGAGGTACTTGTAAACTCCTGCTATGTGAGCATCAGACGATAAGGAGAATTCTGAACATTTTGTTTAAAGTAGTCTAAGTCTAAGCATTCATGGAATTTTTGATCAACCACAAGTGGTATGACGCCTCATGTCCATAAACACCCACTTATATCAAGAGGAAGAGAGTCTCTATTTAACACCTGCTTGTGCCTTTCAAGCGTCATGTGTAGTCAATATCCTAATTTTGCAGGCGCCGTGGACGTCACACAACGCCTTATAATAACACATGACAAGCAATATAACGTCATCTCCTCAAAACTGTTTAAAACAACCGTCCAAAATAACTTTAATCATGGAGTTGTGAAGCGGAGGTGTGAGGAGCATGAAATGTTAGCAAAATGAATTAAGGACTTTTTTTAATTTACTGGCGTTTAATTCTATTAATAATAATGATTCCTTGCTTGTTCGATTAATTAATAGAGGATATTACACATGGGCGTGAGAGATACGACATTTATCTTCGTCTGAGTATTTAAAAGATTTTCAACACGAGAAGATAAATTTCGTATCTCCAAGCGCCCATGTAATATTCTGTTTATTATTATCATTAACCATAAAATCAGCTTAATAAGCTTTTATTATTATAAAAAGTTTTTATTTATAAACTAATAGCATAGTAACGATATTTTCACACTTCTTCGAAAAGGAGAAATATAGGTATTTTATAGATGATTATATGATAAAAGAATTTTACACATACTCTTTTATCAAGCAATCATACATATACTATGGTTTCTTCATTTAAGTAAGAACTGTAATCGCTTACTGTATTCACCGCATTAAGTGTGAGACCATACAGGTACCTTACTTTATCAGTTATAGAAGACACATTACTATAATTCACGAGTTCGCAAAAGGACGCATAGATTCGAAACTGATCAGTGTGAACGTTTACTATGGTTGAGCGTTTTTATCACTTTGTCATGCTTTACTTTTTCTGACTTGCGGATTTTATCTTTAAAAAAGGTAAAAGAAAAGGAAGGAAGGAAGGAGAGAAGGAAGGAAGAAAGAAACGGAAAAAACAAACAAACAAGCAAACAACAGACGAAAAAAAAACAATATTCTAGCATCAAGTAATAATAAACACTTCATTCTTCAAACAGTTTACTTTCAGATTTATCAATATGTTCATTTTTTATTTACAACTTTGGAAATCAAAGTTGAGGTCATAATGAGCAGCACTGATGAAAACCATACCTTGGGCCGAATAAATAAAATGTTAACCCCAACATTATGACTGTCGAATGATTGACAGGTGTCACTCCAAACAAACCTTTTTTTAATTTGTTTTACGACTATTACTTTTAAAGTTATTTAAAACGACACCAAACATTGAAGAACCAATAGTAATGAATAATAACTGAAACATGCTTTCATTTCAACCCCGTTGAGCTGCGCCACTGCTGTACTTGAGATAGTGATAAGCGAAGACAAGTTTTTTTTTTTCTTTTTTCTTTTTTGAAGTAGGTTAATCGAAAGATAACTTTGTAAACTGATTTTGCTAGTATAACAGACGGACATTTTGTGCTCCTAACATTGCTCGATAATGTTTGTTTTCTCCAAGTATACAAAAAAGTTCGAGAGTATACTTTTGTGAGACCGAACTGTATTAACAAACCCAATAGGAAAGAGTTAGCCTTAAGTTTCAAGCATGGACACTAAGTTTTGGCATTTTATAAAGTCCAATCTATCAGGCATGTTTGAAAGTCCAATTTACTTATGTTTTGACTAAGTTGCATAAGGATTCAGAGCATCCGCAGACAATTTAGCGTTTAGCTGATTGGATACAGGCCCTCATTCCCAGGCTACTAGAATCTAATTTTTGCGTATTTTTCTGTGATCTTTCAAAATATTATATATATATATACGTACCTATGAGAAGCAGAAATATGAAATGAAAGAATAAAAACAATTTAACTTTACCAGCATAATTGCTTTGTTCTTCCAAGTTCCAAAATCGCTTAGGGTCGGTCATTTTGTCCACTCATGCTTTGCACGCCGCGTACACCGCTCACCTCGTGCCCCCCTCCCTACTACGCTAGTGCAGTCATCAACACCAGACAATAAGAAGACTAAAGAGGTATACGTACACATTCGTTTGCAAAATCATTGTCAGGTTCAAAACCATAGAACATAGAAACTGAGACGGGAATGGTAAAGTACATAGGAAGTACGTTTCGAATTCCAAATTACCGCTGTGTTTCTTGATTACAGACTGACTTGAACATGGTTAGCCTTGAATCAGTGTCTAAATATTCACAAATACCAACGGTAAAGTAAAGATTGCACCATTTCAACAACACAAACACTTTGAAACTGGACTGACCCTCAACTGGAGCACGTAAATATTCTGCACAAACTCGAGTTAGTTTCTGTGATACTCATTTTCCTGAAGTTAATTAAGATTAGTTTTGTATTTTTATTTGTAAAAGAAACGAAGGATAGTATGAGGATGTTCGGATTTCTTAAAACAGAAATAAATATTAAGTAAAACAACAATTAAATCGTAAGTTATTATATGAAATAAAATTTAAAAAACAATTCGAAGTACATTTTATGAGAAATAGAATGTTGTACTGTGAAGAAACTTTCGACGTTTCAAAAGGGGCTTATTGACACCATTGCAATTACCGGTCTACAGTAAAGATACAGTGTTCTCTCAACAAACAAACACACTACTACTCTTGTGCTATACATCTCCCACGGCGAGTTTATATCAGAAAACAGAGACAATGCATTGATTAGGAAAGGAGAATATTTTGTTTTTAAAGTGATTATATGGAGTGATTGACTCGACATACTAATTATATATATGCTGTATTATATTCAAATTGTTTTTTAGAATCAAGAAGGGTGAAGATCGAAACCATTGTCAAGTTCAAAACAAAAATAAAAGCGTTCAACTTTCTAAAATTTAAATTCACCAGTGTTATTGTGGTTGAAAAGCTTTGCCTTGATTTAGTTTTGGGAATGTGAGGCGTACCTGAGTGCTTTACCTGCTTTGCAGCTTCAAGAGTCAGGTATGTTCATATCACAATCACACATCATACATAACCAGCCGTTTAATATCCTTTTTCTTTCTTTCTTTCTTTCTTCTTCTTCTTTCTTTCTTTCTTTTCTTTCTTTCTTCTTCTTTCTTCTTTCTTTCTTTCTTTCTTTCTTTCTTTCTTTCTTTCTTTTATTTCCTTTTTTCCTTTTTTCCCTTTTTTTTTCTTTTTTCTTTTTTTTAAATTAATAGCCTTTTCGGAATTCCCGAATGCGTAATGCATTCATCAGTGTTTTGTGATCATTCAAGTGACTAAAGAAAGTTCTATGAAGGGCGCCCCTGGGGTTAGAGTGCACTGAGACATCCTTTCACGAAATTAACTCAGTGCCTAAAATAGATCAAGAACAGCTGTTGATGATGGGATGACAATCAAAAGCTCACTCGCTGACTCTCAACAAATTAGAGTCTTCTACGTCAGCCAATAGGATCACAGTTCACCTGTGGTGAACAATTTGGCATAAAATGACCATTTTTGTGTGTGTGTTTTTTTTTGTATTCTTCGTTAGAAAGACTTTCTTTCTTTCCTGACACAATTCTTCATCAGTCTTCACGGAAAAAGGTTTAAGAAACTTCGATTCTGGAGGGGGAAAAAGGTAAGTCAGTTCACGCTAACGAGAAAAAAAAGGGATATTTTCTTTACAATGACTGACATTAGTAAAGTTTCTTGATTAACTTACTTCTTATCAAGGAATTTCCTCAATGATGTTGTTTACTTGACACACAGTAAATCGATTTTTTAGTGATATTTTAAACTGGTTTTGAATTAAATAACCGCACTCTCAAAAACCTGTTTCTGCCGGGCCGTATGCGGCTGCGGTCAAACTTTTCAGTGATCTCCGTTTAAGAAAGCTCGATTTTTTTTCATCGGTCTTCAGGTTTTTAGAAAATTCAGTAGTCGACTTTATTCCAGTACATAGAAAATAGGTTTTCCCCTTCGCAAAGTCATGAAAATGCTAATTCTTTCAGTGAAAGAAAAAAATTAATATTGGGAAGAATTGATAATCAACTTCCTACGTTTATCTTAATCAAAGGTGACGACAAAAAACAATGACGTTTTGACGTTTAGGAAATTACCGATAGAGCTCAAATCAACAATTAAAAAATCAAACCGTTTGGGTTACTCAAAACAAGTGACTGTATAGATTATGTTTGATCAGATACATTGTTATTTGTAAGACTATTTTGATGGATGCTGTTGGGCAGTGTGCCTCAATGCCGGAACATTTACATAGTAAAACTATGGGAAATCAAACATGTTTACCAAGACTGCTTTTTATAACTACCTTCTGTTCTTAGTTTTTTGATAAAAATGAAAAAGAAAGAAACATTTACTTGTGAATAGGATTTTTTTTTCCGTTTATCTTTTTATTCCTGAGTTTGTGTATTTTTCCATATGGGACGGGAAACCTAATTTATCATTGCATAACAATTTGCCTCACGTGGCTTTGATGGAGCAAGGGTCTCATTGTATTCACCCCCCCCCCCCCCCCCCCCCCCCCCGCTCTCCCTCTTAGTTATTTTACCAGTATCCCGTGATGCATGCTCTTTCAGACGCCATTCGCTTCAAGTCACTGACAAGCTAGCATCTGTGGCGTTTTCCACTCCAAGGCCCTTAGCTTGGACTTCAGACTGGGGTGTTTCGTATAGGAAGACGGCGGTGAGTACATTGTCGACAAACATAATTAAGGGTTTTTCGTTATAAGATGGAGGGGTGCCTTTGTACCACCTCCCACTACGATCCCTGCCTAACTTTTAATCCAGCCCAGATTGACATTGGCACTTCGTAACGCTCACCATTACTGGACAAATAACATAGCATGTAGTTTATCTTTATTGTGTTGGTGTTTTTAAAAACGGTACATACGTACTGGTTTGAATTGTACAATTTTGATTGCTTGCAATCTTTGCATATATGAGATAAAAAGACCAGCCTAACGAACCTAAACTCCGTTACCAACTCCAGAAATTCCAAATCACTATAGGAAGAGCTAAATACGTCATCAAGTTACTAACGTCAATCATTATATTTTATTCCTTGTATTCTCATTGGCTCAATCACTTTGTTCCATTTGCATTTTTCAAAATGGCAAAGAGAAAATAAGAGAACAATGTTTCTATAGCGTGCTAAGAACAGTTTATCAACAGAAAATACATTAACATAGCTGCGTTGCTTTACGATATCGTTAAAGACTGACTTGGCTAAATTGTCGTTAAATCCGTAATGACAGTCTCCACTTCCGTCTCTGTTAAGAACCATATTAAAAAGGGAACATTCGTCATTTGTAAGAAATGCCTTGGTCTCTTTTCCTTATGACAAACTGTGGACAAATAAAACGAAAAAAACTTGTCCCTAAAAATTATCCCTACCGTCATTGCTGTTGGTTAAGGTAAGGATCGGAAGCAACTCTCCGCCGGTCTAGCCATGGGCCACGGCAGAGTAGTTCGTTTGTTTATTTACATTCATATTTTAACAGGAAGCTTCTTCACTTATAAATGTGATTTTCAAGAAGGTCCTGATAAGTAAGATATTTTGACAATAATATGTAAAAAGAGAATTTGGAGATTGAATATCGAAACCAGCTGGTACTGAAAAGTCAACATCATTATTACTAGAATGTAAAATTGTAAAAGATGAAAAATTCAAATTATTTATGTTTACAGGTTTAAAAGAAATTCGATTTAAAACGGCTAATCTTATAACACTGTTTAAGTGTGTCACTCAGATTGTTCCATTCTTTCATGGCTTGATACTGCATTGTTTGTTTTCCCCAGTTAGTTTTGGGTCGTGGTAAGCAAACCTCCCTTCCATGCCTCGTGTTGTAGCCATGCTCATTGAGCTTATTCAGCTTTAGATTTGATGACAATAATCTGTTTTTAGTGACCTAGACAGAATATACGATGTCTGTGGTTCCACAACTTTAGTGCCGGTGGTGTAGCGTTAGTGTACTTGCCTCTCACCTCTGGGGTCATGGGTCCAATTCGATCAGTCTTGGTCTCGGCATCATATGTTCTTACTTCAGGTAAGAAATCCTGGGAACCCGGAAACAAAACCTCGAAAGCGAAGGACACAGACAACTCACCGCCCAGATCGAATTTGATTTATCCGGTGATAGTTGGGACCCAAACTATCACGATAAATCAAATTCGATCTGTGAGATGTCTGTGCCCCTAACTTAGATCATTAGTCCAGAGATTGCGCCAGGGTTCGATATCTTCAAGTTATAGACTGCCCTGACTGGTTTTCCGAGATGAGAGTATGTGGACCGCGTGGCACTAATGAAATAGTTAAAGATATAGAAATATAGATAAGTTAAAAATATAGAAATATAGAATAATAGATAAGTTAAATTCGGAAAAATTAATTTCCGACCTCGCTGGGATCCTGGTTTTCCGAGAGGTTGTTTCAGGGTTTACTGTACGTGTGTTAGACGTATACCATGACTTAGATGAACCCAGAGGTTCTATCTGTGAGTTAGCCATGCCCTGACTTTTATTAGCCAGGAGGATTTTTCAGGGTTCAATCTGTCAGTAAGCCGTATATCCTGACTTAGATCAGCCCCAAGGTTGTTCCAGGGTTCGGTCTGTGAGTAAGCCGTACATCCTGACATAGATCAGCCCAGGGGTTGTTTCAGAGTTCAATCTGTGAGTAAGCCGTACATCCTGACATAGATCAGCCCAGAGGTTGTTTCGGGGTTCAATCTCTTAGTAAGCCGTATATCCTGACTTAGATCAACCCAGAGGTTGTTTCAGAGTTTAATCTGTGAGTAAACCGTATACCCTGACTTAAATCAGCCAAGAGGTTGTTTCAGGGCTCTATCTTTGAGCTATCCATGCCCTGACTTTCATTAGCCCAGAGGCTATTTCAGGATATCGAAAAAAATTGAAAGTTCTTTCCCTCCCCCTCAGTTCCGGTCATAAATAAGTCACTACACATTTCCATGATTTTGAGCTTGAACTACTTTCCAGTGATATTAGATACAGTGTATCCTCTTTAATATTATGCTTGTCAAGACGTTCAAAATATGAGAACACGAAGCGATTCAAATAAATTTTATTAGCAAAGGTAGAATTCCTTCTTGGAGTTCGTAAAAGATGGACTATCATTATCTGCATGGAAGCTAAAATTATAAACAGGCTTCACAATAAACCAAATTATATCATAGTTTATAATGAACATAACGTCGAGGAAATTGAAAAAATATATATATCAGAAATTCCACTATGTTTTTTTGCCGAGGTATCGATGACATCTTTTAAGATAAGATTCCTGTTGATTCTAACCCCTATGACAGATATACCGATAAATACCGGTATATCCTACCCCCTTCCTGGTTCCTTCACAAGTCCGCTCATTCTGACTTGACGGTATATTTTCCGAGTCTATTTGACAATATGTACATTAGCGTTGGAGTTGTAACCCAACTACTAGGAAAATATCGCGATTTGCATGTACGTGTTCAAGTTGATGGTGTATTGGTTTGATCATTATCATCGTATACTAAAAGACCGGAAACATTCGTGGATCCATACGTTTCTGTTGAGGGGTTTACCCAAGTTAGGTTTTTTTGGGCACAGCTTTACGCTAAACCTGGACCTGAGAGTTGGGAGCTGTCAGAAAGGATCTTGACTGATACGTGACAAATAAGAAGAGTATTGACCGCATGTTCATTTTCGTTTAATAGCATCACATTATCGCCAAAAGAAAAAGGATTATGGGTGCTCTCTGTTTGAGGTAAAGCTCTTAGAAGCTGCTTTTCTTCTAACATTGGTATTTTTTGTCGAATCGCCACGTTTTTACGACTCACTAACGACAAAGCTTACGGCAAATATCGAGGTAAAGTACAATCTCTGTCATAAACAGATAAAGGAGTCAAACTAAATGGTAAACTGATGATTTTCGTTGTAGTTATTTGTTAATTATAATATTTAACTTAAAACCTAGGCCTTTTTAAAACCCGTTAAGCGTGTATAACAGATATAAGTAGAATCTTTATTAAAACAAAAACAAAAACACTTGATAATATTTGAAGCTTTGAAGCTTTCGCGTTTAAGCTAGTTTGGAAATGAGAGTAAAACTCAAAAAAAATTTAAAAAATGGCGGTTTAAAGAATGCTTGACGGTCTACGTTTTTATGCAATACATGCAATGATTTTCCTTTTCTCTTCTTCTTCTTCTTCTTCTTCTTCTTCTTCTTCCGAAGATACTGGTAAGACAATAATAATAATTTTTATAACTGGCTTAAGATAATAATTTATTTTTTTTCAGTGCCGTAGCAGGAAATAATCTTTTCTCCCTAAGGCGAAATCAGACGGGTAAACGAGATAGCTTGCTAACTATGCAAACACAATTTAAATAAATTCGTAAGACTGTTTAATTTAGTGTCATTGAACAGCTGCGTTTCAAAATTTTCACTACTCGAGCTCAAATGGAATAAATATAACTGAGCTGTTTGTGCCTTTTAGCTTGGAAGTGCCTCGAAAATAATTATCATCTATCGAGGATCAGATAAAAGACAGCTTTAAATTCAATCTGAAAATACAGACGTACAGATACTTTTTTCGTCTGGGTTTCAGAATTCTCGAGGAATTTGAACTAGAACTTTGAGGTAAGCCTTCCAGGAGAGAAAAGCTAGAAGTTTTGCTGTTTAATCAATATATATATATATATATATTACCTTTTTAAAAAAAATTGTACAAATTTAGGAACTTAAAAACTGTCTCTTTTCTCTTTAATTCTACGCCAGTCTAGTTTGAACTTAAAGTTTAAGGCTCTTTTCATTTGATATATTTTAACTTCCTAATTCTTAAGTAATATCTATATATAGCAATAGTTTGGTGAAGACGGCATAAATAGATAATTTAACGTTTTTATTTCTTTCTCAGTTGTTCAACGTTTATAATTTCATCAGTAAAAACAGTTTTTTTTCTCGAGACTGAATTCAAAACGATCGCCAGTATTTTTACGATCACACAAACTGAAACTTGAACGTGAGCAGAAACGTGAAGTTCCGTAGTTTATTTTGGTAAATTAGGAAGGTTTTAGGAAAGCACATCAATATGTTTTTTTGGGAAGGGGGGAGGGGGGCTTAGGGTTTCTCTTCCAAGATCTAAAAAATTGCGTTTACACCTAATTGCGAAAACGTTGTCATAAAAAATTTAAAATATAATAACAAATTGGAATTTAGACTGATTCCATATACAGCTCCTTATATTGAGGGAAATAACCGTGCGTTCTTTTATAATACTAACAAGGTAATATCAAATTCAGTTGTCTGTCTATACTTTTAAAACAGTGAAAACATTACTCGTATTTTGTTTAAACAAAATTAATTCCTATTTGTCGCTTGTTATTTTTTATTCTTACATGACAACGCCTTCCTACGACTTATTTTAATTCTTTTGACATGGCGTTGTTTGAGTTTTAAAAATGTCAGAAGTGATTCAGCTTATATTTATAATACCAGGAGCGACGGAACCGGGGGGCTTCCCCACAAAGTTTTGGTCTCCATTGATATATCCCCCCCCCCTTCCGCCGCCCCTGAATACTGGGCAAATAAACTACACATTACTTAAAAAGGAATCGAAGAAAAGCTATAAAATCTAGATCATTTTAGGTTTTCTTGAGACGTATTTGCTTTTGTTGAGATTAGGAAAAGTGAAATATATTAACTGCATTTTAAAGAGACTGGATCCGACTTATCGGTCCACGGGAACCCAGGAGTAAAGTCTATAGAAGAAGCAACAATAGTTTATCCCAGGGTTCTCGATGATAGGACTCATCTTATACTTACCTCAAGCCTTCCGAAAACCTTTAAATTGTTAAAACAGCAAAAACCACTTTAAGCGGCTGGACAAATGGAGTTTGATCATTAACTTTGAAGTGGCGTTGTGTTTCTGACGAGACAATACTTAACGAGCAAATTCTTAATTTGGTGAGTTAACGTTTTGTTTTTCTTTTTTTTCTTTTTCTTTTTCTTTCTTTCTTTCTTTCTTTCCTTTATTATTATTATTATCATTATCATTATTATTATTATTGTTATTATTATTATTATTATTATTATTATTATTATTATTATTATTACTATTATTATTATTTTGTTCGGCTTGGTAAGCTGCTAATTTTTTCTCGTCTATATTATCTTTAAAAAGTTTTATAACATTTTAACTATTTTTGGTTGAAAAGCCACCAGTTATATCGGAAAACAACAAAAAATAAAAACAGTTTAATGTTCAAGAAAGATCGCGTTTATTCTGTGCGACACAACAGAATGCCACAGTAGAAATAGTTTTGAAAGTTTTTATCGTATAGCGGTTTAACACATATCATCAATAAAATATTGGCTTTGAAATATCTTAAAGCAACGAAGTATTGTCAGTGGATCGAATATTTTAGAGTAGGATAACCACTTGAACGTTCGCGTGGGTATTCGCGTCTGAAAAGAAAATTAATGGCTAAAATATTGAATGAAAAGTCTGCCGACATGAGCAGTGAAAACTTTTAGTCGCAGCTTGAAAAACGGGAATGACTCTGAATGTTTTTTTGTTTTATTAAAAACTAATTCTAGGTTATCTGCAAAGCTTAAAATTCTCACACAATTGAATATTCGAGGGAAGTCTTCAATCTTAATGATACGTGACGCCGATTATTTTCAACAAGACTCGACAGTCAATTCAATGCAAAGAGGTATCAAATGGCCGCCAGAATTTAAGAAATAACAAACAAAAAACGCCTGGGTTCTCTAGAAGAAAGAAAGAAAAATCGAAAGAGAAATGGCCATGCGTGGTGAAGATAAATAATCCAAAAGCGCGAAACCTGAAACTTCCGTAAACAGGAAAAACAAGAGCTTGTTTAGAGCCAAGATTATCACCTGGTATCATTTGGGTAAAGTCACTAAACCTTATTTTCGAGGCACGCAATTGCAATTCCGTGATGATTTGATATTAGCGGGTGGTTTGCCAAATTGCCTAGTATGACCTCCGACGGCTTTTATGATGAAGCCTTGATGTTCGAGAGACCTATCCGGACCTTTACTACTGCGCATCCATTTCGCGCATCTCGTTATTGATACTTCCTTGGATATTTTCGAAGCTTTTTCAAAATACTATGAAAAACCAACATCAGATCAACAAATGCACCAAATTTTTGTTGGCTTCCAGAGTGTTTTCCTTTAAGAAACATACGATAACGGTCAAATTCTTGTGCGCACAAGAAAACGTGAGTATACTTTAAAGATCCTTTCTCGTTCATTAGCACGGTGAGCCCCGCCTTTTTCTTATCATTTCAAAGGTTTGATTTTTACTCCATCGATGTAAGAAATATAAGATACTTTTTCAACGCTGTGAATTACACTGATTATTTGGCATTTTTTATAAAGATTTTTTATGAATTACTTTGAGGTGCAATATATTAAGAAAACACGTATTTCGCTGATTCAAACTACTCTTATACCTCTCTCTCTCTCTCTCTCTCTCTCTCTCTCTCTCTCTCTCTCTCTCTCTCTCTCTCTCTCTCTCTCTAATATATTATATTATATTATAGGAAAATAAGAATTCTAACGATAGGATGAAACTATCGAAGTCATATATTTTGTGAAACATAAAATTTGAATGTTATAAAATAATTATTTGGTTAATATATATTTTGGGTGATCTGTGAAAAAATGGGACGATCAATTGATCTTTAAGTAAAATCTGGCGTTTTTGATAGTTTTCCATGTTTGCATTTTTCGCGCGTTTCTATCGCTAAAATAGTGAACTACGGAAGCTATCTGATTGGTAAACGAAGTCGGGTCACCCGATTTTGTAATTATAATTAATTATACAGCTTCTCATTAATCCCATATTGCTAACTGTCCAATTATTTTCTTAATTGGACAGGTCTTGTTGATATGGGATTAGTTAGGCATCTATGCAATTAATAGATAATGGGACTTCATGCTCCCTAATCGAGAAATAATTAGACTCGCAAAATTCCCCTGATTGCAAAATTAGACTCGGCCTACGGCCTCATCCAATTTTTGAAGTCCTCGAAGTTTTCCTCGTCCAATTATTTCTTAATTGGACAGCATGGAGTCCTATTACAGATACTAATTCCTCATTTTACTTTTAGTATGATGAATTTTCATCATGCAAAAAATTATCTGACTATTCGATCTTTTATTCTGATTCCTCCCGGGCAAAATGGACACTGAATTGCGCAATAGTGAGTCTTCAGGACCTTACACAAGAGACCTTAGCAGACGTCCGCTATAGGGATCCCGTCTATAGTCCAATCAATTGTCATGTACCAGATGGCAATCAAAAAGCCAAACAAGACTGAGATGTTAATTTATTCTGCTAAGTAAACAGTTTGATTTCAAGCGAGAAGAGTTTTTATGTCTTCTAGTAAAGCGAGGATTTTAAAGAATTTTCAAACAATGGGCAATAGATTATTTTGGTTAACTGTTCATGCTTTGATTCAGCTGTTCAAAGCAGTATTTTCTGATAATCTAGTCATTTACTTGTTATATTCAAGACTGATCCGCTTATAATCATGATGCTATCATATTTTAAAGGTATTTTGGCTATAAAGACTACTACAAATCAATAGAGATGAGGTACACATAAGTTTATTGATCAGGAGTAGTTTTCACTTTATTATTACGAGTAGTAATACAGTAAATACTACGCTTTGATCTTCAGATTGTAGCTGTATTCAACTTCTAGCTCACTCACAAATGAGATTTTTTTTAGAAAGTGTCCATTAAGAAGAATTGAGCAAAGATTAGCCTGGCTTACCGATAAAATGAAGCGAAGATTTAGCGATTTATAGTTCACTCGTAACTCAAACTCGTTAGAACCAAATCCAAATTTCGCTTTGAAGGACTACTGTGAATTGGAGTAGAAATTGTTGAGTTTTTTCCCCGATGTGATTAGTAGCTGTCTTTCGAAACTTTGCAACTTAATTCCACTTCCTGTCTAGATTCTTGGACGCTCAGATAATAGCCTGCGAACTGGCTCTCTGGGGAGAGTCGGTAGTTACTCCGTGAGGAATCAGCGATACGCTCTGGACATCCTAATGCTGTCAACTGCGAAGAAGCTACTCTCGATGCCAGTGTGTATAGTGGAAATGCAATAACTGAACAGCGTATATCACAAGGGTGTGTCCCTCCCTCTCTCCCTCCCCTACCCCTCTCCCTCCCCTCCTCCACCTCCCCCTCTTCCAAAAGAGCCGTTCGCAGGTTACTCATATAACTGAAACCGCCCCAACTAGGTAACCCGGACTACCCTGCCTACAGGGTCTTGTTTGTCCCTTTTTATTCCTCATCGTTTATGGAATAAGGCCAAAATACAAACCAACGAACGAACAAATGAATTCCACTCCGAATTAATTCCTCGAAGAAGAACATGATACCAACTGAAACTCGAGTACCCTAATTATATAGTTACTCATCGTAAATCTTGAATATTCATTTCTGTGTATTTGCAGGTGTTTGTTTTGTCATGTGAATATTTTCTTGGCATAAGAAATGGGCTACCCTTGAGGAAATGAGTCTGTAATTAAGGAACACAGCAGGTATTTTACGATTTCGAAAAGAGGTTTATTTGACAAATGTGAACTGCAAATATGCGGCCTCTAGAAATTCTTGAACATGCAATTGTTGTGTGTAAGTAGAGTTGTTTGAGTTTTCTCCACTTACTCCGGTTTTCCTTCCTCCGCAAAAATCAATTTTCATTGTATTGACGACTGGCTCGTGATACACGATAAATACACTCTGAATTTCGAGAAAAATATTTTAATAGATTTTAGATTTCGAGGTCCCCGTGACGTCATTGACGCGCCAACGCCAACGCCAACGCATTACGTCAGTGCCGAATCTTTACAAATTGGAAAGAGCGGGAAAGTAGGGTACGATAAGCGTATTGGATGGTTTGAAATTCTCATGTTTTAATTGACTAAGAGCTGACTAAAACGTCTCGCCTTTCACCTGAATAAATCTGCCTATTTTGGCTGTAGGAATTAAGACAAACTAGTGTGAGAAGCTAATATGCGGTTCACGCCTTATCTTTTTAAAAAAAAGGTTTTCAAGCTAGTATACGTATCGAAAATTAACTCATTATAAAAGACGTTTCCAAACGCGTTATAAAAGCCAGGTATGACATTTTTTCCAAAACTTCAGCACGGGGAAAGGGATCTTCATTAGTTTTTTAGCAGCATGTTTGCTCATTTTGCTCGTATTTCTTGAGGAGTATTTTGGTAAGACAGAGACACATGATTTTAGGGGAGAGCGCTGAATAACAAGTCCTTTAAAGCTGAGAGGAAAAAGGCAAGAGACGAATGAGAAATAAAATTTGTAATAACATTAGACTTGCAACCAAGTACTCGGGCTTGTTTTTAAACTGATTAGATATTTCCGCGTGATCCGACTTAGGTCGTAGGCCCATTATCACTCTTTAGTTAGACCATAGTTATTAAATAATCATTAATAGAGTTTCAAAAAAAAACTATTGGGCACTCTTAGTCCCAACGGGATTAATGAACGCGCGCTTTACTTTCAACTAACATTTTCTGTTGTCTTTTAATTGTTTGTTTTTGTTTCCTTGCCTACCTTGTTCTCATTGGTTTCTTTTGTCTTATTCTATCTTATATACACCCCTTTCTACCACCTCTTTCTCTTTTACTCCGACGAAGGACTAGCGTCCGAAACGTCAGTAAGTTTTTTCATCTTTTCACGGTGTATAATTTACTTTTTTATCAATACTGTTTCATAGTTAGTAAAGTTAACTATGGTTAGACTTATTCGTTAGAGAAAGAGAGAAGAGCCACAATACAGAGATAAAACGGAGAGAAATTAATAGAACATTCATTGAATGTAAGGAATGTTAGAGTACATCGAAAGATTACTTTACGGAATACGTTAAAAGGAGTTCATTCGAAGGAATATTATTTGACAAGAAGTCATCAAGACCCGGAATCTAGAATACACTGACAATCAACGTCTGCCGGAATAGACTCAAAAAGTAAATTCATATCAGAGTATAGCAATGACCATTAATCTAGTCCAAATTATATTATAACTACACTCAATTGAAGATTCGTCGTCGGGTTCAGAAACATAGAACATAAAAGCTGAGACCGAAATGGCACAATGTGCTAAATGACATGATTATATTATAATTTATTCATTTGCGCCATCCATGCAGTCGGTTAAGAATGCCAAACACGTATTAAAAACAGTGGATGATGCCACGGATCGCCTGTCACAGCATGCATCTAATTAACGTACTTCCCATGTGCCATTTCGGTCTCAGCTTGTATGTTTTGTTTCTGAACCCGACAACGAATTTTCCATCAATTGTAAATATAATTATAATCATCAGCAATAGATATACCTGGAAAAACACACGAGTACAGAGATCTCTTATAAAATCGTACAGTGCTCCGTCAAGTTCTTATACAGAGGAATAGTCAAGTTCTCATGAAACAATTTTCTTTCTAAATTTCCTCTTGATCGTGCATTAAGAACCGGATAGGTACATTCTTAGTATAGGGCTCAAAAACAAGAGTTTAATTATCACAGTGCCTTTAGAAACTTACCTTTAATTTTATAACAAATAACATGATCACTTCAATTTCGAATGAACGTATGAGGTCGAAGTGGGCTGGGCATGCCCCAATACACTTCTCTATGTATGAAATCCGGCGAGTGGGATTTAAATTTGAACAGTCCTATTCGTATAATAATGATGCTGGTTTATATTTTACTTCTTTCGAAAGACGTTTTCGACGGTAAAATAAGTCAGTTGCCATGAATGGTTTGGAGCTCAAAAAAGTCTACGTTCTAATCGTAATTTTGAATTTAAAATAATAAATCAAAGCCATCAATCAATCACTAACGAATAAGAAGTCAGTATTTTGTCAAATATTTTATCAAATGGAAAGCACGCGAAGCATGCTTTTCAGCACACTGAAAACCCCGGAAGTCCTAGCCTTGTTGATATATTAGACAATTTACGAGCCTCGGGGTTCATCATTCCATGGAAAGTAATTTCCAAACAAGTGAGATATTGTTGAATACATAAAAAAGAGCGAATTTTCGCCAATCATTGGTGGTACTAAACTCATAGCTTTGGCGCGTAGGAGTTAGAAGAATGACAGAGGAATAAGACTCTCATTTTTAGAGTATATGTGCACTAAAGCAGTCAAATTGCTTGAGTATTCTAAACACCAGGGGATATCTTGAGGCTATATTTTTAAAATATTGGATTCATTGGAGGAATATTGTGGCATGACGTTAATGAGACATGCTTTTCCTCAAGTTTATTAGATACAAACGAAATGATCCCTCAATCCAGAGTTTATTTTTTGAGTAACCTATGTAAATATCTCTAGCAACTAAAAGAGTTCATGCGTTTTTAAATTTAAAAGGGTCTCTTCTTTTATCTAGACAATTTGTAAGGGAGACGAAAGTTCTACCATCGGCCCGAATATGTGTCATTAGCCGGATAGATATTTTTGGTTATGCGACAACTGACAAGGAAAGGTATCTTTGATTCATATCAAACCTTTTGGGTTAATGTTTTTGTTGCAGCAAAGCTGTTTTATGATGCCTTAGTCGTTTTGGGTATGCGGTATATTCGTTAATCACTTATTCTGCTTAATACGTATAATCCTGATTATTCAAACTGGTGCTAAATTCACGGAAGCTGATTCAGAAACGATAAACCATACCAGTGAATTGATTTCATATTGGATAATTTATGCTAGAGTAATTAAAACCACAGAAACAGAATTCGATCCTATTTCTGAAGTTGCGTTGGAAAATAATCGGGTCCATCATAGTAAAAGGATAAGGGGGACACCACTACCACTACCACTACCACTACCACTACCACTACCACTACCACTACCACTACCACTACCACTACCACTACCACTACCACTACCACTACCACTACCACTACCACTACCACTACCACTACCACTACCACTACCACTACCACTACCACTACCACTACCACTACTACCTGTAAGTGAGCATTTCCGGTGATGGTGTCTTATCAAGGAACATTTAGTGCAATACAATTTTGTCACAAGTTGTATTATAGACTAGACAAATGCAGCTGGAGTACAATTTCTTAAATGGAAAATTAGACTTCTTTTCTTCGATTGGAAAGATACATTCATCCGTTTTATTTATTTCCTACAAGATCTTTCAAACATTACTCAGCGTTACACTTACTTGCTGTATACCCAACCAATGAAGACGGACCGGATCACAAGTGTCGGGTACTAGTGAATCAACAATGTGCTTGTTATCTGATCTTCCCGTCAATGATACAACATGATCTTAATATTTCTTAGGTAGAGCCGGGCAAAGTTAAAAAGGCTACTCGAGATTACAGTCTTTGCTAGTCAGAGTGCGTCTTAATTTTCAATGGATTTCCTATTTATGATATTCTCTTTCACCCGCTTTGTGTAACCAAAAATATATACATGTTGAGTTCTTTTTTGGCCGTTGATATCGATTTTTTCGTATAGTGTTTATATTTCTGAAGCGGCTTGAACATAAACACGTGAGATAAATTTTCATGTGCGACTTTCAGATAATAACAATTATAAGTCCGGAATAGGATACTTTGCGATTACTCAAATAAATACACCTTTGGCGGGAGCTATTTTAATCAATACCTGCTGGCATTGGACGGAGCTCGATCTTTCGAAATTACGGCTCTTTCAAGGAAGAATATCAAAAGTACATTGTGTTTTCTCCTGTGTGGCTGCTACTAGTGAATATTGAACTGTACCAGTACGCGAATGTGGCTAGTGGAAATTTATACAGAATAATTTCGATAAAGGTCATAAACCGTAAGTTAAGAATTATTTATAGGTTTTTTTACTTTATCGATCGAAAGCTGTAGTTTGTCCTGGAGCCACCTTTTTGGTGGTAGCAGCGGGCAAGTGGGTTTTCGTGCGACTGGGATAGAGTTAATTTGTGAAAGAAAGGTGTCGTATCATTTAATATTTCATTAATTCATATTTGATATTTTTGATTATTTTCTAGTTAGCTTTAATCGAGTTGCTTTTTATTCGATTTTAGCTTTTAGTGCTTGAGAATCGCACCAAATTAGTTTTTCTTTACGTTCTTGTTTACGATAACATCTCTTTTGGTCTTTGAAATTTCGCTTAATTTCTTAATTTTTTAATTTTTTCTGTTGATTTAAAAAGAGATGTTATCTTTTCGCCTTTTAAGTTGTCTTTTTCTTCTTCCTGTTTCGGCATGAACGCGGTGAAAAAATACAGGATATAAAGAAATCACTGAATTGCTATATTGTGTTCGTCTGCAAATTTAAATTCAAAGCAATATATTATTGGCTAAGGTTTAAGGAGTGTAACAAGAGGAATATGCAATCTTAGTTTTCGTTGTTTTTGTACTTCAATTTAATTTTATCTCATTATTCTTACCACTAATTTTATTATGGAATGTAGGAAATTGCCGGTTCGATGAATTTAGCAATTTCATTCTTCCTTAGCTACTGCTATTCAACATACCTATTCCCTATCACGTTTAAAGGTTTTTTTATCGTTATCCTAGAACGTGGACTGGGAATGACATGGGAAATTACACCCACATCAATCTTAAACCTGTCAGCCGGTTTGGTGTGTTTCTCAACTAAGGATATCCTCGTAGTGAGACAGCCGTTTAAGCAATTCCTCGACTCATTTTCGCTCATTTCCCGCTTGCGTTTTGCGTCTAAGTCACCCTAAAGGCAATTCAGAGTAAAAAGACAATGATTTAGACATAATATATAGATTTAAAAGCTTTTGTGAGGGCTTTAATTAAGCAAAGTATCGCTACTGACAATTTACTCAATTTTATTGCTTTCGACTACACTTTGTAGACACCTGCCGTTGTATTGCATGCATATACATTTATTGTGTTCTTCTTATCTTGGCAGAAAATCTCCAGAGACAAGGAAAATTCATATTGTTACAAGTAAAAGGAATGTTCTACTGCCTTCTGCGCACTGACTAATGGGAAATACCGCTGACACCATCCAAGTGATCTTAACAGTCATCGTAATGTTTTTTACTTTATTTGGTAATGCATCCATATTTTATATTATTTTTCGAGTTCGACGACTTCACTGTCCTTCTGGATTCTTATTGGCTAATTTAGCAGTGACTGACATTTTGGTTGCTTTGACTTTACTTCCATTTCGAATACCCGGCATCCTCCATGAGAAGTTTGTTTTCAAAGAGAGTGGTTGCACTGCTATTGGATTTCTGCAGAATTCTTTGAGTTTTGCATCAGTTTTTACGCTATTGGCCGTAAGTATTGATAGATATTTAGCCATTGTTCTCCCTTTACGTTACAAGTCATTTGTGACCGCAACAAAGACTGCAATTTCTATCCTATGTATCTGGGCTTATTCCCTGTTCTCAGCCTGTTATCCATTCTTTGGATGGGGAAGATATACATTTATGCGTGGTCTTTGGCTCTGTGAGACTGACTATCTCGTTCTCTCAAGTTTCACCTACTTTAAACTCTGCAATATTTATTTTCTACCTTTGATGATCATCTCTTACTTGTACGCTAAAATCTTCCGCGTGTCGCGGCGACATTCCAAGCAAATACGACGAGAAGTTGAAGCCATGGTTTTTCGAGAATCTTCCACGGTTGTATCGGTGGATACAGCTGTTGGCAAAATTCAGGACGTGTCTGGTCAATTCTGTCTAAGAAAACCTCATTCAGCCATGAAGTCAGAGATCAGGACAGCATTCACTTTAGGCTTTGTCGTAGGCGTGCTATTCCTGTCGTGGACACCTTATATTGGGTTGAGCATATTGTCAACTTTCACTAGAGAAAACAATAATATCCTTGCAATAGAAATATCGACGTTTTTGTATTACATGAATGGAATGATCAACCCATATCTCTATGGGTATCTCAATCGAACAATAAAAGGTCAACTGAGAAAATATTACAACAACTTTGTGGAAAAATCGCTCCGTTTGCGAAAGAATAGAGTTAATCCAGCCATAATAGTCATTACACCGAAAGAGTAAATATCGCTAGCTAGAATAACTTCCAAAATAGTCTCAAACAAATGGAACGTCAAGTGTATAGTATCCCGCCATTTTTTACATATAAGTGAATTTATTTCATTTAGCCACAGGGAACCCGGCTTTCGAAACTTTATAATTTTCTCCTTATGAGTAGGTCAATTTGCTCTCAATGGGTTTGAGATCGGTTTACGGTTACTTACGATGTAATTGTAGATCTGGACTGTTGGATATTGCTCTTTTTGGGTTGTTCTGTGTACCTATCAATTTACAGTGAAGACCAGAAAAAAGCTTCATGTATCATTCTCTCATTATCTCAAACCGCAGAACTCATTAAGATCAAAGTTACCATTTTTCCTAAAAGGAAAATCTATATCGATATAAACATGGTAACGAACTTAGAGTAAATATTGTTCTGGACTAACTATTTTAAATTGGTCACCATATTTGAACCAGGTTGTCTCTAGACTGCGAGTAGTCCCACTTTCCTTCCAGAAACGAGGGGTGTTTAAGGATTGCTTTGTACTCTACAGGAATCCTAAAACACTCGTCTTTACAATACTGAGTCTGGAAAGAGAAATGGGACTACTCGCAGTCTAGGCTGTCTCCGAAAGCCGGTTTCCCTGTGGTTTAACTATATTTAAATGACAAAACAACAAACAAATGAATATTACAAATGCACTATAAAACACAGAAACGAAATATGACGACCAACTATTGAAATATGAATAACTATTGTTCTATACCGACTAGCAACTGACTACCCTCGTGTTCACATGGAAACATTAAAGCATTTAATTTTCACATGTATGAGAGGCTAGTCAGTCGCTAGTCAGTGTGCAGAATAATAACTGTACAAATTGGTAAGGCCCCACTGATCCACACATCCAATCCGCAAAGAAAGTCAGATTACAAAAATATCCGGATACGTGGGGTCTTTGTAAGATATTTATCTAAATAACCTTCCCCACGTTGATCCGGATATTCTTGAATCTGCAAGTTTTTTACTACCAATTCGACGTTATATACAAGCTAGTCTGCATTAACAAAGTATTGCGAAAAACGCATCGATTCTTGTGCATGTGGAGGGTAAATATCAGCCTTTTTGAATTTAGAATATTTTGCTTATTTACTGTATATATTTTGAAGGCCAAAAATCGACAGAAACAAATTGAAAACGCGCTTTATTTGTCGAAGCAAAAGGATATAAACAAAGAATAAGAGAAGGAAACGGGCGGTTTCCTTGTATTTATTTCTGGGTTTTTGGCTGTTGAACCGAATATTCCCCTCTTGATTGCATGCTTGCCAGGCCCGACTTTAACTTTCTTAGGTACAGCATTGTTCTGCGAGCAGGTCGCGGATGGTACCTCGCCCTCTCTCTCTTACCTTTCAGTCTTAAAGTGCTATAGTCTCACAAAAGTATTAATGATGCAAAAAATCCCCGATTTCGTATATGCTTAAATAGGTTATAATGTTCACCAATAAACAATAATTGGTTCGAAAAAGAAACCTTTCCCCGTTTGAATTCTACTTCCGAAAATTGTTAAAAGCTCCTCCGCCATTTCTATGAGCAGCGATTTTTAATTTATATGTGACGTCATATGCGCGACTGGCATCCTCTTTATCCACACTGGCTCTACAGCATTCTTTGTAAAAAGGTATGACTTGGTTTAAGGCTTATTTTTAAATCAAAAATAGCCGAAATTTGGTTGCAATAAGCCTTTTCATAGTTTAAGAATCGATTCCACTGCGCATGCGATTTTATCCCGAATTTCTCACCATCTTTTGTTTAATTAAGAACACTGAAAAGAAGGTTTAGACAAATGAAGGTGAGAAATTCGGGATAAAATCGCATGCCCAGTGGAATCGATTCTTAAACTATGAAAAGGCTTATTACACATTGTGAAAGCCGGTTTGATTTTGAAAGTTGGATTGTATGACGTCATTTCCTTCGAATCAAAAGATATAACTAGCTAACAACTAGTGTGAGCTGCGTCGGTGTTTCTAATGAAACAGTAATGATAAAAAGGTAAATTATGCACCGTGAAAAAATAAAAGCCTTACTGACGCTTCGGACGCTAGTCCTTCGTCGGAGTAAAAGGACGAAGGACTAGCGTCCGAACGGTCAGTAAGTTTTTTCATCTTTTTCACGGTGTATAATTTACCTTTTCATCATTACTTATTCCTTCGAATCACTAAAAGTTGCCAGTAATGCAATCGCTTAATGGCGGACTCATACGGCCAAACTTTACCGGCTAAATGTAACATATTCCCAGTCTCGTATCGAAAAAGAACTTGGACAGTAATCTATATTACACATCTAGTTTTATATTGTACAATTTCCGGGGATGGTGTCGTTGTCGTAAGACTAGCACTTTAAGGAAAAAAGAAAGGAAGGAAGTAATAGAGAAAGGGAGAAGGGGAAATAATTATAAAGAAAAAATCCGTTTATTCCAATCTTATCACCACAGGTACCCCGCGATTTGTTTAAATGGGCCCAAAAGAAACAAGAGTGATTGCCCTGTAAATATACCACAGCAAAACTCAATCAGACAAATATAGCTGCAAAGAAAGACCTGTATATATTAGCGATATACTAGCCCTATACTAGCCCTATACTCTTTGTGATCGAGAAGGCGGTATATGTACGGGCTACCATGATTACTGTATATAAAATTTCGCTCAGACATTCGTTTCGTTTCAGAAATTGAAATGTAAAAGTAAAATTCCTACGCAATGTGAAATAAAGCTGTATATATTTGTATTATTATTACTATTTATTAAAAGAAGCTATTGGAAATCCAGTGAATGCGAGGGTCGACGGGTTGCGACCACAGGGACCCCAACTTACATAAAAGTATAAGGAAACTGAATCAGACGAACAAAATTCAATTACGGAAATCAAAACTTTGTGCGTTAAAAATGTGACCTTGGTATAAAAATTGTGCTCACTTTTGGTCGTAAGCTTCTAAATCGGGCTTCCCGTGGTAATATTAAAAAACACTCGCATTTCTGTCTGTTTTTTGTTTTCAAAAGCGTTTTCTTACATGATTCAATGTAACTTTTTTGCATGTTTAAATGTAATTGGTAAAACCAAACGGAAATCTTTAGACAGCTTCAAGGAACACCGACGACGTGTTGACAAACCTGTTATTAAATCTAAACCCTCCTCCTAGTTCAGAACACTTTCTCTTAATAATCACACTGCTTCAAACGCGGAACGTATGGCATTGTGGTATTTATTCGGAAAGGGTCTAAATTACCACTAATATTTCTTCACAAGGCTAACTGATTCACGAAACTAGATAAGATTTTAAAGAAACCAAAGCTAACACTCTTGAAACTAACGACGTCGAAACTTACTGATCATTCTAATTAATAATTTATTCTATATTTTCTTATTTTAGCCGATGCATGGTTTATCACATATATTATTTATTGCACTTGTTACGTATTTTATCACACTATTATGTTATTATTTTATTTCATCATTTCCGCTTTTGTTTAACATACTAAACCAGTTTATACACCAGTACTCTCAACTTTCACATCCCCATAATCCTTTGCGTCTTTTTGACGGGGAGGAGGGGGGAGGAGGTTTATAAGTGGGTAAAAATCCATTTATTTTGCTGAAGGCTGATCAGACAATGTCAAAAAGATAGAAGCTGGAAGACGTTTAAGGTAAATTTTAAACATTTTGTCGTAAGTCAATACATTTTCTGTAAGACCGAGACTCTTGATGATCTGTACATGGAAAAATAACTTGGAATAAATTGATAACCAGTATTGTATAGATACAATCAGGTATAGTATAACTATACTTAACTTACTTAAGTATTCACTTAAGAAACCTTTTAATTTCGGACAGTTTTTTGATGGTTACCCCCCAAACACGCAAGGCATTATGGGGATGTGAAAGTAGAGAATATGAAAGTCATCCATAAGACAGTATCTGATAAACACTAGTACTAGGTAGTCGTTGTTTTTGTCCAAAAGGCTTCGCCCTCGTTTCTACACAGGTAGCCCAAATTGTGTTCCTGTGCTGACTTCCCGCAAATGTTTGTAGAGAACGACATGGCTGAAAAAAATCGTAAACTTTTAAAATTAAAAATAAATTAAAAATGAATGAAAAAATGGACATACCCTGATCTTTTGTTTTTCTCATGCTTTTTATCTTTTTGATGGGTTGTGTTTAGCTATTTTCCCCATTGTTTATAACTCAATCACTTACCTAAAAGTGTTATTTCTACCAAGTTTCAGTACGAGGCTACGTGCTAAATATAATTTGCGAAAAGATTTTTTTTAAGCAAAAAGAAATGTATTTTTGTGATAGCTATAAGGATTTTTGAAACAATAGTCAGTAGTCGGTTTTTACTGAAGCAGCCTCTTAATCGGCTTAGTTACGGTATACATTGAATATATGTATGATTTAACGACCAAATATTGGACATTCATCGTAAATCGACACTTCTCCGTCGGCAGTGTTGGCTTACTTCCGGTCTACAGTCAGTCACTAGATACCTTTAGCATCGATACTTTTCCGTCGCTAAAAAGCTAGGGAACAGGCTCGCAAGCACGCCCGCAAACACAGATTAACAGTACTTGGCATTAATGAATTCATATGGCGGCTTTTCCAGCAACATCTTCGTTCTGAAGCCTTCCTAAATGTCGAACAATTGACGGAAAACGCCTGATGTCGAACTTGGCAGTTCGAAGTTTGCGGTACCTAGCAAGAACGGCGTTCATAAAAGTGTCTACTGAATAAAACTCAACCAAAATTCCCCGCCAAGACTTAGTCTTCTCAGCAGACGTTATTCGTGACCGATACGAAAAAGTACATCTGCTGCGCCGGGAGGTTCAGTAGCCAAGTTGAAGACCACGATAAATTGGTGATTCATGATTCCAAAGTTATTAGAAAACATTAACCGAGGAAAATTCGACCTGTGATAACAATTATGGAAAATATAATGGAATAGGAAATTGATAAATATGAGAAATTTGAAGTCGGTCATTTACTTCCATACAGCAACTCTAGGATTTTCTAGACTGTAGAACATCCACGTTCCAGACACGTTCCATGAAAAAATGGTAAGATTTGATCTCGAGATTACCATTGCTTTAGCTTTCCGTTCAGTTGCTATGACAATACTAGCGAAGTTAAATAAATTGGTCACACTTTCACGTCTTTTGTTGATGTGTGTTGGGGTGATACCATCGCACGATTCAACTTACTAATTATCCTAAAGTCCTGCTTTGGGTGAGTGTGCATGCAAATACTAGCTCAGCTGGTCGTTTATGTATTATTATCACAAATAGTAGACAATTTGACGACAATAAACAATTTCACCGACTTTTGAAAGCTTTCCGTTCTCTCTGCTTTGCTTGTCGTTGACCAGCACGAATTGTCAAAGCACGATTAGGCCTGGTGACCAGGTCTGCCCTGCATGTGCTACAGTGCATACGAATTAAGCCGCGAAACCGTGACATCTTTATGTTTGACAAGCAGACATTCAATACTTTCAATATACTTCATTTCATATTATTATTTCTTGGAGCCCTGAATATCAAAAAAACCACCCGTGAAAAGCTCCTGGATTACTCAATGATTGTTTATATAATATTATTAATCTTTTTTTTTTTCAAAAATATATTCTGGCATTTTTTTGATCCTCAAGGAAAATCGATTTCAATGATCGACGAAAGATTTTAAAGGAATTTATGGCGGTCTTTTTTGGTTGCTACAGGTCATGACGTCATGAACTTAGCCGCATTGTTTCCTGATGACTTCAGTCTGAGTTTGGATTAATTTAGTAGAGTAATTTTTAAAAAAACATGCAAATGGTTGGGTTTCCGTTCATGAGACCTTTCATGTTTTGCACGACGTAACATTTCTTTCAATTGCAGAGCCAAGCTCTTGTAACTCCTAACTCAGTCAGACGCTTAATTTGACATGATTTGGAAGATATTCTGTTTCTACTGACATTGGAGTTTGTCAGAGTTAATCAAGTTTTTTTCTTTCTTTCTTTCTTTCTTTCTTTTTTCTTTCTTTTTTCCCCTTCTAGTTTTAATTTTAACTTTCCTTGATTTCTTTTCCTTTTTTTTTTTTTTTTTGGCCTTTTGTTTATTTGTTTTTGTTTTGTTTTGTTTTTCATCCAGATTACTTTTATTTGATTTTTAAGAACGTAACTACACTTTTGAGTTTAACATACACATTTTATTTTTATTTTCATGTCCTCATTTTCTCACTCTGGTTCACTGTAGCCCGTCCACCCTTAAAACCTTTTTTCCTGTAATAAAATCTTACTCATAAATCCATAAACCGCGAAAAGACATTGGAATAGGCCCTTAGCAGTTAACGGTCACGTTCCTAAACTGGTAAGCAAAAGTTATTTATTTATTTTAAATTGGTGATTCTTTTCTAGCTACTTGTAAAGAACTGAATGAAATGATGTGTAACCAGTGTGTTACGAAATGCAGTTATATTACGATCTCGAAACCGGTTGAGGAGAGTTTGTTTGCTCACCAGTATATTTCACCCATGGGAATCAAGATGTTCATTCATTTGCTCTCAGTGAATTGATCAGCGCGTGATTACTAAGCTGCAAAGGACCTATTGAAAAAAATTACGGTAAATGATTAAAAAAACGTTTCTAGCGGCATATTCCCTTGTGGTTAGCAACTGAAATTCAACAACGTGAACAATTGAACTTTTCACGCCTACAAAGTCTTACAAAACTAACAAGCAGTAAAAATCACTAAGAAAGGCCTTACTATTGAACTTAAGAGGCTACATCGAATAATTTCTTAATATATTCTAATGCCCATCACCTATATATTGTCATTTAGTATGAAAAACATGATTTGAAGCACGAGTTCAGTGATTCAGTCCCTTCATGGGGTTTCCGATGTAAGCCACTTTTTCATAATAATTTCATCGATACTTACTCCTACTCATCATTTTTTCTTTAAGATAAAATTTCGTGCTTTTAATTATTTTTTCTAGCATTTTTTTTTTCGATAAATAAGTAAGTTTTTTCGTAGTGAAAATAAAACTCATGAACAAAGATGCTCAAATCTGCCAGGCGTTGCTTTCCAAACCAATCATGAATGCGGCGCGAGACGTGCATCTGTACATGACTTGTTTTGTGAGCTGACTTATAATAAATGGTCGCATTGAATTCAATTCAGGCAGTCTGACCATCAACACGCAAAGCGTCGATCAACTGAATTATATAAATCCAATCCTCCAAAGCTTAGACTTATATCGCGGCCCTCAAGAATAGGATTCATTAATTCTTGTTTCGGGAAAATGTTATCAAAAACGAACTTTACACAAAGTACTAGTCACGAAGCGATGGCTTCCAGAAACTACCGCAGTCAACTACCACTGCCGCTTCGATATCAAAGGCTACTCAGACTACATCGCTACAGACCATTCATGCCAAATCAACTTACCCCAGAAATGTTGAAATGTGAGTAGAAAGTTGTATACAAACGTTCATTCATAAAAAGCAAACAACTTTTTCACATATTCTTAGGGAAAACCCGTTGTCGTTTTTGTGTGTGGAAAAATCATGTAAACACAGAAGCGACTAGAATATGATTTCTAGCGTTTAAAATCTCCAAGATAGATCAAAATCATTATATTGGCAAAATTTTGGGCAACCTGAATTGGCCAGGAAAAAAAAAAATTTTTTTTTCTATTTTCTCATGAAATATATTTGTAGTATTGTCACCAAACAAAGAACGAGGGCTTTGAAAAGGACCTCAGTGGAACGCGTGCAGTTCACAGCACTTGTTATGACGGCACTGGCTTCCCACCCTACCTCTTCCCTTGCTACTCCTTTACTGTGCGGAGAAGAGGTCGGTTGGGTTTCTCCCTTAATCCAAACTTTTTCTCCAGATCATACATCCTTCGGTTTTCTTTCCTTTCCAAGTTTAAGACAAAATAATGTGACTAAACATTTGTGTGGCATTTACTTCTTTGTGTATATTGACAACTACGTATAGCAAGTTCTGCCTCGCTATTCGGACCTCTAGTACCACAGTATGTTATGGTATCCCTCTTACGACTGTTTTAAAAGCGGATTTCATTAAGGGGCCTTTCAAGTCTTAAATTAGCCAAGAATATTGCAAAATGGTTGGAGACAAACAGAATCCCAGGCCTGACGAAATAATGGTTACGTTTTCGCACGTTTGGCCAGTCGATGTTGTAATCTCAATTCAAGGACTTTCCCGAAAGGAATGAGAAGGAGCATGCACAGCTGAAGTTCTAAACTTAAAAACTTAAATTAAAAATAAAGATATTCGTATGCTGTGCTCTTAATTTATCAAATGTTCTTAGATTAAAACTTAGAAGATGGATGGACTAGAATTTGATATGAGATGATATCTGCAATCGTTTTTATATTTTGTTATTTTTCCTTACCTACTAGACTCATTTTCTTAATGATATTGAATTTTGTTGAAAAAGAAGAGAAAAACCCTACATATCCTTTTCGTGATAACTGGCTAGCTGTTCAATTTTTAATTTGGTTGTTTATTTCTTTGTTTTCTTTTTTTCTTTTCCCCGCTCAATAATTTTTTTGTTAGCTTTCAAGTATTTTTTTCTTTTTCCTTTTAACTTTTCTTTGTTTTTTGCTTTATCTTTCCTGTTTTTTTACTATTGTTATCTCATTTTCCTTTTCTTATTTTTCTACCTTTTTCTCCATTCTTCTTCTTTCACTTTTATTTCTCTTTTTTTTATATATATATACTTTTTTTGTTATTATAGCATTTTTCCTTTGCCTTTCTTGGTTCCTTATCTTTGTTTTATTTTCCTTCCAATTACTCTCCTTTTTCTTATTTTTTCCTCCCTTTCTTCTCTCTCATTTGAATGTTTTTCTTTTGTCATTCCCGTTTCCACCCATTTTTTTTAGTTTTCTATTATTTCCTTACCCTTTATGTAATTTTTATCTATTATTTCTTTCTCTCCTATCCATTTCTCTTCTCCTTTTTCCCCTTTCATCTCTTTCATTTGTAAGGCATTGAATGGCACGTGCACATGAAAGCTAATCTCTCCTAGGTACCCAGGTTTCTATCAGGAAGTCGGTTTGTTTTGACCATAGCCGCCAGGCGTTCCATGATTTGTTTGAGTATTCCTGGTCTCTCAATGTTGACATGTGAGTTAAAGTGAAAATGTTAGACTTGACGTTGTGCTGTTTTTCTGGTTTTCAGACCATTTAAGGTGGATAAACCATCAATCTAGGATTTCAAAAGGAATGATCTGTGATCACTGTGAACAACTAGTCCCTGATAAAGCAAAGGGACGATATAAATGTGTCCGCTGTCAAGCAAAATATTGCAGTAAAGAGCATCAAAAGGCAGCTTCAAAGTTCCACCACAGATCCTGCAATCGCTTCCCAGGAGATCCCTCTCCTATAAATAATAATACTCTTTCTTCTAAAGAAATCCTAAAAGATGAATACCAGGCTGAAGCGATCTACGGAAATCCTACGAACCTTAATCAGAACTTGAACATTGCAAAATATGTTATAGATAACTTAAGAAAATATGGACATTGTGTTTTGGACAATTTTCACGGCGAGAGAATTGCTAAATCAGTGTTAAACGAAGTGAAGGCTTTACACAGTCAAGGCTCGTTTAATTATGGCCAACTTCAGTCTACTACTGGACATGGGACTTCAAATAGAAGAATACGAGAAGATGAGATAACGTGGATGAACGGGAACGAAGCAGGCTGTGAAAATATCTCCCATCATATGAGCATCACAGACACGTTACTACAATTGTGTAACTTCTTCATCAAAGAAAACAAGATTGAGATGCGATCTCCGGTAAGATTCTCTTTGAATTCAAACGTAGAAGAATATTACTTTGAGTCCTCACAATAATTTTTACAATCTGTTATTGTATTGGTGTCAATTTAGCTTATGAACCTCACTAAATGTCAAGTTGTTTTAAAAGACGTATGACCGTTATTATTCTAAGTTTTTGGTACTAAATCATATTCTTTAATTTTAGTTTATTTTCAAGTCATTTTGCAATATTTTCGGTGTTATAAAGGGTTAGTTTTGCGTCATGAGAGCCAGCACGTCCTTGTTAGTAAAACACTTCTCAACAAATCGTGCCTATTGTCACGTAGACCGTCCCATTGCGTGTAGTTTATCTTTGAACGTTTACATTCTCCCTCAAATATTCACTTCGACTTCTCAAAAATTCTCATCCTTGTCAAATGATTCATTATACTACGCAAAACTCTATTCAAAAATCTTTATTTTTCATTTAATATTTTGCTTTGTTTGAAAATTTGGCAAGTCTTACATTTCATCCCAAGGGAGGGAGGGAAGATGATTCCGATGGAATATATTTACATTAGTCTAAAATAAGAAAAACAATTCCGATAAAAATTTATTTGTGTAGAAATCATTTTAATCTAAAAGTCTAGCTTCTTGATTTTTTTTTTACTTTTTTATTGAGATTTTTTGAGGGGATATTTTTAATGGTATGCAGTCGCAGTGTGTATCATAGTTCAAGGAGAATGCATGGTTCAATGTAGGCTAAAGACACGCGATGTCGTGAAAGGGTGGAATATTAATAAACGTGAAGTGTTTAATCGGCATGTTTGACCCTAAACAGTCACATGAAAGCCACCTTTTTCTCATAATAAGCTTATATTTATTGTAAAGAAATAAATTTTATTTCCCAACTTACTGTTCAGTTCTTTTCCTTTCAATAACAATTAGGTCTAAGTAGAGTTGTTTTCCCCCTCTTTTTTCTCTTTTATTTTTGCGACATCTCTTCATTAGGTAAAAATAAACAATTTTAATTTCAATGACTTCAGTTTTAAAACTTCTTCTTAGCTGTATTTTTGATTTTAGGATTCACGATTTAATCTTAAGGACACATTTCCTTCATATTTCCTGGAAATATTCCAGAATTGGACCAAAATAGATTGTGACTGTTTCTAAATGACATTTCTTAATTGAATCAATGACCGGCATGCAATTAATCTCTTTATCATTCTCATGTTTTATAAATGTACAATAAATTTGGCTTTAATCCTGATATAATAAATTCAGAATGAAACTAAAACTATTACATTTTGGTATGAGTAATGCTGTGGTTAATTAGCAGAGTTAACCCCCAAAAAACAATAAAAATTCAGAATTAGGATTGCGTGCTTCAAGGCTGTTTACATTATGCCAGCCATTGATTCTTGGTATTATAAATTCAATGAATTTTGCTTTAATCCTGATATAATAAATTCAAAATTAAATTACAATCTATTGCAAAACTTTGAAATGTATTTGTTAAACTCTGCTAAACAACCACAATTTTAGTCATGGGTAGTTAGGGTATAATAATAGGGTATAGTAGTTAGGGTATAATAATAGCTATAATAGTTTTAGTTTCATCATACTAGATATAAAAGGTAAAATAACTGATTCTTTGGGATTTGGTCCTTCGCTGGAAATAAAGAAAAATAAAGGGTGTGAATTATTGATGGTGTGTCTGAATAGAAGTTATGTAATAATAGACAAATGTAAGGAATTAGCCATGTAGTCTAAGATGCAGGCAACATTAGTTAAGAGGATTAACTCATACTCTAAATGTTTTTAAGCCATTGAGGAAGTTATGACATGCTATTAATACTTGCAGATTAAAGTACTATATAATAATTTAAGGCTAGTCAGATTAATGGTACACACTATAATATATAAACTAAAATGACACTTGTAGGTCCAAGATGTTTTCAGGGGGTGGACTGTTACCTCGAAAACCAGTAGATATAGCTCCTTTAGATGTTATTTCATTATTACTGGGCTAACTGTGGTAAAACTGGACATAAAACAGTTTTGGCTTTTATTTATTCCTGTGCAACAAAATGAGCAAATTTTGCAGTATGATCAAGGGGGCTTCAGGACCTTACCCAAGGGACGCTTTTTCCTCCTCCCCAGTCCCTCTCCCCTGGGACCTGATGCTTGGGTTAGCAAAATGACAGACAATGAAAAACTGAGAAAATGGAAAAAAAATATAGACAACAAGATGTTGCTACGGAATAGAAGAGGATGCATGAAATGAGAATATAAATTTAAGCATTTGTTCATCTAATAGTATTTATAATTTATTTCCAGGCCATGGTGGCTTGTTATCCAGGCAAAGGGACAGGATACAAGCGACATATTGACAACCCCAACAAAGATGGTCGTTTGATAACCACTCTGTACTATATAAACCCTGGATGGGATGTTCAGGTAATTTAGTCAAGAAATTTGTCTTTAGCTTTTTTGAAGATGGTTATTGGTGGTGATAACATTATCACATCACTACCACCATTATTACCACCATCATTGAAGTTGGTTATATTTGTGGTGACGATGATGATAATGATTGTTATTGGTGGTGATAACTTTATCGCATCACTATCACCATTATTACCACCATCATTGAGGTTGGTTATATTGTTGGTGATGATGATGATAATGATGGTTATTGGTGGTGATAATGATGGTAGTAATAATGGTAGTGATGATGTTGATGAAGATGATAAGTGTTACTGATGGTGATGATAATGAAAGTTTGTCTCTTTGACTGTGTATTTATTTCACTGCTTCTATCTATTTTAGAGTGATGGTGGAGTTTTAAAGCTGTACCCAGAATCAAAGTTCTTCCCAGATTCAGATAAGACAGAGGTAGAGATAGAACCAGTGTTTGATAGATTGCTGCTTTTTTGGTCAGACAAGAGGAACCCACATGAAGTATGTCCTGCTTACAAAACCAGGTAACTACAGTAACCACTTATAGTAACCAATTCGCACTTGAGGCTGGCTTTGCATGTCACCAAATGTAAGGGACTGTTCATTTTTATTTGGCTGGGGGTGGGGGATTGAGGGCGGGGATTGCAGAAGGATTAATTTGCTTGCTAAGCCTAGCCAGAAATATGACCCCATCTCTCTGTTGTTGGTAATGAAATGATCACCACCCATTTGTTTTGTTCTGTTTATTGTAAAAATACTGTGCTGTGTGTTGCTCAGGTTATTCTTTGGGCCCCCACTTTCCATCATCTTGGGCCAGAGTTTTTAATGAGCCCATAAAATTCCCACTGTCCCCCTCCTTTATAAAAAATATAAATGCTCCCTATTACGCCTGTTTGCATAGTTGCATCAGTTTACTACCACTACCAAAATGCTTCAACTTTTTTTTTTCTTATTCAAATTCTATTTCCTCATGGGAATAGTAAGGACAATTGGTGCTAATTAACTGAACAAAAGAAAGTGTGCAAGAGAGTCTCATAGTGGTAGTAAGTGATGCAGCTATAATGCAAGTGAACCATTAAATGAGGGACTGGCATTACTTTTGATCTTGTTAGAGGGATATCTGTGATACAAAGAGGTTATGTAAAAAAAAAAACAATCAAAGAAAGACAATGACTATCCACAGTATGTGGTCTTTGCCTCAAATATTTTAATAATTGTAAGTTTGTAAAACTATAAATTTCCTTTAACTATACTTTAAGGTATGCTATTACCCTGTGGTACTTTGATACGGATGAGAGAAAAAAGTTCTTTGAAAAGTGTAAGTAAAGCAGTTTACTTGTGTTAATTATTTTCCTCAAATCTTGCATTAAAAAGGTCTAAAATGTACAATGTATGTTATCTTTATTTTGGGAAAAGCAGAAACTACATAGAGTCTGTTGTATGTGCTTACATGTAGTTTTGGTTAGTATAGGCCACTGAAATTTTCTACCTTTTCAATATAATGTGAACCAGGCATCTTCCATCAATCAAATTACATTGGGTAACTCTCAACTAAAGAGTTCACATTGAATATAAAATTGCTGTAAAGTTTAAAAGTGACATGTTGGTGCTTTTTGGGCTTGTGTCTAATTTTTTGTGCCCTTTTCTAATTTCAACAGTGAAACAGAAATCTGAAGTGAGTCAAGCCAAACCCACTGAGGTATGCATACAGTATGAACTAAATTGATCCAAGATGCCATTGACCACTAGTCTCAGTATCTTGATTCCCATAATTTATTGAAAGGGGGGAAGCTAGGGGGTTTGAGAGGGGGCCAGCCATTTTCACAGGTTAACAAACAGGGGGCCAATCAATTATATCTCGAGAAAGCCAGATATATTTGGTGTCACAGCACCCCCTCTCACCCCTATTATAAATTATTCATCAGGAACTCACTCCTCTCAAAGAGAAGGAAGCAATCGGAGAAAAAGAAAGCAGTGAAGCTTAAATGGTGAGTTACCATCATGGATGAAAATTATTATTCAAGCAGTCTTTTTCATTCCCATGTAAACAGCACGGTCTGTAATAGGAAAGCAGTATGCCCAAAATTAAAAGGTTTATATTTTCGTAGAGTATCATTTCTTTGTTTATTAGATACTTATTTGTACATGAGAAGAAACAACGATAAGATACAACTCAAACAAAGAATATTTTTCTCAAGAAAATGATGTGCTCAGGAAAATGGGAAAACATTACAGCTAAACTAAGAACCTCTACTTACAGCTCTTTGCATTAGGGGTGTGCACCATGCACTTTGTTTGTCTTTATTTTTGGTGCGACAGCAGTGTGCTTCTAGAGTCTGAACAACAGGTTTTCACGGGAAAGTTTTGACGTTACTAGGAGTAACCGTTCCATTTGTGATGGTGTGACTACATTCCTAAAGTCCCGTGCATACATTCCCTGATGTAGGGCGGCTAATTAAAGCTTTGAACATAGTTAATCGATTGACTATGCTTTGAGTCTGCTTTGAAGTAACAGTGGAATTTTACCATGAATTCAAAGCTAATTGCCCTATTTCACTATGACGTCACTGCTTGTTTATCAACAAAATTTGCTCCTAGTGAAACAGTTGAATCTAAAATGGCCTGGTTTTCAAACATAATATGTGTTAATATGTACTAAAAATATTCTGAGCCTTTGCTGGCTATTCTACTTTTCTTCGTGGATTGATACGGGTTTTAGAACAAATTTCGGGGAATTTATGTTGATTTGACCCCCTCTGACGACCATGATCCTTTGCGTTTAAACCATAGATTGTTTTGATGTGACGTCAAAATAGGGCAATTAGCCCCCTGGATCCATGCACGAGTATTTTTACAATAACTTACAAATTAATCGCGCGCTGATTAGTTATTTTTTATCATCGATAAGAGGATAGACAGATAAGGCTGATGCCAACTGAGCGTGCCCTTTATTCGGCGTTGGTTATTTTGATCGCTTAAAATGAGAAGTTTTTATCGTTTTTGTTATTGTAAAAAACAAATAGGCATCAGTTTTTTATGTGTCTGTCCTCTTAATGACAATAAATTGCGTCATCACATACAAAGTAGTATGCGGATCTACACTACTTTGACAATGTAACGACGCAATTTATCGTCAATAAGAGGACAGACTCATGAAAAACTGATGTCTATTTGTTAATAGTATGTATGGAGTGAGGGTCAGGGATGAACCCCCAGAAGGGCGATGGTCGTTTTATGATTGTGATATATGGTCATTGTAACAAGTCCTAGTGAGGGTGAGAATATTTCATTTGCATATTACATGTATTCCATGTATGCCATTAGTCCATTGCTGATGCTGATGAATTTATTGCCTGTTTAGGTTTGTGATGTTTCTTGCTATTCCAATGAAGCATACTTGATAAAAGGTGGTTACTTCCTGATGCGTTCACCACAGAACAGTAGAGTAAGTTGTACTCATACGAACACTGTGTGGCAATATTGTTCCAGGAGATTCAACCTCATTCAACTAACTGAAGCTAAATATCATAAATCTAAGATTTAATACTCTATCTTGTTACCAGATTATACAGAAAGGTGACAAAAAATATTCAAGACGTTTCCAGTTTACCTCAAATTTTTGTGTTACAGTCGGTTTCACATTACTTTACGCCTTTGGGTTCCGAACTATGGTCGGAAATTCCCATGTTGGCAACCACTGAAATTTCGGAACTTTAATTTTTTAATTTCGGAAGTTTGTTTCAAAGTTCAGAAATTTGGTTTAGAATATATAATTTAAAGTTCCTGAAGAAAATCCAGAAGCTTTTGCTTGAAAAGATTGTTTGCTGCAAAATAAGCCAACCAAGTTCTAAAATTTGGCAGGAAGTTCAGAAGTGAATTGTGAAACAGATTGTAACTTCTTTTAAATTTCATGTGTCTTTAAATGTTTTTCATAACTGCTACCAAGAATATTAGTTGAAATTTAGTACGAGTTTCTAAAGTTTATGTAAAAGCATGAATTTTACCTCATATAAGCACTTGCATTTTTCAATGTTGGTAGTATGAGTTTCCCGTGATATCCATTCTGCCACCATCAGGACAGGAGTTCAGGGAGTGGGTGAGTCGCAGGGACTTAAAATGACTGCAACAGCCTGATCTGTTGTGACAGTCTGTAGCTCTCCCACAACCTAGGCCAGTGTAACTACCCTGTTCTATCACGTCCCTACATAGGCTAGAAATGCTATAGGTTCACAATGAGGATCAAAGTTTATGCACATAGAAATGATATTCAATTTCGGTCTCCAAAATGTAATGTCATGCAAACTGAGAAAGTCTATTATTGTTGAGTTACAAATCTTTCCTTACCAGGAGTATCAAGGGCACACCTAATATGTCTTTTTATTAAAAATAAGGCCTATTGTCTTGGCTAAAAGTGGTCACTTTGGGAAACTGGTGCTATGCAAGCCTTCATTTTTCGCTTGACTGAAATGTGGGCTTCAGATATCCTGCAAATCTACTTACTCTGTGTATAACCCTGAGTACCAAGAAAGATGTGCATGTATGGTACCAAACGGTTGGATCCTTGATGTGTTGGCAATAGTAAAACATAGAAACATAGACTCATTACTAGAGCGCAAACAATTAATCCGTGAAACACTAATTACTTAATAGTACAAAATAGTGCTAATTAAACAATAGAAAACAATGGAATTTGCATGAAGTTGTGCTATTTAGTATTACTTAAGTTTCACGGTTATACTGTTTGCACTCTCATTCAAAGTTTGGAGGCACAAACGGAACAATAGTTTTCTTAAAATTTCAGTCTCGAGTCAATTGGTATATGCAATTAAAAATGAATATGCTACAAATTATATTTATATTTCCTAGAAGAGCATTCAGTCAAATCATCTATGTTTTATTATTTGAGCACAACAACATTTTAGCTGCAATTTATTATGCATTGCTGGAAGGAGATACTCTAATATACACTCAATTGAAGAATCGTTGTCGGGTTCTGAAACATAGAACATAGAAGCTGAGACCAAAATGGCACATGGGAAATGACATAATTATATTATAATTTATTCATTTACGCCATCCATGCAGTCGGTTAGAATGCCAAACGTGTATTAAAAACAGTGGATGATGCCACGGTTCGCCTGTCACAGCATGCAGTCTAATTAACGTACTTCCCATGTGCCATTTCGGTCTCAGCTTCTATGTTCTATGTTTCTGAACCCGACAACGATTCTTCAATTGAGTGTATACCTATTTGGTTGTCTTAGAGAATACAGAATGCTGCATACTGAATTCCTTACTATGTTAAAATGATGAAGGCAAAGTACAGAACAGTATTCATATTCATACCAAAAAGATGCATTGGCAATTATAGTTAACAAGAGAATAATGTAGTTTATTTTATCTTTTGAAAGAAGCTCATAATTTTTACAAGAATTCAATTTCCTTTGTATCGCAACATTTTTTTGAAAAAAAAAAAGTTTATATTCCTGTAAGAACCACTGAGATGCAGGTCGGGGAATGCCACAAGAAAGGATTATGGTCCTTATATGAAATTCCCTAGGCTATAATGATATACGCCGTATATAAAAATAACCTTTAGGTATATATAAAATATTGAACATAACAGAAAAAGTCCTTAAAGAATTATCTGTGCATATAGGCTATTTGTGTAATTACAATTCCTACTTTTACCAGAATGCTTTGCAAGCGTTTTTGTATTTAAGATGTTATTCTCTTGTTACTGGAAGTCTGTCAGAATTCTAACTAAAATGTGCAAGAAATTCAGGTAGATGTAGTTTATGTATCCCTTGTGGCAATAAACTATGGTGTATCAAAACATTGTTATATTATGTAAATATATAAATATAAGCATATTGTGTTTTCTCCCACATATACGTATGAACAGTATAAAATGATCCTATTAACTTGTAGTAGAGTTAGGATCAAAAGTTGTACTACAAGTACATTTTTAAAGGAGTAAAACGTACATGCTTGCTGTTTGTAGTTCAGTATAAAGCACGCGGGCCTTGGCTTGAACCAAAGTAGAAGTGTTAGCGGTGTCTCGATACATCTCGAGTGTGGACATGAAAGTGAGTAGGGATTAAAAAATGCGTCATGGTAGAGAGGTTAACATTTGGCGTGTCAATCCATGCCCAGTGATGAACCTTGGGGAAATCTTATGCTAGCGAATATGATCTATTCCCATTCCAAATGAACTTAATTTTTCGCTTGACTGAAATGTGGGTTCCAGAACTCCTGCAAATCTGCTGACTCTGTGTATACCCCTGAGTAGAAGTAGGAAGTGCTAGCGGTCTCTCGATACATCTAGAGTGTGAACATGAAAGTGAGTAGTGATTAAAAAATGCGTCATGGGAGAGAGGATAACCATTATTTGGCGTGTCAATCTATGCCCAGTGATGAACCTTGGGGAAATCCTATGCTAGTGAATATGATCTATTCCCATTCCAAACGAACTTAATCTCCAGAAATCCCACTGTTTTCCCTAAATCTCGCACGCAGTCATGTGCCCAGTAAAAACGTTAACAACCATTAGTTCCAAGCATCGTTTCACCTACGGGACAAGGTCTTTATTTAACCATGAGTAAGCAAACGGATAAATTACAACGTAAATATATCCTTTTACCTTGGGCGTAATAATAATAATAATACTAATTGTGATTCTAAGGCATTACAAAATCTCAATGGCTTTAAATTAAAATATGTAAACTAAGAATGAAAATAAATAGAGGTTATTTTTTTCCGGTCCGGTATCCTAAAAAATCGTGCGTTCTGATTGGCTGTTTGAGCGGGCGGTATTTTGTAAGTATCTGCCCGCGCGCGCGGTCCGGTATCCTTTGCCGCTAAACGACAACACAAAACGATTACCAAAACAAGTAAAAAAAAATACGGGAAAAAAATTAATAAGTTACTTACCGTCCTACAGTCGGTCCGGATAGGGAAAAACTGTGCCCTCGGTCTTGAACACGTATATTCAAGACCTCGGGCACAGTTTTTCCCTATCCGGACCTCCTGGCCGGTAAATAGCATATATATTTTTTTAAATATACATCACAAGGGTGTTATCTTTTCACGTGAAAATAACATGTTGTTTTCACGTGTGAAGATATCAATTTTTCGAAATAGAGAAATAGAGGATATTACGTGGGCGCGAGAAAGATACTACCGAAATCACTAAACTGTTAGCACCGCCAAAAAAACGATCGATCGCATTTTGAATTTCGTTTAACCCATGTGACCATTTGGAACGCTCCAAGTGGTCACGTGACATTAGTTCCCGGCTAGATTTCAGTATGGAGTGTTATCAGATAAAAGTTTACTATGGGGATAACTTTCAAAAATGTGGGACATTTTTTTACTCGCCTGCCGGTTTAACTTACTTAGACTTGTTATCCAGAGTTAAAGAAGTTACCAAATCATTCGATCACATAAGGTGCGACCAGATTCGGATTTGATATCTCAATGACGAGGGCTGTTATGTCAACTTCCGAAGAAAACCTTATGAGCGAACTCATCAGGTGTGCCCAGGATTTTCATGGGGCAAACTGGAAGAGAATTAATCTACAAGCAGAAGTCTGGCATTCACCCGCGCCCTTTAAGAGAAAAGACGAAGAAAACCAAAATCTGCCTGAGCCGAAGAAATTAGCGAAACGACAGCTTCCTAATACCACTACTTCCAACAGTAATTCACAAAGCGAGCTTTATAGATCTCCTGTTGAAATTCTTATTCCTTCCAAGAAAGAAAACATCAAAAAACAAGAAGATGGAATTGCAGCGAAACATCAGGAAATTTCAGCACTTGAAGAATCCTTCGAATTCTCATTCAAGCCATTAGATAATACGAGACCCGCTTGTACGAAATGTCACCTCAGAGCTGGTCATACACGCGCAAATTGCGTTAGCGAAGCTTGTCCTTCGTCGCGTCTGTGTGGCGATTTGAAACGCCATCCAGAAGAAAAACCACAAATTAGGAACTTGAATACGGAACTTCAATTGCTCAAGTCAAAACTCAAAAGATGTAAAAGTGAACTAGAAAGTTTACAGGAAAGCCTTCAGTCCAGCAAGCGTACATTTTCCCAGGGGATACTTACACAGTTAATTAACAGCAACAAGGATAAGTACATTTCATATGTCAAGGGCCGAGAATTAGAACTGTAAATCAATCCCTGTAGCGAGTTACAAGATATGTCTTCCCTTGGTTAAATGCTCTACCATAAACATTCATTTCTGCTCATAACTTCTGTATAGCTTGCAAAAACCTATTCTATTGTCACGTGACCAATTGGAGCGCTCCAAATGGTCACGTGGGTTAACCGAAATTCAAAATGCGATCGATCGATTTTTTGGCGGTGCTAACAGTGGAGTGATTTCGGTAGTACGAATTTTATCTGCGAGTGTTGAAAAGATCTCTCACGAGTGAGCGTAGCGAAGGAGTGAGAGATTTTCAACACGAGAAGATAAAATTCGTATCTCCAAGCGGCCATGTAATATTCTGTTTATTATATAATTATCAATAAAGTAAGTTTTGGCTTTTTCAGGCAATTCTTTCCGTGTATTTTTGAATAGCCATCGCAATGGTGTTATTTTCACACGTGAAAATAACATGTTATTTTCACGTGTGAAGATATCAATTTTTCGAAATAGAGAAAAATAGATATTTCATTGGTAATTATATAATAAAAATAGATATTTCATTGGTAATTATATAATAAACTCAAGTAATAAATATGGTCTGACTACTTGGATTATAAAGTGAACATATCAATTTTTCGAAATAGAGAAAAATAGATATTTCATTGGTAATTATATAATAAAAATAGATATTTCATTGGTAATTATATAATAAACTCAAGTAATAAATATGGTCTGACTACTTGGATTATAAAGTGAACATGCATGTTTTAGGTTTCTTTTTAAAAAGCTCTACTGATGATGCATGTCTAATGTCCTTAGGGAGATCGTTCCACTGTTTTGGGGCAAAGACTTGGAAAGCACGTCCACCATAGGTCTTAGTATTAATCGTACTGTCATTGAAGTTAGATCGCAGAATACGGCGATGAGTTTTGACGTTCAGTAGTTAAGATATATAATCCGGTGACTGGCCGTGCGTAATGTTTTCCCGTGTTAAATTATAAATAATCCTTTACAAGATGACACGTGATATGAATGGGAAAACATTACGCAACAGCTTAAAGACTATTAGTCGTCACCAACAAACCATCCATCCTTGAATCAGTACATCATGAATATTCTATATGATTATATGCACTTACTTCAAAAATCTTTGTCGGTGGGAGATCTGAGAAGAAAAAGGGAATCCTTGTGTCTATTTTCTTGCTAAGAAACAAAAAGTCACATTTCTAACTCTGAGGTTTTTTGTCATTTTCCAAAGTAAAAGGAAACAACGTTGTTGGGATGTGAACACATTACGATTTGCATCGTGCGTCTCAGATTTTCAGATTTCACGAACTTTTTTTACAGCTCTATAAGAAAATCTGTTTGATTGTTTTTCTTTATTGCTTAAGAAGGACCTTACCTACAGCCATCGATTGTAAAAGCGCAGTATGGCAGCGAGAAGCATTTACGGCTATGCCGGAGATTTCGGCCCCGACACCTATATCCAGTGACTAATCAGGAATCTCGGCCGAAGCCTAAGGAAGAGGTTAGTCGGCCCCTAGACCGTAGATGATTAACCCCTTGCTATGATAAGCAGTGTGTGATGGGTCTGTCTAGTTAGTAGCTTCCTGTTTCCTTAGTCCGTGTGGGAGGTGTTTTGAAACGTTTCTTTGAAAAATAGACATGCGCAAAAGCCTTGCAACCCAACCTCGAACTAGTAATCTTTTATCATTTATACTCAGTCCACAATGCTAAATGAATTTCAAAGTCCGTACAATTAGTTCCAAGGCGTAGGCGAGGACTGGAACTAATTGCAACTTTGAAATCCCGTCCAGTCCGATTTGGAGGCTTTGAATGCTTCTCAAACTCATAAATTATTCACGAGATAAAAGCTAAAAGCGAGGGTTTTGAATGCGGCAGGGAAGATTTGGGGGTGAAGCTAAAATCATAGATTTCTGCAGTTAAGAAATATCACAGGTCGCCCAATTTAGATTAAAGTAAGTGGTGAAAATATAATCGGAAAAATTAAATAATTATTTTTAGAATTCGAGATCAAGATAATGTCCTCTGTAATGCGAAAGAGCAAAACAAAAAAAAAAACAACAAAACAAAACAAAACAAAAAAATCAATGAAAAATGCACTAGAACATTTTTGCGCGCCTTTGTTTTCCTATATAATTTCTCTATGGTATCTGACGGTGTTCTTATGTCTATATGCTCAGACTAGGGAGGAAACTCCAGTCGCCACTTTGAATCGATTTCATCGTCTTTTAAACATCGAACTCCACAAAAAACTTGATCAAAAGGATCCCTACGATGGGAGATTCATTAATTTAAAACTCTTTTGGCCCTTCCTACAAGATTTCTATGACCGAATTTGTTGTGCAGAAATATTTTCGCTTGCAGAAAATTTTCTGCCATGTTGCTTTACTACTCTCCCGCACAGGATTTTTGTAACGTGTACAAGACCCACCACCTGCCACCCTACAGGGCTAGTTTTGTTCTTGAAAAATCCTTCCCCAAAGTTCTCTATGGTCGACATTTTTTTACTTTTTTTATTGTTTTTACTTTGAAAAATGAAAGATAACTAAAGATAACTCTACACGATATCAGTCTTAGTGAAAATCACAATTCAATTTAATGAACGTTCTTCATTAAACTTGAAATTTTAAAGACTTCCGGACTCTTTTAGGAGAAAACTGCATCATCTTGAAAGCTGGTAACCAAAAATCAATGCTTCTTTCACTTAACGATCTTTTGGTTATCCATATATAAGAGTTTTACGTTTTTGTATTGTTTTTCTTTATCGCAATGAAAGTAATAAAATAGAAGAGAAAAAAGAAAATAAGCTGGACATAAGATCTACGTCGTTCCTGAGCTTGATAACTCAACTATTGAATCATTTATTTTTTGCCAGGCCCTATAAACAACGAAACCAAACTGATGTTAGCTAAACTGATAATTCATTCGTTCATTAAAATATTTTCATTTGAATTAAGGACTTCTAAAACGAAAAGCATAAAAATTTAGCATCGATTTTTGCTCACCAGCTTTCACAATAATTGAATTGTTTTGATGTATCATGATGTATGGGGAGGGGGGTTGATAGTTATTTCATTTCAAAACGGGGAGAGGTGAGAAGTTCAAGTACGTTTAGCGTGTGAAAAATAAAAATATAATTATTGTTCAAGTTTGAGCAGACGCTAGTGGGGGAATGAAGGGGACCGGAAGCTCCTCACAGCGGCTGCAAAGGAGGCTAACGCACGAGCTTTTGGAGTAAGAATTAAGATTCATAAGATAATAGTTATTTGCGGACTATATGATTGCACGAATATAGGCTAGTCAATCATTCTACGATAATACATGGATATTTTAGACAAAAAGACAAAGAGACATTGATTTATCATATTCTGTAGTTTCGGTGCTCTTAAAAAATCTTATGAAGTCGAACAAAAATCTCTTCAAAAATCTATTTTTTCATGTGTTACTGATTTAAACTTTTCCTAAAATTTTGATATATCTACATTCTTAGGAGTATTTTCGAATGAGCTATTAAAAAATAGAGTCCTGTGCAAAATTTGAGGGTTTTGCACTGTTGAAGCTCAAAACGAGAGCACATCGTGGGCTCAAATCGAACGTTCAAAAGTAGGCAGCCACCTAAAGTGAGTTGTTTGTTCAAATATGGCGACTGGAGTTTCCTCCCTTGTCAGAGTATATATGCATAAGATCAACATCAGATACCATAGAGAAATTATATAGGAAAACAATGGTGCGCGCGAAAAAAATGTTCTACTGCATTATTCATTGATTTTTTGCTCTTTAGCATTACAGAGGACATTATCTTGATATCTAATTTAAAAAATAATAAAATATTTAATTTTTCCGATTTTATTTTAACCTATTCACTTTAATCTAAATTGGACTTCCTGTGGAAATATCAAATATCTTTGTGTTGACAGGAATAATTATCAAAACATTTCAAGTACAGTAATACCATGATCACATCGGGCACGGATCTATTGTTTTTGTAGGGACGTTTAATGACTAACTTCCCTCCTTTATGAATAGCATGAGGGAAAATTAGTTCTAAGGGACCGTTCGTACTAGAGCGACAAAAAATTGTCCGAGTCATTTTCATTCATGACAAAAATTGGCTTTGACAAAAAATTGTTTGGCCTGTTTGTGTTCGCACTACAAGATACCAAAATCTGATCCTAAAGAAGCATATGTCAATCAAAATGTAACACTACATGACATGTATCATCATCTCTATTCTTCTTCCTCGCTTTTTTGCAAGTAGTCCAGCAGATATGTGCAGATTTTTAGTGAATTGTGCGTTTTGTGATAAAAGCATAAAATTGGGCACAAAGTTAGGGCTTACCCTAACAAACATTCTTGAGGGTAGGGCCATCCCATAATTTTTCTTTTAAGGCATTGACACCAAGAAAATGTTTGACAAAAAACTAAGTTTGGGCTTCCTGTGGTGAATAAACCAATAAATATTTTGTTTGTAAAAATCGTAATTTTTTAGAACGATGTAATTAGCAGTTGCTGTAAACTTCCAAAAAGGCAGTTTTTGCTGGCTTCTGAACACGAAAAAATATTTCTAATTTGTAAAATAATCATCGGGATTCTGTTTTCACGAAGTGGGCTTCCTGTGTATTCAAAATGGCGTCCATTCTGGCATCTTTGATATTTCTGTAAGTAGATCCTCCATTTTAAGCCAATAAATGGCACGATGTCAAAAGTTTATAAACTTGTGGAGTCTGAAGTAATTTTAGTGGATAGTTCTAGTTCGCAAAACTGGGAAATTGACTGGACAAAGTGCATCATATGCCAAGAAGAATCAAATGAATCCCTTCGTTGTCCAACTGGAAGTTCAAATACCTCTATTGCTGGAGCAGGATACAAGAGTCTTGCCGAGAATCTTCGGAATTTTAACAAGATTTGTGCCTTACCAAAGTCATTAAAGGTATTTAGACTACTAAATCAAGGTCAAGACATTGAAATATCATTAAGAAATAATGAAGCGAAGTGGCATGATTCGTGCCGACTGAAATATAATAAAACAAAACTTAATCGTGCATTGAAAAGAAAAGCACCTGAAGAGGAAAGTTCGAGCATCCCTGCAAAATTTACCCGTAAGAGCAAAGAAACAGTTTCTTCTCCAAACGTCAACCTGTGTTTCTTTTGTGACAAACCTGAAGCCAATGAGGGTTCTACACTACACAGCATTTCAACATTTGAAATTGATACAGTGTAAGACAGTGTGCCTACCAACTTCAGGACCAGAAACTTCTAGTTAAGCTAAGTGGTGGAGACCTTATTGCCCAAGAAGCAAAGTATCATCTATCATGCCTTGTTTCACTCTATAACAAAGCATGTGATTTAAAGAGAGATGAGGAAGAAGAAGACTCGGACGCTGTTAATCATGGACTTGCATTTGCAGGGCTTGTATCATATATTGAAGAAAGTCGTCTGGACGACGCTATAGCACCCGTATTCAAGTTATCCGATCTAATTAGCATGTACAAGGCAAGATTAGAGCAGCTTGGAACAATCACAACAGGGCGTATTCATTCCACTAGACTAAAAGAGAGAATACTGAGTTATTTCCCTGACTTACATTCCATCACGCAAGGACGAGAAGTTCTACTTGTGTTTAATGAAGATGTTGGGAATGCCTTAGGAAAAGCATGTGAATATGATGCCGACAACGATGCCGTCTGTCTTGCCAGAGCTGCAACAATTGTCAAAAAGGAAATGTTTAAATCAAAGAATAGTTTCAATGGGTCTTTTGACACTGAGTGCCAAGAGAATTCTGTTCCGCCTTCACTCTTGGCATTGGTTTCGATGGTAATGAATGGGACAAACATAAAAACACTCACAAATGATACACCAAAGGTCCAGTCCGCTCTGACGATTTCACAGTTATTGATGTACAACAGTTCAATGAGACGCAGGAAGAAAGACAAGGACAAATCAGTAAACAGCACCTCAGTTAATGTCAAACACAGCCAGGAACGTGAAACTCCCCTTCCCATCTACCTTGGTTTAACTGGTGCATACAAAGACACGCAAACGCGAGCTCGTAGACACTCTGTTCCGTCTTGGGCTGAGTATTTCATATGACAGAGTACTCGAACTATCCACTGACCTCGGCAATGAAGTTATTCGCTTTTATGAATCAGAGAAGGCTGTATGCCCGCCAAAACTCAGAGGAAAACTGTTCACCGCAGTGGACAATATAGACCACAATCCGAGCTCTACAAGTTCCCAAGCAGCAGTAAGGGGGACTCGCGAAGCGTCCGCATTGCTAAAAATCACATATCGAAAAACACCAGCCCCCCCCTGGGGTTTTGGAGGTAGGTTAAATGCCCTACAGGGGGTCTTGCGCGATCCGGCCGCATCAGCGAAAAGTCCCTTACTGCTGCTGTGTTTGGGTACCGCAAACGGAGGTAAAATATGTTATAAATATACGATGCACGAATGTAAGAAGTTCGTTTACGACTTCTGTATAATTTGTCTAAGACCTAAAGTTAACATACCCAAGCCAGAACCTTTTTGGTGTTGCGGTAAAAAAATGCAAATAGAAGATGACACGTCAGCACAGTGTTACGAGTGTGGTAAGAATATTCGTAATGCCGTGCCTTGTGCTACCAGGGAACAATATTATTCCAACGGAGGTCGTAAGAAAACGCCATACAAAAGAATAAAATACTTAGAGACTGGATGAGTCATATCCAAGGTCATCGGCCGGTATATTTAGACGACGAAGTAATGGAAAGAATCATAGACCATTTAGAAGAACCAACGCCACAAAGCCTACGGAAAACGCTGAAAAAACTAAAACTAGGGAAATATTACAAAGCTATTCCCTATCTTTTGTCTGAAATTACCGGTAATTCTATTCCTGAGGTTTCTGATATGAGCAGAGCCGAGTGGATGTTTTGTCGGCTGGATAAGGATATTCCTTATTATCCTGACGTAATTTACGAAATATTTTACAAAATGAACCCCAACCACCCTCTGTTAGGTTGGATTCCAAGAAGATAGTGAATCTTATGGCATAAGACGATTTATATTACGCGTACTGACGATCGATATGCAAATAGAATCCTGTCACGCTCTTTTCAAAACTGATGTCTAAGCGAGTTTTCTTTGAAGCTCTTCCTTTGCTTCTTGGTAGATCTTTTTGCGAGATTCCTCGGTTAAATCTTTGACGACTGTTTTTTTATTTCTTATGTCTGTCTTTAATTTCTCGAATTTTTCCTCTTCGGCTAAGATAAGCGAGAATTCTACATCGTCTATCTTTCTGTCACGCAAAGCCTTTGAGACAAGGTCAGTAATCGTATTTACTTTAGCCCTTGACAGAGCTATTGTCGTGTCATGCTTGGATATTTTGCTTGACAACTGTTTCATAATACCCGTAGCAACAGCCGAAATGATACCACAGGCTGCCCCAACGCCGGCCAAAGGAACTCCAACAACTATTCCCGGCCCAGTAAGCGAAGTAGCAACGCCAGTACCCGTTAATGCTACGGACATGGATCCTGTAGTTATCGCAATTTTATGTAGCGTACTTCGGGCTCTGACGTATTTCTTTCTGACGTTTTCGTAGTGTTTTGCCTGTCCTTCCAAGTAAGCCAGAATTAAATTTGCTTTATTTAAGCGGAAGTTCTCGGCGTTTAATTCGTTTGGGGCCGTGTCCTTAGTGGTAGTGTGGTAGTTTACATCTGGATACAACTGAGGTGCTGTTGGTATAACATCCATTATATATACTAATGTACGACGCTTTTGGGAATGATATTGAGGAGCAGCCACATCACGACAACCGGGATTATGCTAACTGGAGAGCATTTAGGAAGATGTTTCCACATGCAGACGCCAGTAAGTTCGAGCGTAGGTCTGACGGGATTTACTTCAACGGCTCCAGAACGTATAGCAATGCTGACTTGGAGCCGAAGGTGTCCGCCAAACATCCTAAGACGGTAGAACCAAATTTCCCAAAGAATCTATTACCGGTAACAGAGGATTACCCATTTTACAACAACAAAAGCGGAGCGGAGGACTTTGCTAAGATGGCTACGTCCTTAGAAATACCCGTGGGTCCTACGACTTTTAAGACAAAAGTAAGGGACATCTTTAGAGAGACTCGGATGAAGCACACGTCGGGGAAAGAATCCAGAGAATGGTTATCGGGCCCCAGCATGCGATATTGGCCGCAGCAGTTAAACTTTGCTGTCTGGGCTGCTACTAAAGGATGTGGTATAGCCGCGGACATGCTTCATATTCCTTTCCTGAGGTTTCATGTTGCTTTTACTATTCGAAGAATATTGTATGAGCTAGGCGCGCCTTTACCGGGTGACAGTGTCTTTAACCCAAAGGATAATAAATATGGCAAAGTTGCATGGGAGCGATTAAGAAATGAATTCAAACTTACCAACCCTGACTTTCGTAACAAAGAAGGTGCTACCTACGGTCTAGGAGAGACTTACACTTATGCTTCGTATGTCGGAGCCAGCATAGAAAGTCCCGGCATGGGATATCCCAGCTCCTACGAATTCTCAGACTTAGGAGGCAGTGGAACAAAAGGGAATTTGATTTACTTCATAGAAAGTAAGGAAAAGTATCCTTGGGCGCCTTTCTTTGCCGCGAAGGGCATTTGGTTAAAGAATCTAGCAAGGATTAATCGAAGCATCGAAGCCTTTGTTTACTGCGTCCTAGGAGCCCAGGTTAGCACTCGCAGCCCCATCGTAGATGCCAGTGGTGCTTCACAGGAAACACAACAAGTATTCCTTGTTCTCTTTGAAAGCGCTGTTATTGAGAATGAGATCTCTAAGTCAGTTCAAAGGTATCAACTTGCGGTGCAGCAATCAAAAGTTAGACTGGATTATGCCTTGTCACCCGGTTGTTGGTTAATGCCAAGTAATTTGGTTATTAACGCCAGTTCTGTTGTGGGTTACAACAACAAACTACAGCGAGCAACCAAAGACATGAAGTTTGGAGTGAATGACGTGAACTCTGACACTCTTAGGAACATCCCCCATTTCGTGGAGAAGCCAAAGAAGGAGCACGTAGAGAAGCCACACGAAACACCATCAAAAACTGTAAAAAAGAAGATACTGCCCACGATACCTGAGGAATATGACCATAACTTACTAAAAGCCGGCTTAACAGCCGCAAGCATTGGTCTGAGTTATTATATATGGCGATGAACAACCCCTACGTATCCGGAATGGATTGTGTTTATACGGCTTACACGGGCGAGAAAAAATACTCCCAAGCTGCTTGGGTTGATGTCACAGGCATGTCCGTGAATTTGAACTACTCAGGAAAGAAGTTAATAATATGCAGCATTTGTATTGGTACGAGCAGCCACGCTAACGTCGGCTTCCGCTTCCTGGATGAGAATGGAGTATTACAGCCTATGCGTGCGAAGACGAACAACAGGGAGCCCGTACATTTCTCTGTAGAGCCCAACACCCACAGCGCTGAGAATCTTTCCGTTTGGACTTTTCATATGGTTGCCGACTGTCATGGAAAGGTAAAGCTGCAAATACGCGTAGATGACTCAGGGAGCGTTTGCGTGAATAGCATAGAAGATCAAAAGGATGCGGCTTATAACCACGCAACCATCAGCATTCTTACGGTGCTTAGCCTCTAAAAGGAAATTTATTCCTTGAAATATATGAATCCACACGCAAAGGAAACTGGGTTTCTCTATTATTTGGAGGAGACGGAATACCGTATGGGTTGGCAGGATGTGGGATTGTCTGTAGAAGTAGGCGGTTTTGGGCTGATCGTTTGCACGATCGACGTATCTGTGGGCTATAGCGGTACTATTGGGTTTAGGATAGTCGATGAGAATGACGATCCTTTGCTGCCTTACAGGACAAAAAATAACACCAGGAATCCGGTCCATTTCGCGGCCTTCCCCAATGCGGTTACCGATGAAGACCAGACGCCTGTGACATTTCATATGATAGCCAACTGTAAATATGCAAAGCTTCAAATAATGGTAAAGGATGCCGGCGATTATTATGCCAGGACCCTAATAACTAATGCAGCCAAAAACTGGGCTGGCGCGGGTACCATTTCGGATGCCACTTGGAATCATAAGCCTATTAGTACTATGACTGCCATACCTTTAGCACCAAATTATCAAGGCGGGGCAAACACCATCTTTACTTATCCCCAGTCGAGGATGCCTCGGACACCCGACGATGATAAGCCTCCAGTAATACATAAGGATAAGCCTACACCTTCATCTTCTTCAGGAATACCACGCCGATAGCGACGACTAAGATCCAAATGTTATTCCCCACGAACTTTAATAGTTCTCCACCGGTCCTTAGTGCCAAACCAATCACACTACCCAGCAGCCCAGGAAGACCGGCTGCCATTTTTTTACCCAAGTCCGCCAGCCCTTTGCCTGCTGCCTTTACACCTGCGCCCGTAGCCTTAAGGGAGCTAAGGATCACACCTACTACGGAGGAAATGGCGACTGCAAATGCCAGTGGAATGCCATATTTCACCAAAGCTCTTTTTATTTTTTCTTTAGTGGTAAGCCCCAATTCTTTTTCCAGCTTTTCCTTTTGTGCCCGTAATTCCGTAACTCTTTCCTGCAGGGTTTCTAATTCCTTTTGAGCTGCTTCCCTTTCCACTTCAGGGCGCGTCAGGTCATTGATTATTTCCCGCTGCCGGTTGGCTTGCCACTCCAAATCTTCTATGGCCTGCTCTCTTTGTCTTAATTGCTCCTCCTTAATGACGATTTCCGAGGTTAACCGCTGCTCTTCTGCTATTGAGGACTCCAGCTCTGCAGCCAAACGTTTGAGTTCGGCGTCTTTATGTACAACGTTTTTGACCGCGAGGTTAAAGTCCTTCCTCGCATCTACCATTTTTTGCGTTACCTCACTAAGACGTTGCTCATAATTCTGTTTTTCTCGCCCATGAGAATCCGTCAATACTTGCAGTTGCTTCATGTATTCATCTTCTCTTTCATTCATCGTTTCTTCTAGATCCTGGAAAGACTCCCTGAGAGCCGCCAAATCCTCACTTGCTCTCAAAAGGTCCTCACGCTCCCTGGTGATTCGTCGTAAGTCTTCATTAACTGCCTCCTTTCGTTCGTTGACCTCGGCTAATTCTCTATGTGCCTCCGCTAAATTATATGCATTAGCGGATTTCTCTATAAGGTCTACTGGTAAGGTCTGTAATCTACTTATCCTGGCCTCCAATTCCCTTTTCTGAGTGTTCAGTGTAGCAACTTCCTCTGTCTTGGTTTGGAGTGACTCGCTCAGCGTTCCTACTTGCGCCCTTAACTCTTCGTGTGTTCCATATCCGCCTGCAGCGACTGGTAATCTAGCTGCCGCCTTAAGGATCTTATTGAGATCCAGTCGCGTTTTTTCCCTAGCCGAGCCACGTTGCGCGGTTAAGTTGGGTTCCCCCAATGCCTTCCTAAGGGTCGGAGGAATATTCTTATCTGGGTAGTATTTGCCATTTATGTCCTTGATAATGTATGGCTTAGCATTAGACCTATTTAACCTTGCTATTATGACTTCCTTACCCCATTCGTTATCATCGTTGAACATTACTTGGGCTTTATCTGGGTCCCAGTTTGGGAATTCTTCCTTGATCCTATCAAAGTCGTCCGGTTCTTCATCCATGGATTCGTTCATTTGTTCCTGAATCTGGCTAAGCCATGCAGCGCTGGGGGCTTCGGGAACGGGACCTAAGTCTACCATTTGTAAATATTCTGGAATAGGTCTGTATGGATTCTTAGACCTGAATTTGTCTCTCAAAGAACGCATAGCATCGCGGGCCCTGCTGCCATATCTGCGTCTTAGCTTGTCAAATAGCCCTTCTTGGTCTACGTTGTCATTAGGAAGTAAAGACTCGTATTCTTCGTCATTAATATCTACTTGACCTTCTTCGGTAAGGGGATCAAAATCCGTTCCTTCTACCTCCATTATATATGATAAGCTCAAAGTTAAATCCTAACCTCCTTCCTAAGCAGGTTGGCGGGCTGAAAGCAGAACGCACCTTTCACCGGGTCACCTTTACTCCTTCTAGCGCCAAACCAGGAGAAACCTTGTATGTAGGCGTACCTCGTCTAACGGATAACTTAGTATTGGTTCCTGGAACGTTAGCGTTAAGGTTCGACCTAGCAATACAACCAAGTACGAAAATAGAAACTTACACAGTAAACAACGTAGGTCGCAACTTGGTTTCTAAGATGAGAATTAAGTTCGCAGGGGAATCCCTTTTGGACTTAAATAGGTACGACCTGTATACCACGTATAAAGACGTATGGTTGACGGCCTTCGACCGCGCGCAAAGGATAGAACAAGGAATCGGAAGCGTTATCCTAAGGAAGTTGCGAAGTGATACTAAGACAGCGCCTACGGACTCCGGGGCAGCAACCGCAGTAGCAGACGCTACCAGAGTAAAGACGGCTTATGGCAGCAAGTACGTGATTCCCTTAGACTTCGAAGTTATTTCTAACCACGGAGTGTATTACCCCAGGCAATTGTCCGAACTGCAGTTTGAAGTAACGTTAGCAGACACTACCAACATCCTAGAAATGGACACAGCACAGGCTGCACTTACTGGTAGTATTCATCCTTATCACCAATTTAGAATTACAGTATGAGACCGTATACAGCGAAGAGCTGGCCCGAAGTGCGGGTATGGAATACAGCTCAGGCAAGGCATTCCTTTACGACCACGTAGTGATGTACAAGACATTTAGCTTCCTGGATAAAACGGACGAGGTTATCAACCAAAGCATTAACCTCCCCCGAAGAAGTCTCACGGGGCTGATGTTGGTGTTTGCCAAACCCTATGAGGCCGGTAAGCGCGACTCCGAGGCCTTCCATAACCCCAACATTACTAACGTGGGGGTAAATATCAACGGAGTACCAAACAAAGTCTACTCCCAGGGAATAAAGCCTGAAGACATTTACAGAGAGGCAATGCGCAAGTTTGGCGACCAGGTGTCTCCTGAGTATTTCTTCAAAGACAAGTACGCGCTGTGGATCGACATGCGCACCACCAACGATGAGAGCATGCATGGTCAGGGTCTACGGTTGGTAAATACGCAGGATGGCATAACATTGGAGATCAAACGCACCAAGAACACCAGTGCAGGTGATGCGGACAAGATAAACTGCTACATCTTCGTGGTGTCTGACGCGCAACTGAGCGTAGAAATGAACCAACTAAAGAGTGTTGCATATTAAGGTTAAATATTCCTTAGATATACGATGCTCCGCATATTTGAAAACAACGACAACGAACTGCAATGCATAGTGCAAGGCGATAAACTGTACTTTAAAGCGAAGTCCGTGGCAACCGCGTTGGAATATGTCAACTCCAGAAAAGCTGTAAGCGACCACGTTTCAGAGGAAAACAAGACAACGCTGCGTTTTATAAAGGGTGTAAGTCAGAATTACACCCTTAACAAACAGCCACATTCCGTGTATTTGACGGAGGAAGGTCTTTACGAATTGATATTCGGATCTGAAAAGGCTGAGGCTAAAAAGTTCAGAAAATGGGTGTTGGGCGATGTTCTTCCCGCGCTAAGGAAGACCGGTAAGTATGAAATTGAAAGGCGTTTTGACGGCCCCAACAAATTGATATTCAAAATCGAGAACGAATTCGACCTGCATAAAAAGGTGGTGGACTACATCCGCAGGTTTTACCCTCAAATGCTCGTGACCCCTGGTCTAGGTGAATTGCAGGATTCGGACGGCAAACGCATAAAGTGCTGGCAGAAAGGATATCAACGAGGACAGCCTGATCTGCTTATCTTGAATGCACACGTGCAATACCGTGGTTTCTGCATCGAGCTAAAGACTCCAAAAGGCAACGGGGTATTATCTGATAGTCAACGCCTGCTATTGGAAAAGTATGAGCAGAATGGTTACAAGGTGTTAATCAGCAACGACTACGACGACATCTGCAGAGCCATCACAAAGTACGCACAGGGAATGCGTTTACCTTGCGCATATTGCTGCAAGCGCTTTAGGAACGCAGACACTTTAAAGACGCACTTAAAGATATTTCATAGAATATATGGACAAGGATAAATTCAATGAGATAAAGTTCATCCAGACACACTGGAGGGATTTGGTGGTGGGGGAAATCTACGAGGTAAAGAATTACGTGGTCTTCGAAGACTTGGACCGTCTCTGTTTGGTGTTAAAGAATAAAAAAAGAACATACACCCTTTGGGCGCCCGATAGAATAAGGTACGCCATTGAAGGGCAGCAGGTTACCCATGTTATGAGTCATGGTAAGAAGGATGGTAGGTGGGTATTTGATGTGGTTACTTGGGAGCCTGAGTCTCCTCTTCACTCTTAAGTGCGTCTACCATCGTACGCTGCGCTTTAGGATCCGCCAGGCACCAATGCCCCACAAAGGATCCTTCGAGAAATACCTTGCCGCAATGAAGGCAGGTGTATTTTTTTCTTGGTTTCGGCTTACGAGGGGCAATGCAGTCTGCTGATAGTTCGCAGGTAATACAGTCCATATATTGAAAGGGCGACCTTATAAGTTCTGCATACCTCCTTCAAAAGGGGTCCTTATATTTATTAATGTATCTTCTTTTCTTCTTAATAAACAATCAAAGGATATTAATAAAAATAAGATCAGGATTTGGGACTCTTTGCGCAAGTCATGCTTCGCTACTCCATTGCAAGGTCCTTTTAAAGGGGTCCTTATATTTATTAATGTATCTTCTTTTCTTCTTAATAAACAATCAAAGGATATTAATAAAAATAAAGATGAGTTCTGAGACTCTTTGCACAAACCCTATCTTACTATTTTAAGCCACCTACTAATCCTTACGGGCTTTCTTTACCTCCATGTTTTGAGTATGCCAATCATCAAAGCGATCCAAGTACTCCTTAAAACCGCGGGGATGATGCTGCGGGTACAAACACTGCCAGATATGATCATCTCCTTTCCTTAAGCCACCACACACGTCACAGAGGCCACTCCAATACTCTGCGTTCTCCCAGCGCGTACCTTCGGCGCGGTCGAACTCCGTAAAGCGTTGGTCTATTTCTTTCTTACGGAGAGTTAACTTCCTTATGGTTTCCATTGGGCAACATCTCGCAGCGACATCACCATGCTCCTCGCATACGACGTCCAAATCATAATTACCACGACATCTATGTTGATGCCACGCGTCGGTTAAGAGCTCCCCGCAGCGCGCACACACATCCTTTAAACACACCCTATTTTCTTGGTGGTATTGCAACATTTGGGGCGTGCTAAAGAGCCGATTGCAATCAGCACAGCGTCTTTCCTTAGACTTCAAACACACCCTTCCTTCCACGTGATATCGCAGCGCCTGTTTACTACTAAACTGCCGATTGCAAGTGCCACAGGTGGTGACATTATCCACCTCTTTAAAACATACCTTCTTTTTTTGGTGATACTGCAAAGCCTGTTTGCTACTGAACTCCCTGTCGCAATCCTTGCACTTCATTATAACTAAGTGTTATTTAAGCCTTATAAGGGATACTTAATAAAGTCCACAACGGACTCTTTTGCCCACGTTGCCATCGTTATCAGCGCACCAAACCTTTCCGCGCGCTTCAAACCACACATTTCATCATACAATTCCTGCACGCCCTCTTTCAAACGGTCTATCTCCTCTCTTTGCATTTCGATGGTGTCTCTTTTATCTTTCATGTCGCCGGCAATCCTTCTTACTGCTTCCACTGGGTCCATCGTATATATAATGTACCCAGAACATATTCCCTGCAATGCTCTGATAGTAGGACCAACCGGCTGTGGTAAAACGCAGTTCGTAGTAGAGCAACTCCTAGGACCCTTTAGATACCGCTTCGACTACATAGTGTTATTATGCCCTACCTATGTGAATAACCGCACCTGGACAGGCATAGGAGTGAAAGATGACGACTTCTTCGTGGATATTTTGGACCCTAATGAGTTATCCAGCCATTTGAAGTTTTGGCACAAGCAATTCCCCAAGGATACTCAGACACTCTTAATTCTTGATGACATTGCCTGCGGGGACGACGTAAAAAGACGCACATCCGAATTAGTGAAGCTTGCCTTTAGCGGCAGACATGACAACATTAGCGTTTTGTTGCTCTCCCAGCAGCTGACCAGCGTCTCTAAGCCTTTTAGGGAAAACATAGGATCCCTGGTCGTCTTCTACACACCCAGTAAGAGTGATTTGGAAACCATTCTCTCCGACTACGGAGGCGAGATAAGCAAAGAACAGTTGCACGATTACATGCGGCATTTAAAGACACACCAACATTCCAAAATGATCTTCTCTTTGAGGTTTCCGTATTCCATTAACATATATGGATATTGAGCAGCTCTTGGATGAAGTCCCCGTAGATGAAAGTAACCTTAAGGAACAACTTAACATCCTGGTGTCATCGGGAAAATGTAAAGAAATGATAGGCAAGGAGTTGACGCATGAGCAGGTTAATAAGTTGTCAGAGGAGGAGGTTAAGAAGTTCCATAAAAGGTATGAGGCCGCCCTTGCAAGTAAAACCACAATCGCCGTAGCAGACTCCGCTATTAAGCTGGCCACCAAACTGCTTGGACTTGCGCTGCCCATAGACGACGTGGAGGCGCTGCGGAAGGACATAAGTGAGGACTATGTTATTTCTCAAGAACTTAAGATAACCTGTGGGTGGTTGTCTTTGAAGTGCGGTAAGTTAATGGCAGTCGCATCTTTGGGACTTCACGTAGCTCAACATGTCGACTTGAAGGAGGTACTAACCTCTTGGAAGGACTTCAAGAAGGACAGAGAAGTCGAAAAGGTCTTCCAGGCAGCACTTGCTGAGGTACCTAGTCAAGTCGACGTAAGTACTTCTGAAGTCATTCACGGGACTTAGTAAGTCATTCACGGGACTTAGTCAAGTCATCGTCAAGTCGTCGTCAAGTCATTATCAAGTCATCGTCAAGTCATTATCAAGTCGTCGTCAAGTTACTATAAGTCCTTCAAGTCCTTAGATATAAGATGAGTGACACCGAAACAAAGGCGGAGGAAACCGCCAGCAAATTACCAAGCCCAAAGCTCCGGGCAGAGTCGCTGCGGGGAAGAAGCTCGCGGAGATGAACAGGAAGAACAAAGCAAAGAAGGAAAAGAAGGAAGAGGAAAAAAGAAGAGGAATCCTTTATTAATCCTGGATACATTATCGGAGCATTAGGACTCGCTATAGCAGCAGGCAGCCTCTACTTACAATGGCGGGCTGCTAAACCAAAAGTGAAATTCAAGGCCGTGCACGTAACGCAGGAGCCTAAGAGAAGTAAAATACCCGAGATGGAATAAAACCTCCTCTCCTTGTAATATAATGTCGTCCGCATTAATGAAAACCGTCGAAGATGCAGCTATTATTACTTCTATTGTCGCAGGTATTGGTTGGGTAGGTAAGAAAGTGCTCAAAGAAGACTTTACTGAAGACCCAAGCAAGAGCATTACGGGCTTTGCTAAGATGACTGCTGCAGTAGCAGGTAGCATTGCCCTTAAGGACTACCTACAGAAGGAAAAGTACCTGCCTAGGCCGTGAGCTACGCTCGCGCCCTTATATATGGCAAGCGTACTAGTAGGTGGTGTTATTGCAGCGTTAGCATTCACTGGAGCTAATTATGGTGGTCAATATTTGGATAGATTAGTTAGGGGCAACAAAGGCGATGCCGAGAGGAAAAGGCATGATTTGGCGTTGGAGAAATATCAAAGGGACGTGGCGGCTTGGAATGAAAAAAGACAAGCTTACAGGGATTGGTTGGATAAGAACTACCAAGACAAAATGCAGGCGGATAAGAACTTCGAAAATACGGACTACGCCTTTAAACTTTATGCACAGACGCACCCAGAGTTTAGGATTAGCAAGCCACAATTTAAGAATTACTACCAGCCGTCAAAGAAACAAAAGGACAATGAGTTGGTCTTTGTAGGAGTCGCAGGGCTGGCGGGAGGCGCCGCCTCGGCGTATTTAATATAATGATCGTCTTTTTGGAAAGCGATAAGAATGACTTTACCACTTATTTGAATCCTCCCATCAAAGCCCATACAGTTCGGCTGGTCAGTTGCTCTTTGTACAATTCTTGGTATAATTTAATCGATGGCATGGTTACTGAGCATACGGGGTCTAACAATTACCAAGGCGTAATGCTCCCAGATGGACATTACACCCCTATAACGCTAGCTAAGGAGCTAGCCAAACACGGTTATACTCTCACCACAGGGTTGCCGCATGAAATGACCCTCAAACATGATCTACCTAACGATTTCTCAATAACCCCCGGAAAACGTGATGCATTTGGATCTTTACTTGGAATTCAGGGTAAGGCGATTACCAACACAGCCATACCCGTGAAATGGAAAGTCGCATCCTCTTACGAAGTCTATTGTGATTTGGTCTGCAGTTACAGCAACGGAAATCCCTCCCATCTTATGTCTACGTTTTCACCTAAAGGTAATCCATTTGACCTGGTAGAATACACTCCCATTTCTTTAAACTATGACTTGCCTTGTGATTTGGTAGAAAGCATAAACATCACCATCAAAGTGGACGGAAAGACTGTGGATTTTAACGGACGTAAGATCAATCTCGTCTTGGAATTCATATAATGGGTCGAACTGAGGACAAACTTAAAAGGATTTACTACGGACCCGAAGGCTATTGGAAAGGAGTGTCAGCTATCAAAAAACTCGCTACCGCAGCCAGGGTATCCGACGAAACGGCTAAGAACTGGTTAAAGAAACAAACTATCTGGCAGGTTTATCTTCCCGTGTCCAAGTACATTCCCAGACCCAGCTTTACCGTAAATACCCCTAACGAAGTTCATCAGGCGGATTTGCTTTTCTTACCACACGACACGGTGAGAAGAAAGACTTATAGATACGCTTTGACCGTGGTTGATATCGCAAGCAGATACAAGGACGCCGAACCCATAACCAGCAAGGATTCTGGGGAAGTCGCAGAAGCCCTAGGTAGGATTTATAAGCGCGTCTTGAAATGGCCAAAGCTGCTGCAAGTGGATGCGGGAACGGAGTTTATGGGCGTGGTTACCAAGACCCTGAAAGACCACAGCACTAAGATAAGAAGAGCCGAAGCAGAGTACCACAGAGGCCAGAGCATTGTCGAAAGATTCAATAAAACCCTGGCTGAGCGTCTCTTTGGATACCAGTATTGGAAAGAGCTGGAAGATCCCTCCAAACGTAATAAGGAATGGACACAGAGACTCCCACAGGTCATCGCGGCTTTGAATAACGAGGCGGCCAGGGCTACTGGAATGAAACCCAAGGACGCCATAAAAAAGAAGCACGTGGAACACAAGTCCTACGTAAGAAGTTCGAGGGCCGTCGGACTGAAGGAAAAAAAGCTACCCCGCAACATAGTGGTTAGATACCTCTATCAGCCGGGGGAACTCAAAGGTGGCAGTAAGAGAGCCACGGATCCTAACTGGTCTTTGGAAACGTATGAGATTTCAAAGTCCGTCACCAAGGAAGGGCAACCTGTGTTGTATTACCTAAATGGCCCAAGTCGCGGATTTGTTAAGGAAGAGTTACTCATAGTTCCTAAAGATTCAAAGTAGTGCAGCACCGCGCGCCCGATTGCACTCTAGGCATGTCAGTCTTACGTTGCCTCTGCAATGCCCGCGTTTGTTATTTATGCGATCCACGGAGAACTGCTGATCGTCATTCGCTAAGAACTTCCATAGTAGCGGTATGTTACATTTGGCGCAGCGTGCGCCTTTCTTATAGACGTCGTCCACGCATAGGTCGAACGTCATATTTTTTTCTTTGTCGTGGCGCCTGTAGCGAAGGAGTTTCTTAGCAATGTTTTCTTTAGCTACTTCTTCAGAAGTACGATCGTAACGCAGTTGCGGACCCCAGGCTCTTTTTAACTGTTTGGCATACTCCACACGACTTACGGCGGTGTATATCAAATTGCTCCAACCCAGCCGCTGGTCTATGATCCACAAGGTTTCTGTTATGGTAAGCCCCTGCGCGCTGTGGACTGTCATGCAATAACCCAAACGCCAGTCTGGATGGGAGGTAATTCTTTCCACCATTTTCATGGGCACCCAAACCTTATCGTGCGTTACTGCGTTTTCCAACCGGGTCTTAGTTCCCGGCACCCAGACGTCTCTTTTCTGCATTCGGGTGTCGTGGGGTTTGTAACAAATGGGCACCAGATGCCCAGGGAAGCGTTCATGGTGTATTTTGAGTAAGTCTTTCTGTATGCGGGACTGCGCTGCGCGTTTGCTACTCAGCACCAAATCCTCAGGATGCCATGCGTATAGAAAGTCCTCGTAGGATTTCGCTCGTACGCGTTTGCGCAGTGTTTTGCATTGGTCGGCATCACTAAGGCCCCGCAGTTCTGCCTTTAATTTCCTCACTTGATCCTTGCTGCGGTAGTCGGTGTTAATTTCTTCGCAGTGGTCTACCATTTCTTTTAACCATTCGTGGGGCATCTCTCCGGCTATTGGAGGCGGTTGACACGGATCCCCGGCAAATATCACTTGGGATTTTCCGCGAAGGAAGTCTACGAACTCCTGTAGTATTTCTAATGGCACGGTGCAAATCTCATCCCAAAGTATCACCGGAGGTATGTCGTGGATGGCTTCCGGTACCCACTTTTGAGAATTCCAGCGAAAGAAGCTGTGGTAGGTTTGTGCGTCGTAACCCATTTCCGTCAATTCCCTTTCTAAACGATGGGTAGGAGTTAACACCTTTATCTTCGGAAAGAGCTTTAAGACGCGCGTAGTCTTACCACTGCCGCCCGTGCCGTAAAGATAAGAGAGACGTTGGTAGGATATGGGGTCTGCAACCGATGGCAATGGCTCTTTCGTGGGCGTAACGGAACCTGAAAGATGTTCGCCGCGATATTCTACGCGTTCTCTCCAAGACTTTATTTCTTCGTCTTTGACGCGCCATTGACCGCTTTCTGCGAGTTCGTCTTCGGTGTAGAATTCTTTCATTTTTTCTAACACCTCTGGCCTTACATACAAGGAATCCGTAGCTACGCGCGGGATGTCCTCTTTGTCAAACCGTAAGAGCATCGCAAGGAGGTTAATGTGCGCATATGCGAGCATGCTGGCACGCAGATGATAATACTGTGGTCTGTGGTCTTGGTAGTAACAAAGTGCATTCCATTTCTTTTCTTTCTGACCTTCTATGAAATAGTCCCATTTCTCCACGGATACCATTGTTCCTTGGTCATGTGCCCGCTTTATTAAAAAACTCAATTCGCCTTCGTCCGTTATCAGGCGCCGCTGCATATGCTTTTCTCCCTCCTTTGCGCCCTGCGTGAACTTTCCTATGACCACACGCGCTGTGGGGTTATGCTCCGGTAACCAGTTCGTGAAGGAGGAGTGACAAAGTATGGCTTCGTGCGCCGTGTATTTCAAGAGCTTACGTTCTTCAAGGAATTTGAGGAGAGGTATGGGAATCCATTCCTTTTCCTGTAAATGCTTCCCATACCACGCGTAAATTATTGGGTGCAAGCCCTTTGCTAACTTCCAGGTGGTTAACCTTACGAATCCCTGTAGCCGGGGCGTCGTAGTGACCGTCTAAGGACACACGAAAGAATTGGGAGTCTGGATGTCCGTAGCGGTCATAATATTCCTTACAATCTCCAAGGCCTTTACAACTTGCAGGATAGCAGTGCTTCATATCCAATGAGACATATTCGCCTTCGTCATACTCCATGTTCCACAGGCCTCCGTGACCGTGTTCTACACAGGCTTTGGCTATATCTCCGAACTCCTCCGGTGTGAGTTTCCATCCATTTCTTTTCTTTGCGGCTAAGAAGTCCAAACTACGAGAGCTAAGGACCTCGTCTGAGAAGTCTTCCCCTAAGGTTTCACAGGCGCTCTGGATGCGTAGATGTTCAATTTCGGGGCGGTATAAAGTACCATCTTGGGTCATAAACTGACTTCCTTCTGAATCCATCAACCATACGGAGTTCTCGTGGATCAATTTTATCAATGGAGAGGTTTTATAAACCTTCGTTTCTTTCTTTTTAGGGAACCTTAGTTCACGCCAAGCATGTCCGTTGTGTTGGTAAATGACTATAGGAGCACCTTTACCGCCGTATTTATGCGTTCCGGGGTAAATGAAGCCGTCTGTGATGTCTTTCACGTGTATGCGCCTTCCTAACGCCGTTTCCAACTTCTTAATATTGTTTATGGTAGCTCCTGCTCTGCGGGTAGCATCTTCCCATCTCCTGATGGCTTCTCTTCTATTTAAAGTCAATTTACCACCACGTGAGGAGTCCTCAAAGAACTCTCTTACCAACTTACCAACGCAGTTACCAGGATGTCGCATTGGTTTCAACTCCTTGACATCCGGCTTCTTAATCTCATACGCGCCATAAATAACTACGGTAACTGGGTATGCAACTTCGTAGAACATCATGTCTATTCCTTCGAGTGCTCCAGGTCTGGTATCCTTATTCAGAACAAACAGGCTTTGCTTACCAGACGCCCGTATCGGATTACGACCCTTTTCTATTATCCACTCGCCGTCTAAATACTTTATGAACGTCAACTCCAGACGGTATTCACCTTCGGGCATCAAATCGATTATCCTTTCTGCTCTTTCTTCTGTCATCGTCTCATCTGTATCTCCCTCCATAAATGTTGTGAAGGCAAAGTCGGCATCCAGGCGATCCAACACCTGAGTTCTCAGTCGGCGCACGGTTTTGTTTCTAATGCTAGTGATGGTGTCCATCTATATCTAAGGAATATCTTAACCTCCGTTTGCGGTACCCAAACACAGCAGCAGTAAGGGACTTATCCCGATGCGGCCGGATCGCGCAAGACCCCCTGTAGGGCATTTAACCTACCTCCAAAACCCCAGGGGGGGCTGGTGTTTTTCGATATGTGATTTTTAGCAATGCGGACGCTTCGCGAGTCCCCCTTACTGCTGCTTCCCACGACTCATTCCACGGCACCGGAATATCGTTGTTCCAACATGCAGACAACAACTTCTCTGGGATTTTACGAGACATTCCAGTTTCTTCAGACTCTAGTTCTAAAAGTAAGAAGATTGGTAACCTTCCTGAATCGTACATGACCGTACAACCTGTTGTTTTAAGACACAATGATGCTGCAATACCTAAGCTTGATGGTTCTAATAAATCTGATTGTCATCTTATCAATCCTGCTTTGCAAAAGGAATACAGGTATATATTATTTATTATGATTTAAATAATCAATATTTTAAAATGATGCTAAAGGCGTAACTGTCTTTTAATTGGTAATATCCACAGCTGGTTGGAAGAGGTTAGAGCACTGATGTCCAGAGGCACGTTTGAAGGCGATGAAAAACGTTCCTGGGCTGCATATCATTCCAACTATCAGCCAAGTGATGAAAATGACAAACAAATAATTTCTTCCCTTCTTCCCCTCTTTTACGATGAAGCGAAGTCAATAGCTATGATCCGCCATTCTATGGATGTTGTGAGAGCAGCATTGCAAGTCTTGAATCCTGAACAAGCACCAGTTGTTGCCTTTGACCAGCCATTATATGCGATAGCGAAAAGCATCCAGTGGAATTGGCCAACAAGTCACGGAGAAGACCAGTTTGTTGTTATGATGGGTGGACTTCACAAATGGCGGCTTTAAAGATGCTTGGTGATCTTCTTGAAGGAAGTGGGTGGACACGCGCATTAGTAAACGCAGATGTTGCATCTCCTGGTAAAGCGGATTCTTTTCTGAAGGCTTCTCATGTGACACGTACCAGACGTGCACACCAGGTTAGTTTAAAAATAAGGAAGACAGAGAAAACGAATAAAAACAAATGAATTTTTAATAATTCATCATGTTTTTAAACATGAAAAAAAAAACATTACTGAATAATTATGTAGAGTATAATGTGAAAATAATATCTTATATATAGGTTACGTGTAGCAGTCTCTACCTACTTCTTCATAAGACATACATAGAGTATAGAAACAGTGTGAGAAGCGAAGAAGAGACCGGCTTGTCTTTGGATGAATGGTGCGACAGGCAAGCTAAAGCATTCCCACAATTTCAGTTCTGGTACATCATTTTGCAGTTGGAGCTTCACGTAATGATATTTGTAAGATCAATTAGGGAAGCAAATTTCATGCTTTACATTGATGCTCTCACCAAATTAGTTCCTTGGTTCTTCTCCTTGGATCATACCAACTACGCAAGATGGATACCCGTCCATTTGAGAGATATGGTGGCACTACACAAAACTCACCCCAATGTCTTTAATGAGTTTATCAAGGGAAATTTCACAATGAAGAAGACCCCCAACAGATTTTCCACCATAGCAATAGACCATGCCCACGAACAAAACAATGCGTGTGTAAAAGGAGACGGTGGAGCTGTAGGCTTAACGGAAAACCCAATGGCATTAAGGCGGTGGATGGTTTCTGGTCCTGAAATTGCCCGCGTTATTTCAGGTGATACAAATATTTGTGACAGTTTTCTTTATGGCATGTAATTGCCCTTTTTCAGCTTGCAACATGCTCTTGCGCTCTGTAATATCTGTTGATCATTATTATTTAGTGTGCACCCAAAATAATATCTTCTTGCATTGTATTATTTGTAGAATTTGAGGTTGCTATGTACACAGGACAGAAAAAGGTTGCCGATAACCACCATCACGAAGAATCAAAGCATGTACAAATTGCATTTCAGCGTGACGTAAAATCCTTAACCACAGTCATAGAGGAAATGGGAAGTCCATTCACTGAAAATAGTGACGATCTTCTTGCACTAGACAGTCGAGATATTGCAGATTCAGCAGTAGTCAACACTGTACGTCAAATCGAAAGTATCGGAAAAGAACAGTACAACAGCTACGTTACCGAACGGCTTGTAGACAGATCAAAGCCTATTACAGAGCCTATAAAGAGGAATAAGCTCCAGCTCTTCAGAACACCAACTGTAGAAAGAAATCCAAAGCTCAACAGAAAGTTAGCTCTCTGAAAAATGACTGCTCTCTATTTTCAAGGCTGTACATCTCCTGCCAGATCCGTAATGGCGACCTAGATGAGTTTTTTAAACACGAAAACCAGGGACAACCACCATCCTTATCACAATCTGATGGCACAATGAGGTCGGGAACAAAGTCTGACCTAGTACACTGCTTAGAACATCTTATACCTCAAAACGCAAATGTCATGGCCAGTCCTGCTGTGGAAGTTATCATCGTCGATGGGGCAGCAATTGTGAACATGCTAAAGCCTGGAGCTGCAAAAACCTTCCAAGATTATGCAACACAAGTCATTTTGCCATACATAGAAGCTCAACTGATGAATGCTAAACGACTAGATATCGTGTGGGACGTATATCTCCCTGACAGTCTAAAAGCTGAAGCAAGATCCAAAAGAGGAAAGGGGATCAGAAGACGTGTTGAGCCATCGAGTGCTATTCCTGGAAAGTGGAACGAGTTTCTACGAATTGAAGAAAATAAGAAAGAGTTGTTTGGCTTCTTGGCGAATCAAACGATGTCGATCGACAGCGATAAGGAAATAATAAGTACAGTGGAAAGTGAAGTGTTATGTAATCATGAAAGAGATGAATCTGTACTTTCCCCATGCACGCACGAGGAAGCGGACACAAGAATGATGCTTCACTTGAAAGATGCTGTGATGCAAGGCTATAAGAAAGTCACGATTCGAACAGTTGACACAGACGTCGTTGTACTTGCAGTTACGTCTGCTTCTCGACTGGAAGGCAATGAGATATGGATTGCATTTGGTACAGGTAAAACCTTCAGGTATATACCAGCACATACCCTTGCGCAAATACTTGGCCCTGATAGACTGGGTGTGACACGGTGTCTTTCTTTGCTGGCAAAGGGAAGAAGACAGAATGGGATACATGGAACAACTTCAATGAAGTAACACTTGCCTTTTGCGCGTTAGCCTCTGCACCATCAACAATTGGGGAATGGTTGGCCCCATTGGAGCGATTTGTTATACTGCTCTACGACCGCACTAGTAGTCAGACCTGCATCAACCAAGCTCGCAAACACCTTTTCTGCCAGAAAGCTAGGGGTATAGATTGTCTACCACCGACACGAGCAGCACTGGTTCAGCACATTAAACGAGCCACCTACCAGGCTGGACATTGCTGGTCCCAGATGGACATCGCGGTAACTGAACTTCCTTCACCGGAAGACTGGGGATGGATTAAACAAGAAGCTGGATGGGCTACTTTCTGGACGGATATTCCTGAGGCCACAAAAGTGTGTCGGGAACTGCTACGCTGTGGTTGTAAGAAGGGATGTACTGGAAGGTGCAAGTGTGTTAAAGCAGAATTGCCGTGCACAGCTCTCTGCGCCTACGATGGACGTTGCTTTCAGGAATAAATTAAATATCAAGGTACTTTAACGATTTCCTAAGCTGAAAACTCTTCATTTATAGTTATTTTACATCACGTGCTTGAAATGAGAGTTTTCGTACCTTTTTACCGATATTTTAAAAGGCATAATATAATTATACAGGGAGCCCAAATTATGATTTTGGTGAATTTTCAAAAAGATCTGTAAATTCTGTAAAAGAAAAATTATGGGATGGCCCTACCCTCAAAAATGTTTGTTAGGGTAAGCACTAACTTTGTACCAAGTTTCATGCTTTTATCACAAAACGCACAATCTTCGCACGTATCTGCTGGACTAAAGATGCTGCTATGTCTTTTGAGAGTCAAGCAACTTCAAAATCAAATTGTGCTCCGAATAAATGATGGAAGAGGGCGATGAAGATTTATATTATTATTACACCACGTGATCAAAATTCAGTCAAGTTTTAATCACGTGGTGTAAAAAACTTTTCCTCGGGGTACAACATTGGCATCACGTGGTCGATTTGAAATGTACTTGCGGATAACATAACAGACGCTACGAACGGAAGGCGATTAAAAAATCACAACTACCTCGGTCTACTGGGAAGAGTAGTACTATCAACCATTTTAAAGTTTAACTAGACGCATATCTGCGTGAACTCGGGCTTCATAGCATAAAAACGAAAAAATTATTTGTGAGCACGGGATCCTTTAAGATGGTGCAGAGTCTGTTAGACTTTCGGGAAGGTGTTTGTCCTTGTAAGTCAAATATTTTTAACCCACTCCATTACCATTACAATAGATAGCAACTGCAGTACTTCCTATTGTTAACACAAAATTGGTGTAGTTTTCATAGCTAAAAGAGATTTACAGGCTCTTTGCAAGGAGGTACAGTACTATTATCCCTCTATGGAAGCCTCTTGATGTATAGTACCAGTGTAGCTTTCACTGTATAGAAGTTCATAGTCAGTGTCAAACACATTTAGCATTGGTGGTAGTTCTGACTGCATTAAAAAGGACTGTCTGGCTAATTGAGATAAACTCGAATACAACTGATTTCCAATATCCATGATTAACATAAGGTCATTGGTAGAATTAACTCCTCAATTGTTACTGTAAATCAAAGAGCACAAACGCATTGCATACCATTTCCTATTTTATAGTTGATAAATACAAAAGGAATATGATATAATAATGAACTACTGTGTATTACTTAAGTAATTATTTCACAGGTTTATGAAAACCACTATAAATTATAAATTACATCAGTTCCTATTTCTCATTGGCCACAGACTGCCTGAAAGTCTATTTCACAGATTGGCTTGTGGTATTCCATGTCATGTAATGATCTTTTGTGAGAAATGTCAGAGATTTCTATAGCTCTATAAGGACAGTTTTGCAAGAAAAACCAAAAACCCTGATATTTACCCTAAAATATCTTCAGCTTAACAAACTTACTGAAGCTTTTGTCTCAATACTATATATATATTACTATTTTAATACTACCACTACTACTAAATAAAAGTATAATACCTAATACAGCATAATGAATGTGTGAATGTGCTGATCATCAAAATAACACTACAACAATAATAACAATCAATAATGATGGCATTATTAAAATGATTGAGAATGAAATTGAAGTCTTTTCTCATTTTTTCAAGATCACGTCACAATTTCTTTACTGAAACTGAAACAAATACATACAGAAAGAGGTATCCAAAAATTGCACCTGAGGTTGCTGGGGCGTTGAACCTGAAAGCTGCATGAGTGATACATACTCATATGGTTACTTGTTTTGCATCTTAAAAAAATAGGATGCACCTTCAACATATCAAAGATGAAGCTTCACTCTGAAGTATAGGGAAAAAGCTTACTTGTACAATTGTGCAGCAGAGAATGCCACTTACAGTTGTGCTGTCAATTCTTCTATCTATAGGATATTAATAGCACATAAACATTGGTGAGGGAAGGTTTGGGGCTAAAACCTCCTGTTAATGGGTTACCTGTGGAGTAAAATTATGGGATAGGAGCACATGGTCGAGAGCAGAGAGTGAGGGAGGTTGGCGGGCAAATGGTCGAATCCTTTATAATCCTTTATAATCCTTTATAATCCTTTATGATCCTTTATGGTCCTTTATGATCCCTTTGATTCCCATTTGAGATCCCTTTTTTATTGTTGATCAATGTAAATCGATGTAAACAAGGAAAGGTTAAAGTAAAGTTTACGATTGTCAATCAGAAAGGTGTTATTCGTCGATCAAATCACTCGCCGAACGCAAATATCGTCACAGTTCGACCGGAGAGTTCAGCCTCCAAGCGAAGGATCAACGAATGGACAGCAGAAATGGATAATATAGAGAACGAATTTCAAGAATTTGGTCTTCTTGGTCTAATGAATAGTTTAGCAGTTAATATTCCAACGCTTCCAACCGAATTTATGTCGAATTCGCCAGTCGCCATTTCGCCGCTACAGCACCCGGAGAACAACAACGAATACAACGAAATGGATTTCAACGGTTTAATGGGTAAGAAGGAAGGCGATTTGACTGCAGAAAATTGTACTGGTGCCAGAGAAAGGATTCCGACAGCTAAAGGTAAAGAATTTGAGACACAAAAACGCAAGGAGAATCGTAAGTACGCGTTGTCGAATATTACCAGACAGATGAACAAAATCAAGCCGTTGTTATCTAACCTTGAAAACGAAAGAATCGTACAAATAGAGATGGGATATTTTGACCAGCTAGTTATTAAGTTTCGAGAAGTCCACGAACGTTATATTGAGATATTAGAAGACGAACATGACATTGATTTGGCCCAAGAATGGCATGGTATTCATGATAAGGAAATATTTCATTTCAAGCAAAGCGTTGTAGATTTCCAAAACAGTGTGAAAGAGAAATATGCAAATTTTGTCGAAACACAGTCTCAAATTTCTCAAGGTTCTCGCCGTTTTCGCGCTTCCTCAGCAGCCAGAGCAAAGTTGATTGAAGCTAAAGCTAAAGCAGCAGCGTTAGAAATTAAGGCAGCTTTCCTAAAGGAAAAACAAGCTTTGCAAATAGCGACTGAGGAGCTCCAGCTAAAGCAAGAGCTAGCAGAAGCTAAGACAGAAGAAAGAATCTATGAAGAGTACGAGAATGAACACGTGAGAAGTGAGGGTAGGAATGAATGCTACAAGAATGATAATCCAGCTAAAATCTCCTCAGCTGCCATGACAACAAATTAACCCTGCACCATTTGTAGCTAATGTCACATCGTCAATTGTTACCCCAATAGTAGCACATCAATTGAGTGAAGGCTCAGCTTTGCATCCATCAGCCTCAGGGTGGGTCCCCAGACCCCCTCACACAATGAAAGGGTGGACGAGCACCCCAGCAGTAGTACAGACAGCTGATAATTTTGATCACAAAGCTTATGAAAGCGCCCAAGAGAGCTTCATTGAAGTACAAAGAAAGCAGAATGAGTTATCAGAACTAATTGTGAAGCATCAAACCAGAAGTCAGTTACCCTCACACAAGCCACCCGTATTCGCAGGGGATGTAATGGAATATTTAGCATTTATTAGAGCCTTTGAAACACTAATAGAATCAAAGGTAGAAAGCCCCATTGAATGCTTATACTTTTTGGAACAGTATACAGATGGTAAGGCTAAAGAGCTAATAAAGGGATGCATGCAAATCAAGTCAGAAGACTCGTACAAGGTAGCCAAGCAATTACTAAAGAAACACTTTGGAAATCCTTTCAAGATAGCAAGTGCATACATTGCAAAGCTTTGCAATTGGCCTGCAGTAAAACCAAATGACGGGGCTAGTTTACAGCAATTTTCTATTGCATTAGAACAAGCACGAAATGCAAAGATAGGCATTGCCTACATGAGTGATCTAAACACAACCCATGTCCTGCGTCAGTTGTGGGAGAAGTTACCAAGGTATCTTCGTGTAAAGTGGTGTGAAAGGTCCAACAGAATAGCCAATGCACAGTCAAGGATAGCCGAATTTGCAGACTTCGTGGAATTTGTAGCCGAACAAGCCGATCTAGCCACAGATCCTATCTACTCAGAGGATACTGTTAAAGTGCAGGGACCGCGAAGGGAAAGGCCAACCATTGGAGGAAGAAAGATTCAAAGAAGTAAAGTTTCAAGTTTCGCTACAAACGTATCTCTAGTTAACAACAGTGCTAAAGTGATGAACACTGGTAGTAGTTATTTGTTTTGTTCCACCTTACATGACATAGATGAATGTCCAACATTCAAGGCAAAATGTCTAGCTGACAGAAGGAACTTCATCAAAGAGAAGAACTTGTGTTACGGTTGCTACAACAATGGACACACCTCGAAGTACTGTAAACGAAAGAGATCGTGCAAGGTCTGCAACAGGATGCATCCCACTTCATTACATGATTACGATTGGAAACCATCACTTCGAGGATCTTCCAAGGACACGAGTGTCAAAGGCAGTGAAGGCGATAAAGATAGTAAGAGCAGCGAAGTGTCATCACAGAGCAACGAAACAAGGCGGAGACGTTACAGAAGTTAGGCATGGTTGGAAGTGAAACCATCATACTGTTGGGCACCCTACATGGTAGTCAAGAGATTGAAACGAAAGCTGTAGACGGCCTCGTGGCAGTTCACTTCACGCAAAAAGATGCAGAGGCAAGCTTACCGAGAACTTACGTTCGAAAGGAGATTCCTGTAGATCGAGCAGAAATTCCAAGACCGGAAATTGGCTACGAATGGCCTCATCTGCTAAACATGACAGAACTTATACCTGCTTATATGGAAAACCTAGAAGTAGGTCTCCTTATCGGACTAAATTGCCCAAGCGCAGTACGGCCAAGAGAAGTAATACATGGAAATGAAGACGGTCCTTACGCTGTACGATCTCTGCTAGGTTGGTACGTGAACGGTCCGGTGTGCAGCAGGGGTAACGCCTCAGTCAATTGTAATAGAATACAAGTAAAGGAAGCTGATGATTCTATAGCGGAGAGAGGCTACATAACCATAGAAAGAGCATCCAAGGAATCGATAACCCCTCAAGCAGTATCACGAATGTTCGAAGTAGATTTCTCAGAAAGAGAAAGTGGAACAGGCATGTCACAGGAAGATCGCAGATTCATCAAGATGGCGGAAGAAGGAATTAGACTTTGTGAGGACAATCACTATGAAATGCCCCTCCCATTCACGAGTGAGAACGTTCAACTTCCAAATAATCGTGAGCAAGCGTTGCAGCGTTTGAACAGTCTAAAGAAGAGACTACAGACAGATCAAAGGTATCATGATGATTATACAGTGTTCATGTCAAACCTCATAGACAAGGGACATGCAGTCAAGGTTGCACCTGAAAGATTAAAGACTCCTATTGGCAAGGTTTGGTATATACCCCATCACGGGATATATCACCCACAGAAACCACAGAAGATTCGTGTGGTATTTGATTGTTCCGCCAAATACCAAGGGGAATCCATAAACGACAATCTGTTGCAAGGTCCAAACTTGACGAATCAGATGATAGGTGTGCTGACGAGGTCCAGAATGGAGAAAATCGCGTTTATGGGTGATATAGAGAAAATGTTCTACCAAGTCAGAGTCAACGATCAAGATCGAGATTTCCTGCGTTTCATGTTTCACGTTTCATCTCAACAATCGGCCAGAAGAATACTATATGACAGTCCACCTTATTGGCGGTGTCTCATCACCGGGTTGTTCCAACTTCGCATTGAGACGCACAGCAGAAGATAATGCGAGGGAATTCGGAAACGAGGCAGCAGACACCCTAAGGAAGAACTTTTACGTTGACGATGCCTTGAAGTCGGTTGAAAACGAGGAAAAGGCAATCACGTTGTTGCAAGATGTCAAGGCACTGTGCGCAAGAGGCGGATTTAATCTCACTAAGTTCGTAAGCAATAGTAGCAAAGTCTTAGAATCAGTGCCACAAGAACACCGAGCGGACAACGTCAAGGATCTAGACCTCTGTCGAGAAAGGCTCCCGATAGAAAGAGCGTTAGGCCTACACTGGTGCATAGAGTCGGATACCTTCAAGTTTAGAATTTAACTAAAGAATCAACCTCGTACAAGAAGAGGTATCTTATCTACTCTGAGTTCAATTTACGACCCACTGGGGTTTATAGCCCGTTGTGCTAATCGGAAAGAAGATCCTTCAAGACATTTGTCAAGAATGTAGCTGGGATGAACCAGTACCCGAAGACATCCAAACGCGTTGGAACAAATGGAGAGGTCAGCTTGCATGTCTTGATCAGTTCAACATACCAAGATGCTTTAAGGCTCCAGATTTCGGTAAAGTTGTCTCGGCACAGCTCCACAGCCTGTCGGATGCGTCAACGAAAGGTTATGGACAGTGTTCATACATAAGATTAGTGAATGAACACAACAAGATAAACTGTGCACTCGTGGCAGGCAAGGCACGAGTGTAACCAAAGAAAGCTGTAAGCATCCCAAGGCTAGAGCTGGCAGCAGCCACAACATCAGTAAAGGTAGCTGATGCACTAAAAAAAGAACTAGAATACGAAAGTCTCGAAGAGGTCTACTGGTCTGATAGTCAAGTAGTATTGAGCTTCATAAGTAACGAAGCGCGACGCTTTCATGTATATGTAGCAAATCGGGTGCAGATTATCAGAGATCTCACGTCCCCAGACAGCTGGAGATTTGTTGAGTCTGCCTCGAACCCAGCAGATGAAGGCTCGAGAGGACTGATGCCAAGAAAATTTGTCGAGCAGTCAAAATGGATTCGTGGACCGGAGTTCCTTTGGCAGTCACAAGAACAATGGCCTCAACAGCCATCATGTAAACTCCAGCTGGATGATGACAATCCAGAAGTCAAGAAAGTCATAGTGCATGCTAACCGTGTTCAAGAAAGGAGCAATGTGCTACAGCGGCTAGAAAGATTCTCAAAGTGGACAAGAGCAAGAGCAGTAGTGGCCTGGTGCCTAAAGTACAAACAACAGTTAAAGAATATCATAAAGGAAGACCGCCAACAGAGTTGTAGTCCTGTCACAGTGAGCGATTTGAAGCAAGCCGAAACAGAAATTATCAAGCTTACGCAAGCAAGTGCCTTTGAAAAGGACATAGCATTGCTAAAGGACATAGAAACACGAGCGAAAGGAGAATTTCGAAAACTGGACAAAGATAAGAAGTCAGTCATGAGGTCTAGTACACTCTACAAGTTAGACCCATACTTGGATTCCAACGGAATACTCAGAGTCGGTGGGCGACTAAGAAGAGCGGCAGTAGATGATGCTATAAGAAATCCTATCATACTCCCAAAGTCGGGACATGTTACAACGTTGATTATTCGCCATTATCACGAAGGAACACAGCATAGTGGAAGAGGCATCACATTAAACGAACTGCGTGCAAACGGATACTGGGTTGTCAGTGGCGGCCACGCGATCAGAAGTTTGCTTGCCAAATGTGTGAGATGTCGCTTCCTACGCGGAAATGTAGGTGAGCAGAAGATAGCAGACCTACCTGATGCACGTCTGCAAGCTGCACCACCATTTACTAATTCTGCCGTGGATTATTTGGGCCGTGGTATATCAAGATCGGACGCAAAGAAGTAAAGAGATATGGAGCATTATTTACGTTCTTATCCAGTAGAGCAGTACACATTGAAGTAGCCCATTCGTTGGATGCAGATTCTTTTATACAAGCGTTGCGCCGATTTGTCGCAAGAAGAGGTCCTATCAGACAGTTATACAGTGATCAAGGAATCAATCTTGTTGGAGCCGATAATGAGTTGAAGAAAGCGATCGACGAAATGGATGACGACAAGATTAGATCTGAACTCCTAAAGAATGATATTGATTGGATCAAGAACCCTCCCACTGCCAGTCATTTCGGTGGAGCTGGGGAAAGACAAATTCGGTCAGTACGGAACATCTTAGCAGCCCTGATGAAGGAACATGGATCAAGACTCGATGAAGAATCACTTACTACATTTATTTGTGAAGCTGAAGCAGTTATAAATAGTCGTCCCCTCACCGTAGACACGATCAACGATCCACTGTCTCCAATACCGCTCTCTCCAAGTATGCTGTTAACCGGAAAGTCAAAGATCGTCTTACCACCACCCGGCAAGTTCCAAACAGAGGATATGTATTGCAGAAAGGGGTGGCGACGAGGGCAACATCTGACGGATCAATTCTTGAGCAGATGGAAAACAGAATACCTGCAGAACATACAAGCAAGACCCAAGTGGCAACGGAAGAGACGTAACTTTGTTAGTGGAGACATAGTACTAGTAAAGGACAGCGACACATCCCGAAGTCAGTGGCCTTTAGCTAAAGTGATAACTACACATTCGGATGATCAAGGTTTCGTCAGATCAGTAACGGTTCGTACTTCCAAGGGTTCAACGCTGGATCGACCAATTGCTAAGTTGGTCCTTCTCCTAGAAGCTGAACAGGAAGAACCGGGAATCCCCGACGAGGAGCCATGAAGAACTGATAAAAATTGACATTGTTGTTATGGTTGTAAAAAAAAAATGTTTATTTTTGGGGAGCCATGTTAATGGGTTACCTGTGGAGTAAAATTATGGGATAGGAGCACATGGTCGAGAGCAGAGAGTGAGGGAGGTTGGCGGGCAAATGGTCGAACCCTTTATAATCCTTAATAATCCTTTATAATCCTTTATAATCCTTTATAATCCTTTATAATCCTTTATGATCCTTTATGGTCCTTTATGATCCCTTTGATTCCCATTTGAGATCCCTTTTTTATTGTTGATCAATGTAAATCGATGTAAACAAGGAAAGGTTAAAGTAAAGTTTACGATTGTCAATCAGAAAGGTGTTATTCGTCGATCAAATCGCTCGCAGAACGCAAATATCGTCACACCTCCCTAAACTCTTTTTATTCCCCTAGGGAACAGCCCTTGGCTGATAAATTAACCCCCCCCCCCCCCCCGGGGGTTAGAAATATTATCACTGCTGCAAAGTAATGATTGTGCTTACTATAAAAGAGCACTTGCAGCACTACACTGTATGATCACTTAATTGGATTTTTCATGAAATTTTTCATGGCCCACTCATTGCAGTTCTAAAAAAGAGTCAATACATGTCAAGAATATGCATATCAATATTAATATAAATTTTGCACATCCAGAGGGATCCTCAAGTAATCTGTGCTTGCTCATTGCACTTTTGTGTTTAGCAAACCCTGTGCATCTATAAGACAATGGACAGACAGCACTATTGAAGAAATAGAAAACGAACGCGCGTGCTGTGTGCAATTATAAAGCACGCGGGGATTGACAGAACAGTTCTCGAGTATTTCTGCCAAACCCCAAGTGATTTATAACTGAACACAGCATAGCAAGCGAGTTTTCTATTTCTTTTATAAAATACAAACACGCAACTTGCAAACACGCGTGCTGTGTGCTCTCATAATGCACGCGCGCGTAATAAGTTTTGGCCAATCAGAAAGCGCGTTATATCTTAGTTATTACTCGGGATTCCTGTGGAACCGCGAGGTTAGGATTCACCTTTCATCGCTAAAGTGCCCTCGCATGCGCAGTATGATCAACCTTTCTTAGTCACGTGACATTCTACCATGTGCTCTGTGTAAATTTCAATGGCGAGCGATCCGATGTACAGTATGGATTCAACCTCCTCTTTAAATACGCTCAAACCACATACAAATCCGCACACTCTTCGCGGTATAGCCACACTAAAAGATGTCGAGCGTTCTTCGAAAGGGCATTTGAAGAGATACCGCGAATCCATCGTGAAAAAGCCTATAGTGAAATATCTATCAAACAAGCTACATATCTTATCAAAAGCGATTTATACACTAACTTATGTTGTATGATGTCATAGCCTCGTTCCCATGATTAAAGCTAGTCTCGTTTAGCACATGGCGTCCGCTCGTACTTGTATCATGGCGGCAGCGGTTTTTAACCCAAAAATCTAACCTTAGAACGATCTCTACGTCCTCCTAAACATTGGAAATATCGGCGGTACATCCTAGAGAAGGAACAACACATCCAAGAAGTTCAAGTCAGGGGAAACGGCGACCACAAGAGACGATTTGCCATCAAGGACTCAAGATTCTTCAGTTGACAAGTGAACAACCAAGATTTACATCCAAGCTTTTCAACCCCCAAGACTCAAGACGAACTTATATACCTCCAGAAGGATACAAGTAAATATAGACTGTAGTAATTTCACTGTTAGAACAATTTAGTTTTATGATAGATGTGTTGATCATCACAGTGAATGAGCGATCTAAGCGAACGCTGTAAAGAAAGACTTGAAAAAGTGATTTCAAGCTTCAACGGGAATCCAACCCATGACCTCCGCGATGCCGGTGCGATGCTCTGCCAACTGAGCTATGAAGCCAATCATGTTGGCGAGCGGTCATTTCTGTTGGGTTCTTCAAGCCCCCATAGATAATAAGTTCAGCCCATTCAATTTTCACAATTTAGTTTTAGTAATAACTTAGTTATATACAGTATATGACGACTAGTATTAGAACTAGTTTAGACTGCGTCGGTGATATTATAGTTAAAACAAAGGTGTCGTGGTAGTTAGTCCTTCGTCGGAGTCAAGGTGGTAGATAATCTTTTCACCGTAGTAAGAATAAGAGTAACTTGGACGTTAGTCCTTCGTCGGAGTCAATGAATTATATATTATGAATTATAAAATATAGACTCCGACGAAGGACTAACGTCCGAAACGTCAGTTACTCTTATTCTTACTACGGTGAAAAGATTATCTACCACGACACCTTAGTTATATACAGTGTTTGAACGTTTGAAATACGTTTTATCGCCGAGTAAATTTACTTCGCGAGTCGCGCGAGGACTAGGACTAGCCACAGGAAGCCCAACGATAGACAAAACTGGCAATATTAGCATTTCTCAACTATTTTTTAGAAATTAATAGTGAATTTTCTTGTTATATTAGTACATTATTGTTAGTTATATTATATATATCTGTACATCATGGCTACATATCAGATTCCTGTTCCATCACCTATGTCTGTTACGGGAGACGTGGCGGAGAATTTGAAGGATTTTGAAAACTCGTGGGAGTACTACGTCATTGCAACCGACCTCAGGTCTAAAATGGAGGAAGACAACGGCAAAGAAATCATCGCAGCTACGCTCTGCACTGTAATGGGAGGAGACTGCAAAAGAATCATGAATTCCCTGCCAAGCCTCTCCGCCGAGGACAAGAAAGACCCGGCTAAGATCCTAGAGGAACTGAAAAATTACTTCATACCCCAACGAAATTTCCTTTATGAGCGCTTCATCTTTAACTCCGCTTCTCAGAAACCAGGTGAAACAGTTAATGAATTCAAGATACGCCTAAGACAACTAGCTAACTCGTGTGAGTTCGGAACACTCAAGGACTCTCCCATACGAGACAATAGTGATTGGTACAAGCGACGAAGGGGACCGAAAACGTCTCCTGAGGAAAAGTCCTGTACCCAACCTATCGAAGGAGTAGTATGGGGGATGGGGGTTCCAAAACAGTGACCACCTGAGGATTACCCGTCTAAAGTGAATTCCTCGATTCCCGCCGTTATTACCCGCATCCCATGTTTACGTAGTTAAATATGTTAGTCTATATATGGAGTGCGAAGATTGTAAAGAGTTTGTTTATGACTTCTGTGTAAAGTGTTTGAAACCCAGATTCAAACCTACTAAACCAAATAAGTATATTTGTTGTGGTAAGAAGATGCGAATAGAAGATGACACGTCAGCACAGTGTTACGAGTGTGGTAAGAACATTCGAAACGCCGTACCAAATGCTACCAGAGAGCAGTATTGCGCCAATGGAGGTCGTAAAAAGACCCCATACAAAAGAATAAAATACTTTAGGGACTGGATGAGTCACATTCAAGGTCATCGGCCGGTATATTTAGACGACGAAGTAAAGAAGAAAATCATAGACCCTTTAGAAGAGCCAACCCCGCAAAGTCTACGAAAGACATTGAAAAAATTAAAGGTAGGGAAATATTACAAAGCTATCCCCTATCTTTTGTCTGAAATTACCGGTAACTCTATTCCCGAAGTTTCTGATATGGGTAGAGCTGAGTGGATGTTTTGTCGGCTGCATAAGGATATTCCTTATTATCCTGACGTAATTTACGACATATTTTACAAAATAGACCCCAACCACCCCCTGTTAGGATGGATTCCGAGAAAATAGTAGATCTTATGGCATAAGACGAATTATATTACGCGTAATAATTCGCTAAATAAGGTCATACGATGATTACGCATAATTTCCAGACAGGTGGCGTTCGATATGCAAATTAAATCCTGTCTCGCTTCTTTCAAAACAAATATTTATTGAGCAAGTTTTCTTTGAAGCTCTTCCTTTGCTTCTTGGTAGATCTTCTTGCGAGATTCCTCGGACAAATCTTTGACGATTGTTATTTTATTTCTGATGTCAGACTTGAGCTTTTCGTATTTGTCTTCTTCGGCTAAGATAAGCGAGAATTCTACATCGTCTATCTTACGGTCACGCAAAGCCTTTGAAACAAGGTCGGTAATCGTATTTACTTCAGCCCTTGACAGAGCTATTGTCGTGTCATGCTTGGATATTTTGCTTGACAACTGTTTCATAATGCCCGTAGCAACAGCAGAAATAATACCACAGGCTGCCCCAACGCCAGCCAAAGGAACTCCAACAACTATTCCCGGTCCAGTAAGCGAAGTAGCAACGCCGGTGCCTGTTAATGCTATTGACATGGATGCTGAAGTTATCGCAATTTTATGTAGCGTACTCCGGGCTCTGACGTATTTCTTTCTGACGTTTTCGTAGTGGCTTTGTCTGTCCTTCCTAGTAAGCCAGAATTAAATTTGCTTTATTCAGGCGAAAGTTCTCGGCATTCAATTCGTTAGGACCCTGCTTGGGTAGATCGGGATAAAGTGGAGGTGCTGATGGTATAACATCCATTATATACTAATGTACGACGCTTTTGGGAATGACATTGAGGAGAAGCCACGCCACGATAATCAGGACTACTGGAATTGGAGAGCATTTAGGAAGATGTTTCCACACTCAGACGCCAGTAAGTTTGAAAGAAGACCCGTGGGTCCTACGACCTTCAAGACAAAAGTAAGAGACATCTTCAGAGAAACTTCCATGAAGCACACATCAGGAAAAGAATCTAGGAGATGGCTATCGGGTCCTAGTATGCGATATTGGCCGCAGCAGTTGAACTTTGCTGTCTGTTCTGCTACTAAAGGATGTGGTATAGCCGCGGATATGTTGCATATTCCTTTCCTAAGATTTCATGTTGCTTTTACTATTCGTAGGATATTGTATGAGCTAGGCGCGCCCTTACCAGGTGATACTGTCTTTAACCCAAAGGATAACAAATATGATAAAGTCGCATGGGAGCGATTAAGAAATGAGTTTAAGCTTACCAACCCCGACTTTCGCAACGAAGAAGGTGCCGCCCACGGCTTAGGAGAGACTTACACTTATGCTTCGTATGTTGGTGCCAGCATAGAAAGTCCCGGCATGGGATACCCAAGTTCTTACAAATTCTCAGACATGGGAGGCAGCGGAACAAAAGGAAATCTAATTTACTTCATAGAAAGCAAAGAGAAGTATCCTTGGGCGCCATTCATTGCAGCAAAAGGGTTAGGTCTAAAGAATCTCGCAAGGATTAATCGAAGCATCGAAGCCTTTGTCTACTGCGTCCTAGGGGCCCAGGTTAGCACACGCTGCTCCATCGTAGATGCCAGTGGTGCGTCACAGGAAACGCAACAAGTATTCCTTGTCCTCTTCGAAAGCGCTGTTATTGAGAATGAGATCTCCAAATCAGTTCAGCGGTATCAACTTGCAGTGCAGCAATCTAAAGTGCGACTAGATTATGCCTTGAGCCCAGGTTGCTGGTTAATGCCAAGTAATTTAGTCATTAATGCCAGTTCCGTTGTGGGTTATAACAACAAGCTACAGCAAGCTACTAAGGATATGAAGTTTGGGGTGAATGACGTGAACTCAGATACGCTTAGGGCAATCCCGCACTTTGTGGAGAAACCAAAAAAAGAGCACGTAGAAAAGCCCGCAGTGCCGCCAAAGAAACCATCGCCACCAAAGAAGGCTCCCGAGGAATATGACCATAACGTACTAAAGGCAGGTCTAACAGCCGCAAGCATTGGTCTGAGTTATTATATATGGCGATGAACAACCCCTACGTAGCTGGAGTAAAAAATACACCCAACCAGCTTGGGTTGATGTCACTGGGATGTCTGTGGATTTGAACTACTCAGGAAAGAAGCTGATAATATGCAGCATATGTATTGGCACGGATAGTCACGCCAATGTTGGCTTTCGGTTCCTCGATGAGAATGGCATACTGCAGCCCATGCGTACGAAAACGAATAACAGGGAGCCTGCGCATTTTTCCGTAGAGCCCAACCCCGGTAGCGTTGAGAATCTTTCCGTTTGGACTTTCCACATGGTTGCCGATTGCCATGGGAAAGTAAAGCTGTAAATACGCGTAGATGATACTGGAAGAGTTTGCATAAATAGCATACACGATCAAAGAGATCAGCCTTATAATCACGCGACCATTAGCACACTTACTGTGGTTAGTCTTTAAATATATGAATCCACACGTAAAGGAAGATCGGTTTCTTCATGACTTAGAGGAGAAGACATACTTGAATCAGGTTTTGTATGACACCGGCTGTGGGTGGAGGTCGGAGGCCTGGGATTAATCATGTGCACCATTTGCATTTCGACGGGGTATTCGTGTAACGTTGGGTTTAGGATCGTTGATGAGAATAACCACCCGTTGCTGCCTTACAGGACGAAAAATAATACAAGGAATCCAGCTCATTTCGCGTTTGAGCCCCCTCCAGTAAGCCCGGAAAACCAAACGCCGGTGACGTTTCATATGATAGCCAATTGCCAATATGCGAAGCTTCAAATTCTGCCCAACGACGCCGCCGGCGTTTGGATAAATGCCGCCCCGTCAATAGGTCCCCCGACAGATGCTATTTGGAATCATAAGACTATTAGCACTATGAGCGTCCTACCCTTGGTACCAAATTATCAAGGCGGCGCGAATACTATCTTTACTTATCCCAAGTCGAGGACGCCCAGGAAGTCTGAAGACGACAAGCCTCCAGTAATACATAAGGATAAGATTAACCCTTCATCTTCTTCAGGAATACCACGCCGATAGCGACAACTAAGATCCAAATGTTGTTGCCCACGAACTTTAATAGTTCTCCGCCGGCCCTAAGTGCCAAGGAAATAACAGAACCGAGCAGCCCAGGAAGACCGGCTGCCATCTTTTTTCCCAAGTACGTTACTCCCTTGCCTAGCTTACTTACGCCTGCGCCCGTAGCCTTAAGAGCGGATAGGATGACACCCACTACGGCACTGATAGCGACTGCGAACGCCAGCGGAATGCAATACTTCACCAGAGCTCTTTTTATCTTTTCCTTGGCGGTAAGCCCCAATTCCCTGTCCAGGTTGTCCTTTTGCGCTTGTAATTCCACGACTCTTGCCTCAAGGGTTTCTACTTCCCCCCCGGGCGGCCTCCCTTTCTTCTTCGGAAACAGTCTGATCGGCGGCTATTTCCTGACGTTCCTTCCAGCTGCGCCTGTAGGTTTTCAATGGTACGCTCAAGTTCCCGCTTGTTCAACTCTTTTTCAGCTATTTGCCCCATAACAGCTCTTTCCCTAGCCTGACTTTCTATCACTTCTTTCCCCAGCGCCGCCTTTTGACCAGCTACTTTGAAGTTCAACTGAAGGAAACAAAGGCTTCATTGAGTACGTACACAGGAGAGAAAATACCAGTGCTAGGAACTGTGTTGATTCCAGTGGAATATGGCCAACAAAAATAGGAGTTGTCAGCCGTGGTCGTACGAGGTCCGGGACCGAATCTCTTGGGTCGAGATTGGCTTCGAGTGTGGAGACTCGATTGGAGGGCTATTTTTAACGTTAAAGAAACTGACGCTCAAATGGCAAAGCTCTTGGAAGACAACAAGGAAGTTTTCGAAGAAGGACTGGGAACTTTGCGTGGCACTGAGGCCAAGATATATGTTAATCAAGATGCAAAGCCTAAGTTTTTCCAAGGCACGTCCAGTTCCCTACGATCTCAAGGAGAAAATTGAAATGGAGTTGGAGCGACTCCAAAAAGAGGGAATCATTTCACCGGTGCAATTAAGTGAATGGGCGGCGCCGATTGTCCCGATTTTGAAACCGAACGGTACCGTCAGGATACGCGGAGATTACAAATGCACCGTTAACCAAGTTTCTAAGCTTGACAACTACCCGATACCAAAAACGGAAGATTTGTTGGCAGCATTGGGTGAAGGCGAGAAATTCACTAAGTTGGATGTGTCGCAAGCGTACCAGCAGCTATTGTTAGACGAGGAGTCCAAAAAGTACACCACAATTAATACACGCAAGGGATTGTTTTGTTATAATCGTTTAGCGTACGGAATTTCAGAATTTTCCAACGCACCATGGAGAACGTGTTGCAAGGAATTCCCAATGTGATTGTCAGGGTGGACGATATTCTAGTCACTGGAAGGGACGACACGGATCACTTGAGGAACTTGACAACTGTTCTACAAAAACTCGCAAGAGCGGGGCTAAAGTTGAGAAAAGAAAAGTGCAAATTCATGCAATTTGAAGTGGTTTACTGTGGTTATGTGATCAACGGAAACGGGATTAAACCTGTGACAGATAAAGGGACCGCGATTAAAAGCGCACCGGAAACGACAGACGTGGGACAATTACGCGCTTTTCTGGGCATGTTGAACTACTACCATAGGTTTTTACCGGATGTCGCCACCGTATTGGAACCGCTACACAAACTCTTGCGGAAGGGAGAAAAGTGGAATTGGAGAGCTGAACAACGCAAAGCATTTGATAAGGCCAAAGAACAGTTGCAATCAGCGGATTTGTTGATCCATTTTGACCCGAGCAAGGAACTTGTGCAAGCCAGCGACGCCTCAAATTACGGAATTGGCGCTGTTTTGTCTCACCGCTTGCATGACGGAAGTGAGCGACCTATCGGTTTCGTGTCTAGCGCGCTAAATGCAGCTGAAAGGAACTACTCGACTCTCGTAAAAGAAGCTCTCGCTGTGGTATATGAAATTTCATCAATACATCTACGGCAACAAGTTCACTAACAAGACCGACCACAAGCCATTGGAGGGATTACTGAGTGAAAAGAAAGGGGTTTCACCACAAGCGGCTCAACGGATTCAGCGATGGGCATTAACTCTTGCTGCTTACGAGTACAGTCTGTCGTACAAGAATGGCGTGACCAATGGTAACGCAGATGCTCTGAGCAGGCTTTCACTAGCAACAAACAATGTGAATGGAACACTTAGAGGGGACAGCAGTGAATAGTCAAAACATAAAGGAGTGGACCAAGAGGTACCCAGTTTTGTCTCAGGTGATACGGTATACACTGGAGGGATGGCCTTCAACAATCAATTCTGATGAGCTTACGGCTTACGCGAGTCAGAAATCAGAGTTGAGTGTTGAAGATGGGTGTTTGCTCTGGGGGGCTAGGGTTATTGTGCCAGCCCAAGGTAGGAGCAATGTGCTCGCAGAACTGCACGAAACTCACCTGGGAGCTTCGCGCATGATAGCTCTTGCACGAAGTTATGTTTGTTGGCCGGGAATGGATCGCGATATCGAGGGGGTGGTTAAAGCTGTGATTGATGCCAGCTGCACCCAAAGGCACCGGCAGAAGCACCACTCCACCCCTGGGAATGGCCTGGACAGCCATGGTCAAGAATTCACATTGATTATGCGGGTCCATTCGAGGGAGAAATGTTCTTAGTAATTGTTGATGCGTATTCAAAATGGCTTGATGTGCATGTCATGAAATCCACGACGTCTGCGGCGACAATTGAAAAGCTACAATAAATTTTTGCTACTCATGGATTAGCTAAGACTGTTGTCGGTGACAATGGACCTCAATTCGTTAGTGCGGAATTCGAGGAATTCCTGAAGAGAAACGGAATAAGGCACATTAGAGTCTCGCCTTATCATCCCGTTTCAAACGGTCAGGCGGAAAGAGCTGTGCGAATCTTCAAGGAGGGAATGGAGAAAATGCCAGGAGCTAGTGTGCGAAACAAGCTGTCGGGATTTCTACTGCGGTACAGGGTGACGCCTCATTCTACAACTGGAGTCCCACCAGCTCAACTACTGATGAAGCGACATTTGTACACAAAGCTAGACTTGTTGCGCCCGAGTGTGGAGAATCGAGTGAGGGACAAGGAAACCGCACAGAAGGCGTTACATGATCTACACACTAAGTCACGTGAGGTCAACATGGAAGACGCTGTGGTTGTGCGGGACTTCCGAACGAGAAAGTCTTGGATACCGGGAGAAATACTGGAGAAAAGTCAGTCTCGACCAAGGTAGAATTGGCGGATGGCTCAATTGTACGAAGACATCAAGACCATTTAAGAGTCTGTGAAAACACAACACCACCAATGGAGACTCCTGATATGGAGATATCAACAACAGAGCAACTAGCTGGAACAACAACGACAGAAAACGCTCGCCCTACACGAAATCGCAAAATGCCTGAACGTTTTAATGACTTTGAAGTTTATGTTTAAGTGGACTTTATTTCAAAACATTGTTTGCTTGTGCTATGCGAACAATTGATTTAGTATACGTGAGCTTAGAGGGAAGGAATGTAGTAATTTGCTATGTATCTGTCATTAGCTAGATGATCTGATAGCGGTACTTGACAATGTCTGATTCACTGCCTGACACGTGATCATTGATTGTGTGTATAATGTCTTTCATCTATTAATAAATCAGTCTTGCTTACTCCCTACGCTCGAGTATAGCCTGAAGTTATAACAGTAAACATGCAACAAGACGCACAAGCACAAGAGTCAGATATCACAACTACTCTGAAACAAATCTACTCCATCAAGAAAATCGAAATATTCCTTAAGTGCGTAACATGTAACAGAAAAATCATCCAAGCTTCCGCAAGCAGAACCGTTGAATGTGACAACTGCGGGAACATGATGAGACAGGCAGACTGCTCATCAGGACTCATATGCAAGTTTGTGTTTATTCTTGATGACATGCAAGTAATATTAACAGCAAATGACGATATCCTGGACAAACTATTCAAAGAACGAGCGACCACGATGGTACAAAAAAACACTGGTTGAAAAACTTTTGGATCTGAAAGACATTACCATCAAATACGACCCTATCATCTACGATGTTCAGACATTTACAAAAACTATAATACATTGTAGAGCACCAAATGTGCATCATCAATTGTAAGTGTTAGTCAGTTAATTTTATTCTATGTTTACATTTTTATATTTTTATACATACACAATGCTTTGGCTGCCATAAACTAAGTTAATATTGTTAACATAGTTAAAAAACTCAACAATTTTTAGACCTTGATAGGACAAAGATTTAGCATCTTTACCAAACACAAGATCGTTTTTATTCATCTCATATTTCAATTTGTTGTGTAACTACAGCACTTATTGTTGGAAATTATCAATCTACAGACATTTACGAAAAGTAGTGATAAAGAACACCTAATGTGCATCATCAATTGCACTTTAACATTGTTGGTCAGTTAAGTTTATTCTACGTTTACATTTTTATATTTTTACACATGCACAATGCATCGGTTATCATAAACTCGAGTGTTACTGTTAACATTGTTAAAACAAGTTCAACGTTTAGACCTTGATAGAACTAATATTTAGCATCTTTATAAAACACTAGATCATTTTTTGTTCATCTCATATTTCTTTTGTTGTGTTAATGCATGAATATGGTTAAGAAATGCAAATTGCAAGGTATTTGTTTTTAGCTGTGTATAACACCTAATTCCAAGAATGTCAGTCAAAACCATAATTTCATCCATGACATTTAAGCAGAGATGAAAGAATGTGTGATTAATCAGATAAGCAGGGATGGGAAATGCCCACGCCATGTGCCATAATCGCATTTCAACACAAATGAAAATAAACAAATCCAGTGTGTCGTATAGTGGTGCCCTGCATGAATATTTTAAGAAATGCAACAAAATGGCTCTTTGAACATGCCCTTTCCTGTGCCACGTGGCGCATGTGTTTCTCACTGTGATCTTGTTATTAAAGGCTTTGTGTTCCAAATGTCCCATATACAAATTTTTCTTACTAACCCCAGAATCAGCAGTGAGCGCAATGTGGTGTTTGTCTGCTATGATTGCAAAAATAATGAACATTCAGTCTAGGAGTGTGAACTATTGTATGGCGATTACGGCAAAAAACTTTGAATTGGGTGTCTATAAAAGCGTCAAAATAGTAATTGTTATAGTTTCACCTCTGGAAGTATTCACTTCCGCCCGTTATGTCGCTATGACGCATGCTCATCGCCGGGCGACCTCGTGGAGTGTCCGCCATGTTGTTATATTTTGAGTATTCGTTAAGATATTAAAACTAGAGTTTCCAAGTTACAACAGAAAAACCAAAACCATTACTGTCTCAATTACAAACAAGAATGAATACTGCAGATGAAGATGGTTGTATTTTGCAAGAATTACAATCATTTTCTAACAGGATTCTTAAAGTAATAGATACAATATGAGCGGGAGACCTTTATGGGCATTTAAGACGGCGAGCCGCAGACGAGCCGTTTTAAAGCCCATAAAGGTCGGACGCGAATATTTTATCTTACTTGTGAAATTCATTAATAATTCATGAGTTTTGAAATGTTATTAACAAATGAGGACTTAGTTGATTGTATGACGAAATTGAATAGCATATTATTCATTGATAATAACAAAATTCTTTCATGGCTTAGTTGCCGGAATGAGTTCTCCCAAAGGAGTTTCGAAATATTGAACACTGAATTTAGCAGTTCATTTTCATAGAGAGGTTGTAGTAGAAACATGGCTGATCGGTTTCGCTCTCCAAAGAGTAAAGAAGAAGAGTCCAGTCTAGTGTCGGAAGCTACTCCAAAAGCTACTCAATACAACACTAAATGGGGCATAAAAGTTTTCGAGGAATGGCAGCAACAACGGCCAAATAAATTAGCAATGTTAGAACACGTTGGAGTGGCCAGTCTCAAAGGTGATGACGTTCAAGATCTGACCGTTAATTTGGAACACATGTTGCCAAATACCTTAAACTTTTGGTTGTGTAAGTTCGTTGGCGAATTGGCCAAGAAAAATGGAGAGCGTTATCCACCTAAAACGCTTTATTTGTTAATTTGTGCGATTAACCGACATTTAAGTGAGACGAGAGGAGAGAATGCATTGAACGTTCTCAATAAAGCTGACAAGAGGCAAGTAACTTTATTGGGTGTTTTAAATGAATTGCCTTAAATTGCATTTTATATTTAGGTGGAAAAATATTTATTTCATGGTTTTAATAAACTTATTCTTTTATTATAAAGGTTCGCGTCGTTTCGCAAAGTATTAGACGCAGAGATTTTGATTGGAAATTTGACTTGTCAGATGATGTATTAGCCAGTATTCCAATGCCAGAGGATTAGTTGAGCAGTAATATTAATGATTTTTGTGCAAGTTCAGTATTTAACAACTGCAATATCAACTTTGGGTGCGCGAAAAAGTAATATCTATAATATTGGCATGTATTCATGTACAAACTTATTGATTAATAAACCTTGTAGAATTCCAAAGGACGCGACTCTTTATAAAAGTTAAGCATACTAATTAGGCGGGTTAGAGATCTTTATAAAAGTTAATCATATTAATAAGCATACTATTTACAATTCATCAACCCCAGCCTTCCCTGCTGACTATTCAACCCTCCCCGTGCTTTAAGTTACACACGTCCTGTATCGAGAATTACAAACCATCCACGTGACCTAAATCCAGGTCTTTCACTGGGTAATTACCTCATGAATTATTAATGAATTTTACAATAAAGGACAAACATTTGTTGTAATATGCTGTTCGTGTTATATTTGATCCAGTATTAAAAAAATTAAGCTTATCTATAGAAATATCAAAAGAGAAAGTCCTTCGATTTGTCGATTCGTGGAGAAAAATACAAAATGACGCCGAAATTCTCTGTCAGTAAATTGGTATTTGCAAATGCTTTTGAATATTTTTAAAGCTTTTTAAAGTGAAATTCTCTCAACAACACAAATTTAAGCTCATTTTTATAATCATACTAGCTCGAACAGCTTCTAAACAGTTAATTATTTGATATCAAATTATTGAATAAAAGTCTTCTTTGTTTTGCCGATTGGACCCTCGATAGGAAGCGAAAAAAGCTAATTTTTTCTTGAACGAAAAACGTACGATAGCTGGTTAAAAACAACCAAATTCTTAAAGATTTACATACCATTACATACCATACCATTTTATCAAGAAACACTTATTACTACCGGAGCACTTATGTATAAGAGAATTAATGGACAGGCCCCTGAATATATGAATGAAAACCTTCTTACGAACGCTGATATACATTATAGAAATACTCGTTTTAAGAAATATAATTTTAGGTGCCCCCTCTTTCATCGACAGACCGAGGGTGGTAGAACTTTTACTGTTAGAGCCATTAAATTATGGAACAGTATGAACAATGACATTAAGCAATCACAATCAATTAAGGGCCTCAAAAAGGGTTTGTACGTTAAGTACTTAGGATATCAGAAAGAAAGTTTAACATTTTATTAGATTATTAGATCAATTATATGATATATAGTAAAGTCACGCTCATTTTTGTAACGATGTAAGGCGTTTGTTCTGAGTCATGGGGGGCTCCGTGCCAGCTTCACCCCGGGTTTTCCAGGTTGCGGCCTGAGGACTTGGAGTGGAGCTGTGCTGCGGTGCTCTTGGCCTGGAGGAAACGTCTTACGTTATTATACATTTTTTAGTTTAGTTTGTTGTTAAATTTTGTTGATTCATTTTCATTTTCATAATTTTCAGAGGGCCACTGGGTTTTCAGTACGGTGTGTTTTCGTGTAACTGTTGTGTGTCCCCTCTTTAAATAAAGTTTTATTATTATTATTATTACATCGAGCGGGATTCTTGTGTTGTGTACACGGACGGACGGAAGTGACGTCAGCCAAGCCATGAAAAATCAACTCGATGGTTTACCATTTTTTCTTAGGTATGGTGCTCCACTCGCGCGGGAGTTCCGATATTATGCTTAAAGCAATCTTCAAACACGTCGTCCTGTTTATCAAAATCATAATCCTGGTATTTTGGATGCTTTTCCACATAATAACTGATATTTGTCCTGTTTGTTGAGACTCTAACAATACTACATCCTTCCATCTCCAGTGTCTCTATTATTGTTGATGTTGTTCTCTGTGTTGCTCTTACAGTTAGAGCAATAGCTGGCAATCCAGGCATTAATAAACCCCGTACTTTTCCCAGACTTCCATATGCTGTTCGAGATTTACACCCCCTATAATATATAACAAAACTCTTTTTTGAGTCTTTTGGGGCATTCACATTGTAATCTAGAACCTCCTTATTAATTTAATATATTTTGAGGTGTATTAATTAGTTACTAATTATAATAAATTATACAATAGAAAACAATAGGAAGAATACTATTTATGACTAATCTTAAAGCTTTTTTTCTTGAATCTATTTATAAATGTATACTGAATGTTAGCAACAGAGCTGAATGGGAAGCCTCAAGTCGTTCAGGTCGCAACACTGTTCACGGTAATTGGAGAAGAAGCCCGTGGTGTTTACTCGACATTCAGTGGTTCAGAAAACGAAGATGAGGATGAAGAGACTGAAATCGAACGAGTTCTGAGGAAGTTTGGGGAGTACTGTCAGCGACGCAAGAATATACAATTCGAACGCTATCGTTTTAATACAAGAATACAAGAAGCAGGAGAGTCATACGACCAATACAAGACAGCGCTACGCAAACTGGCAGAATGGTGTGATTTTAACGCAATAACTCCTCATGAAATACTACGTGACCGCCTTATCTTTGGACTCAAAGACGCCAAAAACCGCAAAAGGTTGCTGAGGGAAACATGGCTGACACTATCTAAGAACGAAGAAATAGGCCGCGCTTCAGAAAGCATGATACAACAGATGAAAGTCGTCCAAGATAGCAGCAATACCGGCTCGGAAGTAAATAAATTCGACAACGAACGGGTAACGACACACAGGAAGCCAAGGAATGTCTCAAGTCGGAAGTCGTCAAGTCGTCAAAAAATGCGATAACTGTGGATACTTTCACGCTGCAAATCGGGAATCCTGTTCAGCATTCGGAATGATGTGGGAATAAGAATCATTTTACATCCAAGTTAAGACAAGAAATAAAGGAAATAAATCGGAAATGTATGAGACTGATAAGATACTTGCTGTAAAACTAGATGATTCGCAGCTGGTCACTTTGACATTAGAGACAGGCGGTTTCGTCCGATTCCAACCGGATACGGGAGCCCAATGCAATGTGATACCTCTACACATATACACGAAAGCAACAAAGGAATACAAATCAGTACAGATGAAGCCCGTACAAACATCACTTGTGGCCTATGGAGGAGCAAAGATTGCAGTGGTAGGTGAAATGCGCATGCGTGTTTGAAGAAACGAAACGTCGTGTCTACTTGACTGCAAAGTAGTAGATAACAAGGACCTTCGCCCCATCCTGGGCCGCAGGGCCTGTCTTGGAATGAATATTATCCAGTACACTGACAACGACCTCCTGAATAAACCCGATGTAAACGGAGCCCCAATATACTCGGTGGAGACCCAAAGTACACCCATGTCAAAAGAAGAGCTTTTCGCGAAATTCCCAAATTTGTTTAGTGAAGGCGTTGGAAAAATGGATGGAGAATACAGGATACGGCTCGTCCCAACGGTCCAACCAGTGCAGCAAGCTTCCCGACGTGTCGCGGTAGCCCTAAGACCAAAGCTGAAGGAATCGTTGGAAGATCTCGTCAAACAACGATTAAAAGCTCCAGTAACCACCCCCACATAATGGATTAGCTCAATCGTAGTAGTTCCCAAGAAGAATGGCAACCACGAGAGAACTACCAGTTGCCGACCATCGAAGACATCGCAACACGCCTACATAATGCAAACGTGTTGACGCTCATGGACGTAAGGAATGGATTATGGTACGTCAAAATAGCGGAGAAATCCAAATACCTTTCAACTACCCAGACACCTTTTGGAAGGTACCGCTGGAGACGCATGCCTTTTGGAATCTCTTCCGCGCCCGAAGTATTCCAGAGGAAGATGCACGTGAAACCTACGAGGAGGGCACTCGAGACCACGACAAAAACCTGTTAGCGTCCTTGGAAATGTGTGCTGAAAAAGACGTGCGTCTAAATGCAGACAAGCTGAAACTGAGGAAGTCCGAAGTGCTCTTTATTGGGCACATGGCAACAGATAGAAGGCTGCGTACAGACCCCGCTAAGGTACGAGCAATCGTAGAGATGCCGACACCCACAGACAAGGCTGGTATACAGCGGCTCCTGGGCCTTGTGCAGCACATTGCAAATCTTCTGCCAATTCCTTCTGACATCACCAAGCCGCTAAGGGACTTAATGCAGGACGAAGTAGAATGGACCTTGGGTGAGACCCGGAAAAAGGCTTTGGATAAGCTCAAAGACGCAGTCACAAACACGCCAGTACTGCGTTACTATAATCTAAATGAGGAGGTGACTCTACAGTGTGTTGCTTCGCAATCAGGACGGGGAGCAGTATTGATGCAGAATGGTCAGCCAGTGGTCTACGCTTCAAGAGCCATGACGCCCGCTGAGCCACGTTACGCATAAATAGAAAAGGAGCTACTGGCCATCGTGTTTGCGAGCAATCGTTTTGACGCATACGTGTACGGTCGTCATCAAGTGAACATACAAACAGACCACAAACCGCTGGAGCCTATATTCACCAAGTTACTGGATAGTGCCCCCAAGCAGCTCCAGAAGTACCAACTCGCAGTAAAAAACAGAAGGACAAGGAGCTGGTACTTCCGACACGCTCAGCCTAGCATGCCTGCCGGAAGTTAATGCATGTCACTTCACAAGGTAACTAGAAGCAATAGACCATCGCGCCTACCTTCCCGTGACAGAGGAACGCTGGCTGCAACGCAGTGGCTAACGATGTGGTGCAGCAGAAGGTTCGTGAGACCATAGTTCGTGGTTGGCCAGAAACCAAAGCCGAAGTCCCAGAATGTATACGACCCTACTTTGATGTACGTGGGGGAACTAACGGTACCAGAAGAATTGATCTTTAAAGGCTCATTACCGGTTGGCCCCACAGTGCTGAGGAAGGAACTGATAAATAAGACCCATCCAACCCACATTGGCCTACAAGCTTGTATACGCAGAGTAAGAGACACGCTATTCTGGCCACGGATGATAACAGGTCTAAAAGAATACATCTCAAAGTCTGATGTATGCCTATACTAACAACCAAGCAAGAAAACCACTCCTTCAACATGAATTCATAGCTTGGCCCTGGGCAAATGTCGCAGCAGATATCTGTGAGTTTGATAGCAGAGCCTTTCTGGTAGTGAGTGACTACTACAGCAACTGCATTGCAGTAACCAACGAGCCGCTGACTGCTACGTCACCGGAGAAAGACAATGAGCCTGTCTTGCGCCGATCACAGCGTTCCATGAAACCACCCGTTTGGCACAAAGACTTTGTGAAAAACTAAGTGAATGTGAACTTGAATTAGTGGTGTAACGATAGATCGAACTATCGATTAATCGCGATGTTAAAGCCGCAATAGCAATGCATCGATTGTAAAATTACACTATCGATAACTATCGCGATACTTAAGTTGGACTATCGATAGTTTTACTAAAAGGATTTTAAGCAGAAAACGTTGTTAGCGGGTAATTTACATGTAAAAATTTGCACTTCAGAACGTGAAAACAACATCCTGTGCATCGAAGTCGCCATTTTGTTCAAATGTGAGGGTCTGGTAACGAAACTGCAATATTGATAGAGGGGGAGCAATATACAGTCGTTTGTCAAACAATCCTTACCGCCTAAGACTCCGGAAAAACAACACGCTTGGGGTGCCAGTTAAAAACATGTTTTAGTCTGGGGAGTTCACATGCTTTGCACGACAAAATGGCTGTTAATTTTGAGATTGTCAAGAATAATAAGGGAAAATCATTCATCTGGAAGTACTTTGGTTTTGTGAAAGAGTACGATTCAGAAGTAGACAACAAAAGAGTTGCTTGCCGATTATGTCATTCCATTTTGAAATATAGTGGTAATATCACAAATTTAATGGATCATGTACGACGAAAACACTCTGATGTCAGCATTTCCAACTCTGATGGACCTCTTGAAGAGAAAAAAGAGCCGAGTAATAGTCATCATTCTCCTTCTTTACTAAGAAGACATTGCCTCCCAATTCTGACAGAGCAAAAGAGATATCAAGTGCCATCTTGGGATTCATCATTACGGATTTGCGTCCATTTAGCGTGGTTGAGAATGAAGGTTTTAAAAACTTGATTCACGTCTTAGAAGCGAGATACAAGATTCCTTCACGTCAATTTTTCTCGGATAGGTCTTTAGGAGAACTATACAACAGAGTAAAAGAAAAAGTCAAAGCCAGTCTTTCAGCAGCAGAGGCGGTAGCTTTAACTACGGATGGTTGGACTAGCCGAGCCACAGAATCTTATGTAACAATCACTTGTAGCCACATTGATGAGGAATGGAAACTGAATATCTATATCTTGCAGGTGAATACTTTAAATTATATTTGTTGTTATTTGTAATTTGAAAAAAAAAGAAAAATATATTTTAATGTGCTTGATCTTTTGACTTTTCAGACTAGAGCCTTACCAGACAGTCACACTGGGGTCAACATTGCTCATGTTCTTTCTGAAGCAGTTAAAGAATGGGGACTTCCACCAAGTCCACAATTGGTAACTGATAATGCCTCTAATATGATTGTTGCAGCTGATGAGTATGGTTCAATACATATTGGGTGCTTAGCACATACATTGAATCTAGCCTGTGGTAAAGCTTTACATATTACCTCTGTGGCCAATCTCCTGGCAAAAATGAGACGAATAGTCAGTTACTTCCACAGAAGTTGTCTTGCAACCACAGCACTCAAAGAAAAGCAGACCCTACTACAGTTACCTGTGCATAAACTAATCAAGGATGTATCAACCAGGTGGAACTCTGCACTAGATATGGTATCAAGGTACCTTGAACAACGACCTGCAATTTATGCAGCTCTTACTTCAAAAGAACTGAGGGGAAAAGAGAAAGATTTGGCAACATTGTCTGATAGAGATATTACATGTGCTGAGGATTTGGTTACTGTCTTAACTCCTCTTAAAGTAGCAACGACTGCATTGTGTGAAGAGAAGATTCCAACAATTTCAATGATACTACCACTTCAACATCAATTGCTTAATGTTATCATGAAAGAAAAAGAGAAAGATTCAGCATTAATAAAGCAAGTTAAGAAATCAGTAGCTGATGATTTATCAGGGAGATACCAAGATGAAAGCACAAGAATATTTCTTAAAGCTGCAACACTTCTAGATCCAAGATTCAAAACAGCGCCATTCCTCTCTGATGAAGAGAAGCTTAATGTGTACCATGATATTACTTAAGAGTGTGTTAAGACAGCAAAAGATAAAGGACAAGCAGACAAGATAAAGGTAGAGGCATCCACTGATGATGAACAAGAGACTGAACCTCCACTGCCATATTTATCAGATTCAGAACCCTCCCCCAAAAAAGCAAAAAAAGATAGTGATAACAATAAAGGTGACAGTGAAAACACTACAGCTAAAGATAAGCCTACTGCAATGTCTGCCTTGTTTGGAGATGTTTATATTACCCATGTTAAACAACCAAAGCCACTTCAAGAAAGCTGTGAGGCAGAAATTTCCCAATACAGAAAAGAAACCCCCATTAATGCAAATGAAAACCCCCTGAATTGGTGGAAAGAGCATTCTCATCGATTTCAAAATTTATCAGTTGTGGTGAAAAGATACCTGTGCACCCCAGCAACATCTGTGCCATCTGAGAGAGTTTTTTCAACAGCAGGTGACATTGTTACAGCAAAGAGGGCACAATTGAAGTCTGAATATGTTGACAAATTAATTTTTTTGAAGAAGAATTGGAACATTTCATCATAAAAAAACTCTAATCAAAAATCAAAACTAACATAATTTTATAAAGTATTGTTGTAGTTACCGAACATTCTGTGCGAAAATGACTAGTACATGAATAAATTCTGTATTCTTTATTATTGTTGAAGTAATGATTGTGTACTCAATACTATCGCAATACTATCGCAATAGTTAGTCTCCTATTGCAATACTATTGCAATAGTTGGAATAACTATCGTGATACTATCGTGATAGGCAAAAACTGCTCAATAGTCACCACTAACTTGAATATTTACTGTTTTGTTCTGTGATACTTTAGAATGGGAAAGATTTGGCAAGCTGTTGTGTGACTATGACGTGCACACAGTTGAGCAACACGTACTATATATATATAGCGCTTGTGCTTATATGTGTCTGTCGCATCTTGTGTTTAACTGGGATTATGTAAGAGTTCGTAATGAAGCATTAACTGTATACACACTGTATACATTTCACACTTGTAATACACCTTTTGCTGTTCATTAACCGCAAAGGAATATTCATTCAAGCGAAAAAGCATTATCATTAGCGCGAAGAGGCACACAATAACGCGAACGGAGTTTCAACAGCGCGATGGAACATTCATTAAGGAATTTAACATAATATTGGACAATCATGAATATGTTTGTGCAGGTTCATTAGCGTTTTCGAAGTTTCATTAGCGCCTTTGTGCAATCAATAGACAAAACCACACATTCAATAACGGTTTTTGGACATTCATTAGCGCAATACATTATTACTTTACTTTTTACACGGGAATTGTAGGATTTTAGCTTTCTTTACATTTTTTACAACCCATGAATATAACCGTTCTTTACAAAGAAAACATGGCGTTAGGTATAAATATCAACTCACTAGTTGCATTCCCTCTTGTTTGCAATGGCTGCTCGAAGAAACCGAATTTCGAATGAAGTCAGAGAGTGTCTTGTGAGGGCCTATGAAGACCCCACTGAAGATTATCTAATGGTTGCTGCTACATTGGGAGTAAACCGTTCTACGGCCAGGGGTATCATAACACGGTACATTCGTGAGGGCAGAGTAGAAGAGCTACCACGAGGTGGACGCAACAACGTGAAAGTAGACGACGAGATGAAACAATGCCTGAACGACATAATAGACGATAATTGCATGCTGACCCTAAATGAAATCAACAGAGAACTTAGAAGAAGACTTCCAAGAAAACCTCAAATTCATGATCGTACGGTAGGAAGGGCACTTGACGGTATGCTTTTAAGTCTTAAATTAGCCAGACCTTTGCCAGTAGATAGAAATCGCCCAGATGTGATTCGAAGTCGTTTTGAATACGCCAATTGGTTTCTCAACACAGGCGTGGTGGGACATTGCGTTTTTATAGATGAATGCGGCTACAATATTTGGACTGCCAGGGGCTATGGCCGAGCAGCAGTAGGCGAGAGGGCCTACAGACAGGTATGCGGACAACGAGGGCCAAATGTCACCATTGTGCTTGCCATATCACCAAGATCTGGTTTGGTGCACCATTCCGCACAAATAGGAGGGATGACCGCCCAGAGATTCCATGATATCTTAGCTCAAACCCACCAACGTCTTCCCCCTAACGACCAAGTTTTCTTCATTTACGACAATGCACCTGCCCATCGTATTGCCAATAATCCTGGTGCCAATAGCGAGCTGAAGCCCCTGCCAGCTTACAGTCCATTTCTCAATACAGTGGAGCAGGCCATTAGCTGGTTAAAGGACGTTTAATGGGAGACAGAGGAGAAGCTAGAAGGCAAGGCATTCCACTCGGAGAGCTAAGAAAAAGATTGCTTCTTAGAGCGACTACAAGAAACATAAATGAATGTCCAAAAACCGTTATTGAATGTGTGGTTTTGTCTATTGATTGCACAAAGGCGCTTATGAAACTTTGAAAACGCTAATGAACCTGCACAAACATATTCATGATTGTCAAATGTTATGCTAAATTCCTTAATGAATGTTCCATCGCGCTCTTGAAACTCCGTTCGCGTTATTGTGTGCCTCTTCGCGCTAATGATAATGTTTTTTCGCTTGAATGAATATTCCTTTGCGGTTAATGAACAGCAAAAGGCGTAGTAGGAAAGCAAAAACAAAATCTTTCAGTTCTTTTTCTCGTCATTGAAGGGCGATTTTTCATGGCCAGTTGCCTCATTCCCTCTTCAAAAAATAAATAACCAAGTTCTTTCCTCTTTAATATTGTGACGACACGGAATTCTAGTCGTGTTCTTTCAGCTCTTAGCCATCTAAATCACAGCTGTTATCGTATTCAATTACTGTAATCCTTGCAAACCGCAATCAAACATGAAAATGGATTACGTAATAATAGTCAAGAATGTACTGCATGTCCAAACAATAAGAATCTGGAATCGACCTTCATTGTGTTTATCTGTAGTGCTTGCTAAGTTAATCCCTTACTGTTTGGACATATGTTCATTGAACAAATAGCTTTTCAGTACCATTGATTTTACGTTGGAAACCGCTGTTGTCAGAGACGCTATAAAATGGGAAGTCCTTAAATGTAATTTTAATATTTTAGCTAATTTATGAGTTGTTTACGATATTTTCTGTTTACTGTTACTAAAGTTTTAGCTGGCTTATTCTCATAATTTACTTCGACTAAACTTAGACTTCTTTTGATAGGAAGTCGTACAATTAGTTGTTCTTTGCATTTGTTGTGTTATTTCAATGTACTGCTGAACGAATTTATAAGGAAACTTAGGGATTACTTCTTCATAGCTACCAGCCGGGGGATGCACACCTTAGCAGTTGTTAAGCAAAAGTTCCCTTAGATTGGCATCTGTCCTTCTAAACCTTATGCTCCGCCTGTAGGGTTTATAAGGCCTATTTGCAAACCCTTCAGTCAATTGATCGGATCCCCAGCAAGTAATAGAGGCTTTTTAACTTTCGTAAGGTACATCCCTCTCTGTTACCTGGTACTTCTACTCCGACAACCGTGGTTTAAAGATACGTAAACTATATACTACTATATAAGCTTCGCGTGTTTCCAAACGCATATTATTCATCGAATGTTTTTAAACGAGTTTATTATGATTAACTGTGTGAAATGTTAGTACCTTTCAGAAAGCACTATTTATGCGTCATAATCTGTTTTTAATTAAACGTTTTAAATAGTACCTTGGCTTGTTCATTGTTCGGCATTAACTCAACGAACTCGCGCTGTCGCGGACAAGAAATTGTTCCGTCACAATATGGCAGGTTTGTGAAGCTCTTGGAAATTTACATCTCAAAGACCAAAACAAGATACAAGCTCTTTTTGGAGTACGTGATGGTTCAATTTATTCTCATGCTTTTTTCTCACGTTCAGGAGCTCAAGACTGTGTAAAATATAATCCTTATAATGATAACAAACCAAATTGGTGGTTATCGGCTTATCCACATATGATTAAAAAACTAAAGAATTTCATTGTCGATCCTGAAAAGGGACCGAGTTTGAATGGAAATGAAATAAAACTAGGACACTTAATTGATGTAATGGAAAGAAGACTAACAAAAGTGAAATGTAAACATATTAAATTTACTACTTCTGATGTGGCAATTGATATCTTTGAAGGTTCTTTTCCTTCTGAAAATACGATTTTAACGAGAAATTTAATCAAAATGTCACTGCCTGTTCCAACTCTTTCATGACAGTTCTTGGGTTAATCCTTGTTGCTATATGGAGCTAATTCAAATTATGTTATGGTTTGATAACTGGTAAGATGAGATAACTGTCAATAAGAGCTACTACCCTAATCCAGCAGGGAAAAGGCAACACTGAAAAAAATACATACCAATGTCCACAAACAACGGATAATCAACAGCTACAGTAGATCCAAATACTATAATGAACAGTATAGCACAGTCTAATCTGCTTATCATGCAAATGCTAATCAAGGACAATCAAGTTGGATAGACACTTTAAAGTACATTTATACGTAGTATAATTTTACGCTTATCATGGGTGTCGAGGACACAAACCCCAGCAGGGATGGATGTGAGAAGTGGTAACTTCGGGATCCCTCTGCAGCCTTACTCTTGTTGCCTGGCACTAGTGAGGCACGAGTGACAAGAGCCGCCATGTTTGTTCGTTCACTTTCGATTTCAAGAGTAGCATATTTGTAATACAATAACAAAACATAACTACCACAGGGTAAGTTTTATTTATAATCGGTCATTAGTACAAAGTCCAACTCATTAAAATTTTGTATAATTCTAGGCCATTACTGCTGTTTTTTTTAATAAACCGTGGAAACCAAAGTAACCTGTCACATCCCGTCCAGAGCAGCAACATTTGATGGGAGACAGAGAAGAAGCAAGAAGACAAGGCCTTCCGCTTGGAGAATTCAGAAAAAAAAATTGCTTCTTAGGGCAACTACGGGAAATATAAATGCCATCACTCCACAGAAATGCATACAATGGTACAACCACATGTAAACTTATCTTCCAAGGTGTTTACGTAGAGAACACATTCAATGATAAATGCAATTTTTTTTTGAACAACTACAACGGTAAAAGCACAATACACTTATATTGTATTGCGTAAATAAATGTCCAAAACACTGCATTGAATGTATGTTGTTGCTTATTGTCTGCACCAAAACGCTAATGAAAGTCTGAAAACGTTAATGAACATACGCAAACATATTCGCCTTATTGTATGCCTGTTCGCTCTAATAGAGTTTTCCAATTTAGCGGAACTTCGCGGATTTTTGACTGCTTTCTTCCGTACTTTTATTGACTGATAGATCGTTTTGTTTGTTTTATTTTATTGTAAAACTGTACAGAATTAGCAATAAAACATGTAAAGCGAGTAAGAAACGTCTTTCGGGAATATTACTTTGACGTTAGTCGAATTGTAGCAGTGTTTTCAGACCAAAAAACCTACTTTGAAATCTACTCGCTGAAAGCACCATGCTAATTAGAAACTGGAAAGTTCTAGTAAATAAAACGAAATCTCGATTCTTAAAGTGCTACTACGACGAAAATCGCTCAAACTTGGATTCATCTGAAACTTCCTAAAAATACTCTTTAAAGGTCCAATAATCACTGTATGAAGTGTTTTCTCAATATTCAGGACGAAAGTATGATATTTTGACGATTATTTTTTGGAGTCTGTGACGTCATACACTCAACATCGAACATTTAAAAAAAATATTTTTATTTAAACATATTTATCATAACATTTGCCCCAAAAGCAACGAGACTTAACAAGGGGGCTTACGTCTATTTTTACAATATAAATAAAAAATAGCAAAAGCGGAAATTAGAAAATAAGTACAATAAATACACAATAAATAAGAACTAAAATTAGTACAACAATCTTATAATGAGATAACAATAGGGGAAAAAAAATATGTAGCATCAAAGTCGGATTGAAAACGATTAGTAGCTAGAATATATTTTTGAACTTCAGAAAATAGTTTATAATTACTTTTTAAGTCTAATTCCTTCAAGCCATAAAGTAAACAATTTAATTTTTGCTTTTTTGAGAAAACATTTGTCCACAATGATCCACAAATCTGTGCAATTGAGGTAAGAAAAGAAGAACGTTGAGCAGCGAATCGAGGACATACAAAGAAAAAGTGCATTACTGTTTCATTCGAAGTCCCACAAACACATTTCGGAGAAGGCGAACAATTGATACGAAACAAATACTCATTTAAAGCACACGCTTCTAGTCTAAGCCGGGTGTGTAGAATAGACGCTGTTCTGGAAAAGGAATAATCAAATAATTTGTTATATTTTGGGGAAAAGAATTTGTCACAAATCTCGTTTTTAAAAGTTTGCAAAGATCCTATATCCCTAGTTTGTAGATCCAAAGAATTCCATAATTTAACAACTGACGGAAAAAAAGACTGTGCAAAATCGAACATTGCTACATATATTTCTTTGTATATAAATCATTAATTTATTTTATTCCTATGAAGCCTAAAGGCTGGCTAATGTGCTTATTTCACATTACGTGTGACTATAATTTATATTTTGGAGTGTTTGGGTATTCCTTTCTCCCTTTACTACTGATATTTTGATCATAAACTACAAAGAAATGTATGGAGCGATGTTCGATGTTGAGTGTATGACGTCACAGACTCAGAAAATATCATACTTTCGTCCTGAATATCGAGAAAACACTTCATACAGTGATTATTTGACCTTTAAAGAATATTTTTAGGAAGTTTCAGATGAATCCAAGTTTGAGCGATTTTCGTCGTAGTAGCACTTTAAGCTTTGATATTTTGAAGTTCACTCAAAGAAATACTAAGGAAGTCGTTGGAAACTAAAACCTGTCTGTTTTAGCAAAATTATAGACTGATTTTTTTTGTCCTAATTTCAAATGCTCAAAACACAATGTTTTCAAGTCATTGGAAGGATTCTTCTAAAAACAAGGATACTCACTCGCTTGTTTAGACCGCTGTGGAATTTTTCCCAAACTAATTTTGATGGAACTTTTGACATCCATATTAACTAGCTTAGAATCCGAAGTTTTAAAAGATACTGAATTATACCACATGTAGAATATATTTTTTAATTTATAAAAAGATAAAAAAATCAATGAATAAACCCATTAGCCTAAAATTACATGAAAATGTTCAAGAATAGTTGAAGAACGAATGTCTCAATTTAAAAAGGCTGAAAATGTGTTGCGAACTTTTTTCCCATTTTCTTCTTTCTTTCTTTCTTTTTTTAAGAAACAAAACCCACCACGTTTACCGTTTACTTACTCACTAATACTAATTCTGGACCAAAAATAAAGAAAATCAATTTTTTTCACTGTTGCCCCCGATTCTTGAATTGCCTCGGTATTAGTGGACAGTCGCTCTTAATTACTATAATTTGTTTCAAAAAGTGACCAAGTAAAATGTTTTCTAACTTCAGTACATATTTATGATAATTTAATTCATTATTTTCCTTTAAAAGGTTCCAACCTCATCTGCAATGAAATTTTTCTCTTTACTTCATGAAAGTAAAACAAATAAGAGACGTGAGAATGGAGATTCTAAAAAAGCCACACACACTTGACGAAAGTGGCTAAATACAACAAATCTTTAGCACTTTTCAATAATGCAAATGGTATTCATTAATACTTCAATAACAAATATTGGTATTTCCTTCTAGTATTACATCTCAAAAACGAGTTTCTAAAAGACAAAATGTTTTATCTTTATTAACTCATTTGAAACTAAAAAAACAAGTTATAGTACATCATAGGATGTGTACAACTAAACAACAACAAAAAACAGTCATTTGATATTTTACCTATTTCATTAACATTCTTTGGCAAATATAACACTACTTGGGAAAAATCCAACTTCCACTAAAACCTTGCTGGGCTACCACAATACACAAATCATGACACTTCAAAAATTTGTAATTGATTTAAGTAATAAAGTATTTTTACCTGGAGTGGCATATGTGGCTTTGAGCAGAGCAACATCTTTATTTACTGCAGACCCGTAAAGCCAAAGCCACAAAGTCCTTGTCAAACCTGACAAAAGAATATTTCCTGATCCTCCTCTCGTCTCTTACAAGATGAATAAATCACTTAAAGACTCGCTAGTAAGAGCAAAAATCCCGAAAAGAGACTAGATATAATTCTAAAGAATTTTTGTAGTGTTTAAACTCATTGAGCATAGCGGCAGGGCAGTGGCAATATTATGACCCTTTGATCTTTAAAATCTCACATGCCCGCGTAAGCAAGTCCCTTCGAAAATGTCTCAAGCTCAGTTATCGGTTTTTATTAATCACCAAATAACCGGCAAATACTATTTATTCGGTTAAAACTGCATAAGGTTTTGAAGCCAATAATCCTACCTTTTCTGATAAAACATTACTGCGCAAGCTCGTTAGTACTGATAAACAATCATTTCCAAAGGATCAAAAGCACCGCTTCTTGATTGGCCGATCAACTCATCCTTATTATATCTAACCAACCAATCAGGTTCAAGGCTAACGGTATATAAACTCAGCCTTAAAGTTCTCTAACCACACTTGCTGCTCACATAAACTTGAGCATTACTAGCCTATAAAAGCAACTGACGAAGATAGATATATAATATTTATCGAAAACGGTATTGCTACTTAAAAAGTTCGACTAGAAACTAGCAGCACTTGAACTGCCGAGATTCTAGTGTCGATGACTGAGCCTCTGCCAACCATCTCACCTTTAACGTCGCCGGCTAAACGATCAGCCACAGAACTGAGCAGTGACGATGAAATCCCCTCAAGCCAGCCAGCGGCGAAGAGGCCTAAAGTCACCAGCAACAAACCCGATCTCAGCCGGTTATCGTACCTGCACACCCGTAAAGCCAAAGCCACAAAGTCCTTGTCATATCTGAGATAGTACCACACCAAAGGCACTTGTCCTGTGGGCCTCCAATGAGCATTGCCACCTTATTACCGGCAACCAGAACCTTAAAAGGAGCTTTCCTGATCCTCCTTTCGTTTCTTACAAGAGGAATAAATAGCTTAAAGACTCACTAGTCAGAGCGAAAATCCCGAAAAGAGACTAGATATAATTCTAACGAATTTTTGTAGTGCTTTAAACTCATTGAGCATAGCGGCAGGGCAGTGGCAATATTATAAAACTTGGACATAAAGAAAATATATGCTTCTGAAAATGTGATTACTTATTATAACAATATACAATCAGGCACAAAACAGCAATGTTGATACATATTTGTTTTACACAGATCATTAAAGGAAAAACAAAAAATCTAAGTCCTTATATATGTTTACTGTATCATAATTGCTGCTGCTGTAGTTGTTGTTTTCATTATCATTACTTCCTCTTCGCGAATGTCTATTGCTGATATTTAAGCACCCAGCAGGGAGCAATATAAAAAATGATCTTCATAATGTTCATGTCTTTTAATTTCTTCTCAAAATGATCATAAGACTGATCGATAATGGGAAACAAGGGAAATAATGGGCATCATGGGACAAAAACATTGCCAATTGCTAAACAATCAATCTGAATCTACTATTCTGAAATTTGTTCTAATTATACAGACATGGTATTACTAGATGTATTTAGTTTCATATCATTGAAGCTACATGTGGCCACACTAATATCTACAGAAAAAACAACTGTTAGGACCATTACTGAAACCACACTTTTACTTCTTTTAACAAGCTCAAAAACAAAACGAAGTACAAGTTCATCTTCTAAAAAATGTGCCAACGAAAAACCCACAAGCAACAACGAAGAAGAAAGACTCTTTTCTAAAGGTAATAGTAAAAGATCAGAAAAAATTGTATTCTCTTTCAAATCTATAAGCCACTTATGAAAATGGCCGCGAGGCATGGGACCAAATATTTACGGGTGATACATATTAGGTGCTAAATATTGATCATATTGATCACATCATATTAACTCTGTTACAAATAAACCAATCATTGTTCTCTCAACGGGTTCAAGCCAAGAAAACAACTTCAAAAAATATCTAGTGCTGATGGTTTTACAGATATATCATTTCTGGAGAGTTTTGGTAAAAATTTGAAAAAATATTCTTTACCATGTCGTTTGATAATTGCAGATGATACAGCATAATGATATTGGCATCGTTATGGACACTTATTGCATTATTTATAGACCAACAAGTATGTTTAGTCAACAAAGAAACCAATATGGACTATTGATGGTTTTCAACCATTCCCAAGTGAATCAAATAACAAAGGGCACTGCAGCCAATGTTGAAGGACATAACAAGAATCTTAAATTGTCAGACCACATAAAGTATGTCCTTGCTAAAGGATACCGTATGCTTGGGTTCTTAAGGCGTCATGCCTCGAGATACTTTGATGTAAGGGCAAAACGAACTTCGTACAATACACTCATTCGCCATTATATTGGTTATGCAAGTCAGATATGGTCTCCCTCACAAGTCTGGAACATCAAATCTATTGAACAGCTCCAGCGCAGAGCTACTAGATTTACCCTTCCCAATAGTGGGCTGGATTATGATGAACGTCTGGTTAACCTTGATTTATTACCTGTATCGTATTGGCACGAAATCATTGATTTGACATTGTATTTCAAAAGTCGAGCTGGCTACTACAAGTTTTCTATTGATGATTACGTAAAGCCTAGAAATGCCTTCCGCTCCACAAGAAACAACTGCAAGATGGACCTTCTTGTTCCTCAAACTATAAATAAACAATTCCAAAACTCATACTTCAATAGATTGCCCAGAATATTGAATGAACTGCCAGCCGACATCAAATCGTTAGATTCTGTTTCAAGTTTCAAGACTGCTCTTTATAGCCGTTACTTTGCTGGTCTTTTGAACACTTACTGCATAGACACTTATAAGACATGAAATCAATCTGCCCTAAATGTTGTACTACGAATGACATTACTAGCAAACCATTATGTTGCTACTGAACTTTACTTAGCATATCATTGTGATATGTCTCAATATATTATATGATTCTATTCTCATATCTTTTTCTTATTTACGTCAAGTTGATTATAAGTTCACTTATTTTTCAGTCATTATAATTATTATCACACTATCAACTATTATATCTGTCATCATAACATACGCCATTTGTAATATTATTTCACTTATTATGCGATCATATTGTGCCGGAATTTATTTGGAGTCATTTTTCATCCCACCGCAACCACATGCTCTAACCGTTCCACAATAGAAGCGAATTACAAAATACGCTATTTTTAGTCGAACCGAATCCACAGACTTTCTTCTTCCACATAATGACTAAATCCCAAATATTCTTTTACTCCATTCAAAGTATCCAATTTGCCCAGCACATTGACACGTTTTCCTCTGTCAAGACTTGTTATTACTACGTTTTCGTTTAAAATGTTTTGGTGGATCTACCATTATGAGAAGTGTGGTTCTTTACTCTTTTGGAATTTTTTGTATAGATCCACAGTATTTGTTACTGATTCACTTGTTTGATGAAGTAGTACCCCTAGGTTTCTATTATTACAAGAGCAATGAAAACGTGCTGTTAGTTTTGTTGACCCAGTAGAAACTTAAACGAATAGAAGCACGAACGAGAGATATATGTTAAGGGAAAACTTTCGTGGCTCTCGTAATGTTCAAGAGCGAGTGAAGAAGGAGTAGAATTTGAGTTTTCTGATAATTTTACAGATGCTGGCGAGGATACAAAATTGGTTAGTTATTCAATTGAAGAACATACATGTAGAAGCTCATCTGATGAGGAAAATGAAGAAAAAGGTTATGATGAAGAAAATACCCGCTTTTTTTTACTTTAGATATCGATATTGCAAAAGTTGTCCAGCAAGCTTCAAACTTCACCGGTTTGAGAAAGCATCTTGACAAGGTAAGATGATCTGGTAAGGTGCTTCGACGTTATACACCTTAAAAATGCACTTTTTATCTTCAAGGCAATACACAAGGAGCATTCACACCTTTTTGAGCTTTAAGAGGCAGTCTCTGTAAAAGCGGTCTGGTGCAATTCGGGTAGGGAAGCAGATTTCCTTTAAACTTTGCCAACAAAACTGTCTTACTTCAAAAGTAATTGGAATGCATTTAATTTTTAGAAATATTTTAAAATGAATTTTTTACATGATTTTCTTTCCAGAGCCGAAGGTCGCTCAATTTTGCATAAATTAAACGGGAAAAATAGCCGATATTCGACGGGTTGCAGCATCAAAGACAAAAAGTATTTTCACAAACAATTATTTTTCCAATGTAAAGCAGGTCTTAGATAACAATTTGAAAGTACTTTGAAATAATTTGCTTTTTTTTGAAAAAAAGATAAAAATCATGATGCGAGGGCTACTTTTAGAATACGTGACTGAGGGCAAATAGGAGTGAATTTCGTGGGTCGATTTTTTAAAAGTCTGGCGTATTTAATGCAATCTATCGATTGGATGCTACTAAAGAAAGACTCAACAGCAAGGAAATGTAAAAATATCTTGCGGTTTTTATTTCTCTGCGACACAGTGAGCCAGTAAATTCAGTAAAATTTTGAGCATGTCACGGGGATTGCGTGACATAAAGCGAAGCGTATGATCCCTTTCGGGTCGTATGTAAATTGGTATTTCTCACCTGTTAAAGGTTTTATTATCATTAAAACATGCAGTACGAGTGGCCTACATTGACAGCAGTAAAACCTTTAAAGCTTTTGACGATTACAGTGGTTATCATTTCGAATTTATTTATAAGGCCCCGTCCACAAGAATCCCGCGGATATTTTTGAACAAAATTTGTTCTTTACGGATTGGCCTTCCGTTCGGTGATTGCGCCACTTGAAAAGGCAACGTTTCGACGTGTGGATGAGCCAAAACAATTCAAAAACTCAACGTGCAGACGATTACTTTAAGAAAAACGTACGGATAAAAAAATTTCCGTTTGTGCCGGTGGATGGGCAATCTCTTTCAGCCACACGTACAGCTAATTATATATAGTATTGCTCTTTTGACTGCCTAGTAAATTAACTGCATGAAAAACTCTTTGTTAATAAAAGGGATTCGGGCCCAGTTCCTTGCTCGTTTTGTAAATGTCTAATGACAACTGCAGCTTGAGACCATATCAGTCACTTTACTGATGAGAACACCTTTAGTGTCTCTATACTTATGAGGAATCTCGAAGTAGGTACAGATCTCCCTAAGCATTTTCACGGTGAAGGAAGTAAGCTTTTGCTCATCTGTCATCTTGCATAAGTCAAACACATCATACATCATAGGGTGGGTGATGTCAATATCAGCGAGTACAGCTTTACTAGTCGCTCTTATCTCTTCTTCATCTTCAAGATAAGCGTATTCCTCGTCGCTATCATCGTCTTGTTCGCTTTCAACATCATCCTCTGTTTCTTGATTATCTGGTAAAATTCCCTTCTTCGCCTTTGCTGCCATTCTTGAAAAGAAACCCTGTATCTGCGTTTTACTGAGCCATTCGGTTCTCTTAAACAATCTGAAACCATCTGTAGTACACGCGGTTCGCATGGCTTTAGCAACTTGGGCAGGGTCTTCTTTACGTCCAGTGTTTTGTCCGATCTCGAACTTCTTCTGGAGGTAATTTCGAACATTAGAAGAAAAACGTTTCTTGCCACGTTTCTTGTGCAGTGCCCATCCCATAGTATTGGAGTACTTGGCATTGGACGCTTTTGTCCCTGTGTTTTCAAACGAAAGTGGTATAGGTTGTGACGACAGAGACAACGTATGAAAACGTTGTACCCAGTCTCTTCTTATGTTGTCATAAAGGCTCTCTTTGGTTAGTGCAGGTATACGGTGTCCAATCAAGGCTAGATGAAGATCAAGGTCTGCGCGACTTTCGAATTCCTCTTTGCATCTCGGGTCGGGGCATTCATGCTTAACGACTTCTTCCTCGTCATGATCACTTGCTTGTTTCTTCTCCTTTATCTCTCTTGATTTTACTGGGAAGAAAGGAACGGCAACTTTCACAAGTGTAGCTCCTTGGGGATCACATCCTATAGTATCCCACGGAATGAGTTTTCCAGAGCCTACATTAAAAGCTTTCCAAACACGAAGGCCAGTAGAAGTGAACTCAAAACTGTGATAAGAAGAATAGTTGGGAATCTTATTAATTTGCAGGGATAGATTCTGTTCTTGTATGATACAAACAGCAGCCGTCGTACCTCCCACTGGTCTTTCCTTCAACGCATTATGCATGTCCTCAGCACAGATAATGTCATGGCCCTCGTTGCAAAATCGTCTGATAGCAGCTTTCATTGGACACAGGATTCGATCACAATTATCTTTTCCAAATTGCGGCTCTGAGTGGTCGTACTTAACAATCTGAATGCTATGTTGTTTTCCTAGTTGTTGAAGAGATGCAATCAGTTGACTGTTATGATAGCAGCCCGCTTCATCAGATCTGAGGTAAGCTTTGGTGATGCCTGCGTTATTGGTCTTTGTGATTGATAGTAAGTTTTCTAAGACAGACAGAACAGCATACCAATCCTGCTTACAGTTGTCAAATAAGTGGGCATAAGAAGTTACCTGTAGCTTCTGGCCTTCTTTGAAGATGACACTGCTGATATACCAATTCATTCCCCTTTTCCCATACCATTCTGCTTGCTTCTCTCTGAACTTCATCGCAGTAAATTTCATCGCCCAATCAACAATAATAAGAACCTCCTCCTCTCCAAGAGACTTCAAGACGCCATGCTTGCTACTTTCTTGATTTTGAGCACGAATAACATGCGCTTTCCAGTCAAAAATCTTTTTGGAGGCGGCGTTTGCAACATACTGCAGGTCTTCCTTCTTTTCTTTGCCGAGTGCTGACGAATGGTTTCGAATTTCCGACTGAACATCTTGGATGGTATCTGCCAGTGATTGGCAATCAGTGCACTCGACGTTGTGTCTGTGACCACAGTCAGTTCTAAAATCCTTGTCATCAGGGTCACTCAGAGCGAACGCTATGCAGTGATCGGGGCACTGACAATTTTCCTCTTGGCAGTGGTTACGATAAGTTGTCTTCAGATATAATTTTCCTGCATTAAGCTTCTTTTTGGTTTGTGAACACCAGACGTCACTGGCACCAGCCTCTTCCAAGTCATCTATAATCTTCAGTAGCTCTTCGAACCCGTCTGCACCATCTGCTGCGGTATTATCTAGGCCTTGCAGGGATTTCCTCTGTGTAGCTTTCTGGACTTCTAGTACTCTCCACATCGTCGGTCGACTCATTGGTTCAAACTCCGTTTCTTTACAAAATTCTAAATACTGATGGATAATAGTGCTTCGAGCTACAGTACGAACGATGTTTGGCATTGGCAATTCTTCTCCGTTTTCGAGCTTGATTGTGCGGTTGCCATATGAAACATCTTGGTAAAAATAAGGCCGAAACGTAAACTCAAGAAAATGATCTAGCTTTGCTTTGTCTATTCGAACCCTGTGTTGTAATTTTTTTAACGCGGGGGTTCCAGGTCCTTGAGCTGCCGAATGCTGTCTGGCCTTTTTTATCTGTCTGTCACTTAGCCGTTCAAATGGCTCATGAATGGCCTTCAGTTCCCTTGCAGAATATCTGCTGACGTAAATACTGAGTATTTGCGTCTTGAGTGGTTTAGATGGCGCGTTCTTATAAGCTGCTACGAGAGCCTGCAAGCCCACGTCGTTATCATTGCAGCATCGATTTTCCTGAAAAGCTTTAAGAAGGTGATTACTATCATTCGGTGCTATAGCAAGGCATATCAATCTGCAGGCATCTTCGGTTGTTTGTAAATACATTTCTTGTTCTGAATTGGTACATCTATCCCAAGAGACAACTTGAGAGCTCAAGAGCTGCATTCTTGGTTTATTGATAGCATCGGCAAGTTTTGCCATTGAGCTATTGAATACCTCTACTGCGTGTTCACTGATATCTTCACAGTTCAGTTGTATTTGTGGCCCTGGTGTCCATGGGTCATCTGTGCAGCTTTGCGCTTTCTTAACTTGTGGCGTAAGAAATGGGGAGTCAGCACACAATGCCTCCAAGCAAGCTGCCGCCGTTACTTTGGACGACCTTAGAATTATTAAAAAGATAGCCGTCTCAGTATTGTATATATTGATCAGGACAGGGTTGTTATGTATAAAATCAAAAGAAAATGCGAATGTTTTATCATGGTTCCAAACACCGATAAGCTGATGATAGCACGAGGCCGTAGGTTTTTCATTTATTTATTCATTATTCACCTGCTTTCAAACAGAGTTCTTCTTTACTTCCGATCAAAATAAAAAATTGAAATCGTGAACATATTTTTTTACTTTTGGCAAGTCTTTTAACGTATGCGCTCTTATGCCGAAAGTCCAAGAAATACTGTCTCAAAAATGGATTATGCCAGAGCCCTCGTTCTTCGCCGCAGGCCAGAAGAAACGCAGGCTCTGGGTACGAGATTGGTTCGTACACAGAGCCTTTATTTCTTACTGCGCATGCTCGACGAAAAAATAGCATGCAAACAATCGTAGTCGCAACGAGTAAGGTATTTTTGGACGTCAATCAAAGCGTTTCCATGACAATTCCTAGGCACGTGCCATTGCATGTGTTTTTCCACAATGTTATGGAAATACTGTGATTGACGTATGCCAAAACCGGCCGTATTTCGCGCGTCTCTTTTTGAAGCAATATAGCGATATTTGTTTTCTTCACTATTATCAAGAAAACTGAATGTACGGAGCATAGGATGAGAGGTGCCCACATCTCACATTAAGAAGAATCCCCTTCTGAGGCCTTCCAAAAAAAAAACCTGCGCGTACTCGTAAATCAGTTACAACTAACACACCTTATCCTCTCAGCTGAAGGTTCACTATCAGTTTCAGGTTTAGGCAGTGCTTCTTCGGCAGTCCAAGTTAACTTGTCAAATGTTCCCTTGTGGTATTTGCGACAAGTGCTGCAAATAACTATTGATAGCAATAATACATTTCGCGTTATTACATCGTCATCAAAATTGCCATCTGATCAACATAACGATAGAAAAACGTTGCAAGGTGAACAGTGAGTATTAGTTGAAAAACATAAATATCCGTAGTAACATTAAATTATTGTAATTAATGAAAGCAGTTTCAGTGTATATATACATCAAATATATTGCGTCATACCTGAACCTACTGGAACAATAATACCATAAGCCTGATGTATAACTTTAGACATTGCCAAGTTGCACACATCTCTGCCGTGTACTGCAGCTTTGCTTCCCTTGTGTTTTGGATATTGACAAGTCTTTCTCGCTTGCCAATATTTTCCAAGGCTATGCCGGTGTTTTGGGCAAATCAACAATTCCTGTACTTTTGATGTCCCTTTCAAATTGAAAAAACCTACTCGTGCAAGGATAAGTTCGTATTCTATTAGCTTCTCGTGTGATAAGTGAATAGAGAACAAATGATTTTCAATGGGGTCTGTGCACTCAGAAAGTCTTACAAGTTCTGTCAAACCACGTGAATCACCACAGTTTTCCAAATAAGATAAGAAACACGACATTTTTCCTTTTGATCTTAAAAGTTTGTTCGGCTGATGTTCTTTACGTCTTTCATGCTGGCGAAAAAATTACCAAGTGTGAAATGTACTAGACAGTTATTTGGCGGTAAAAGAATGATAAAAGAAAACCATTTCAGTGTCTCGTACCACTATTTTTCTAGTGATTTTCATCTGGTATAGCATATTTCACTTAAAAGATAATGTTCAGAAAACATAGAAAAAGGGAGTTCAAATTTAATCATTTTAACTGTTTTTAGTCAGTTACAGCTGCAGGAGTTATGGGCAGAAACAATGTGTTTGAATATAACTAGCTTGCCTAAAGGTTTTTTCTTATCTAGGCACACTAATTAGTTCAATCTGGACTTTCGACATTAGACAGATAAAATCTAGGTCCCAGATTTTTAGTCGGCGTACCAAAGTATATACCTGTGTTACGGAGTAGAGAGGGCTATGCATAATAAAAATTCTAGTAAGTTTGCTTTTCCTAATTTTTCGGGTAGTTTCCGAAACATATCTATTTATATTGTATGACCAACAATATAATTATTGAATGCTGAACACATTCCATGCACTTGTTTATTTACTCAGGTTATTGCAAAGAAAATGAAGCGCTCAATAATGATGGTACATGAAGTCCTTATTGAAATTATACACCATAGAAAATATTACGCTCTTTATTTCTCGAAAAACCATTTATATTGAGTTTTTCTTGGTTTGGAACTAGTCAGCGACTTCGCTTTATGTCACGCAATCCCCGTGACATGCTCAAAATTTTACTGAATTTACTGGCTCACTGTGTCGCAGAGAAATAAAAACCGCAAGATATTTTTACATTTCCTTTCTGTTGAGTCTTTCTTTAGTAGCATCCAATCGATAGATTACATTAAATACGCCAGACTTTTAAAAAATCGACCCACGACATTCACTCCTATTTGCCCTCAGTCACGTATCTAAAAGTAGCCCTCGCATCATGATTTTTATCTTTTTTTCAAAAAAAGCAAATTATTTCAAAGTACTTTCAAATTGTCATCTAAGACCTGCTTTACATTGGAAAAATAATTGTTTGTGAAAATACTTTTTGTCTTTGATGCTGCAACGCGTCGAATATCGGCTATTTTTCCCGTTTAATTTATGCAAAATTGAGCGACCTTCGGCTCTGGAAAGAAAATCGTGTAAAAAATTCATTTTAAAATATTTCTAAAAATTAAATGCATTCCAATTACTTTTGAAGTAAGACAGTTTTGTTGGCAAAGTTTAAAGGAAATCTGCTTCCCTACCCGAATTGCACCAGACCGCTTTTACAGAGACTGCCTCTTAATAATATACAATGTTATCGTGTTCTTAGAGATGGAATAGTTACTTTTTGAGGCTTTGGCAATTATGATACAGCAGTTCATTAAGCTTTTTCAGCAATAAGGAAGAAAACATATGCAAAGTTCAGGAACCATTGGGAGAACTCAATCAGAACAATCGCCTGAACAAATAGCTGTTACACTGCTCCATTTATTTGTCGATCAATGGCTCTCAAATCAGAACATGGCTACGTCATGCCTCTTGCTGTAGCAAATGCATCACACATACCACTTGTGATAATGACAGAAATGCATCACACATACCACTTGTGATAATTACAGAAATGCTAAACGTTCCTGCTCTGCACCTAACCCTAAGCAGAGTTATGATGCAACAAGTCCATATTTGCAGGTTTTTAGTCGGGCTTACTTTGGTAGTTTACCTTTAAGTATATTGCACATGTTTGTAGGAGACCAAATTCAAGTTTAACGAAACAGTTGCTGTTTGCAATTCCATCTGCTAAATATGTTAGAGATACATGGATCAAAATTAGTCAACTACTTAATGTTGATAAACACCAAGCTAAGAAATCTACACAAGACAGAAAAGTTCTAAAAGGACTACTACATCAGAACTTTGGCTCTGTGTAGACTATATAGTCCCTCCTGATCAACTTATAGTTGGAAATAGAGGAATAACACTGATACTGATTTCTATCTTCACGTGGTGAATGTGCCATGAAAACGAGGCAATCACGTGATTACATGACATCATAAACCTAAAAGACACGTCACGGGGTTAAAGAAACCATACCATGCTTTCTTCGTTTCAACTTACCTTCCATTAGCAGAATGGAATTTGACACTTATGGCGAGTACCTTTCCTTCTGTGGCGCTCCAAGTACAAAAATACGCTGTTTGTCGAACGTCAGTTTCGAAACGGGTCGTTCAGCGAACTCAAAAGCAAAACTATGTACTCATGAACTCAAATCTTTATTATCAGAGGTTATTCAGAGGGACTTAGAGGAAAATACAAATACTAACTCTTTAGGTAAGCAGGGACTTTGATGGCTACTCTGAAGATCAGAGTGACAGAGAAATATCTTCTTCAACTTATTAAATAACCAGCGAAGAAGCCTTGCATTTTACTAGCAATAAGTTTGCTATGTATTATTTTGTTTTCGTTTATGATGTTGAATAGTGCGTGGTTTGTTCAAATGGGCATCATAACGAGGGTGTTAATGGCTGTTTTGTACATATAGGTGGCTTTGTTTGTACACCAGTTCATAATAGCAGCAATTACTATGATAGATTCTATAGAAAATGACTGTGATGAATGGTACCTTATGGAAACGTTTTGTAAATTTATGAGCACATATTTTCCCCCAATCACTTACCTCGGCACCACTTGCCCTTCATTTACTTTTACATTATATATTACATTATATTTATTTTATATTACATATTATATATTAAACAGTGTCGACGAGCTCAGAATAAACCTACATTCAATCGATCATCAGTTTTGACTGCCAAATAAATTTCTATCCGTTGATGCTATCATCCACAATACATATACTAGTTGTTCTCCCACATGTAGCCCGACTACATACTCTTAGAGTGTCTAGTTTAAATCTTAATTATCTCGTTAGGATTAATTTCTATGAGCTCAATATTCACAGGATAAATAGCTCTATCCATCTTTATCTAACCCTGTTGGTTAAAACGGAGCTGAGATATTCAACCTTCTTTCACCCATACTAAATTTAGGCCCCCAGCTTTAAACGTCACCCTAGCCCCCGGATTCAAACGATCACCGCCACCCCTCATACCCTCAGGGTTTCAATAATAGGCGTCTACCGGCGGTATAGCGCCGCCTATTTTACCTCTTACCGCCGGTTATTTTGTGTCTTACTTAATAATATGATTTTTTAAATATATAAACGGAATTGTTTTGTTTTATTTTTTTTACGCCAAGTTGATCCAAGCATGTTCCTCGTTTCGATTGTCTTTAAAGTACTTTTAGCACGTTCTACGTGTCAGCGGTGTAAGGTTTAAGCGAAAAGCTTATATATTGGCTAGCCAAAGAGGAGATTGCCAACCGTAAAGCTCCTAGTCTGCTCCAAGTTCTTGAACAATTAGGAATAGAAGACACAAAATACTTCCAACACCGTTCTGCAGGCTCCTTGAGAGCAATACTGTTAATGCTAGGAGAAAATGTTAAACCACAAGTTGTGAAGAAGTCTGAAGAAGCAAAATAGTTTGGATTGATATGTGATGAGGTTTGTGATCTAGCCAACAAAGAACAGCTTCTAACATTTGTAACCTATGTTGATAAGGATATCCACAAAGCTTGTACATATTTCCCATCTGCAACTGATCTTCTTGATAAGTCTGATTCTGCTGATACAGATACTATATGGATGGCGTTATCTGAACAATTTGAAAATTGCAACTTGAAAAATTCCTACTTTCAAGTTTTGAGTGATGGTGCATCCGTAATGACTGGAAAGAACAATGGTGCAGCTAAACTTCTAAACAGCTAAACTATCGTTCAGATAACATAAAACTTTTAAATGTTCATTGTATTGTTCATCGATTAGCTTTAGCATGAGGAGATGCTAACAATTCTGTTGATCACATTTTAACATTTAAGAAAATTCTCCTTCAATTTTGGTCTCTTTTTAAAAACTCTCCAAAAAAAGCTGCAAAATATTCAAAGGCTGTGGTTAATGCAAGTGAGATGAGAGCCACCAAAGGGCAGAAAAAAACTGAAACGCTTTCAGAAAGCTTGCAGAACCCGTTGGTTATCAACTGAAAAAGCCATGCAAGGAGTCTATAATGACTATGTAGCACTTAAAGTTCTCCAACAATTGAAGGAAAAAAATGACTCGACAGCGATAGGTCTTCTCAAGCAAATTGGAAATCTCAAGTTTCTTGGAACTATTTATTTACTACATGAAGTTCTGCCGTTTCTTGCTCACCTGAGCAGAGCATTCCAGAACGGTACAGTGTCATTCGCAGCCATTCACCCAGCCATTCAGTTTACTTTAGATGATCTTGAGGCAATTTCAAATGAGCAAACGCGTCTCAAATCCTTAAAGAAAGATATATTGGAAGGCAGTAGGCTGTCATCAGCTTATTTTGAGCCACGTCAAAATATTTAATTCTATCCAGCCCGATGGATTCGTCATTTCCGGTCTTAAGTAAAGTTGGTTTGTATAGGGTTACATTCAACCTCGTGTGTAGCATCAGTTGTAATATCTTAGCCTTCCGTGCGGACTTATTTTCTTTTTTCCCAAATGGAAAGGTGTTCTAGAAAACCATTGATTATGCGGCTCTTGACAGCCAATGATTTGAAGGTCTACAACAAATAGGCAGTCCGCGTGCGGGGTCTGAAGGACTTCCAAACCCTCAGGGCTCGACAATCAAAGCCAAAGAACAGCACAAACGGGAGATGGATCAGTCTGCCCTACTGAAACAGATATCCGAGGAGATGGAACGGGTAAAAATTGAAAATAAGAGGTTAGCGGCCTTGGTAAAGGAAACATAAAAAGAAGGTCAATTTCTAGAAAAACGCGCAAGAATTTTACTTCAACCATAGGGCTCGACGATCTTCGACAAATGGAGGAGCTTTCTCGAGCAGCCGACAAGGACTTGCGACAGTTTGGAGCTGATGATATTTCAAACGACAATTTTCAGTCAAATTCGTCTTACGACGAATTCAAAGACGAAGGTTGGAGGAAGACTAAATCGTCAGGTAAGAGATCTCATAAACTTAAGTCGGGAAAAACAGCGCGGATCACCACTCGCGTGGTGAATCCACAAATATGGCCACACAGTGAATTATCACTGAGTTACGTCAGCAAGGATGTCGGGTATGACGACCTGACAATTGAAGAGTCTTCCACAAACTTCACCGTTAAAAAGTAAAGCTAGGCTGCAACATCTAACCCGACTGATGTACCTGGCCACTCAATACGAATGGAGTGCAGTGCGCGACTTTCATGGCATTGTATTGTTAGAGATCGAACGAGGGTCTCTCACATGGAGCGACTCGTTCTCGCACATGGAGCAACAAGTTCTGATTGGGAAATTCAAAGCTCGACCCAAAACAAATCGCGATGTGAAGACGGGAAGTGTTCTCTTTTATAGAGACTTCAACAAAAGTAAATGCCAACACAACAAGGATCACCACGGGATGATAAAGGGAGTTCAAAAGTGGGTTCAGCACATATGTGCTAAGTGTTAGACCTCAAACAAAAAGATCGAAAAGCACTCTGAGTATGCAGCGGAATGTCCGTGGTTCGCAGCTGAGGCGGCCGGCTACCCTGCCTACGGGAAAATCTTTTCCTGGATGACTCGGTCAACTTTATGACAAGGACGTTCAAATTGAACAACAGGACAAATTATTTCAGGAAAACTTATTTCAGGACAATTCATTTCAGGACAATTCATTTCAGGACAACATTGATACCGTGAATTCATTTCAGGACAATTCATTTCAGGACCATGTATTTCAGGACAATCCGGCCCAGGAGAATATATTTCAGGACAATGTATTTCAGGACAATCCGGCCAGTTAACTATGATTACTCAAATTTCGAATTTCCGGTGGGCGATAAGCGAAATCACAACGGCGCCTTGTTATTTGACATCGAAGTAACTAGCTACTAACAACTGGAGTTAATTAATGGAACAGTAGCAGGTCCGTTTCTTTCATGTCCGTTCAATAATGGACAAGTTATGGTTTCGCCTTTAAACTAAGTTCCAAAAACAGATAGCCATGACAGGAGAATAATTCTGGATCTCAGTTGGCCCTTGAGGTCATCGGTTAATACGGGCATTCCTATTGATACCTATGACGGGGAACCTTGTTTGCTGACATATCCCTCGGTTGATACAATAGCGGAGCTAATACAACAATCTGGACCGGGATGTCTCATCTACAAACGTGATCTAAGGAAGGCCTATCGTCAATTCCCAATAGATCCTAGAGATTATCCTTTATTAGGATTTCGATGGCATGACTTATTGTATTTTGATGTCGTGCTACCCATGGGACTTCGAAGCGCGGCTATGGCTTGTCAGCGCGCCACGTCCGGTGTGTCATATATATGTGAAGAACACGGGTTTAATGTTCTCAATTACTGAGATGACTTTATGGGAATCGAGTCACCCGACACAGCATGGACAGCGTACAATTTCCTAGGTAATCTGCTCGATGACCTCGGCCTCAGGGAGTCAACGTCAAAAGCATGCCCGCCAAGCACGTCGGTAATTTGTCTCGGGGTTTATTTGACACTATAGCGATGACAATGTCCGTAACGCAATCCCGCATTAAGGAGATCGAAGAACTGCTCAAAGGTTGGAAGAATAAAACAAGTTGTACAAAAAGACAATTGCAGTCATTACTCGGCAAGCTAGTATTCATTTCAAAATGTGTGCGACCGAGCAGGATTTTTCTTCATCGGATGTTGGAACTGTTGCGCTCGTTGAAACACAATCACTATCGCACGCGTTTGACCTCAGGCTTTCATAAAGATCTTCGATGGTGGCAACGATTCTTAAGGAAATATAACGGAGTTTCTCTTATCCCTTCTCCACATTGGTCAGCGCCGGATAAAGTGTTTTCAACCGACGCGTGTCTGACAGGTTGCGGAGGACTAGCAGGAGACTCTTACTTTCATGCAAAGTTTCCTGAATTTATCTTGATGGAACAGTTGCCGAACCATCAATTGGAAATGCTAGCGGTTATGGTGGCAGTACGGTTATGGGGTCACAAATGGAAGGGCTTGAACATAACAGTGTATTGTGATAACGAAGCAGCGGTCTCAGTTTGAAATTCCGGGAGAACGAAGGACAGCATGCTACCTAAATGTGTTCGGGAGATCTGGTTGTGTACCGCGCTGGGACAGTTTCAGCTTCGTGCTATTCACCTTTCAACTCACGACAATCGCATAGATGATTGTTTATCGCGTTGGCATCTCAACCAGACGGCTGAGCAACAGTTTAAACAGCTAACAGATTCAGCAGTCATGACAAATATTATCGTAGAAAATGAATTATTCTTATTCAGCACTGAATTTTGACTTGTCTTACAGATGTGGAGCTGGTGACTCTCAAGCGCGACCTACAAAAGACACGAAGGTCAGCTTACGCTGAAGGGACTCAGAAGAATCACAGGACGCAATGGCGTGCTTACGTCTTATTTTGTAACTATTTAAGTTTTTGTACCATTCCTAGGTCAACCAAGGTTGTATCCTTATATTGTCAGTTCCTATCTCGTAACATGACACCGGAGTCTGTCCGCAATTATTTGAGCGGAGTTAAGCTTTTACACATTATCCTCGGGGAACCCGTGGCGCAGTTCCAAGCTTACGAGATCAAAATTACCCTAAGGGGTATAGAGCGCCTGGCTCGGCATATCCCAGTACGTGCCCCGCCAGCCACCCCTGAACTGCTATTGACCATAGCTAAGGACTGCGACTTTTCTAATGAACGGGATGTTGTTTTGTTGTGCGCTTTCAGCTTCACCTTTGTTCTCTTTGCTAGGGTTTCCAACATAGTCCCGCCTTCACTTAAGAAATTTGATCCCAGCGTGCATTTATGTAGAGAGGACATTAGCAGATGTTCAGCGGGGTTGCTCGTTACCTTTAAGTAGGTCCAAGACGATGCAGTGCGGTAAACGAGTTCATTTACTTCCTCTGTTACCTATCCTTGGGTCACCCATTTGTCCGGTACATTTGTATCATGTTATGTGCAAGCTTATCCATTCCAGACCCCACATGCCTGCCTTTGTTTTACGGGACTCGGCAGGACAGTCACTTGCCTAACCAAGCAGGTATTTATTCGAGAGTTTCGCGATAGATTGACATTAGCGGGAATCCCACACGCACATAGATATCGCGGTCATTCATTTCGAAGAGGGGCTACCACCTGGGCCTTTAAGAAAGGAATACCGGGAGAATTTATTCAAGTGTATGGGGACTGGGCTTCAGAGGCTTATAAATCATACTTAGAGTTCTCAATGTCGTGTAAATTACAAGTGGCACATACGATGCGCACTTCTTTCCTTTGTTTTTGCGGGTTTGGAGGTTTGAGAAGTTTGTAACCAGGTCTTTAATTTTTTTTTGTTGGATTAAACTTCTCATTGTGCCAAACAAAGGAGTGCTGTGTCATTGTTTTCATATTCGTTTTGTTTATTGGGGTTATGTGAGTAGAATTGGCTTATTTTGAGCCACGTCAAAATATTTAATTCTATCCAGCCCGATGGATTCGTCATTTCCGGTCTTAAGTAAAGTTGTTTGTATAGGGTTACATTCAACATCGTGTGTAGCATCAGTTGTAATATCTTAGCCTTCGGTGCGGACTTATTTTCCCACCCTCCCTCCCTTATGGAAGATTGAGAAGTTTGTAACCAGGTCTTTAATTTTTTTTGGTTGGATTAAACTTCTCATTGTGCCAAACAAAGGAGTGCTGTGTCATTGTTTTCATATTCGTTTTGTTTATTGGGGTTATGTGAGTAGAATTATGTGAACTAGGGCCAATGACAAATTTTCGGGAGAAGCAACTTGTCTCCTTGACAAAGCAGTATGTCGCAGCTCTGAGAGACAATATCGACAACAGATTCGATGGAAGTGTTCCAAGGCTGACAGCATTCAAGATTTTTGATCCCCTAGCTGTCCCTCCAAAGTCTGAAACAACTTTCAAGGAATATGGTTTAAAGGAAGTGGTTATCTTGGCAGATCGTTTTTATCAAGAAATGGAAGACAATGTTAAGGATGAGAGAAAGGAGTAACTAATTTGTGAGTGGAGAAAAATTCAAGTACAATCTTTTGAATCTCAAGGAAAATAGAAGAAAGAAGCGGACAGCACAAACACCGACAGAATGGATCCTTGTGTACCTTATGAGAATGCACCCAAGCCTAAAGCATGTCTCCCCACAATTGTTAGAGATGGCAGAACTTTGCTTATCTATTCCTGTAAACAGTGCTTGGCCGGAAAGGGCAGCATCTTGTGTTAAAAGAATCAAAACACGATTGCGATCAAACCTCAAGAATGAGATGCTGGAGTCACTTATGCATATAGCTATCAATGGTCCAGAAGTAAAAGAATCAAAGCCACTAATAGAATCAACATTGAAAGAATGGCTTTCACAACCAAGACGAAAGATGACATCCACTGCACAGCATTCTAAAGCTAAAGAAAAGGCCACTTTTGAGGATGAATCAGTACAAGTTGGGTCTTCTTTCCATGAGGAAATTCAAGCAAGGAATGCAATTTTAGATGAACAGAAATCATTGGAGAAAGAAATTGACAAGCTCGAAAGAGAAATGGATGAAGCTGCAGCTTTGTTCAAATTACCAGAAATTGATGAGTGCTTTTCTGACTCTGATGACAGTGACTTCTACTCCGATTCGGACTCTTAGTAATGTTAAAACCACAAGCAATAGCCCACTTTTTAAATATTGGTTGACTGCCCACAAATAATAGCATTGAAGATAAGGCTTGGTGGCTATACTGGAAAATCGCTTTGTTTCCCAGAAAACTCGTGTTCAGTTCATCGGTGCTGACCAGTCAACCAAAATATCGAAAGTGAGCTATTCAAACATAGTTCTATTGTGACATAAAAACCCTTAAATATAAGTAAGCAACATTGTTACTCCCTTTTTTGGGGGGGTTTACATTTTGAACAAACATGAATCGCCAGCTGATGAAAACCTTTATTGCAAATAGAAGTAAATTTGCATTTCTCGAAAAATTACCCCGACTCTGTTTTAAGTTAGGAGATTGAAGTCCTTAAGTTCCATGGGCTTTTGTATTTCTGTCTGCTGCTTCATTTGTTTCGCTTATGTTAATTTTTGTGCTTTTATTTGTTTGTTGTTTTTTATCTTTTATAAGACCTCGAAATTGTAATGGTTCGGTCTGTAATAGGTATCATGTGAGAACCTTCAGAAGAACTTTTGCTTTTGCTTGCTTTTGGCTTCGTGTGATTCAAATCATGATGAGATCTTTCCATTTTTTAAGATTTTGCAAATTTATCATAACACATTTTCGACCATAACTACTACCGACTTCTATCAATCATCTTTTAATTCGCAGTACCAAATTATACCTTTCTAATGTAATTTGGTCTTAAATTAATAAACTAAAGATTTATCAGACTTTTTATCTTCTTTTCGAATTCTTTTTTGAAAAAATATTTCCTTCAAAACCAAAAGTTTTCTAAAATATTTTTGCAGCTTAAGGAATTGTGAATATCTTTTCTTGTCTTTCTAGGAAAATTTGAAAATGAAATTAGTTTTCGATATGTTGAAATATGGTAGTCCAAAAATGCACCTTTTTGTAAGTAATATATACAGTATGAGTGACCGTGTTGTATCAGATATACAAACTCGAGGCGTAGCCGAACGTTTGTATGTCGGATTCAACAAGGACACGATTACTGTAGATTGCTTGTCAAACGTCTAGTTTAATTCCTTAGTGTATCACTAAAATTTTCAAAAATAAATTGAATCTGACCAAGAAAATCCAAATTAGAGTTTATGCAAATGAACACAATTTTGTTCCTGTAAATATCCTTGGCATCACACGAGATGAGTAAAACACTTTTCGATATTTGACGTTAAATTTCACCCTCAATGATGGCTTACCCATGGTTTTCAAATTACGATATAAAATCAAAGCCCTCTTTTTGAGGATCACAAATATATAAAGCATTTGAAAATTGGTTGAAGGATTTCCATATTGTTTAGCAACCAGGCCTTCTTAGAAGCTGAACGTTGTAAGACAGAAAGCCCTAGCCATGTGCTACACTACCATGGCAGGTCGCATCCCAGGGTAGGTAATTTCGAAGTGGTATGAAATTTTAATGTTCGACCTTGACAATGTGGACAATGTGAGTACGTTTTCTTGCACACAGAGGGCTGCAAGCTTGATAAGGTTCGGATCAATCATTGTCTTAATAGCGAATGTCTGTAAAAATCGAGAATGTTCGGTAAACTGTGAAGAATTCAATTTCTCCATACTTTACCCAAAAGACCCTTATGGTAAACTATTTTCGAAAATAGCATTAAAAAGTTTGGCCGATTTTTATTTTTGCCGAAATTGAGAAAAGTTGAAATTCCCTTACGAAGGCGTCTGGCGGCCTTCGAAATGGGTGGAAAATAAAGCATTTTTGAGGATCGCTCACGACCTGACGAACACTGATTTATCTATGTTTAAGCTATGAACACATATAATTTGAGCTATAAAGACGTTTTCTTTTTTTTTATTTTCGTACTATGCTAAGGGCAGTTCGGAGCCGCTAGAGAAAACATTGAATTAAGGGCAAATTCAATGCAATAATTCTCCAATGCACTATACAATCTTACAGAAAAAATAATTTTCCCTTGAAGCCCAACTATCATAGTCATCACAAAATTTCTAACTTGGCTCGCTAAAAGCCTTACTTCTAGAGAAAGAGTTCTAAGCACTATTTTGACTATTGTTACGCAATCTTGTACTTGAACGTTACCGAGATAATAGGCCTTGGCGGATTCTAAAAACGTTTTCTGTGCCTATAGATGACTGTCGTATCAATTTTTGCTTGTTATTCGACAGCAGAGGTATACGTTTTATAATAATAAGAAGATAATATTCGAGAATCTAGGTACTGACCTGCGACAAATGGAGTACAAGTTACATTCCTACATTAACGCAATCCAATAACAACAAAGGCCTAATATGATAATTTTGCAAAAAACCAATTCGAAAGAGGAAATAATGAAACAAAACGGGAACTCAAAATTATATAAAATTGATAATGCATTTGTAGATAATAAGGGCCATATCCAATGTGAGTAAAAATGACAGCTGTTTGATACGATGAAACTATTTACGTTGTTCACATTTATATCTACTAAACAAACTTTATATTTTATGTTATGCTTTATCTTATACTAAATACTGCCCTGTCCAAGGCCTGAAGCTTGCTAGTTGCTTGCGAGCGGCTTCGTTTGTGTCGTAAGAAATAAACGCGTGTGTCATGTTTGACGGCTCCATTCTACAAATATTGCGACTCGCAAATTCAAGTTCCTTATTGAATAGGGAACTTTCTTACCATTGCACGATGTCGAGCTAGCTGGTTGCTGCGTTGGTGAAATGGCTTCGTGCGGTTATTCTCTCTTGCTTCAAGATCCTACACCTTGTGGAGCAAGCTGGATGAATACCGACAATATACAGTGTATTGCTTTGAGTGAGTGTGGCAAAGACATAACGCAGCACCTCAAGACCTGTAAATTAGTGGCTGATGATTTTGTTAAGCATGAACAAACACTTCTACTTGCAAGAGCAGGTAACTGATGTAGTTTCTTTCATAACTTTCATACTTTCTGGTTCCCTGCTAGCATAGTTTGTCCACGGGAGACGCTATTAGAAGGGAAACTCTCTGGCAACCCCAAAAGCTAACCTTTAATCGTGTTTAATTTTAATTGAAGGAGTTTTTCAATCAGATGATTGGAATCTGTCTTTGACTATTTGTCCACACCACCGAGATGCCTGTGGTGCTCATGCGGGAAAGTGAGGTGTCCCATTCCAAGTGAGGTAGCTTCTCACAAGTCCTTTGCAAAAGGAGATCGTAGTATTAACAGAAATGAGTCACAGTACATCTTCTTCATAACGAAAACATTGATTCCATTAGGATCATGTGAGTTATAAATATGCATACATTTTAAAATATTTCCGAATGACACCCATAATGCATTGCTAGCCAGCAATTCCGTCTATTGTCTACATTTAACAAAGTTGGGTGGCTTATGTATATTATTTTTGATTATCAGTCAACAGTAATTTGTAAAATATACAAAGAGCAACTTGCCGATAAAGTGAAGGATTTTGTTGACACAACTGTTCGCAAAGGAACATCCCATGTGGATAAAGCAACTGAGCGCTTCGATAACCAAGAAAGTAGTAGAGAAGAAAACGTTCAACAGGTATGTGTATATTGTCGTATGAAATATATGATTTAATTAGGGGCATAGCGAGGTTGGGATTATGAAGGTGGGGCGTGTATGTACCATTTTCCCGCCAAATCCACAGGAATCCCGCATGAATTAAATAATTTTTGGTGCCAAAAGCAAACTTTTTTTTGGCGGGGAGCACGGGCCTCCCATGTCTCCTCCCTACGCAAGTGTATTTAATGCTATTTCAAATTACCTACAGTTGTACATTTTTTTTCAGGGGAGCGATAAACAGGCTTCTTCATGTGACGAGCTAGCGAAGAAAATGGAGAAGCTTGAGCTTAAAGATGAAAGCTATTTTCTGTCGCCAGCTGAAACCACAAGCACAACATCTTCCGAAAGTACTCCATTTAAAATATCTCATGAGCTTGGCCAAAGATTTAGACTGAATGCTTTTCTTGAAGAGTGTAAGCTACAACCAATTGAGAGACCTTGGCTTCAGTGGGATCAAGCAAGTGAGAGAACAGAAAAACGTTATGTTCAACGGTCAGCAGAAATAGTTTCTGCTGTCCTCCATGTCATTTACCCTGGAGCTGTAATCAATTTGTGGGAGGAACTTCAAAAGTCCTCGAACATTTACAATGTTTTAGGAGCGACTTCAACTTGTTCGTCTGCCGCTAATGATAGCTACTTGGAAGCTTTAGCTGAATCCTATAAAACGCCACCAGTTGGGATACGCGCAGACAGGTGTTGTCCATAATGACAGGTGTCGTAAGCTTTCAAGAATTGCAGTATATTCCAGGATTAACACAATACCGCTACACCAGCGCGAATTTACATCGACAACAGTACGGTAGAGCAGCACCGTTGCCAAAAAAGGACGCTCCACGGCTGCGCATAGGCAAACAACAGTTGGATCATTTTCTTTGTTATAAGTCCACAACTGGTGCAGGATCTCCCATTTGGAGAATCAAATTTGAAGTTGTCCTCAGGCCAAATTATTCCCGTACCCAATGTTATCAGAACCATGGTGCCCCAAAGGATCGTTAACAAGTATAAGCTGTATTGTGAAGAAAAGAGCTTTGTACCACTAAGTGATCGAACATTGCTTCGGATTCTTAATGAATGCAGCGCCTCTGTACGAAAGTCATTACAAGGACTTGATAATTTTGCCGCAAAAGGTGGTAAAGCATTTGAAGATCCTTTTGATCTTTTAGGGACGATTTCGTCCCTTGGTTGCGATGAGGAGGAAATAGCAAAATCGAGAAAAGCTTTGAAAGCAGGAAAATTATACCTTAAAGGGGATTACAAGGTATGTGATTACTTTCTGCTATTTGAAAGTTTAAAATCTACCTTTATAAAATATTATTTATGTCAAATCGTAGGTACAAGTCAGCGAGGAATCCCAGATCGCTGACCATTGCAGCGTATATGCTACAAGCGATCCTTACAAAACCCTGCGAAAACGATGCAAACACAAGCATGACAAGAGTTGTGAGCATTGTAAAGCTCTGGACAGTGTCATCAAGGACACAGAAGGACTAATAAGAGAAGTTTCGTTTCCAAGCAACGACGAATTAGACGAGGCAATGTACATCCACGGTACAGCCAAACGTGCAATACAGTCCTGGAAGTGCCACCAGCCAAGGTCAGTGCGTCAAGACCAAGCACAACAGGACTTCTTAGACACCATCAACAATAGCACCGTACTCATAATTAATGGCTGGGCCATGAAGTTTATCTCCCATATGTATCGAGAATCACAAAGCGATTGGTTCGGGAAAAGGGGGATTTCATGGCATATATCCGTTGTCTATCGCCGAGACCAAGGTGATCTACAGTGGCAAGCATTCATCCACCTAATTCAGTCTTGCAATCAAGAAAGCCCTGCTATTGTCGTCATAATGAAGCACGTTCTCCAGACCTTAAAGAACGAGCACCCCGAGATCAACAAAGCCTATTTTCGTCAAGATAATGCGGGGTGCTACCACTCCGCCCCTACGATCCTCTCCTGCCCTACCATCGAAAAAGCTACTGGCATCAAAATACAATCAAATACATTTATCAAGTAACGGCTGTCACGTATTATTGCCGTTAATATCGATTAAAATCGTTCATTTGTTGCAAATTACAAATATACAGAGTTGAATACATCGCTGTATTCAGTTCCTCTTTTGAATTTTTTTTTTGCAAAATTATCATATTAGGCCTTTGCTGTTATTGGATTGCGTTACTGTAGGAATGTAACTTGTAGTCCATTTGTTGCAGGTCAGTACCGAGATTCTCGAATATTATCTTATTATTATTATAAAACGTATACCTCTGCTGTCGAATAACAAGCAAAAATTGATACGACAGTCATCTATAGGCACAGAAAACTCTTTTAGAATCCGCTAAGGCCTATTATCTCGGTAACGTTCAAGTACAAGATTGCGTAACAATAGTCAAAGTAGTGCTTAGAACTCTTTCTCTAGAAGTAAGGCTTTTAGCGAGCCAAGTTAGAAATTTTGTGATGACTAACTATGATAGTTGGGCTTCAAGGGAAAATTACTTTTTCTGTAAGATTTTATAGCGCATTGGAGAATTATTGCATTGAATTTGCCCTTAATTCAATGTTTTCTCTAGCGGCTCCGAACTGCTCAAATTATATGATTTGATAGCTTAAACATAGATAAATCAGTTGTGGGATTTTCAGTTTCCAACGGCCTTTCGTCAGGTCGTGAGCGATCCTCAAAAATGCTATATTTTCCACCCATTTCGAAGGCCGCCAGACGCCTTCGTAAGGGAATTTCAACTTTTCTCAATTTCGGCAAAAATAAAAATCGGCCAAACTTTTTAATGCTATTTTTGAAAATAGTTTACCAAAAGGGTCTTTTGGGCAAAGTATGGAGAAATCGAATTTTTCACAGTTGTTCTCGATTTTTACAGACAGTCGCTCTTAAGTCATTTGCACGCAAGACAAACGTTGGAATCATTTTCAAATACCATGCTGAGGAAGGCACTAGTAACAACACGAGGGACTTGTAATCCCCCAAGAAGAATGATCTTACAGTCATGATAGCACATGGGATTGAAAGATCGGCCGGAGCTCACGAAACGGATACCAGGTTTTTAGAAGAAGAGTCTTCGTCTAAACCAACAATCATTAAATATAAAGATAAATTAATTATCCCACCATCCTCAGCCATAACTCAAAAAAGACGACCGTGTCCAAGGAAGAGACGTAAGTTTCAACTCTTTATAGCGCGAAAACTTTTCATCAAAACCCAAATAAAGTATACATTTCCTGAAAGCTGAATAGATTTAGAAACTATTTTATTTTTAATTGATAAAATATATTAATCCTTTTGAGTAAGAGCGAATTTTATAAATTTACACATGGGTCTCTTCGCAGAGATCTATGTCTGCCGGTATTGATCGGAAACGAACGTGTATTGCCCTTCCGAGATCACAAGTTATCACTTGTCAAAAGTGTCTCAGATTTTTGATAAATTGTTCCGTTGCTCTGCTATGCAATCCTAAAGTTACAACACCGCTAAAATAGCTGTATCCGATACGATATCGACGATAACTTAAAAAATAATGAAAAAATCAACAATCGGAATCATACTTTTGAAGAATAGCTATCTAAGATGACTTCTGCAAAATTTCAGATAAATCGGTTAAATTCCCTTTGACAAGGAACTCAAAATGTGCGGATAACTAAACACAAAACACTTCCGAGAAAAACGCAAAAATGTTTCCGACTGAGCGGAACCGTATATTTTTTATTACTCGCTATTAAAATTCACTATCGAATGTTTTTTTTTTGGCAGAAAATCGAAAATATTATATATTTTACCGCGAAATGAAAAAAATCGATACTTTTGAGCAATTTTGGGGTACCCTGATACCTTAATAAAGGAGGTTATTGTATTCAACAATGCCATGGATTTAACTATCGGCGATAAACCTTTAACCAAATAGCTGCTCTAACGCACAATCCGGAAACATTTGTAGACGACGAAGGATGGAGCAGAACGATGGAAAAATAAAGTCTTTCAGAAATTATTTGAACTGAGACTTCAAAAGATTTTGTAATCATAGTAAGCACTGAAGAGGTTACGTACGTATCAAAGATTACTAGTTAGGGATTTATACCTAATGAAAACAACTTACTAGAAAGATAAAGTCCTTGAGGAAGTCTCGCAGGGAGAAGAGCCAGTTGTAAATATCTGGAAAAAAGTATACGTAGTTAAAAAAAGCAATACGTTGCGTTTTCCATTTTTTTCTTGTATTTTTTTAATATCATATTTAACATAGATTAGTAACGAACATTAGGCATCGTTACCTCCAGTACAAGTGGTTTATCTTCAAGCAATGCCCGAGAAGAACGATTAGCCATGTTTAACCCTCGAAGTATTGATACCAGGCGCAGATTAGCAAGTCGTCTGACGTAGGTGTCCGAGAAAACAAGAGGAAAAAGACATGTAGCTTAAAGAGATGGACCGTCCAGTTTGTGTGCATGGCGGAGATATTTGCCACTAAAACCCCTACTTTCATAGAGAAACAGATCCTACATAAATAAGGAATCAGAGAAATAAGAGAAAAATATCATATGCCCTTGGCAGGATTTGAACCCACGTCTTCGGTATTCTAGTCCGATGTGTTAACCTTACTATGTCTATTATCTGCGTACATTTACGGTGTTCAACTTACCTATAGAGAAAAAATATCGCTCTGGGATCCTCACGAATATCCTACATTTCATATTCTGGCTGCGTTACCAGCGTGGTTGGTCCTTGTAGTGTAGTGGTTAACACATCGGACTAGAATACCGAAGACGTGGGTTCAAATCCTGCCAAGGGCATATGATATTTTTCTCTTATTTCTCTGATTCATTATATACACACCGAACGCATCATTTCTACTTTACTATGTCTATTATCTGCGTACATTTACGGTGTTCAACTTACCTATAGAGAAAAAATATCGCTCTGGGATCCTCACGAATACCCTACATTTCATATTCTGGCTGCGTTACCAGCGTGGTTGGTCCTTGTAGTGTAGTGGTTAACACATCGGACTAGAATACCGAAGACGTGGGTTCAAATCCTGCCAAGGGCATATGATATTTTTCTCTTATTTCTCTGATTCATTATATACACACCGAACGCATCATTTCTACTCTACATAAATAAGGTTTTGTTGTCCGTTTAAAGAAGATTAAGCTGGATGAAGATGAAAATGAAGTAATCAATAGATCACATCAGCATGAAAGATCTGACCACTGAAGAGCTTATGGATTTCTCCGCCTTGCATTCCTGTGAAGGATTTGAATTGAAACTGGGGAAAGATTCATCTTGCCCCAATCCAGAATTCTTTCCAAGCAACTTTCGGAAGTAAGTCTTGAGTGCACCTTTAATGGAAATTTTCTCAAGATGTAGTAAAGAGTTTCTAGTTAGAGTACTTAGGAAGCACCTGTTGGAGTGTACAGCAAATAGTGGAAGTGGATCTGATAATGATAAAGTTCTTGAGCAATTGAGAGAAGCTCTCACAGTACTTCCACCACTTAACTGGCTTAACTGCTGTCAGTGAGACCATCCCAGCGTCTCACGCTCAAACAACGCTAATTAATAGCTGTTTCATCTACCTGTGCTTCAGGGGCGCTTTCCATTTGTTTAAAAAACCGGTAATTTCAGTTGAAAAAGAAATGATATGGCTGTTTTCTCGGATACTTCACATGAAATCTTGAGACACCCTTTGTGGGTTGTCCCACCTTTCCGGATGGAATAAACCCACGGGAACTATCCCAAACCTATTTACGAAATCTCTAAAAATTATTGGTCCCATTGCCCTTGCGGCCGAACTTTGTGGTGCCTTTTCATAAACTTTAGAAGGATTATTTAGAGCTAGTAATGACCCTTGGAAAGAAGTGCTGAGCGTTAATGGAGCCCTATAAACCTTTCTGATAGACACTGGCTCAAAAGCAAACTTGTTGTCTCTACAGGACCTATGGCAAGCCGAAGCCTGCTGTTAGAGAAACACGTCTGAGACTTAAAGCATATGATAATAGCCCAATCCCCGTCGTGGGTGCTTGTGTGGTTAAAGCTGAATGGAAAGGGGTGGAGTCTAACCTGGAAATGATGGGAATAAGTATAAAATACCCCACAACAAGCTTTTGAGAAAGAAGCAATAACAGAACAATGAGGGATTAGTGTGTGCATATAATTTGTGGGGTATTCTATAGTTGTACCCTGCTTGGCGTGTACAGTGTGAGCACGTGCTACATAATTAGTACAATTGAGTTGCATTTAGTGCTATAAGGATGCACAGTTTTAGTGCTTCTTCACTAATCCTACATTACAAGGGTTACCCTTCCTACTTGTATAACAATGCCATCATATTATGACAACTAAGCTGAAGACGTTTTTCCAGTGTTATCCATAGCATAACCTACCCATACCCAATTTAATGATTAACAAATTAGTAAACGTAATTTGTGTAACTTGATTCAACTTTTCAACTATCTACACGTGCTTCAAACACATCGCAACCAGCTCGCTACCCTCTTCAATTTTGTCCCTTTATTTGCTACTCACGTACACAAAGTAAGTGACTTGAAGTATTGTTTCAAAGCCGACAATGTTCAAAGTCCGCGCAATTAGTTCCAGTCCGAGAAGTAGCCGAGGACTGGAACCAATTGCAAGGACTTTGAACTCTTGTCCAGTCCAATTTGGAGGCTTTGAAATGACTTCTCATCTCATTAATTATTCGACTTAGAGTAACTGGAACAAAATTAATTCAGTCCTAGGACTGAATTAATTTTGTTCCAGTTACTAGGACTGAATTAATTTTGTTCCAGTTTCTCCAGACTGAATGCATTCCTTTCACAGCACTTTACCAGGTTTCAAGTAACATCATGTGGCCAAAAAATAGCCCATTGATTGGATGGTTTACTCGTGAATTATTAATTAGTATGAGAAGATTGTTTAAAGTTAATTATAAATACCAATCAACTTTGTAGTTATTATACAGCTTTATTATGAGTTTTTTGATGATTCTTTAGGCTCAATTCATATTGTGTGATAAACTTGTTCAAAGCTTTAAATGATAATAATCCAAGAAATTATATAGTCAAAATCCGATAACATTCTAGATATGTTAAATTTAGCTATCACCATGTAACGCATGTTCTTTACTCTATCTTACTGTAGTTCGAACCACTTTCGATTCAAGCATTAAACCCAAGTTTCTGGATCATCGAAGGTTTCTTGTTTTTATTTGTCGCCACTTCGTGCGTTCGGATTGTGTATCAGTATCGCCGCTATAACCTGTAATCGTGGATTACATTAGTTCGAATTTTGGTACGTAATATTCTGTTATCTACGCTTTATTCCAACAATTTATTCATAGTTACCGAGTCAACGAGTTCAACTCGATTTATTATGTCTTCGATGGAATGATTGGAATGCAAACCGATGGACGGAGATCTGTTACAAGAATGATCGGAATTTGCTAATCGTTATCCTCAAAATTGATAAACATAACGAAGGATACTGAGAACTCGATCATCATGGAACAGTTGCAACAACTGAAAAGATCTCGAAGTGCCGCTAAAGGTCTTATAACAAGAAAACAAAACGAAATTAAAGAGCTGCTTCTTGACGTCAAAAATCTAGAGACGATCAAAGAAAAGATACTAGAATTGGATGAAGCCATGAGCAAATTTGAAGCCGCGCACGAGAGTTACCACGCAAATCTAACCGATGAGTGCGACATAGAGAATCGCAAGAGTACTATGAAGCACAGATGACGAAGTTCTGCAACCTAAAGGAAAGAATTGAAACAATAACCACGGCATCGCTGTGGAAGAGTCACGCAATACTAAATCGACTGCTGACAATGTTAGCGTTTTCAGCGTGACATCTAACCGCAGTTTTCGTTCAGCGAAATCCGACGTTGCTGTACGAAAGGCAGCCTTGAAGGCACAAGCACTACTTCTTAAGAAACGACAAGCTCTCCAAGAAGAGGAATTGCGCCTGCAACAGAAGAAGGAACAATTAGATCTCGAGACAGAAATAGCTATTGCTGATGCTGAGGAGAAGGTCTACAACGAAGAAGAATCAGAAGATGAAGAGAGCAGCGATGATGACGTCGCTGACGCAATATCGGAGAAAAGAGGCAGAGAGATAACAGTCGATGATCTCGCATCATTCGTAGAAGATCGTGCTAGAATTGCAGCTCATCCTATCTTTGGCAACGTCTCCGGAGACACCAACGCGAATCCCAACAGAGGAAAGATAATCATACGACGGGCAACTACCTTTGCAACTTCATCTACTAACAATCATGTGAAACCGACCAACACAGGAAAGGAGTGTCCGTCATGCGGCCAAAGCCACTGGCTATCACAATGTTCTACATTTAAGGCAATGAGCCTAGACGAGAGACACAAGTTCGTCCGGAACAAGACGCTCTGTGACAACTGTCTAACACCCGGACACATCGCAAATTCGTGCACAAAGGCAAGCTTTCGTAAAGTAAACGGTTGTACTCAGAAGCACTCTACGTTCCTACATCCAAAATCAAACGCTAACAAGGAAGTACAATACAATGTTCCAACAAGCAGCGGTGTAGAGCAGTCGGCTTCACAGAATAATGTTCGCAATGGATACGTTAGAAGCCAACCAGTCGTTCGTTCGCGAGAAGTAACGGCTCTTCCTATAGTCCCAATAAACGTCAAGGTTCAAGGTACCGATAAGGTAATTCAAACATACGCATTCCTCGACGGAGGGTCGAACACTACATTCTGCACCGAAAAACTGAAGGACATGCTAAACGCCGAAGGAAACCTTACGACCTTATCTATCACGACTATCAAGAAAACCGCCAGAAAAACAGAAAGTACGGCCATGAGTCTTCAAGTATCTACACTCGATGATGATAACCAAGTAGATCTCCCTACAGTCTACTCGATTACCCGTCTTCCTGTCTCGACCGAAAGCATTGCTGATAAAGTCGATATCGACAGATGGCCACACCTTAGCGACCTTAACTTGCCGAGCATTGAAGCGGATATTGGCTTGCTGATTGGAAGCGACTTCCCTCGAGCCCTGCAACCGGTGGAGGTGAGAGGTGGAATTGAAGGGGAACCGTACGCGATGAAGACAGTCTTAGGTTGGACTATCGTCGGGTCGATGGGGAAGAAAGGAAACGCCTTCAACACGTCTAACTTTATTAGTTCTGACGCTGACCTCGACAATCAGTTCAGGTCATTCTGCAACATGGAATTCAACGACTCACAGTACGACCAAGCCACAAGCATGTCAAAGCAAGACATGCAAGCATTAGAGATAATGCGGAAGACTATTCAATTGAAGGACGGTCACTACGAGCTAGCACTACCGTGGAAGAATGACCCACCGATGCTTGAAGACAACAGGTGCGTCGCCCTGCATCGTCTATTACTACTAAAGAAACGGCTGTCTAAAGACCCTCAGCTACACGACAAGTACACGACCTTCATCAATAATCTCCTTGAAAGGAACCACGCCAGTAAGGTAACCGAAAGTAATGATCCAGTGAAGGTAACTTGGTATCTACCGCACCATCCGGTACTACATCCCAAGAAGCCCGGAAAGGTTCGAGTCGTCTATGACTGTTCAGCGAAATTCAAAGGGAAATCGCTGAATGATGAGCTTCTACAAGGGCCGGACCTTACCAACTCACTAACTGGAGTTCTTACAAGATTCCGCGAGGAACCAATTGCCTTCATGGCTGACGTAGAGTCCATGTTCTATCAAGTGAGAGTACCAGAGGAAGACCGCACAGCTCTACGGTTCTAATGGTTTAAAGACGGAAACACCGATGGCGAAATTGAAGAGTATCAAATGAATGTTCACCTCTTCGGAGGTACTTCATCTCCTAGCTGCGCCAACTTCGCCCTTCGAAAGACAGCTGACGACCACGTAGGTGAATTCAGCCCACAAGCTGTAGAAACCGTTAAGAAGAATTTCTACGTTGACGACTGCTTGAAGTCAGTTGCGACGGACAAGGCAGCAGTGCAACTTGTAGAAGAACTACGAAGCCTGCTTGCAAAGGGAGGATTCCGCCTGACAAAATGGATGTCGAACTCTGCCGCAGTTGTTTCATCAATTCCAGAAGAAGAAAGAGCACCATCAACAAGAACTCTTGACTTTGACTCCGTATACATAGAACGAGCTCTTGGCATTCAGTGGAACGTATCGTCCGATACCTTCGGATTCTCGATTGCTATCAAGGACAAACCGGCTACAAGACGTGGCATACTGTCTACTGTCAGTTCTATCTACGATCCCCTTGGGTTCGTGGCGCCATTCACTCTACCCGCGAAGATGCTTCTACAAGATCTATGCCGGCAGAAGTTAGGCTGGGATGACCCCATATCGTCGACAGAATTGCAACGCTGGCAAAGCTGGCTACAAGAACTACCTCACCTAGAAGCGCTAGCCATTAATCGTTGCTTCAAGCCGAAAGACTTCGGTGAAGTTATATTGGCCCAATTACACAACTTTTCTGACGCCTCGCAGCTAGGTTACGGAGGAGTTACATACATCAGACTCGTCGACCACAACGGTAGAATCCACTGCGCCTTCGTTCATGGCAAGTCTAGATTGGCACCGCTAAATTCCATCACGATACCTAGGTTAGAGCTATCCGCGGCCGTACTCAGCACAAGACTCAACCAAATGGCTCTAAAGGAGCTTTCCATACAACTCACAGAAACATCCAAGTTTTGGACCGACAGTACGTGTGTGCTAGCCTATATCAACAACGATGACAAGCGTTTCCACACCTTCGTAGCTAATCGGATAGCCAATTCAAGAGAAGACATCAACAGTCCAGTGGTCATACGTTGAGACTAAATCCAACCCTGCAGACGATGCATCACGAGGACTGTCACCGAAAGCTGCCTTAGATGCCAACAACCGTTGGTTCCACGGCCCAGAATTTCTGTGGGGGCCAGAGAAGACCTGGCATCAACGACCCAATGTAAAGTTACTAGATGATGACCCAGAAGTGAGAAAAGAAGCTACAGTCAATGCAACTTTTGCGAGCCCCCAATATGATGTGACAAGCGTATTTCAACACTTCTTCTGCTGGTCACGACTCTGTAAGTTCGTTGCTTGGATGCTGAGATTAAAGGCCAATCTACGTAACATCTGCAATAAGCGTCGCAATAAAGAGCCCATTATTGCTACTACAGACTTAACGCCGATAACAGTCGACGAAATCGGCCTTGCAGAGAAGAAGATCCTCAAACTAGTACAAGCGTCAGCCTTCCCCGATGAAGTCAGTGCGCTATCATCATCGACACCAACAGTACAAAGATCGAGTTCTATCTACAACCTGAGCCCTCAGCTCAAGGACAGCCTGATGTGCGTTGGAGGTCGCCTAGCTAATGCACCTGTTGACGACCAACTTAAACATCAGGTCGTCCTACCGAACAAGCACCATGTTACTGAGATGCTGATTCAACACTTTCATATGAAAAGCGGTCACTGCGGTCCTGAGTATGTGCTATCACAACTAAGAGAAATATTTTGGATAGTACGTGCAAGAGTAGCGGTGCGCCGCGTTCTCAGGTCTTGTTTTCTTTGCAGAAGACATCATGGTAAGGTTCAGCAACAGAAGATGGCCGATCTACCAAGAGACCGCGTGACTCCTGACAACCCCCCATTCTCGTACGTTGGCGTCGACTTCTTCGGACCATTCCAGGTTCGAAGAGGAAGAGCAACAGTGAAGAGGTACGGTGTTCTCTACACCTGCCTGACGGTGCGAGCAGTGCATATAGAGATCGCTCACAGTCTGGACACGGACTCATTTATCAACTCACTAAGGAGGTTTATCGCGAGGAGAGGTCCACCCAGAGAGTTCAGAACAGACAACGGAACCAATTTTGTCGGCGGCGAAAGAGAACTTCGTGAAGCCATCCAAGCCTTCAACCAGACAGCTATCCACGAAGCTCTGCTACAGAAGAGTACCAGGTGGACGTTCAATCCCCCTGCAGGTTCCCCTCACGGCGGCGTGTGGGAGAGGTGCATCAGATCCATCAGGAAGATACTCTCCGCTCTCCTCAGAGAGCAGACCACCTGCGACGAGACTCTGTCAACCCTTATGTGCGAGGTGGAGATGATAATGAATAGCCGCCCCCTCACCAAAGTCTCAGATAACCCGCGCGACCTGGAGGCTCTTAATTCAGCTTCTGCAGTTGATAAAAGAGTGTTTGTAACAGTGACAAATCATTTACCATCTACTCGCAACAAACGGCAAAGAAGGGTTCTGTCAACTACAGAATGAGGTGTCATCCGTAATGGCAAAATACTGCCAAACGAATCAATATGCTTTCCACCAAACCTCCTAAGCGAAAAATACCACCCAAGAAGTAAGAGTTGGTTACCGAGAACGGAGGCATTAAGCTATATGCAGCCCAAGGGCCGCAGGCCCGAGGGCAGTATATAGCTTGATCCCGACGTGCGAGGTAACTAACAAACTTAGTTTTCAATTCACTAGGTTTTCGCAAACTTTGAATAGACTGAATGAATAGCTTTTTATTTGGAGGACAAAGGATCCTTTCCTCTTGAGACTTTTTGGTTTGTTGGAATTAGTGGCTTTTTAGAATATAGTTATGCAAATATTTAGAATGGGTCACAATTACCTTCTTGTGCTACGATAGATACTGATGACAATTCTTCAGAAGGGAAAAGCAAGAGAAACATTACAGTGGTTTCTGATGTTGAACTTGCCAAAAAAAACGAAGCTAGGATTCCATAAGGAACAAAATGGAGCACAGAAGAAGAGAAAAAGAAACTGTGCTTGGAAGAAACAGAACAAAACCAATCAAGTAACATCTATTTTAAAAACTGCACATTTCACTTCAATTAGATTCAGCTTATCACTTAAATGTTACTACAGTACTAGTTACTATTTTATTGGATTGAATTTGAGTCAGTTCATGTTAGCAGCTGACAATTAAGATTCTGCAGAGTTGCAATAGTTTTGTGTTTCAGTAGCTTAACTTAGTTTATTTGTATAGTATAATTGATATTCAGCAGGGAAAAGTGGGGTTGATGAATATATAATGAGCAATTCAATTCAATTCATTAACCCCACTTTTCCCTGCTGAATATCAAATCCCTCCACGGCTTTAAATTTCTCTGTTGTTTAACCGGTCTCTATCATACATACAGCCATATGAATAACAAAGAAAACCTAGTGAATTGGAAACTAATACGTGTCATAGACCTTTATGACTGTTTTTTTTTTTCATGGTATAGTCACACTAATAGTGTATGAGCTATGGAGGTAAAAAATGGACTCCCAGTAGACAGTGAATTTCATATCAAGTGAAAGCTTATTAACTATATTTTAATATTCTGCTTGTTTCCAAAGGTGTAACCTTTTCTTTGATGACGTAATACGACTTTTTCACAGGGGATGGTTGGGAATTTGGTTTTCACTTTAAATCATTCAACAAACAATAAAAATCGTATCTTCCAAAGTATAAATCAAAATCACTTCCTACTGCTAGTCATCGTCCAACACATCTCCTTTGATAACCTTGAGTGAAAATTGAATTTACCAGACACATCTTCAATATTCGAGGATTACCTGTGAAACTTAAATGACTTCCGACGATATTCGGAGACATAAACGGAATAGGATTGATATTACAGTTGTGTAGAAATTGAAAATCTATGCAATGTAGATATAGAAGTTCACCAGATTCTAAAAAATTCCACACCAGAGCTTTGACAGATATGGCACCTATTAATAGGTCCAATAGAGCTGAGATCCTCACTCGACAAAGGTTAAGAGCAAATGAGCTGTTTTGAAGTGTTTAGACCATAATCTTTTGTGGGACTAGATAAATCACCTCTGGATAAAGATGCAGCATTCGACTGGTTACCACAACACGAAAAAGCCTTTACGAAAATTAAGACGATAACTCAGACACCAGTGCTGTACTACTACAATAAAGACAAGGACGTAACAATCGAATGTAGGCTTGGATACGTTCATCACTCAGGATGGACACCCCATGGCATACCCTTCTAAAGCCCTGTCACAGACGGAAAGAAACTACGCACAAATAGAAAAGGAATGTCTGGCCATTGTCAGAAAGATTCGAAACATCAAAGACCACATCAAAGTTCTTACAGACCACTCGCCACTAGTCACCATATTTAACAAGTCTATACTAATGAGTCCTAAGCACTTGCAGCGTATGAGGCTCAGGTTACAAATATTTGACCTTGACCTTGAGTACAGCCAGGCCCTAAGATGCACATCAGTGACACATTATCTCACATTATTATATGAGTTTGCTTAAAATTCTTTTTAATTTCTGCAAGCTAAGGTCAGGTTAAGGTTAACAGTAGTCGGACTGAATATGGCTTCAAAAGACGGTTCAGAAGACGAAAGCATTTTCATCACTCCCAGTTCCTCAACATGTTAATGTACCTCAGGAGAGAGATGATCATGACATTTTTAAATATATCAAAGGAAAGCATTTTAAACAGCTAAATTTTAGTTTTATCGTCAAGGTTAATGAATGATTTAGGCTCACGTACGATATGCGGACAGGTGGCTCACTTTTTAAGCGTCCCCAGGTACCGCTGCTGAAAACCACAAAGATGACAGCGTAAAAGGCAAAGAGTCCTCGAATTTAGAAAAAATATCAGAAAAAAGCAAGGTAATTACCGTTAAACTTTGATATATTCGCCTCTTGCTATATTTTCGAAACCATACAGCATACTTGTTTCTACTTAAAAGTTTTGTCGAACATGTAATAATATTCTTCATTTTATTATATCAGATCGATTTCGAGAACTTATTTCAGCTTCAGATTGTGGGAAATTTGAGGAGAGCTGGGTATCTGACGCATCTCGTACAAAGTGGAATTGGGTTTTGAAAGTATTCGAAGACTGGAGAGATTCAAGAAACCAGGCTATCACGAATGATGTATACAGCGGTGAGCCACTACTAAATAAAGAATTAAAAGAGTCGCCTGAAGACCTCAATTTATTCTTGGCTCGTTTTGTGGCAGAAGTTAAGAAAGAAGACGGCAGTGAATACCCAGGGAAAACGATCTACGAGATGATTAGCAGTTTGCAAGCCTATTTACGCTATAACTGTAAGAGAGATTTATACCTTATTGATAAGAAGGGATGTAAATAGTGCTTTAAATTCCGCTCTTAATTTCATTTTGAAAGACAGGGCAGGACAAGGGTTAGGTACCGTTGTTAAGCAAGCAAACATCATTACGCCCGAACAGATAGAAACCCTGTGGGAAAAAGGTTTTTTAGGTAGTCATAAACCTAAAATACTCAGAGATACTTTATATTTGTTCTTGGAAATTGTTTTGCTCTGAGAGCCCGGCAAGAACATAGGAATTTAAGAATGCCAATTCTCAGTTATCGATACAAACTGACAAGTCTGGTGAAGATTATTTACAATACGTAGAAGACATAAGCAAAACCAATGATGGGGGGCTAGCACACCTTAAGATTAAACGGAAGACAGTTCGGGCGTATAGGAATGTAGACAAACCAGAGCGGTGCCCTTTAAACCTATATAAGCTATATTTAAGTCATGTTCCAAAACGGGTAGATGATAACTCCTTTTATTTGCGGGCTTTATTAAAACCCAGAGGGGAGATATGGTATTATAATAAAGCAGCTGGAACGAAAACTTTGGGAAATGTTAAGAAAATTATGGGAAAGGCTGGTTTTCAGGGGTATTTCACTAATCATTCATTGAGACGACGTTGTGCAACAAAGCTCTATGAGACCGGTTTGCCGGAGCAAATGATGCAGGAAACTATGGGCCATCGACCATTTGAGGGAGTTAGGGAATACAAACGCACACCATCCTTGTTAAAGCGGAAAGTGTGTAATATTCTGCAACGTGTAGAAAGTGTAGGGGACAAAAGGGGAAAAGTTGATGAGGTTGATAAAGTGGAAATGGGAGGAGGGACCAACACCCATGAAGATAAGATTGCACCCGAAAAGGGAACTAAGAAGATAGTTATAAGCACTGATGAAACCAAAATTGCAATAAAGTACATTTCATAGCCTGCATTGCAATAAAAGTATATTTGATAGTCGTCATTGCAATAAAGTATATTTGATAACTCGTTGTTTTGTGTTCTTATTGCGTTGTATGTTTATTGACCATGCTGCAATATGATTTATATCGTCGTTATATTATTATTTAATGTGCTGTTAGCTGACAGCAATATTAATAATAATGCAACATGCTATTTTAGCGTATACAACTTTACCCCTGATAATTTCCCTGGTGACAAAAAAAAAACGTTTTTCAAGCACACTAAATATGTCCTCATTTTTCTCTATGCATTCGTTGGGATAATGCAGACTGAAAACAATGGATTTTGATAAGATCAGTAAATATACATAAATAGAAAGACATGGACGATTCTCTATTTGTAAGCGACCAATGCTTTTGCAAGATACGGCAAGCCACATCCACAGACCAAGCACTCCAAACCCTGATGACATGCACAAAGGAAGAACAAAAAACAGGTGTGTTTAATACCGCTAAATAATGAAAAATAGAAGTAGAAATTTGCTAGTTATCAATCTATTCATTTCATTTTATTGTTGGAGTGCTTCCGCTTAACTCATGAACATTGTTTTGTAGTAGATTATAGAAATCATTGAATCCAAACATTTTCTTATCTATTGTTTACATGTAAATAAATGTTTTTTAGTACCCACTTTGCTTCATGGATTGAGTGTGAAAAAACTTACGTATTACCTATTAAGAGCGCGTCTCCCTAAAAATCAAACAAAATCGAAAATTTGTGGCAAGGCTCAAAAACTCAAAATCGCTCAAACTTTCACCATTTGTAACCCATGGTTAGGTGAGAAATGCTATGGGGTTGGTTTGTAAAAATTCTTTTTATTTTGCGAGAAATCCGTGAAAAACTGAAATTAGATGTGGACATAAAAAAATCACCTTCAAAAACGTCCATATTCAACGGCCTCGTGTGACTCGGAAAAGAAACTTACAAACCTCTATTTTATACCATTGAAACACTCGACTCTTCGTGAATGTAATTCGTTAAATTCAGTTAAATTGGGATAATCTTTGCTTTTGAAAGAAGTCGTTAGAAAACGCTACCAAATTCAAAACGAAATATGGAGGTACACTACAAAACATTTTTGTCCCACTGCCTTTTGCTCAAAATTCAAGAAATTTTAGAAATAAAACCCAGAAGGGTACTAGATTTTAAATATATAAAAATATTTCTGGGTAAATGCAAGCGCGCTCTGTAATCCAGTACTAAGTTTGGCGTATTTTTAGGAATCGGTCATGAGTTCTAATATTGCATGACAGGCCGTGACAGTACTGTCATTACTATTTACACTGTTATTTGCCGTGGTATTATTTAATTCCTTTCGAAGATCATGTAGAAACTTCCATTTGAGTTATATATCACCCAATGAATGAAAGACCTGCAAAATATATGGTAAAAAGTTACAGGTTATATCCAAAGTTTGAAACTAAATACTGGTATGCAAATTTAGCTGAGAAATTCCGTGAGACACTACTGGGAATTAAGCAGTTTAATATACTTTCCCCACTTGCTATGAAAGTTATGAAATGAAGATAATCGACGCAGGAATACATAATCTGTATTATTATAATCATTTTTATTTTCCCTAAACTTTAGCGGCATCCTTTGTTTGTGTTCATCAAAGATTGAAATCAACAAGTGTATGTTCATGATTGTGGTGCGGTTATTCATTTCCAGTATTCTAGGTGGAAGCTAGTCTTATTCTGCTGTTTTAGTTGGCGTAATTTTCATATCTTTTAAACTGAAATGGAAGTATCTTGTCATTTTCAAAGTAGAACCGGTACTGCTTGTTCATTTGAGAGAAGGGATGTGAAAAAGAACATCGAGATTATTCCTCTTCGCGCCTGCTGTAAGGACATCAGTACTCATAAATCTCTGTGGACTTTTACTGGAGTAGATACAGAAACTGAGCTGATCTTAGCACGATCTGGTATTTTCAACGTTGGTGAGAGGGAGAAACTTTACGAAACAGGTACCATCTGCCCGCATCACAGATCAGAGCTTGGTTTAGGTTGGCGACGTAATTCCAACAAGTGTTCCGTCCCACAAGAAATATCGAAACACGAGAAAAGAAAAGGAGATCGCGGGATTTCTTTGTCGATATCTGAACAGATTTTGCAGAGGACAGGTGTGCTTGTTCAAGTTGGTTCAGGTAAACTTAGTTTGAAAACAAGTCACAAGGCTTGCATTTTGGAATGCAGAGAACGACATCAGTAATTTATGATAATAAGCATACAGTTAATTATTGACAATATGGTTCTTGCTCTACATCTGACAAAGTTGTAAAAGTTTCAGCCACCTTTTATCTTGCTCTACGCTTTTGTTCTTTTTACGTGGAAATGTGCATATCACTGATTTCTGTAACTATTTCATATCCAAAGGTATTTGTAGGCATTGTAGAGAAAGTTTCAATGTGTGCAAAGAAACCCAAAGTGGTTGTTTATATGATCAGGGGGACTGCGACACACCCCGCAGCATACAAGCCCTTTCGAATGAGATTGGTTCTCTTAAATTGGTAAGTATACCATCTTTAAACATTTAGAAAGATAGAGAGAGATAAGTTTATTAAAAATATATAACGTTGCAGCTGTAATGTGTTGTTAAATCTACAAGTTTTTGTTTTTGGGGAACAAAAACTCGTGTCCGTCGAAGCCCTATAACGTCAAACATGACATGTAAGAACCAAAAAAATCAAGGCGTAATATGTATTTATGCATGCACTGACGTCTGAGAAAAGGAGCATGGGGAACCTACCATGCATTTGTGTTAAAATTCCGGCGCCCTGTACCGAATACCCGGAGAAAAACTTGCCGCTAAAACATAGTTAAAGTTGCTCCTATTGAATAGCTAAAACTGTTGAAGTACGCCTCAGATTCCCCCTAACACCCGTATTCGCGCTGTTAAATGTGCGTAAATCCACAGTCTCGCCGCTTTAATTCCTGCCCTGTCCCCGGGCGTCTGGGGACGGGGATTTTCACTAATGCTCTATATAATGGATTTTCGTCGTATGCCATCTCTTTATTGGATCGTTTGTATTATCTTGTTGTGATGCACACGGTGTGCCGAGGAAATAAAAGTGATTAGGGTGACAAACCTTCAAGTTTATTAATACACCCCTAACTTTAATAGGCTTCAGGACGAGTAATTCAGTCATCTGACTGAAATGTAACTGTTTTACCATTGTCATACCATTGTCATACCATTGTCATACCATTGTCATACCATTGTCATACCATTGTCATACCATTGTCATACCATTGTCATACCATTGTCATACCATGGTCATACCATGGTCATACCATTGTCATACCATTGTCATACCATTGTCATACCATTGTCATACCATTGTCATACCATTGTCATACCTGTCATACCATTGAAAATACCCTTAGGCCGCAGTGTTTGATGGGAGGGATGCAGATGGCGTGCTGACAAATAGAGCTAGTTCAAAAACGTTGAATACTGAATACTAGCACTGTATGTGTTCCAAGACCAAATGCATTATGGGTCACAGTAACATTGTCTAAAGTATGACCAATAATAATTGTTCATTTATTTATTTTTAGTTTGTGCATCCAATATGAAATATGAAACATAGCTGCATACGAATAGCAAATACCTGTATATTTACTTTTTATTTCAAATTAACGAGACCCCAAATACATTTGCACTTGCAATGCGCTATACACCCTTCTCATAATGGCTGATGAACGCACGTAAACGAGGTCACCCAGTCATCTTGCAAGGTTGAGCCAAGATGATCATTCAAAATAAAGGCTGTTAGCGCTTATTAAGATCAAAACAAATGTCATTTTTTCATACTTTTCTTCTTTAAAGTCATTTCATGTAATTTTATATCGATCTTTTATTGTGAAATAATGACTGGGTGACCTCGTTTTCGTGCACTTGTCAGCCATTATGAGAAGGGTGTATTCAGTATGTATACAGTATTCAATATTTAACCTTTTTTGTTGCAGCTTTCCTTAGATTGACTGTACAATCATGCTAGCTTATGTTCGCAATTTCACGAAAGAAGATAGCTCACTGCAGTTTTCTACTGTCTTTGTATCGTTAAGGGAGAGAATGAGGAGGTGAAGCTTTCCACACCTACTTTATTGTCTTTGCCAGCAGAGACACCCATCAGTCTCTATAAGCCTTTAGAAAGTTCAGAAGAATCTGACAAGGAAACCGAACCATCCAGTAACAGCTGCCGATCTAAGTTAAATGCGTTTTTGTCCAGTAGAGATATAAGTCCTGTACGGAATCAGCTTAAGACTTCGTGGCAGTCTACTAAAGGACGAACAAGACGATATTATACACGGAAAGCACGGCAAGCAGTTCAAGCCGTTCTTGAGGAGATAGCACCAAGAGACGTGGAAAGCCTTTGGGATGCTATGAGCAATTCAAGGAACGTAGCTCAAGAAATCCCATTAAATCAAGAAGACGATGTAGATTCTCTTTTATTAGATGCCTTGACTGAATGTTATAAGAACGCTAAACACTGGGGTACGCGTCGTCAAATACTTTCGATTATAGCTGACAAAGTCACCTTTAAGACACTTAAGCGGTGGATTCCAGACCTGACGCGCTATAGATTTAACATTGCTAGACATCATCGACTTCTTCATGGGCGTGGTGCTGCATTACCTGACACTGCTTGTACTAGAATGTATGTATCTACGGGACAACTAAGCCACTTCATTGACTTTATCACAAGTGCACATATTGTACAGGACCTCCCATTCGGTGAAAGGAAGTTAAAGCTATCGTCCAGTGAAGAAATAGTTGTTCCCAATGTCATCAGGACTGTCATCCCGGCACAAATTATTCAGCAGTACGAATCGTTTTGTAGCGAAGAAGGCTTCAAGCCCATGCGACGTAGTACCCTCTACAGAATATTGGATGTGTGTTCTGCTTCAATAAGGAAATCTCTTCAAGGTTTAGATTATTTTGGAGCGCAGGGTGCCAGAGCGTTTGAAGACCTAGAGCAAGTTGTCGATTGCCTTGGAGATAGCAACGGACTGGGTTTGTCTTGGGCAAAGGCAAAGAAAGAGCAACTAAAGGAAGCCAAGAGTTACCTGAAGGGTGATTACAAGGTATGTCAAGAAATATATTATAATACAAACTTTTCTAATAGCCTAGTTATCTGTAGATACTTTGGGTGGGGTTTGACAGAATAAGAACAAGCAATATTTTATTAATGTTTTCAAGACTAATAAACTATGTATTTTATTGTGTTTCTAATTGAATAGTATGAGAATTATCTCGTTTCCTTGCGCAATTTCACTATTCTCTGACATTTGTTTATGCAGTCGTTTTTTTCTCCTTTGGAGCTCATCTTCTTGCCAACTTTTCCAAGGGTTCCAAAGATTCTATATAAGAAATTAAGGTTCTTTATCTAATTTAAGGTTCACGTGTCCAAAAGTTCCACGGTTCCAGACCACTGTCGTGTGTACGCTTTAAGTGATCCCAATGATAAGCATTACAAAGGCACGTGTGACCATGCCCACAACGCAAGTTGCGATCGTTGTTCTCTTCTGGAGTCGGTCATTGCAGAGATTGAAGAGAATTTGAAAGTTGTCGATTGCTTGGAAGATGAAAGGCAAGAAATGTCCTTTCTGTTCTCACAGGCAAAGCAGGATATACATGACTGGAAATCTCATCTTCTTCGCTCTATCAATCAGGATGAATGTAGACTGGACATACTCAGAGACCTGGATCATTCTTCAGTGTTATTAGTCTCTGACTGGGCGATGAAATATATTCCTCGTAAATTTCGCGAAAGTCAGTCGGATTGGTTCGCCAAACGAGGTATTTCGTGGCACCTAGCCGTAGCTATTAGAAAGAAGGATGGAGTGATGGAGATGATGACATTTGCGCATGTATTCGAGAAGTCTATTTCCCAAGATAGCTGCGCAGTACTGTCCGTTCTGAACGATGTATTCAGACAGCTCAAAGAAATAATGCCAGAACTAAAAAAAGTTCATCTGAGGCAGGACAATGCTGCCTGCTACCACAGTGCACAGACCCTTATTACCGTCCCTCAAGTCGCTAAATACAATGATGTAGAAATATCACGAATTGACTTTTCGGATCCACAGGGTGGAAAGGGCTCGTGTGACCGTAAGGCGGCCACGATTAAGTCACACATGGCGCGGTATTTAAATGCTGGACACGACCTTGAAACAGCTTTTCAAATGAAAGAGGCCATGGGCTCGTCTGGTGGCGTGCGGGGAGTAAGTACAACAGTGTGTAGTCAACCTACAAACCGATTGAAGAAAGTCAACAAGTTGGAAAAAATCAGTTACATCAACAACATTCAGTTTAGCAAGACAGGACTCAAGGTTTGGAGAGCGTATAACGTTGGCCCTGGGAACGAATTGCCTTGGAAGAAATTCGACGTACCTGATGAAGGGGAACTACCAACAGTCGAGTGTAGAGTGTGCGGCAATGCAAAATTTGTACCCGTTAAATCCAGGAAAGCAAATTGCAAACAGCCAAAGAGTGGCACAACTAACAATTCTGACAGCAGTTCATCAGAATCCACTGAGCCCAATGACGCATGCCAAGAACCTGGTTTGTTTACTTGTCCTGAAGAAGGATGCATAAAATCGTATGTGAGGTATTCATCCCTTCAGACGCACATGGAATGCGGAAAGCACAAACGCTGTTTAGAACAGGAGACCCTTTATGACAAGGCTATCAAAGAGTACGCAACCAAGCTAGAAAGTGGTACAAGTCAAGTTCCCGTTATTCATCAGCAAGGTACCAGCTCACCTTCATCGCCATCATCTGCTCTTAAAATGGGTTGGGCGCTGAAATCTACACGTAAGCGTAAGAGATTCTCTGACAAGCAAAAAGAGTACCTTAATGCTAAGTTTCTGATAGGAGAGACCACTGGGAAGAAAGTTGACCCATCTGATGTGTCTAGAGAAATGAGAACTGCAAAAGACATTAACGGAATGAGCTTATTTGATAGTGGCGAGTTTTTGTCTACGCAACAGCTCCGTAGTTATTTTTCCCGCATGGCTGCAAAGCGTAGTACTGTGCCGGATGAATTAGAAAGTGACGATGAAGAGGATGCCGACTTGGAAAATGAGTTGCACCATGAACTCCAAAACCAGGTTCTGGCCGACATCAGTGTTCAACACTCACACCCAATTATGCATGATTCCAGTAATATTTGTGAAATGGTAATGAGCTCCAAGATCAACTCGCTTTCAATAGCCAAGTTGCAGGACATTTGTGAAGCCCTTGGCCTTGACACATCAGACATTGTTGTCAGGAGAAAGAAGCCTTACGTAGACATGCTTACTAATTTGGTCAAGGGTTGTGATTGCAACCAATAGCTAGATGATAGACCCTTCGAAATCGTAAAATATCAAGTCGTGTTCCTTGATTGAAGGCTCCCTTTTCTGTGTCTAAATATTCACAAATACTAAAGGCAAAGCAACTTCAATAAATAAGAACGCTTTGACAGCACACGGGACTCTAACTTGAACACATGATCATTCTGTATAAAAATGAGGCTAACCCTCCAGTTTTTATTTTCTGTATTTCTTCTTAATAATGGAGTCGCTATAAAACTGGTACTGACACTGTAAATGGTATGAAGGCAACATCAAGAACAATTTTGATATTTTCAAGAACTCACTTCTAGATAATTTGAGGTATTTGACCGTTCATCCATGGAATTCTGTGTATATTGGTATCGCAAAACATATGGATTATTTCGAAACCCTCCCAACTCCCCCCCCCCCCCCCCCCTTAGCCGGTTCTGTATTTTGTATTATATATACTAGAGGAAAAAATTAAATGCGCAATATAGTGTTCTATGTTTTACTATGAATTCAAGAAAAAAAAGCAAATTGGTGTTGTACAGAACAGCTTTTTTTATTTAAAAGCATAAATTATCGAGCTTCAGATTCCTAGACTCGACATCATTGGGGAAAATAAAAATGATTATAATAATACAGATTATGTATTCCTGCGTCGATTATCTTCATTTCATAACTTTCATAGCAAGTGGGGAAAGTATATTAAACTGCTTAATTCCCAGTAGTGTCTCACGGAATTTCTCAGCTAAATTTGCATACCAGTATTTAGTTTCAAACTTTGGATATAACCTGTAACTTTTTACCATATATTTTGCAGGTCTTTCATTCATTGGGTGATATATAACTCAAATGGAAGTTTCTACATGATCTTCGAAAGGAATTAAATAATACCACGGCAAATAACAGTGTAAATAGTAATGACAGTACTGTCACGGCCTGTCATGCAATATTAGAACTCATGACCGATTCCTAAAAATACCCAAACTCAGCACTGGATTACAGAGCGCGCTTGCATTTGCCCAGAAATATTTTTATATATTTAAAATCTAGTACCCTTCTGGGTTTTATTTCTAAAATTTCTTGAATTTTGAGCAAAAGGCAGTGGGACAAAAAAATTTTGTAGTGTACCTCCATATTTCGTTTTGAATTTGGTAGCATTTTCTAACGACTTCTTTCCAAAGCAAAGATTATCCCAATTTAACTGAAATTCACGAAATACATTCACAAAGAGTCGAGTGTTTCAATGGTATAAAATAGAGGTTTGTAAGTTTCTTTTCCGAGTCACACGAGGCCGTTGAATATGGACGTTTTTGAAGGTGATTTTTTAATGTCCACATCTAATTTCAGTTTTTCACGGATTTCTCGCAAAATAAAAAGAATTTTTACAAACCAACCCCACATCATTTCTCACCTAACCATGGGTTACAAATGGTGAAAGTTTGAGCGATTTTGAATTTTTGAGCTTTGCCACCTAGTGTTTGATTTTTAGGGACACTCGCTCTTAATGTCTCCAATCAAACTTAAATAAAATGGATTAATAATAATTGAGAATGATTGATTGATTGTCAAAACCGGTCTGAGTAAGAGTCTCTTTAATTCTATGTAGAAGAAGGTGGAGATCCCCTAAAGGGACTGATATTACAGTCAAAAACCTTCAGCCCCTCCTTCCTTCAAAGGGACTGGTTAAAAACATTTACTATTAAATATAAATGGCACTCGCTTTGATGCTATGGCATATTACATCTCTCTTGAAGAGCAAACACTAAAACCATGAAAAAACTTGGTAAATTTTAAATACTGTAGTGCAAATCTTGACATTTTTATTCACTCATTACACTGATTTACACTATTGAGTATTCATGTATACCTTTTTATTGTAAAGGTGACTTAGAGCCTGATTACAGGGTAATAGGGTCACCCTACTACTATCTGTTTACGTGTCAGTGTCAGTACCAAGTGTCAAAGTTCAATTTTCCTCAATTTCTATTGGTCGAGAGTGTGTCACGTGAACTCGACTGTTTCATGGCGACTATTCTGGGAGGGTAACATTATGTTATGGATCGGGAATAACAAAACCGGTAGTCGCGTGATTGAAATAATATAAAAACCGGAAACCAGAGAAGCAAAACATTTGAGCGCGCGTTTGCAAAATTCATTCCCACGTATTCTTTCAAGAAACATCAGATAAATCATGGACTCTTCCCTATTTTCTTGCCCCGGAGAGGCGGAAATACCCAAGTTACTAGAAGACAAGGATATTACATCGACAAAAAGATCGACTAAACAAGCAGTCAATATTTTTACAATAATTTTGTGAGGAAAAATGCCAACCTCAAGATTTTGAAAACATGGACAAAGAAGACCTCAATGAACTGTTTTCGTTTTACGCAAATGCAAGGAAAAGGATGTTTTGCTCTCTTTGACACCTGGTATGACAATAAAGCACTTATTTACTGGCACCTCGCCTCGAGAAAGCAGTATGTTTTGTGGTCCCTCAACGGCAGTTTCCCTCGGCTTCGCCTTGTGAAACATCAGCGGTCTAGGTACAACACAACATACTGTTTCCCTCGGTCCCAGTAAATAAGTGTTAAATATATGCTAAATACTTTCTAATGGATTGTTTATAAGCTTCTAATTCAGATTTGTAAATAAATTATCTTGTATTTTAAAATCTTAAATAAAATTTTACTTTTTATGTAGCAACTGAACGAGAAGCCGATGAAACTGCAAATGAGATAAGCTTCTCCCCAGAAGAATTAGTTGTTAAAATTTTCAGTTCACTGTTATAATAAGCATTGAAACTGCTTCCCAGTAGTTTTGAGCTTCCTTTGGTATATCATTATGGGCTGTCGAAACATGTGCTCTTCAGTCCAGGAGCGAGTTTCGACGAGAAGACATTTGAAAGAATAAAGGAGTTGTTTTTTGTTTTTTCTCGCCTTTGTCGTCCCTGTCGGGGCCTCCTGGTCTCAGTTCTGGTTGGGTTCACACCCTGAATGACTCGGGAGCAGTCATAAGCATAACAAACAGATAAATATCAAAGTATATCACAAGTGTGCTTGTTCAATAATTTGGTAGTTTTATCCATCTCAGAATGTTTAGAACTTTACAATTGTATAAGTAAGAAAGTTATTAAGTTATTTAATCGTACACATTCCTACATAGATGATTGAAAAAATGAAAAACCTTAAATGACTTTCAAATAATGTCGACTGGTATTGATAATTTTTACCAACATAGCAGTTGAGTTATCTTTGAATTATCTTTTAACTTGATGAATGATAATTATTATATAATTATATAAATTATTGTATAGAGAAGATATGTATCTTTCAGTGTGTGGATGATTTCAAAATGGAAGAATGAATTCAGGTAATGTGGACTTCGTATTGATTATTTTATTAACACAACCTTTAGTTGTTATCGCGTAGATTTATGTATGTTTTCATGGAGTAAACGATTGTAAATAAACAACTGATTTCGAACACATGTTGAAATGAATGATTGAATGAAATGATTTTGTCTTCATCTTAATAAGAACATCAGACACAAGTGAAGTCATCAAATAGTTTCACAAAAAGAAATCTTGTTCATGGAATACACAGAATGACTTAATTGTGTAGATACCCCCACCCTCCTTTTCTTAATAAAATGTCAATCACTAAATTTTGACTTTGAGTGGCCAGAATAGTACCAATCTAGCACACAGTTCACATATCTCACTTATTTGGTTCCAGTAGGTTAAAGGTACTTTACGCTGTAATATATGCCATTGTTTAAGCCTTCCCATGCACCTCTTCACATGTATGCGGACTCTAGCAATAGCCACTGATTCAATTAGCTTAGGAATGGGCATTTGATTCTTTCCTGACAGAAAGTGGGGCGTAACCAGTCTGACTTGATGTTTGGCAAGAATTTCTCGTCCAGTAAAACTCCAAGCAGCAATTACTGCATCATTTCTTTTGAGTTTCTCTACTAGTCCAGACTTAAGGGTAATATCGTCACTGATGCTTCCTTCGAATGCTTTAGAGATGAAAATCGGAACGCCTGAATGACTAATGCCAACTAACGCTTTATATGTGGAATATGTAGCAGCTTGTCATTCAAAGTCTGATGCCTCTCTAAAGATATATCTGTGCAGTCTATGATATCTCTAACATCATCACTGTATAAGCCTTTGAAACAATCAGACATATATCTCTTAATCTTAGACTTGGGCATCCAAATATCATTAGCATTCAGCACTGTTTGAATCAATTCAACCCACGTAATAAAGATTCGGCTGACTTCTGAGTCAGACAACTTAAAACTTTCCGCCAGGCATTCATTGGCAGACGCTTGATTTAATTTGAAAAGTGTTAAAAACTTCTCATTAATGGGTTGAAGAAACCTTTTGGGACCAAATTTATCAGCATCATCGATTTTGATAATACAACACTGTCATGTTCTTTGACTGATTTCAATAACCTTGTGCATTTTTTCAACACCTTCAATAATTCCTCTCTACTTAATACATTATTGGCGTCATTTTTTAGGCAACTAACAATTTCTGAGAGCAAGGTTTGCATTCCATCATTGTGGCTGAGGAACGTGTTGGTATAATAATATGCTGCAGCAACCTAAAACACACATGTAAAGTCTGCTATACTAAGTTTACTAAGTTTAGCAGTGCTGCCCACCTGGAAGGCAGAGAAAAGGAGAGGTCGTTGACAGTGTCAATATTTTAAAAGTTACTTAGTAAATCAAACACAGTTTATGCTTCTGTAAACTTGAAAAGGGCTGTCTCTTCGCAACAGTTGTTGTATTATTTCATAAATATCACCTTAGCTTTGTAACTACTGCTTATTTACAATTATAAAAATCCTTTGTTAATAACAATAATAATAACAGTAGCAGTAGCAGTAGCAGTAGCAGTAGCAGTAGCAGTAGCAGTAGCAGTAGCAGTAGCAGTAGCAGTAGCAGTAGCAGTAGCAGTAGCAGTAGCAGTAGCAGTAGCAGTAGCAGTAGCAGTAGCAGTAGCAGTAGCAGTAGCAGTAGCAGTAGCAGTAGCAGTAGCAGTAGCAGTAGCAGTAGCAGTAGCAGTAGCAGTAGCCGGCATAGTTATTGTGGGAACTCTCTTGGTTCTTTGGGAAATCGACCGGTTATTTCAGAACTCAATCAGTCATTTTGGGAAGAGAATGATTGTGCTGCGTGTAACTCTTTGCTATAAGTTGTTTATTAACTATATGCTGGAATCAAAGAAGTTATAAACTCATCGTCTGACCTCTTTTCTACATTAAATCCGCGAGGAAACTCTAAAACTCATCAAAACTATTGTAACAAAGTTAAGTTAAATGTTATACAATAAACTCTAGTTTGATTTTTTGGACTTTTCGTGAGAAATTAATCAGCTTCACTCTTGAGCACGTCATCAACACACCTATGTTTATGTACATTGTAATCCTATCTCGTTACAGGACCACTACAATTAAGTATTGCAGCAACCTTTCATTACGTAAAGTGGGCTGTTCATAGACCTAATTCTAATTACATCACTAGGCGTGTATAGGTGTAACTATTATGTTTGTAACTAAGTAAGGTTTCTAATTCTGATAAATAGAATTGATTGCAACTCATAGATGATCTAGTTGTGATCGCAGTAGTGAAAAATAAACATCTTTGGAGCTGAACTAGTCTCTCTGAGTCATTGCCTCGACACGATACACTATCTTGCTTTCATTGATTATCAAGCGCAGGACTGATATGTAAGTTGTATTATTATTTATGTAATTAGACAAGTTTAACTAGGATTTTAAATGATTCAAATCATGTGCAAGTTTGCATTGTACAAAGTACGACTATGAACTGCATTCGAATCTATTTCTACGATACTTATGTTATGATTAATCAGATTATTATTCTTACATTTGTTGAGGAATCCTTTAGTTTAGGTCATTGAATTGCGTTACCGATTATGATTATGATTTAGCCCTTTTAGCTATTTAAACGAATATAATTAATCCCACGTGATTGCCGTGTTATATAACATTGATAGAGGCATATGTGTTGCTTATTATTATTCGCAGTTTACTAATATATACCACAAGTAGGTTCGTTGTCCGGAATATTAAATACAGAATTAAAAAATATATTCCACACGATTATTCACCGAGGTCGTACTTTTGTTATATGGTATAACTAATACAAATAATTTTTCTCATAGCTTATTCGAACGTCAAATTCAAAGTTCTTCAAAGTGAATGACCTATTTGCTTGCAATCCTGCTCAAATCAGTGATGAATACCCCGAAATGCGTGACAAGGAATGGTCACAACTATGTACCAAGTATATAAACGAGTTAATGATGGAGCAAATTGTCACAAGCCAAGTAGACAGGAGAAGCAACTCATCTTTATATAAAAAGATCCTGAAAACGAAGTTATGGTCAGGGGTGAAAAGGTGGCGAGAGAAGGAAGCACCGTCGTGCGCACCTTCCAACCAACAAGCCAGGCACGGCTGGTATTCCGAAAAAAATGAGCAGTGGCTTTCCCAAAACAGTCATAACAACGGAAAGACTGGCATCGCATAAGTGCTTGCCCTGCAAAGAAATGTACCTGGTCAGGGGTGAATTTGGAGAGACATCTTATCGTCCATCATGACATTGATATTTGAAGTGAAGATATGGCAAGGTTGAAAGTAAAAAGTAAGACCATCAGCAGAAAATAAAAAATTATATCCACAACCAAAGACACTCCAAATAATACTCAAGATGATCAAAGCAGAAACTCGAAAAACAAAAAGGGGATAGGAAAAAGCTATTATCCAAGTTCAAGATGATGGCTTGCTAAAACTGGCAAAGGATGTCGAGACAAGAAAAAGCCCTCTGGCTTTAGATAGCGAAAGCGAAGAGGAGGAAGGTAGTGAATGGGATGAGCGTGACGAAAATGACGAGAGTGAACACGAGATTAGCGAAGACAATAAAGACAGTGAATGAAAACGAAGCGTGTGGAGAGCAAGAGATGGATGAAAGTATCGGCGAAGATGTTAGTATTGGCAATGATAATGTTCAGGGAAAAGAGGCAAAACTGGGACCACATGGACCAAATTCAATGCCCACTAACATCTTCGAGTCATTATTTAGGGGCTGGAACATCTATCTTGCCACTCCAGATTGCACTGAAAAGACACCACCCATGATTTGTCAAAATATACCAGCACGTTGTGACCATCGCCAAAGCTGTAGATCCGAACGTTCGGGACCAGGGTGTCTTTTTGGACAAGGATCGGCTTTACAGCGCTTTTTTAAGCGTCCGATTCAGTTGAGAAAGCAAGAAGTCACAAGACCTTTCTAATAACACTTTACGTTGCTACTCTTCAAGCCTTGAGCGCTTCCTTTCCTATGCCATCAAAAGTATGGAAAGGTCACTTTCACCTGACAAGAGAGAGGCCCTGGAAGAACTGAAAGACACCAAAGAAATTGGAGAGAGTCATGGGGAAAGACGATTGCCAAGAAACGAATCCTTTATACAGTCCAAGAAATCCGCAGCACAAATTCATCATCTCATGTTAAAGAAATGAGAGAGATGATCATGCATGCCAGCAATTACAGTCTAACCTCCGAAGATGCTGTGCATGTGCACAACCACCTAATCTTCCTAATAAATACAGAATATGCCAATCGAGCAGGGCCTTGTGCCGAGATAAGCCTCGACAGTTTCAACGACGGTAAAATTGTAGATGGCAAATGCCATCAAACCAAAATGCTAGGAAGGTTAATCCTTAACTTCTCTAATGACCTTCGCCTGATGATTATCAGGTACATCAAGTACTTCAGACAAATGGTGATTAAAGATGGCATCGAGACAGATGCCATGTTTCTAAACTCGACCGCATCGCCTTGTACTAACTCGCACCATGCCCTGGAGCAGTTTGTAGCAAAGGCTGGGTGTCTGCGAGAGGAGAGCATATCAGGCTTTTCTTCAAGCATGATCAGGCACTGGTTTGTTACGAACACAAGGGGTTTAAGGCCTCCAGAGAAAAACAAACTCGAAAGCAAAATGGGACATTCGCGAGCAACAGCCGACCGCCACTACAACTTAATAAATAAGATGCAGGCAGGCTCTGATGCCCATGACACGATCACCACTTTAATGGATGGCAAATTAGAAGAAAAAGCCTTGGAACTCGTAGCTGAGGATGAAAAGGATGAACCAGAAGTAAAGTATGCACCTGAAGTGGACGTGAAGTCATTCAAGGAAACTGAGGAGGGTTCGGATTTCATACCACCGTCAGAAAACGCCGATGATGGAGGAACCTCGATTTGCTACAAACGGCGCCAGGGGTCATTAGCAGACACTAAGAAGATAGATGTCTGCACGAATGAAATCCCCAGCTTGAAAGTACCCACAAGAGACATGATTATCCAAAAACTAATTAATAACAAGGAAACCTTGGAAATAACTCAAAGGGAGGGTACTGAACGTGCCTACCAAAAGGTAACGCATATGCGGAGAAATCAAATAGAACACAAGTAGTGTGATATATCGCTACATACAGCTACTATAAAGTTTTCTTTAAAGAGCAATGGTTTATTTAGCATCAACTAACTTTTACCCACATGAGAGGTAATATTATTATGTATATGGCAAGCCGTTACTGCCAAAAGGGATCGAGATTTTTTTAAGGGGGGTTGAAATTTTTTTCTTTGTCCAGATTAACTTTTTAGCGATCGAAATATATATATACACTGTTCAATTTTTTTATTCCAGCCTCAGTTGCTGCTAGCGAGTTTTTCTGCTTATTCTCGCTAGCGAGTTTTATCGAGGTGGAAATTCTCGCTAGCGAGTTTTTGAACCGAATTCTCGCTAGCGAGTTTTATCGAGGTGGAAATTCTCGCTAGCGAGTTTTATCGAGAAGATTTGCTACACAGGAAGCCCAATAATAAGTTCACTGATGACATCATAGATTACCCATGATTCATTTCGTTAAGCACATGGTTCTGTAATTCAAAAAAATCCTTCTTTGCATTCTTCGCCTATTTCTTACGTGTTTTACCCTGCTGTTTTTGTTGGCTATGAATCCAACTGTGCGTAAATTGCTGGAAAATATTGCGAAACTAAGCGAGGAGCTACAAAAACCAACTTCGGGTTCACAAGCTGTTCAAGAACGGGAGGTTTCTCAAGCGTTCGGGAGGTCATCTTCACAATCTACTTCATCGCCATCATCGCAAACTAGCAATGCCGCGGCTTCGAGTTCTTTGGCTCAGGAATCCACTTTATTGGCGAGTTCCAGTCAAACCCAGAGATTTAGGCTTGGCTATAACTTTATGAGAAATAAAGGCGGTTCAAAATCAAGACAAAAACATAAAGTCCAAGCAAAGAAGGTGTTTTTGAAAGATGTTGTGTTACTTGGGGGGCCAAAAGATAGTGTAGTACCACGGCAAGGCACCAAAGTTCTCTTGATGGAAAACAAACACATAGTTTCAAGTGTGGAGTTTGACAAGAACTGGGATCATTCGACTGTTGTGGATAAGGTTAAAGGCTTGTTTCCCGACAAGCTTGGTGAATTTGATGAGGTAGAGTTATTGATGCCTGTTCATCACAAGCTTATGGTGCCTCAACTTTCTCCTGGTCAAACTTTAAGTGCCCAGCTAATTCAAAAAGTTTTTAAAGACAAGCCCATCTATGTAAGACCTCCGAAGGAATTACTGGAGATTTACGAAGAACCCCCAAGTAAGAAGAAGTACGAGGAAATTGAGGTAAAGTTAAGCTTAATTTAAAGCCATGAAAAGTCATAGAAAAAGGAATTTGTATTTCTGCTTTATTCTTGAGTTCAACATGGCCATCGATGTGAAAAAGCATCTTTATATTAGTAATGGAGAAAAATTCAGCGTTCTAACGCAAATAAAAAGGAGTGGATTTAGCAAAAGCCATGCACAAATATTTTTAGCTGAAAATATTGGTGTATAATACCTAACTTTCTTGATAGGGGGAGGGGTGGGCTCACATAAACTCTGCCCTTGCCAAAATGATTTTTTTCACTTCCCTCTGCACTTAATTACAATTATCTAATGTCTCTTGCCATTTTTGATTACCAGATTCACAGTAGTGGCGATGAAAAAAATGATGATAAAAAAAGTGATGATGAATTTAAGTACTCTGCATTTCAAGGTGTCCTTAATAATTACTGTATTCCATTAGCCATTGTTACTCCTCATAATTGCAATGCATACAAATTTCCCTCTGCAGCTCATGTAGAAAACGAAAATATTTATTATACTTCAACCTTAGCGGTTGCAATCGGTGTGTTTTTAATAAACCTACCTATCTATATATCCATCCATCTATCTATCTATCAATTTATCAAAACCAATTGCAAAGTAATGTTTCTTTCTTCAGATCAAGCTGAATCAGCAAGGCCTATAAGTGAATCTATTGCAGCAAGTGGTACTGTAATTATTTCAAATTTTACTCAAATATCATTCCAGAACCCTTTGAAATAAGTTTAAGTGCAATCCGTTATTTACTTCAGTTGAGATATCCTTGACCAATATTAGGGTTAGTTTATATTTTCCTCAGAACAATCTGGATTGGCTGTTGAGGAATTAAGAAATGTAACTGGTAATGTAACCATTCATGTTAATCCATTTAAATTCATAATGTTAACGCCAGGAATGGTTTCTAATCAGGTTAGACCCTTAGCTAAATAAGTATGAAATGTAATGATCAGTGCTTGCATTGAGAATTTTTGTTAATATTTCACAATTAAAACTTGGGGTTACTTTGTGTTTAAAATAACTTAGCCCAGTACAAGAAATTTACTTTTTGTTCCTTTTCCCAGATCAAGCTACACTGCATAATGATGAAACCGCTGATAAAAATGGTACTGTATGCACTCATTGCAGAAGTATAAAAGTCGTACAAAGGCTGAATAAAGTTATCCACCAGATAACTTTATCCTAATGTATAGTATTTGTATAGATTTCATCCACTGGAAAAGGATTTTCGAAGAACGAGCAAAGAGCTATAGGTACTACTAAGTTTGGCAGATTTTGGTCCAAGTCCATTAAGTTTCCAGAATAATTTGTCCTTCTTAACAAAGTAAAAACCTAACTGCAGCCTTTTCATATAAAGAAAAGATTTTAGTCAAAACGAGAGAGTATATCTATTTACAATCAAAGTTCTTTCATTCCAGGCAAAAAAAAAAACTCATGTACTATATAATATTTTTTTAAAATGACAAGAATGTTTTTTATTCCTCAGATCAAAGTGAACTGCCCAGCAACCAACACACAAATCACTACCATCATGACTCAGAGACCCCTACCCCATTACCTACTGATGTCAGTTTCTATGATGCAATAATTGAGGAAATCAATAAAAAGGAACTCACTGATCCTGTAGAAATCTTAAGACTTCTACAAACACATCTTGTTAAGGGAAGAGATCTAGATGTTGTTGATGTAAGCAATAGCTCAGAAGGTGCCACAAATTACATTTGTGTAGACCGTGAGAACATTCTGAAGACAACCTTTTCAGAACTAGAATCCATTGAGAATTTTTTGCTAACATTTGAAGTAGACTTCATGGGAGAGTTGGCCAAAGATTTTGGTGGGCCCAGAAAAGAGTGGATCCGTCTTGTAAATGCTGCAATGAAAGACAAGTACTTTGACAAGGGTCTGAGAGAGTACCTTTCTGATGAATATTACTATGTAGGGATTATGCTGGGAGTGGCACTCCTGCAAAATGGCCAATTGCCAACTATTATTCCTGAAGACATGATTAACCAGCTGATATACCCAAGCATCAACAAGTGCATTGTCAACCTACAAAAAGGGCTTAACAAGTTTGGATTGGTTAGAATTTTCCAAAGAAAGCCTGTGTTACTTTATCTCCTCAAACCAAGGAGTGAAACGTTGAATGCAAAAATGTTGATTAAGTTGCTATCTCCAGTTTTTGCCCCAGACGGTTCTACTGCACATTCCAAAGAAAAGGAGGTCTATGCAATTTTTGTGAAGTACATCAGGCAAGTTGCAAGTGGTAGACGGGCACCAGTGATGTTGACTTCCATATTGGCCTTCGTCACTGGAGCAGAAGAGGAGCCAGTTCTTGGTTTTGCCAAGCATCCAAGTATCACATTTGCCCATGGATGGACAAACGACCTGGTAATCTGGCCTTTGTTATTTGCTTCTATTATTTGGAGTTCTTAAACACTATTCATACTTTGAAGTGATGAATGGTGCTTGATGACAATTAAGGTGTCCAAAAATTGGAAAAAGAAAGAAATGGGTTGTATTTTTGATGCGTTGATCCCAATAATTCAGCCAAATAATGTTTCCTAAAAATCTTAGCATATGTTGGGGGGATAGGGCAATTTGGTTAGCATAAGGAAATGCATGTCTACTTGAAATCTTTGGGATGATGATGATAAGACAGTGATATCAAATACCATACATTTTTATTATACTTCAGGCATCAGAAAAGTCTGTCTGTTATATACCAACAGCTCACACCTGTACCAACAACTTAGTCCTTCCCAGAGGACCACTTCTCAAAGTTTTACCTTCTGAAGAGAAGCTGTTTGAACTGTATGATCTAGCCTTTGCCAACAACCATTTTGGTGTCATGTGATTATAAAGATATTTATTCATACAAGAGACTTTTTGCTATTCATGCCATAGTTAATACTTTGCTTTTAAGCATTTATCATTATATATTAATGTTGTGTTCAAGTTAATGGAAATATTCCCATGCCTTGGCTAAGTGGCTAAATTGCTTAATGCACTGAGTGTCAATACCTATTAATAGGCTAGAATTGTTTCCCTAATTACATTGTTTTGTTTACATTGAATTTTCGGATCAAGCAGTTCACTTTATTGATTATTACTGTATGTCTAGAAACAAAAACTGTTTTTAAACAGTTCAAAACAACAAGCATTACATTTATAATATCATATAACACTTTGGGGTTTCAGATTAAATTTTATCATTTTGTTGCTGACATATGTTTTGCTGTTTCACCATGTAGCACTAGATTTAAAAAGATTATTTGTTAAGGAAAAGATAGTTGGCAGTACTTAATAATAGTAAGTAATCATTTTGTGGGAATAAATTTTTATATCTATTTAGAGTATCAATCCTTATTTTACAAGCATCAGAAGGCACATGGTTATGAACACAGCCTAAACAAAGAATCATATTCTTTAGGGAATGACACATGGCCTGAATCTTGAAAAACAGTGTAACGCAATGAATAGGGTTTATCCAGATATTCACTTAAGGTTGGACGTGCGTGTGGAGGGAGGAGGAAGGGGAATAAGATCGATAATCATGGTGTTGATAACGTGAATCAAGAATATTATGCTTTGAAGAATTCCAAACCTTGACAAATCATTATTTCTACTAGCCTTCATACTTGTTTTGCACAACGGCATTCTATTCTAAGGTATCAATGAAAGAACGTGTAGCACAAAAATGATTAATTCCAGAGTCACCATCATCAGTTAATGGATTTACAGTTCTTTCTAATTGTGCCATTTCAATCTCTCCAAGACTAAAGAGACACTCAGGGACAGCAACGTTGTTGACATCAGAAATGTCAAGAGGCATTACAGTGTCATAATCAATTCCATAGCTGTCAATATCAAAGTCCAGCACACTGTCACTAGGGTTTGCTATCATTCCAGAATTCCAGAGAGCAAGTGGTGAACAGTGACTTGCTGTTCGCATGCCATGATAATTCCACTGTTCATTAAATTCGTAAAGTGACCTTGAAATACGGGGGAGATAAACATAGTGGAGAGCAAAGATGTCGATTTCATCATTGGAGTTGAGTATTCTGTGTTGTTCCATGTGTCTGAAAATGGCCATATAGTAATGGTTGACAACACGATTGACCTCCCTCCATAGCCTTTCAATCCTTGTATTGTGCACACTCCTGCCAGTAATAAAACTGCCTCTCCCTGTACCGCGACATGCAACCATGAACCTTGCTACATCCCAGTTCTCCACACCACAGTCACGTCTAACTCGACTAGGAATACCATAATTGTCTACACCTTGTTGAAAAAAATGGAGTGCAGTTTCAGCTAAGTTGTTATTTGCACATTTCAGGAAGATGATTGTTCTACTGTAGCCATCTACACAGCCATGAATTACAAAACGCCAACTGATCAATTTATGATTAGTGTCAATGTGCCATAAACAGTTGGGTGCTGGGACATTGTAAACACGACGTTGTATTGAATTGTTCCTCCTTAACGCCCTACCAACAGGATCAAGGTCGTACAATCGCTCTCTAATCTTCCAACGTTGAACGTACACTCCCCTACTCTTTAGACTTCCACGGATATAGCTTTCTCCTGCTCCTGGAGTGAGTGATGCTACTTCTTTAAGGACCTCATCCAACTCTGAGTTTGTAATCTGTGAGAACGTCCGGTTTAAATTAAATTGCTGTACTCGTCGGTACAGTGTTCGTTCACTAATATTCAAGCAACAAGCTATTTGGGACCATGTCATCCCGGTTTCTCTCAGACTCTCCAGCTGTTGCTTTGTTACTACAAATTTTGGGCGCCCCATGGTCTCCTCGGTGGGAAGCTGGTAGGTTGATTCATGGCTTTCCTCTTCTTTCTCGGCTGAGGATAGCCATTTATGGTAAGAAAAGTCATATAGCTCTTTTACCAGCCGGAGATTTTCACTGTCGGTAGTATTGCTATCTTGGTTGTCGTTATTGTTCTTAAACTCCAAATCATAAATAATTCCTGCCAGGATGCCTAAATAGTATTCCAATTCCCTACGGCGATATTCAAGTAGTAGAAGGTCAGTACAACCTTCCAGTTGCTGCAAAACTTTATCAATACCAACGAAAAACTCCTTTAGTTCTTCTTTGTGCGAGAGCGCCGCCATCTTTGATATATCACTCTGACCCAAGCCCTCCATACGCGCCAGTATCACGTGTCATTGAAGCATGAAGAAAACTCGCTAGCGAGAATTTCCACCTCGATAAAACTCGCTAGCGAGAATTCGGTTCAAAAACTCGCTAGCGAGAATTTCCACCTCGATAAAACTCGCTAGCGAGAATAAGTAGAAAAACTCGCTAGCAGCAACTGAGGCTGGAATAAAAAAATTGAACAGTGTATATATATATTTCGATCGCTAAAAAGTTAATCTGGACAAAGAAAAAAATTTCAACCCCCCTTAAAAAAATCTCGATCCCTTTTGGCAGTAACGGCTTGCCATATATGTAGCGACCATGCAGAAAATAATCATATAAAATATATACATATATAATATTATATGTAGCGGTCATACAGAAGATATGTAAACTATAAAATCAACTATAATCGATGTAATTGTGACAAAATAAGCCAACCGAGCTTAATGATGCACTGATATTTGATTTCAAGTAAAAATATAAAAGATCAAAAGATTACGTGTGCAATCAACAATTATTAATTGCACATCCAATTGCTCATTTTAAGGGCTAGTGTTCGTCCGTTCGAAAGAAACTTGAATTTGTAGAGGGGCATGTAAAAGAGTATTTCTTATTGTTTACCTTAAATTATCTCGCTGCTTTTATAATTTATTTTTTTTTAATTTTATAACTTTGATTTTCAAAAATTCCCCATGGCTGACAGATTAACAATTAAAACAAATGAAGGCCATATTTATACTCTTGATGCTTTAACTTAAATCATTCTTAATTTCCCTCTGAGTTCTCCAAATGATTCTTTGTCATTCTCAACAAAAAAGGTATGATTGTGGGAAGACCACCGGTTTTTTAGACCAGATTTACAGACAAATTACTTATCTCGACTACGACGTCATCGATTGCGCAAGCCAATATGCCATTACGCAAGTGTCGGCAAATATAATAGACAGTTTTCTAATATGCCCGCGCTCTAGGGCGATGACGTCGAAAGAGGATAGATCCTGGAAGGTCCCGGATGTTCCAATACAAGTGCATTGGAATATTTTGAAAGGACAAAGATTTATACTCTAGTTTATACTTAAGTTTCATGAAAAAATGGAAAGCATGGCTCTTAGACTCAGGAGATCTTGTTTGTGTGTGCAGAGCGGTAAGTACAAGTTAAATGACAGCTTTTTATTGAGTTGTGGACGCGTTTCAGGGATTGTTTTGTCTTTCGATCGAGATTAAAAATTCCAAATTTTGTACTGAAAGTTTGAATTTACAAGCTTGAAGTATCTGAAATATCTGGAGCAAATCTGCAACAGCCAGTTGAAAAAGCAAAGAAAACTGAACTCAAATGCTGGCTTACAGTCAAACAAGCTCACGGGTTGACCCCTAGTCGACTAATGAAATCATTATTAAATTATTTCTTTTATACGTTCGAACCGGATTCACGCAATATTGCAATATTCAAATGAAAATTCGGTTCATTATTGGACTTGTGATTGGAAGAGATGGAACAAAGGTGGACCAATACAAATACTACACAGGGAGCACATCATACATGTGCTCCAAATACAGTGGCTCCGATTTCCAAGATGGCGGAGGAAGATGGCAAGGTAATACAGACTATTAAAAGTTGTCTTGCAAACAGTACCATGCGCGCGCCCATACAGCGGCTTAGAAATTAAATCACTTCTCTCTTGATTCTACCCTCTCTTCGATATTTGCTTTTTAGAAATCAACGCGCCAGTCCCTTGAGCTTTCAATAAACCTTTCATGACTGAATGCTTGTGTGAAAACGAAAAACGTCCTAGTTGGATAGATTACCAGTTAGTAAAGAATTCAAACGGCTTTCTCTAAAAAGAATGATCTTCATCTCTTATAGAGTGCTTATCGAATACAGAGGAATAAAAAAAAGTCGTAACCATAGATGAAAAAGGTAAAGAAAAGGCAGACCTATTAAGCTTTTTCAGTACAAACGTACCTTCTTCATCTTCCCTGTCTTTACAACGGTTTAACAGCGAATGGCAGGAATTTGTCGACATAGATTTTCATGAAATAAAACCAAAGGACAAACTAAAAATTATAGAACTCAAAGTGACGACAAATCCTGTTTTCATGGATAATGGTGGAAAAGATATTGTACAAAAGGCAGTACTGAAGTCTATTTCCAATCTTGAGGAAGAAAAGCAAAGTCATTTGGGATACCCCAAAACCTCGCACGGCCGTGGGAAGAAATATTTCATTCACATGCAGCAACTGCCACTACCAAAGGCACATAATGAATACATGTAGATAGCCTCCACGCAGTGGATTCCACGAGTGTGGAAATAAAGGACTTCATAAAGAATATCGTGAACAACTCAAACAGGTAAATTATTCTGCTCTTCATATCTTGTAGAGATGGCAAAAAGCCAAATTTTGATGTCAAAATGCTCCAAGCATTGTTCAAGTTCAAGTTTATTTTTCACACACATAATTGTAAAGTACATAAAGTAATTTTTTATCAGTAATTACAAGGTGAGAGTATTTAAGGTAGGTGTGCATAGCTGTTGAAGAAGTATAAACTAGAGTCATCAGCCACACACTTTGTAAGTATATATAAGTATCGACTGAGACAAACTGCTTTATTTACTAATTCACAAAAACAAAAATTCATTTTTGTGAGTGAAAAAGATAAACTTTCAATTGCAGCCTGTAGTTTCCCAAAGCAAATCCCAGTTAGTTGCCTATCCCAGCTATCATCATTTTAGCCTTCTAAGATGCACAGGCTCTGATACTCAGGCAAAATTCCCATTACAATCAATTTTATCTAAAGTCATTGACAAATATACAATTTTGTGAAAATATTTGTTGAATGTTTTCTGCATCCCTGTTAATGAAATGGCTATTTTGGCTGTAATTATGATTTTTTTCTTTTCAGGCTGAAGGTGAGGTCAAATACATTCAAAAGCTCCTAAAAACAATTTCATAGGACATGTTAAATGTACATTTTCTGAGGTGAGGATATAGGCTTCAACTTTTAGCTAACAAGTTTCAGTATTGTCTGTTTACAAAATTTGTTTTGCAAAGTCTGATTGTATCTTGGTAATTGATTTGAAATGAAAAAATCAAAAATCATCTCAACGTCATTACATGATACTACATAACAACTTTCTATGACACTTTTTAAGCCTTCCATAGAACTTGAGTATGCTATATCAAAGCTTATGAGCCAAAACTTTTTATGTAACAATAGTTTCTAAATTAATGAGTCTAATGTTTGTATTTCAAATTAGTATTTAAATGAAAAAGAGATTGAAAGTGATTTTGTTTTACAGGGAAAGAACAAAAAATAACTTTTTCTCAGTAATGAGAACAAGACTTCACCAAAGTAACCCAATAAAGTACTGTAACAGAAATTGTTTAGACAACGACCTCAAAATCCTAGCAAGTGCTTGTAATCATAAACCCCCCCCCCCCCCCCCCCCCCCATTAAGCATTACTTTTACATTTAATAATAACAAGCATGTCTGAGAAGAAGAGAAGGGATAATGATCACTTGACTGTTTGAACATCAACAGCATACTCTGTCGGTATCTAAAATATTTTTTCCTATTATTTAAGCTGAAAGGAAACACTCTTTAGAAAGTTATGAGCAACATACTAGCTATGGTGAAACTGCCAGTTCTAAATATTCTAATTGTTGAGAAAAGTTAACTTCCATACATTTATTCGTTTTGTTTGTTTCTTACGATTTCCTTGACCCCATGATTTACCAGAAATCAATGATTAAACATAGCAATGAAACTTGATCTAGCCTTATGCAATAAAAGACACTCGCTTAGTTCTTTATGAAACGACATGCACGTGCTTACGAGCCAAAGTTAATTTTGCCATAAAAGACTGACTTAGATGCGTGATTCGCCACCAGATGTAAGTACAATTAATTCTAAACATATATACTGTTTAATTGTAAATATTTCCCCACAAATGTAGGCTAATTTAGGAATTATTGTTACATTTTAGCGAACCTTGTACTAGCTTGTACCAGTTTTATACTTGATCCACGAATTAAACGCGAAACAGATACGTGAACGTTTGCCAACTAGCTCTAACAAGCGTATCGTATGGTGGTGAAATAGACATTTCCCCGATATCTCTAACACTAATATAGCAAATGGTTGGGAAGCACAAAGGCAACAAATGTGCAAATGGTACAGCTCACTATTTAGATAAGTCAAACCTCATGTTATGTACAAAAGTGGCGATCACCTGTCAATTGGAATAATCCTTACAACACACAAAGTCATTTTAACCAAATATGTACTAGTCAATCATTTGGATTTAGAGGGAACAGCAGTTATCACTCTCCCCAAGGAAGTTTCTTCCAGGTTTGTTATTCACAACCACCGAGTGAGAAGAGCTTCGCGGAGCTATGTGAAATACTAAAAGCACATTTTAAACGATTTTGCTTTAACTCCACTAAGCAAACAACGGGACAGTCCATCACCGTATTTCCAGCAGATTTGAAGAAAATGGCAGCGACTTGTGATTTTAAAGATCAGTTGCAAGAGAATTTAAGAGACACATTTTTGTATGGTTTGCTGTCGGATAGTATCCGTACAAAACTACTAGCACAAAATTACACCTTGCAGAAAGCACTAGAGGAAGCTTTGGCAGAAGAAGCAGCAGAAAAGAATGTCAAGGACATGAGTGAGGAGAGTAAAATGGTAAATAAAGTGAGCTATCGGGGAAATCGAAGAATGGTTAAAAAGCCAACGGAATCGGAAAGGAAATGCGGACGGTGCGGAATGAAGAATCATAGCTCTGCTGAATGCAGGTACAAAAACGCTAAGTGCTTCAAATGTAAAGAAATTGGTCATCTAAAGTCGCAATGTAGGAACAAACAGGGGCAAGGCCGAGGTAATGACGACGCAAGGAAAGAAAACAAAGCCACGAAGGGCAAACAACCTGTACGCTTCGTAGTAGAGAGCGTTAACCAAGACGACGACTACGAGACGCCGATCGAAGTGGAGACGAGTGAGTCGGATACAGATCTGTACGACCCAGTAAGTGCAGTAGAGATCAACGAAGACGTGAAGAAAAAGATTAAGGTAGATCATCAAGAATTTACAAGAACGATCAAGATACCGATCTTAATGGAAGGATCAAAAGTAGAAATGGAGCTGGATACCGGAGCAGCAGTTTCCACATCATGACAATGAAGGATTACGAGAAATACCTTCGACATATTCCGCTGAAGAAGACAACGCGAAGCCTTCGCGGATATGCGGGAACACCTTTGAAGACAGCAAGAAAGATTCTGGTAGATGTCGAATACCAGGGAGAGTCTGCAGATTAACAGATAGTCATTGTTGAGGCAGACAAGTATGCTCTACCCCTGCTTGGAAGATCCTGGCTCAGAGCCATCAAGCTGCACTGGCAGAACTTGTTCACGCAAGTGCATTACCAATCGAGATCGGAACCAGTTGAGGAGCTGAAATCGAGGTTTGCAGATATCTTCAAACCAGAACTAGGATCTATACAAGGAACAAAGGCAACCTTGCATGTAAAACCCGATGTTGCATCAATTCACCTGAAGGCACGCCCAGTGCCATTCTCTCTTAGACCAGCAGTCAAGAAGGAAATCGACAGGATGATGCAAGAAGGAATCATAGAAGCCGTAGAATTCAGTGAGTGGTCAACTCCCTTAGTGGTTGTACCCAAGACCGACGGAACAGTACGTCTGTGTGGGGACTACAAGTGCACTGTGAATCAAGCAATTCAACAGAACAATACCCGATACCAACGCCGGAAGAACTCCAGAACAAGATGGCGGGCGGGAGCAGGTTTCGAAGATTGACCTGAAGTGTGCGTATCAACAGATGCTACTCGACGAGGAGTCCCAGAACTTAGTCACAATAAACATGCCTAAGGGACTATTCAGGTGTACGCGCTACCATATGGTATATCGTCAAGCCCAGCAATCTGGCAGCGGTTCATTAACCGAGTATTAGCAGGCTTAAGGTATTAGGATACGTTTACGACCACAATGCGCGCAAATTTAAATAACTGCGCTGGCTTTATAGTATAACACAAACAAAGTATACATTTTCTGAAAGCTGAGTAAATATAGTTTATGAAGAAATTTTCAAAATACGATTTTTTTTATTGTTGTTTACAATATTGTCCTCGAAGCGAAATTTGACCATGCCTCAGTGATAGCGTACACGTACATTCTAAGCTATGTTTGCGAAAAAATGGCTTAACATACTCAGGAGATAATAAGCTTAAAAAGGTGTCACAAATGTTTGATATCTGTTTTCTATCTCTGGCTATTTTTGATCAAAGTTCAGCGATCGCTTTTGTAGTGTTGTTTGGAGTAAAAAGCGGCATAACTTTGGAGAGAAATTAAATTTCAAAATTCGAAGTTACCCTTTTTTGGATCATGAGTTACTTTATAAACTCTCCAAATTGTAGAAAAATCGAATGAAATCCAAGGGACTTTTAGCTTTTTGAAGTTGAGGTTTTAGCGGCAAAAACGATTCGCGAAAAATGCATTTCTTTGTTTGAAGCCGGAAGCTGCAGGGAGCCACGATGGTGTTGGCCAAAACACATTGAGCCTTCCATTTTGTCATCACTTGTCAAATTATCTGGTGTTCTGGACGATCGCAATGTAGGATCTTCTTACAATGACAAAGAAGCATGACAGAAGTGCATATATTAGGCGACGGTACATTTCCGATCTTTATAAAGTCACGACTTCGATTTTTCTTTAAATTTTGGCTTTCCAATCACAAATTGCAAGAAGTTTCACTAACATATGAAAGATAAAAGTTTAAAATTACTTAATTAGAGAATTTTTTTTCGATAAATTCGTCGATTTTTGTATCCTAATACTTTAAACCACACGTGTGATATCATGGATGATGTTCTAGTAACCGGTCGCAATGATAAGGAACACTTGGAAACGTTGGAAGAGGTTTTCAAGAGATTCAAGAAATACGGTTACACATTACCAAAAATGCCGGACAATATGGTGGCCCTCTCATTATGCAAACATCCTTACGGGCATTTAAAAATGGCGGATCCGTACAAATGAATATATGGTAGTAAAACTAAAAAGCTTAAAATATAGTGGTTAATAGTGGCCTGGACATTTTGCGTTGTTGTGGATCGATTTATCGTACTTCAGTGCACTTACCAGACTCAACTTTTGATGCCTGCATAAAGGTCTTTTTCGGGCAAAATACTGTTAAAAATATTGTGCTATTTTCCCACACATTCTCTTGAAATCATTGTTATACTGTCCCCTAAGTAGAAAAAATTCTGCAGGATCACGGAGATTAATCCATCTTGCGGTCTCCACATCTAATCATTCACATAACATACTCGTCTCAGAGCCATTTTAAACGCCAATTTGTTCTTATTTGGAGCGTGCAAATTTCGATAGGAACCACAGCTTTTTTCGTCAAATGTTATTCGAAATTGTCGAAGTATCATTCTTTCAGGACGTGAAAAAATCTTTAACATATCGAGTATAAAAGCACCACAACAGAGCTCTTTTCTCCGACTCTCTCCCCTCCATATTATACCTTAGGAGCCAGGCCTTTAAGGCGAACAAAAAAATACCGTGTGGGGGAGATGAGGAGTAGTAAGATAAAGCAATGTTCAATAATACATTTTGCCTGAAACGTAACAAAATTAAGATAGTCTATTGTGCTTGTTGCTCTTAAAAGTGAATTGCTACATATTTACTGTTTTATATCCTAGTTTCTAAAAGTGTAAATCTAATGTATGAGATAACTGACAAGCCCCTACCCCTTAGATTGTTTTTTATTATGAGAAGTGGGATTCCTTTGTTATTAATTCCAATATCAAAATTGAATATCTGAATGAATATACTAAAGAAGCAGTCAATTGGAAATTGAAATTTGATTCTGAGGTAAATGCAAGGAGCTCTTTTGCTTACTTATATAAAGAATCTGCAGAGTTGTTTGAGATTGCTTTCACTGTAAAAGTACCATTTCCATTGTTTAAAATATGGAAAAAATTCAGTACAAAGAACAACTCAGATGGAAGCTGCCTTACCATTACTGAAATACTAAATGCTACAGTACCTGGTGGACTGTTGGGCTGTTGCACAACAATCCAGTGGATGGCTTGAAGAAAATATTAGAAAGGAAATGGGAAGAGTTCTCTCACTTTACAAAAAGTGCAAAGGAGGGAGAAATAGAAAGGAGCTGGATAAAAAATATGCTGAATTCAGTGTCCTGACAAAAGAGCTTGTGTCAGTAACAAAGCTTCGAGAAGATTATGAAGACATGAGCATGGAACTTGAGCAGTGGAAAAGGAAGTACACTGATATAGAAAATGAAAAATGCAAGCTTTTGGAAGAAATTAAACAGGTTTTGCAATCAAAAGATGAAGAAATAGAAGTTTTAGATGCACTAAATGAGGAACTCAAAGCTTATGTTGTTACATTAGAGGAATCATCAAGTGCTAATGAATTTTCATGCACTTCAAAGAAAATGTCAGAAGTTGGTGAGAAACAAAAATCCAGAAAACTGAAACAATTAAAAGATAGAGCTGAATGTGCTCTTTGGTTTTCAAAGTCATTTGGGCTGGATATCTCATCTATTAAATTTAAAGATGCCAGTGATGGTAACAAGATCTATAACGTGAATTATGAGGAAAGGGAAAGTACCAGCTCTAAAGGGTCAAATCGTTATGCAAGTCTTTCACAAGAAGAACACTCTAGGCTGGAACAGATTTTATTTCTCCTAGATAAGTTCTATGTAAGCGATGAGTGTTATCATGAGCTTAGCCTGGTCACCAATGATATTCCTCGATCGTACTTAATAAAGCAAAAGAGGGATGATCTTAATTCTTTTTGTCACATAGAAAGGGTACCTGCACCATTTCCAGGTGCCCAGCGCAGTTTTGCTACAATGTTAAAGGAGTCTTTGACCAAGTACTTGGATTCAAATCCATCATATGATCCCACTAGAAGCCCATTCAAAGTAAAAATAAGTGGAGATGGGGCAAGAATGTCAAGGACAACAACATTCATGATTTTATCATTCTCTTCAAAAGGCAATCACACAATAGCGATTGTAAATGGACCTGAAAAATATGAAACTCTCCAGGTTTCATTTAAAGACATTATTGATGAAATATATAGATATAACTAGCTAAAAACTAGTGTGAGCTGCGTCGGTGTTTCTAATGAAACAGTAATGATGAAAAGGTAAATTATACACCGTGAAAAGATGAAAAAACTTACTGACGTTTCGGACGCTAGTCCTTCGTCGGAGTAAAAGAGAAAGAAGTGGTAGAAAGGAGTGTATATATGAATATATATACACTCCATATATACACTCCTTCCTACCACTTCTTTCTCTTTTACTCCGACGAAGGACTAGCGTCCGAAACGTCAGTAAGTTTTTTCATCTTTTCACGGTGTATCATTTACCTTTTCATCATTACTGATGAAATATATGATCACATCCAATCTAAAAATGTCAATTTAGGAGATAAGCAAGTACCAGTAGAGTTCTTTCTTGGAGGTGATTTGAAATTCTTGCTACTGTCAATGGGTCTACATCTGACTATGCCTGTTTGTGGTGTAAAATTCATAAATCCAAGAGGTGGGATATGCAACACAACCTAGAATACTACCAATCTGATAAACTGAAGAGAACACTAAAATCAATTAAGGAATGCTGCACAAAGTCAAAAGAAAATTTTTGTTGTATCAATCCACCATTATTCAATATTGAGCTTGATCATGTAATTTTAGATGAGCTACACATGATGTTGAGGGTAACAGACAGACTCACTGAAAACTTAAGAGGGGTTGTCAGCAAAAATCAGACATTTTGGCAAATCCGCGGCAAGGGTTGAAAATTTGATTTTGCTAATATTTTAAACTTAGGTAGGCCTTAGTGTAAGTAAAACCACTGTGTAGTTTGTTTGGTAAAATATCGCTTAGTTTTCGAGAAAATCGAAGAAAAGAGTTTTAGGCTAAATTCGCTAATTTTTGGCCGATAATTTACATCAACTTTAACAGCTTATCGCGACCAAACAAAGCAACCTAGCACTGAAAAAAGACTAAATAGTAGTTAATTGGTATCTTAAGAAACAATTGGTAGAGTTTTAGTAATTTAGGTGACATTTTTAGATTTTTACTTAATTTATTTTTGGAGCACATAAAAAGTTCCTCTTAAAGTGGGGTAAAAATAATCGGATTTTTTTTCATGTGCGACGAAAGTTTTTTACCAAAAAGACAACCTGAATTAAAGTTGAAATAATGATTTCCACGAATCATGCAAAATTTTCTTGGGGAAATTATTTTGCGCGTTGCACCACAGCCTGTAAGTTGTAAGAAACTCACGGATTTTATCTGTCGGCGAGCTCAATCAATTTACATATTGTTTACTTATGTAAACGAATTCATGTTGACTCTCTAGGAAATAAAAACAAGAAACGGTTTTTAAGAAAAAATAAAAGCTCCTGGACGTATTCTGAAAGAAGTTGAAACAGTAAGCTCAAACTATAAATTAAATTTGCTCAAAATTCACTCGACTAACCCAAAATAGTATAGCACGTCTCTGGCCTGAAAGTGATAGCATGATTATTTTTACCAAAACATACAAAGATTCCATAGTTTATTAAAGTTTGAACTTTAAGAATTCTTGCTATGATATATTTTTTACTATGATTTTGGGTTTACATAACAAGAAACCCTCCAAAATAACAACAAAAGAAAGTGTTAAAAATACCATGGTTCCGGTCGGCACCAATTAACGTTGCACGCATGAAATTGACAAGTAATTACGTACTAGAATCCTAACGCAATATTACTTTATTTACCTTTTGATGTCCAATACCATTATTATTTCGTTCAGCAAGTGCAACTGATAACCAGTTTTTCCAGTAAATCCATGTAAGGCTTTTTGCGCTTTACCTTGATGTCAGATGTATCAAGTTCAAGGGAAGTACATATTTCTTGTAACATGTGAACAGAGAATTTCGAAAGTTTCCTTTGAGTAGTTAATTCACAAATATTATGCCTTTCGAACATTATTGGATGCTTCAAGGCTATCGTGCCCATCAAGATTTTCGTCAATTCTTGGATTTCTTTTTGCTTTTGCTTTTCGAAATCATTATTTATATCGTCATTGTCCTTGTCATCGTCATCATCATCTTCAGCACCGTCATCATCATCATTATCTTCATCTTCGGCTGCTGTTGTCCTCCTCTTTTTCGCCAAGCGCGAGAAAAAGCTAGCGATCTGCTGTGATGTTAGAAAGTCGCTCTTGTTAAAAAGACGTGAACCGTCGATGTGTCTGGCCGATCTCATCTCTATCGATACATCAGCTGGATCGGCTTTTTGACCTGTTTGCTCACCGGCATCAAACACATGCATCAACTAGGTACTTTTTCTGTTTATCAGAAAACCGTTTTTTCTTAGCAGATGATTTTAAGGCCCAGCCCATATGAAGCTCAGGACCAATATCAAGCTGTGGCAAATTGTTGCCTTTTGTTGATTCCGGGTTTTTACTGGTTCCTTTTTCAAGTTTTGTTGCATACAATTCCATTGCCTTGTCATAAAGTGTTTCATGTTCTAATGCGTATTTGTGGTTTTCACAGTCCAAATGCTTTTCTACTGAAGAGTACCTCTGGAATGACTTAGTGCAGCCTTGTTCGGGACAAAAAAACAATTTGCTGGAAGTGTGGGGCCTTTGATCTCTGTTTTCTTTACTCTCAGTTTCGTCGTCACTTTCAGTTTCGTCGTCACTTTCAGTTTCGTTGCCACTTTCAGTTTCGTCATTTTCAGCATCACGTTTTTGAAGAGATTTTTTTATTGGTTGTACCCTTGCTTTCACTGTAGTGAATGATATTTGATGCTGGTCCATGGTGTCTTTGTTATGAATTAGCTTTGGTAAGGATGAGGGCAGACAAAAATTACTCAAAGACAAGACTTTTCCTGGACCAGTATCGTAAGCCATCCACACTGTCATGGACTCGCGTTTATACTCTATGTTGTTAATATGGCTCACACCCTCCCATTTCCCAGCCACGCCTTCAGGGCTAGCTTGTAAATCACACACTATTACTTTCACTCCAGGGATGCCTCCAAAGGACTCGATCGCTGCCTTCATTTGCTCTGGATTCTCGATATCTTTCCCGGAGTTCAAATATTTATTCATGTGATTTTTGATATGGGATGCCTTGCGGTCACACGCCCCTTTTCCCCCTTGAGGATCTGAAAAATCGATACGTCGGATTTTGATCCCAGTTGCTTTCGCTATCATTGGTAAAGACAGCAGAGTTAATGCAGAGTGATAACACCCTGCATTGTCCTGTCGCAGATACACAGTATTTATCTCGGGTGCAATCGATGGTAGCTGCCTTAAAACATCGTCAATGATTGCCACAACAGTAGTACTATCCTGGCTGCAGGATTTAAACACATGTACGAAAGTAAGCATTTGTACCTCACCATCATCCTTCTTCCTGGTTAATACCGTTATGTGCCACGGAAGTCCCCGTTTCCCGAACCAGTCTCTCTGGCTTTCACGGTATTTACGAGGTACGAATTTCATTGCCCAGTCTAACACAATAAAGGCGCAATGAGAATCCAACTCTTCTAAAATGTCGTGTCGTGCAGCGTCCTGATTGATTGATCTTAAAATATGTGCTTTCCAGGACTCAATGTATTGGGCTGCCTGTGTAGTTACGTACTCCATATCTTCTTTTTCCTCGGAGGAGCAATGTACTTCATCCAAAGCTGCGCGAATTTCAGTCAAAGCATCGGGAAATAAGCGGCATCTGTCACATTTCGCATTGTGTTCATGATCACAGACGTTAATATAATTCTTATCGTTTGAAAAACTAAGAGCATGTGCCCTACAGTGATCGGCAACTTCAGAATGTTTAGAAATATGAATCTGAAAAAATGAATAACAAAGAACAACAGTTATAGTACTGCTGTGTTCTTTCATGACCTAACGATGCCCCTCAACAGATTGGTAGTTTATCAAAACATGCTCTAGCGTACTTTATTTCCTGTTTTGACTTACTATATTTCAATAAACCTGAAGCGAGATGACGTTTTACCCCCGTCTCTAGACCATAAACCTTTTCACATTGCTTTTGTTCTTTAATTATGACTATTGTTCCTGTATTCTCTAAGGAATCAAAAATGTCAATATGAAAGAATTTTAAAAACTATTATGGTATAGAGTCGGGGGTAAAACGTCATCTCGTTTCAGGCTTATTATAACAAGGAGAGATTCGCATGTTCATGGGATTGATCGTGCAATACCTTCCACCTGTTCTTACCTTATAGTCACCCTTTAAGTAGCGTTTGGCATCTTTAAGTTTTTGGTTTCTTTGTTTGGCCCACGTCAAACCCCTTTCATAGCAATCTCCAAGCTTATCAACGACTTTCTCCAAGTCATCGAAGGCTTTTCCGCCCATGGCTGAGATATAATCAAGCCCTTGTAAGGATTTACGCACTGAAGCAGAGCAGACGTTAAGAACTCTGCGCAATGTGCTGCTGCTCATCGGTTGGAAATTCATCTCCTTGCAGTATCTTTCGTACTGTTGAATACATTGCTCTGGAATAAGATTTCGTACAACATTTGGGATTTTTATATCTCTGTCAGTGGAAAGTTTTAGTGTTTTTTCTCCGAATGGCAAGTCCTGTATGACATGAGAGCTCGATATGAAGGTAACAAAGTGATCAATTTTTTCTGGTTCAACACAAACTCTTGTGTTTTTTAAAGGAGGGAGTACAGAGCCCCTACCATGTAGCAATAGATGATGTTTAGCGATGTTGAAACGGTATCTGGTCAAGTCTGGTATCCATTTCTGAAGTTCCTTAAAGGGAACCTTATCAGCCATAATAGACAAAATCTGCCTTCGGGTGCTCCAGAGACTGGTATTTCTATAGCATTCTGCCAAAGCATCCAACAGAGAAATATCTTTTTTTCCATCTTTATCGAACTTGTCACATGTTAAGCTTTCAAGCAGAGCGGTCGACTGGCCAGGCGCGATTTCTTCCAGGCAAGTAGTAACAACTTGTCGAGCTTTACGCATGTGGAAACGTTTTGTACGGTCTGAAACCTGTTCCATTGGCGCTGAAAGAGCGTATCTAATCGGACTTACATCCCTTGAAATGAGAAATGCATTCAGTTTTTCCCTCGGTGTGGTTAGAGTGGTAAATTCATCTTCTGAGATGGTGGAAGCAAAAGATGTCTCGCCAGGTTGATATAGGCTCATAGGGGTTTCCGTAACAACACCCGCTGATGCTTGAAGCGTTGGGGTGGTAAATTGTGGGCAAAACTTTACTTTCTCATCCTCATTATCACTATTCTGGAAATAGGGAGTACATAGTAGCAGTAAGTATTTAGTTTAAATAAAACAACTATTTACTTTTTTATTTATTTATTTAGTATTAAACAACATCATTAGCGCAGTACATACAAATGCCGCTGGTGCGCCATTTCCCGCCAAAAATGTAAATAAAAAGTTTCTCATATTCGTCAAATTCATTAAATAATCGATTGCATCGCACAGTAACTCGGTATTAAGATACACACTCAAATTTAGTTTTTCGCTGCCATCAATCAAAAATAATCGGTCCGTACCTTATATGTTCTTGAGTGGCGGCAGTGAGAAGCCAATTTCACAACAAGCCAATGATATGTCTGAGTTCACAGAATATGGAAAACCTTAATAGTGAACTACTAGTTCTAACTTACAAGTGTTAATGCACTCATCTGATCGAGAAGACTTTCTCCTTTATTTGTACTAATTGGCCCCAATGTCTTCAACGTCTTACGACAAGATGAACAGATACCTGGCAAAAAAAATAGCATATCGAACATTCAGATACAATCAATTAACAGAAATTAAATATTCATTACATATTCCTTACCTGATCCAACTTGCAGGAAAATGCCAGTCTTCTTTAATATCAGCTGCGAATCGTCCTTACTAATACCCCTATCACACTTTGGCCACTTTCCCTTGATTTCACTGTGATTAGAGAGTGCAGGAGGTACTCTACACCTGGCGTTATTACCTCTAGCCCATCCAAGCCCAAGTTTGGATCGATGCAGGGGACAAACAGTCCAACTATGGATATCTTCCGGCGAAGTAAATATGGCTGCTCGGCTGAGAATCAGATCTATCTCATTCTCGATGCCCGTAAACTGAAATGCGGATCTATGGGCATTGATTTCTTTTTTACATGCTTGTAAAGGTATAACTGTGGTGTCTTGCTTTCGATCTTTTCTGTCGAATCCACAGGTTCCTCCAACAATCGTTTTAAATGAACAGCAAATCTCCATTCTATTTAGTGTACTTACAAGCAACGCAATAACCAACTAAAGGAATTATGTTGCAAAACATAAACATGAATGGACAACAATTACTTGTCAATTTCATGCGTGCAACGTTAATTGGTGCCGACCGGAACCATGGTATTTTTAACACTTTCTTTTGTTGTTATTTTGGAGGGTTTCTTGTTATGTAAACCCAAAATCATAGTAAAAAATATATCATAGCAAGAATTCTTAAAGTTCAAACTTTAATAAACTATGGAATCTTTGTATGTTTTGGTAAAAATAATCATGCTATCACTTTCAGGCCAGAGACGTGCTATACTATTTTGGGTTAGTCGAGTGAATTTTGAGCAAATTTAATTTATAGTTTGAGCTTACTGTTTCAACTTCTTTCAGAATACGTCCAGGAGCTTTCATTTTTTCTTAAAAACCGTTTCTTTTTTTTATTTCCTAGAGAGTCAACATGAATTCGTTTACATAAGTAAACAATATGTAAATTGATTGAGCTCGCCGACAGATAAAATCCGTGAGTTTCTTACAACTTACAGGCTGTGGTGCAACGCGCAAAATAATTTCCCCAAGAAAATTTTGCATGATTCGTGGAAATCATTATTTCAACTTTAATTCAGGTTGTCTTTTTGGTAAAAAACTTTCGTCGCACATGAAAAAAAATCCGATTATTTTTACCCCACTTTAAGAGGAACTTTTTATGTGCTCCAAAAATAAATTAAGTAAAAATCTAAAAATGTCACCTAAATTACTAAAACTCTACCAATTGTTTCTTAAGATACCAATTAACTACAATTTTTGTAGTTACTTTTTTTCAGTGCTAGGTTGCTTTGTTTGGTCGCGATAAGCTGTTAAAGTTGATGTAAATTATCGGCCAAAAATTAGCAAATTTAGCCTAAAACTCTTTTCTTCGATTTTCTCGAAAACTAAGCGATATTTTACCAAACAAACTACACAGTGGTTTTACTTACACTAAGGCCTACCTAAGTTTGAAATATTAGCAAAATCAAATTTTCGACCCTTGCCACCTGATGTTTGATTTTTGCTGACATGCTCTCTTAATCATTGAAGTAATGGAGAAAGACAGCAAAGAGGATTTTAATAAAAAACGGTCTAAACCTAATAAAAGTTGTTGAAGCCATAAACGACATTGGAATAACATTTTCTATTTGGGAAAAATTAAATGCATGATGATGCTAAAGCAATATATTATCAGAAGTCAAACAAATGGGATGCTGCCCATGATATCTTATTATTAGAAGCAGTACAAAAAGCTCTACAACATCACGAAAGAGAAAAAAGAAAGTATACAAAAAGGAACAAAGATTGGTGGGATGAAAAAAATTTAGAATCAAGGAAAAGAAGAAAAGATACAGAAGTCACATCCACATGCACAACTACAAGTAATTTAGATGGATAATCCTAAAAGTACAAATTAATGTAAACTTTTTATTTATTATACAAGAGCTATTTAATCTTTAAATCTTTTTGTTGTTTTTTTGTTGTTTTGTTTTTTTTTGTTTTTGAGTTATTTATCATTATAAAGTCTTACATTTATATATTAACTTATATATTATAATTTATTATCAATAAGCTGCTGGCTTAAAAAAAGGAAAAAAAATCATATAAATCATAAACCCATGAAACAAGATGTATTTAGTGAAATAGTCAGATTCAAACAAGAGAAGAAAATAATTAGAGTGTAAAAGTACTACATCCTCTAAAAGTATTTCACAGGATTATAAAAATCACCCTTGATAGTTCTAAATAATTGTGTTAATAAACTGTCTTAGTATTTAGTGTGAATAATCTATCATATTCATCTATTTAAATTGTACTGATCACAGGCTCTCCTGTTCAATGTAATCAAAACTTTTTATACAGGAGATGTTGGAGTCTTTTGTAATTTTCCAGATGACACAACATAGTAACTCTTTGTATATGAAAGAACTAACCTAAGCTTAATGGGGAAGTCAACAGTAATGCATTGGCCATGTTCATTCAGGCAATAATGCCAGTATGCAGGAAGGCCAAACCTATGAAAGTCAGATTTCTCATAGAGAATAGATTTGTTATCTGCAGCTTCCTTGCCCAGGCCTCTACCCTGACAAAAACAACTGGTGCTTAAGTATACTTTTTGTATATCATAAGTATACTTCAAACATACACCAGTTGGAAATGAGTCATCTGTTGTATACTTTTTGTATACTGCACCTGATAAACTTGCTTAAAGTGCTCTTGGTGTTGTATACCTTTTGTATAGCTCTATTCAAAGCCTATACAAAAAGTATACAACATAGAAGTTACTAAAATTTCTAAATGTTTGCAAGGTATACTTTTAGTATACATCAAACAATGAAGTATACTAAAAGTATATATGAAGGGATGGAACACTTTGCTTTAAAATCTCAGTTCAATATAAAGTATACTTTTAGTATAACAGATTTGTGGAGCAAAAAGTTTTATTACATGCACATGATTGTGTAACACAGTTACAACAAAATAATATTAAACAAAAATATATTTTGAGAGGACAAATAACTAGTTTAGCAATGCTTTGAACAAAATAGATATATATGCTGGTTGTATTGATTAAAAAAATGTGTAACTAGTACTAGTCCTTCTCAAATGTATTTGGAAAGCTAGCTACAAAACAAAATCATAATTATTACAATCAACATAAACACAAATGTCATCAATCATCTGTAATGGAATAACTGACATCTGATCTGCACATAACTTGACAGGAACAATATGTGAGACTGTAGCACTGGTGATATTATCTGTTGATATCACAGGGTTGGATTTCCTTTCTAAAGGGGTAACAACAGCACGATATAAAGCGGTTTTACAAGAACACTTATCAGAACAGAAAACTGTATTAGTACAGCTTACATAACACATCACAAAATACAAAATGTGGCCATATTTTGCACCAAGTAAAGAATTGTATTTTATACTATAATTATTTCGCCTCATACCAGGCTTATATTCCTTACGATGAAAAATCTTACCATTAATACTTATTCGCTTGAACTTAAATGACACTCTAACCATTCCAACCTCTCTTTCGATAAGGTGCTTAACATATATTGGCAATTCAAAACTGTCGGAAATAGCACCAACAAATGAAATATTACCATCAATAACTTTTTTTACTTTTATGTAATCTTGCCTTGCATGACAGCATTTCAAAATATTGTAGAGCACTGGAATTTGGTGGCAACAGAGGTAACAGTTCAGGGATTTTTTGCTGAATGCAGACAGATAAAACAACCTGCATTTCAACATTCTGAGTACCATGGAACATATGCCTGAGTTCTCCATTAAACTCCTTGAAGCAGAAACAGGAATGAGTCCAAAGAAGTCCTAAGTCACGAACCTTGTCCACCAAATGTAGAAGCCCGTGCACATTTGAGGTTTGATATCTGCTGCCATAAAGCTCCTCTACACGAAGACAAAAATGTCTCAATAGTTTGATGATTTCACTTTTTCACAAGTCCAATCTTGAAATGGAGGTTTGGAGGAGTAGGAAAATTGCTTCTACCAGGAGAATGTAGTGCTGGAAGTACTCATCTGGAAGCAAGCCAATGAGACAAGGCACAGAATAAAAAAGCAACAAAGAACGTAGCTCTGATGCTTTTAAATGGCCAAGGTTTCCCACAAGACTATGAGGCAGTCTTGATATGCAGCAGGTGGTTTTATGCTTATATATCTCCTTTCAATTTCTTTTCCACTTTTGCCAATGTACCAGGGGTTCCCGTGGTGCTGCTTATCAAGCCATAGGTTGAACAACATCTTGACTACCCCTAAAAGGACGCTATGCATATAGTCAATGCCAACACCACGGATTATATCAAACCCAGGTACAGTGACAAACCAACTGTATCCTTTCACACCCTTTTCAGGCTGAGCTGCACCTGTTGTTACCAATCTTTTACTTGCTATTTTAGCATTGTCAAGTGTTTGTTCATGGGTTCGTTTTTCAGCATGTCCTGTTCTTAAGTTGTTAGCATTGAATGGGTAAGCATGGGTGTGACCTCTCTCACTTGTCTTAACAGTTTCACCTGGCTCCAAGCAATATGGGCAACCATACAATCCATTAAATTGGATAAGGTATTGAAACAGACACTTCGCTGGGGCATCAAATGATCCACGCAATAGTAGACACCGGACTCGTTGAATGTTCTCACAGGAGTCCCAAGAAATGTCGTTCCTATAAGGAAGAAATAAAATCTGTAAGCATTACATATGAATATGTTGTCCTAATGTCATTTATTGATTCATAATTTGGCTGATTTATTCTGATTATGATATTAGTGAGAACCTTTATTTTCACAACTTCAAATGACAACTATAAAATATGTTACAGTGTCTAATGCAATGCAAATTTAAGAGGGTGTCTCTGTAACAGCGTGCCACTCGATCTGGGCTCGAAAAATAGATGTTTTTTATATTCCTACCATCGAAAGTACTATCTATCCTCACTACAAAATTGCAGTTAGAATCGTTCTAAATTCTTTTTTCCAGCCGCTATGCGAATTTTTGTCCATCGACCCCAAATCAGTGAAAGACGCCGATTTTCGAGGTCGGCCGATAGCTACTTTCAAAGTCTGTTTTCTCGGATTTTTCTGCACATGAAAGCTAATTTTTCTATTCAGAACTTTAGTCTGGTGTAACTTCTGCATAAAAACAGCGATAGTTTTTTTTGGAATGCGCGAATTCTGATAAATAATCCTAACTGATCGAGACTACTGAAGACTTGACATGGAAAGCTAAGATTATGAGACCTCGAATATTGCAAATTTCTCATTTGTGGCACCTAACCCAGTCCTAAAACATCATTCAACCTTGAGATAAGAAGCTATTTTCTAGATCTGTGCAATAAAATTTGCGGCACATTGCGTTTCTACGAAATGAGCTAAGTTTCAAATTGTTCTATTTTCAGTTATTTCCTTCCGTGACACGACAGGCCGTTGAGTCTGTGACGGCTACTTCTTTGCACATTATCCTCAATACCATTACCTAAAATATAATATGATGAATTAAAAACCTTAATTTTACGATATTTGTTTCATTACAAAAGATTTCAATGATCTACGGCTTTATTTAATAGTGTTTTTATAAGCTGTTTTGAAATTTCAATTTTTAGTGCAGTTTTTTTTTATTTGCATATCTCGAGGTCGGGAGGTCAATTGTTATTTGTTTATTTAATCATAGTAAAGAAATCTTTGCTTTATCTAGAAATACGCTAAAAACGATCCAAAACTGAGAAGTGTTCTTGCCTGTAGAGCTGAATATTTCTAGTTTTTAGTTAAAGGTTACATATTATTCATATCATTGTAAGTAAAGGATGTATTGGTCCGCGTTAGGGAACGGTCATTTATTAGAGGGAGGGGTGGGCTGCTCTATAAACACCCTTTCGTACTCCTTAACATTTTACCCACCGAAAACCCTTTCCCTTCTCCACTAGCTTGTGTCTGATACCTGTGTTTTCCATAGCATTCTCAGATTCACGAGATTCTATGCTTTAAATTTGCTATGAAAATGTAAACTAAATAGCTTTATACACTATATCAAACCTGAAATAGGTGACTAAAAACGCATGACCCCCGAAAATGTCTGCATAATTTCATGCAGCCCCTCGATTTTGGTTGAACAAAAAGGTATGGCCCCCTCCCCATTTGCACCAGCCCAACCCCCCCCCCCCCCCCCCCCCCCCTCTGAATCTGAATCTTTGTACTAAATACCAGGGAATAGCGCAGCGCGCTGATTCTAAAAATAGCTTAAAGATTCGGACAAACATTGCATTCTGTTTACCCGCTACGAGGATTATACGAACCTATTTTATTATTTTTACTTAAAATTACAATAATAACCTACTGTAAACTAAGATCAACTGCGATCGGCTGTGAAAATTATCTGCTGAAAGTGAACTTGTAAGTTTGTTTGTCCGAATTTCGCCTTTGTCTTCGTTCTTATGACGTCACGGTTGCGCTGCGCTATTAGACTAGAACGTCTCTTTTAAGGACTCAGGCAAAAAAATAAATATAAAATACATAAATAAACAAATGACGTTTATTATGAAATATTGTACTATGAATTATTTATGAACATGATTTCAGAAATGAAATTGCCATGCCTGTCCTTAACTTGTTGCATTCACTTGCACCAAGAAGATCGGCGTTTATATCTTCTAGTTAGTTCTTTCCTGTAAAAAATGGATTTTAGCCTTTGCAGCTTTAAAGAAGGCATCAAAAAAATAACTTGTGGAAGCTTAAGAGGGTTTAATTAATTGAAAAAGAAAAAGAAAGAAGGAAACGAAGAAAGAAAGAAGGAAACGAAGAAAGGAAGGAATGAAGGAAAAGAAAGAAAGAAAATGAGTGAGTAAGTATGTAAGTCATGATAAGGTTAGTCACTACGTTATATTATTATATAGTTATATCAATATGAAATCAAAGAATAAAAAGTAGGAACAAATGAAAGTGAAAGGAAGAATGAGAAAAGGAAAGACAAAAAGAGAAAATAGCTAATAGTAGTTTATGTATGTATTTTAGCTTGGAGAAATGTATTATTTGGGTCATATTTCTTTTCTTTATGACTCTAAGCTTAATTAAATCTCTATTATCTGGACCACAGCAATATGTGTATATACATCAAAATAGCCCTGTACTGATTGACTGTTTCAAAATCGCCTTGAAAATAATATCAGCTGCGAACGCATGTAGGTAACCAAAGAATTTGCTGTTGTAATAATAATGATGATGATAAATGATGATGATGATAATAATGATAATAATAATACTAATGATAATAATGGTTTATTTGAAGCATATCTACAGAGTAGCTCTATATCTTCAAAATTATTGGAGGATCCAGTGCCCGCAACCCCCATTTCTGTATGATCATAATTTTCACAATCACTCGTTCTGTAGTTTGTTTGTACCTGTTGCAAAAATTGTCGTCTCAGCCGAAGAACAGTCAAGACTGCAAAGTATTTTTCGAAAAAAAAAGATAGTATGTGCAGCTCGAAAATATCGGAAGGACTAAATACCTTTTCACAAGTGAAAATGATGGATAATTTATATTAAAGGAAATATAAACGTTGAGACTGATAAATGACTGACAATGATATCAATAATATGTACGTTAGAAATATTCAGCGCTACAAACAAGAACACTTCTCAGTAAGTAGTAAGCGCGAGGATTTCTTTACTAAATTTGCTATTATTAAAGTGTATATGACACGAAACAATTTCACCGTTTAAAATGTACAGTTTGTTAGTAATCATAAATATATGGTAATAAAATTTGTTTTAAAAGCTCATTTCTTGAGATATTTGAGAAAATTAAGCCCAATTTGTGACGTCATCTTGTTGACACATACTCTAGATTGGGTAGTAACGCACTAAATATAAATTGTAATTCGTATAAAATAACAACAAAAGGCATATTCTTTTGGGCTTCATTTGATAGTTAGATGCCAATAAACTACACATTTAAGTTAACATCAATTTTTTTTCGTGTCATATGCACTTTAAATAAACAAATAACGATTGACCTCCCGACCTCGAGATATGCAAATAAAAAAAACTGCACTAAAAATTGAAATTTCAAAACAGCTTATAAAAACACTATTAAATAAAGCCGTAGATCATTGAAATCTTTTGTAATGAAACAAATATCGTAAAATTAAGGTTTTTAATTCATCATATTATATTTTAGGTAATGGTATTGAGGATAATGTGCAAAGAAGTAGCCGTCACAGACTCAACGGCCTGTCGTGTCACGGAAGGAAATAACTGAAAATAGAACAATTTGAAACTTAGCTCATTTCGTAGAAACGCAATGTGCCGCAAATTTTATTGCACAGATCTAGAAAATAGCTTCTTATCTCAAGGTTGAATGATGTTTTAGGACTGGGTTAGGTGCCACAAATGAGAAATTTGCAATATTCGAGGTCTCATAATCTTAGCTTTCCATGTCAAGTCTTCAGTAGTCTCGATCAGTTAGGATTATTTATCAGAATTCGCGCATTCCAAAAAAAACTATCGCTGTTTTTATGCAGAAGTTACACCAGACTAAAGTTCTGAATAGAAAAATTAGCTTTCATGTGCAGAAAAATCCGAGAAAACAGACTTTGAAAGTAGCTATCGGCCGACCTCGAAAATCGGCGTCTTTCACTGATTTGGGGTCGATGGACAAAAATTCGCATAGCGGCTGGAAAATAGAATTTAGAACAATTCTAACTGCAATTTTGTAGTGAGGATAGATAGTACTTTCGATGGTAGGAATATTAAAAAAATCTATTTTTCGAGCCCAGATCGAGTGGCACGCTGTTACAGAGACACCCTCTTAAGAACCATGCATGCACGTGGCCATATGTGTACCCAAGATTTTGGTATTAATTGTTCTGAGACCAATCATAAACATTTCTATGTGTCCATATGGCACAATCTTTCACTCTTAGTAAGCTCGGAGCCAACATTTTCGCCGGCAAAGGAAAATGACTTGTAACGTGAAAATGCTTTTGGTTTTTCAACTTGGGCATTTTTTTCTTGTATTGCGGATACAACAATTTATATGCGGATTTAATGTTGTCGTGCTCCAGAGAAGTAAACAGTTTTATTTGTCTTGGAGGGCGCAGCAGGTAGATGTCAGTGTCGCACTGCCAATCTTTTGGAATGTTCTCGCACGGCAATGCATATTCCAAAACAAAAAGAACACGTTCTGGATCGATGCTTGTTTCAAAAATAGATCCTTTTTCTTCTTTTTCTTTTCGAACAATCTTCTCTAAGTCTATATAAGAGGAATCTTCACAAGATTGTAGGTGAAATACCTGATTATCTCTTAAGAATTAGCGCATCAACTGAATTTCAATAGATCTTTGATTTGTTGAGTATTTTCCTAATAAGCCATTGTACCTTTCAAAACTGAAGCACCAGAAAGAAAAGACAGGACCATAATCAATGATACACTCTTTCAGATGGCAATGCAAATGCATATTGGGTGTAACAACGTCTACGCCATACAAGGTTTCAATTGTTTTGCAGAACTTTAATAAAAGTCTATCTGCTTCTAATACTTCATTTAAACGAATCACGCGAGAAGAGAGCAGACGTGATGCCTGGACAAATATTCGCCAGCACTCCAAGTGTTTTTTCGGCAAAATTCCTTGTAACGCACTTATGCTAAAAAGGTTTGTCCAGCTTCTCCATTGATCTGCTGTGAAGCCTCCAAAACTTGACGCTATTTTTGAAGGAATGCGACCAATGTCACTGTCTACCCTCTTCTGGATTTCACGGAGTTTGTCTTCCGTTAATATTCCTTTTTCAATCCAAATTTCAATCATTTTTTTTGCAGTCCCAAGATACAAATTATGCATGGGATCTATGATGCAAAATCTAACTGCAGAGAAGTAAGACAAATTATTTAATACAGAACATCGCGTCCCCAATTCACTTTCAAGGTTTGATAGTTTTTCTTGAGTACAGCAGGTTTTCAATTTTTCACACGCATCCCGATGGATTTTGTCGTTTCTCTCTCCCCAGTTTTCCCTATCGAAACCGGAATAGTCTCTCTTTCCAAAATCCCCACCAAATACTTTAAAGCATTTTGAACAGCCACGCTTTGCTGAGTGGGACAAAAACCCACAAACCTTTCTTGCGGCAGGCAGATCACATGCCACACAAAGCAACGCTGCTTTGAAAGTATGTATTGCTCCATTTAAGAAAGACTTGGACTGAAATCCTAAGTCCCATAATTCTTCTAATTCTTTAACTAATGGGGCAAGAAAAGGATTTATAGATGTACCTCTATTGATAGAAGGTATAATACCCACGAGTATTACGTTCTTGAGCTTGAAGCGCTCTGATCTTGGGAGATTCATGACTGTTAAATATATCACCCCAACAGAATTCGTTCCATGTTTGAAAGGCTGGAAAAAATCAAAGTTTAGCATCAACCCATAGTTGCCAAATTGATTTACGAAGTTTTTGAAATCCTTCCAGACTTTACCATCTGTGACGTCAGCAGAAACGTCTTCAGGCAGCTTGCGATTTTTCCATTTTTCACAGTCCATTTGAAAAGCACTTGATGACACGCATTTTCGTAGGGAATCGATTACACTTTTATAGCAGTATACTTTACGAGGATAAAAAGACTTCTTTTCCCCTTTCAGCATAACTTCTTTCATTATGTTTTCTCCACATGGACGTCTTCTTGCCGCATGAGGATGACTAGGAAATTTTACATAAGTACACTTAAGGCTTCGTTTCCTTCCTCCAATATCGGTTATTACAGCTTCCTTTAACGTGTACAGTGAATTGCATTTGGGGCATACAGCAAACTTTATGAATTCGTCTCCATCTATCTTAAGAATTTTCCACAATGTATGTATTGAAGAAGGAAATACGGCAGCCAAATTAGCGACAAATGCGCAGTGTTTCCCGAGAATCTTGAAAAGGGCACTTAAAAATTCTAGTAGTAATCTGATAGCATTATCCGGTATGGCAGATGTTGCTTGCCATACACTTATAAAAAGGCAAATCCATTTCAATAGCCCATGTTCAGCGCATTTTTGTTTTGTATATTGATCTGCTTCTTTCTGATCAGTGTCATTTCTGACTTCTTCTATTTCTTCATCCCATTGTTCGTTTTCGTCATCCAACTCTTCATCGCTCATATGACCGGCTTCGATGGGCAATTCTGCAACGTGACAGCTCGTTCCCGCGCTATTTTGGTTGGTTTGTTCTCCCTTCGAATTATGCGACTCCTCTTGGTGACCATCGGCGTCCAGTATTGGGTCATCCGACGTACAAATCAGGCTTTCGTCAGTTTCAACATCGTCATAATCATATAAGTGATGGTCAAATGCAGCGGTCTTTTCAACATTACCTATCTTTGTTGAGCAAAGCCATTTGTCCCCTCCAAACTAATTTTCTTTTTATGTTCGATAAAATATCGTGAGGAATATGACTGATCACATCCAGGACAAACAGTTCTGGTTCTTTTACGAGGTCTTTCCATGGCAAGTTGCAGAAAATGAACGAATTTTGACTTGAAATATTGCTTAATAAAGCGTTCCAGGAAAGCGTTACAACAAAAATGTTACTAAGAAAATAGACAATGCTGCAGTTTTATCTTGAAATTGATGTAAGGTATTGTCAAGAAATTTGACATTAGGTTAATACACTCGAGCAATCAGTCGATAAGGACATTGGGTCATTCATACAGGCACATTCCGTCAGTTCACAACCTTGATCAGTCGAGTACAAAAGTTTTGCTTTACCGAGGTCTTGAAAATTCTACCCTTCTTGTCTTTACGAAGGCATTTATCATATTGAATTACTTTAAATCGTGTGGCTTGATTTTTAATACCCTTATGAATGTCTCGAAAAAAGTTCTTACGTGTTTTTGAATTTATTTTCAGCTGTGACGCCAGATATGAATATTCTTCAACAAATTTTTAAAAACCAGCAAACTATAATTGCCCAGAACAAAGAAATTTTGGAGCTTCAAAATAAAGAAGAGGAAATAGAAAGGGCGAAAAGGATCCAAGTTCCAAATGAAATAAGAGTAAGTTTTGTTCTGTTGAACATATCTTAGAAACAATGCTATTGAGATTAACATCGTTTAATTTTTTATTTATACAGGAAGCAGTGAGATCTGCCTACAGAGATCTTGTAAAAAACGTGAAGGAAGAAGAAGAAAACGATTTGGCACTGTGGAATTTTGATAAAGGGTGTGTTAACAAAATTGAGTACATCATACATTTATTCATTCATTCATTCATTCATTCATTCATTCATTCATTCATTCATTCATTCATTCATTCATCCATCCATCCATCCATCCATCCATTCATTCATTCATTCATTCATTCATTCGTCCGTTTGTTTGTTCATCGTGCAATTCAATAAATCTCGGACTGCTTTTCTTTAGACGTAGAGATGCGAGCAACGTGAAGACTAGTGTAGAGATTATGAAGATAGTGAAAGGGTGGTATCCAAATGCGCCAAGAGGATCCATTAGAGGTTGGTGTTGCAGTGATATCGTACAATAAAAGTAAAAGAAAAGTGTAATCGTTTGAAGCGAAATTATATTTATAGATACCATTTTTATTGTCTCTCAGTGGCTACGCCAAGGTATTACACTTCTCTCTATGAAGCGCACATAAAGAAGAAGAAAAATCAATTTGATAACCACGTGTCACGCCAAAGGAAATATGAACGTAGAAAAAGGGTAAGTGCAGACTTGCTGAACTTTTATCATCAAAACAATAGGCGATATCATGATTGGCACGTGAATTCAGTAATATCTTTGTCGAGTTCAAAACATCGAAAATGTAAAACCTGCACGGAAATTAACGTATGTTTAATTTCATATTGACTGTGCATTGCAAATGTTATCAGAGGATAAGTATATCATTTTACAAAATACCTTTCGGTCTCAACTTTGCTATGTTTTATGTTGGAACCCGACAATGTATGCTATTCTTTATACGAATTAAGTAATCGAGCACATGATTTATTTTCGTTTTAATTCAATATTTCAGAAATTGGCCGCACGCAAGAAAATCTTGATGTCAACAAGTAGAATTGACGACAAAGAAAGAAAGAAGCATTTGCGAGTAATGAATCTGGACTTTATGAGTTCAGAACACTCCGACGACGAGGACAACTCTCTAGTGATAGTTCCTCTAGAATGGCGCTCAGATGAGCTGACTTCAATGCTTAGGGCATTAGATAAGAAGCATTTAGACAGCTTATCTAGAAGGTCAAAGCGAATGGCTCTGAAGAGGTTTGAAGCCAATGAGCCCTCCTCAAGGCCTGTACCCAAATCATTTCCTTCTTGGGCTGTAAAGAAGGAATTTTATGAAAATAAAGAGCACTTGCTAAAGATCGGCAAGAAAAACAGTTTCTTGACTTTTTCTGAAGAAAATCATGCTGTCTTGTTAAGGCAGGATCACTTGAATTGTTTATTAATTATTGGAAACGTTAAAAAATTTGTTATGTTACTTGTATCAGAAATTACTCTCCTAATAAATATTTAAAAAAAATAAAGATGATATGTTGTATTGTTACATTCATTTGAAAAAAAAAACATTTTGGTATGGCAAATTTCAAAATTTGGTATAGTTCCGCTAGCTTAATGAGCCAAAAACGGGAACTTTACTATAAGGAATTAATGCACTTTAAGTGTATGGAAAATTTCAAATTTGATATCTTATTTACATGCATTTAAGGGGACCAAAAAGGCCAACTTTACTGTACCAATTAATACACTTTACGAGACTGGAAAATTTCAAATTTAATGTAATATTTACGTAAATTTCATAGCGATGTAAAGATCATATTTCCTATATGATTTAATTCCGTTTTCATACCATAGTAAAGTGCGCGTTTACTAAATTTACTGTACAGCAAATTTCGAAGTAAACTTTGAATTTACAATGCAAAAAAAAAAAACGTAAATCAACGTAAATTTGGTCTTTACTGAACGTTTCCTTGTAATTTCCCTGCAAGCGTAAATCTGTTTTTTCTCCCAGTGATAAGAGCAATGGGTTCTAGTGTATAGAATAAGCATGTTCAAAAAAGTCTCCCATAATAATTCATATGTGAATATTTCCACCAAATGGCAATATTCACTGGTAGCGTTTATAAACAAACGTGCCAAAAACCAGTTTATTGTTATGTTAATGCTATTTGATTCTTTGTCTTAATATTTTAGGCTGGAGTAATGCAACTGGGACTTGGAATCACCAATAAAGATCATAAATAATGGGAATTATGATTTATAATGACTATGAGGTTTTAGACCATTTTGAACTGGGAAATAGAATTTAGTAGCTCCTAACATTCCTCACGACCCTCTTATCTACAACCTAGTACAAATACCCAGTGGTGGAAATAGGTTGCAGAATTGGAAGCTGTGATATCATTCAAGCATCAATAATTGCCATTTCAGTGTACTGTTGTGCATAGCTCTCATTACATCTCAGTGCTTCTTTCATTTCATGGAAACAATATTCACAGGTGTTTAGGTGGGGTGAGTAGGGTGGCTGGAAAATCAACCTCACACCTCTTGCTGCAAGCATCTGTCTAAGAGTTGTCTCAGTCAGTCTGCCATGCTGAAAACCACAATTGTCCATTATTACTATGTCCCCATGCATGGAAATAGGTAGACCGTTGTCCCTCTGACAATAGTAGTATACACCATACCAGTCCTCACTCACATTACCACGACTTAGACTGGTCAGGCGTCGAATTCCCAATGGAAATAAGATGCATACCAGACTTTGAAGAGCAAAACGACCTTGCCATAAACGTTTATGGTGTTAGGGAGAAGACAATAGTTCCCCTGCACGTATCAAATAACAAAGGAGAGCGAATTAACCTATTCTACCACGGCGAGCATTACTCATGGGTAAAGTCGCCAAGCCGCCTATTTGCCACGCACAGCAAAGACGGACACAAACTATAATAATACTACACAATACTACCATTCAAAGACATGAAAGCCTTAAAGAAGCACGACGAGATTTGCCGGGGCGTTGAGGAGCCAGCGCAAAGGATAGAGCTGCCGGCGTGTAAGGACTTGCGTTACGCAGACCACAAACGCCAAAACAAAGTGCCTTACGTGATTTCCGCGTAGACTTTGAGGCGCTGATAACCGATGAGTATGAGGGAAGCTGGTAACACGCAAAAGAAAGGATTGCATGACATTTGCTCATACGGATACATAGTGGTTCGCTGCGATGGACAAGCGGACGCCCCAGTACTTTACAGAGGTAAGGGAACAGCAAAGGACTTCTTAGAAGCCTAGGGAGAAGAGGAAGAAGAAATAAGACGCCGGCTTACGCATAAGAAGAAAGCCAAGCTAACCCCGCAAGAGCTAAGTGCTTACCACGCAGCTCAAGAGTGCTACGTTTGTGGGCTGGAAACGCTTAAGTTTGGACGCCGCGTAAAGAAAGCCTGGGATAAAGATGGCACCTACTTAGGGGAAGCACACTTTAAGTGCGGCCGCTATGCGAAGGAAGGAGACAAAAGTGGGGAGCTTATAGAGGAGGACTTCTACACAGACAAGGTAATGAGTTGCTGCGAAGTTACCGGGGAGTACAAAGGTGCTGCCCACTGGAAGTGCAGACAGCATATATACCCAAACATGGAGATTCCAGTGTTCTTTCATAACCTCCGTCGGTATGATTCCCACTTACTTTTACAAGGAGTGGAGGGGCACGAAGTAAAGTGCATACCCAACAACAAAGAGCGGTATATGTCCATAACCATTGGTAAGTTGAAGTTCCTAGATCCACAGCAATTTATGGCTGACTCCTTAGCAAACCTAGCTAAATACAACAAAGACTCCCCGATATCTGACGAATAGGAAGCAGAAAGGAAGGGTGTTTACCCGTACGAGTACATGGACAGCTGGGAGCGCTTAAAGGAAAAACAGCTGCCACCAAAGGAATGCTTCTACAGCACCCTGACAGAGTCTGGAATATCAGACGACGACTACGAGCACGCCAAAGCGGTGTGGAAGAAGCACCGCTGTAAGAACATACGGGACTACCACGACGTTTACCTGTTGTCCGACGTCGTACTACTAGCCGACGTCTTTCAAAGCTTCCGAAAGATGGCTATGTCCTACTACGGATTGGACCCCGCAAACTTCTACACCGCCCCAGGGCTATCCTGGAGTGCGCTGCTAAAGAAGACCGACGCACGCCTAGACTTACTAACGGATTACGCGATGTATCGATTTATGGAAGACGGTATTCGCGGTGGGGTTTGCGGGCCTAGTCGCAGGTATGCACACGCGAACAACTCTCAAGTGGAGGGACACGACCCACAAAAGCCAACGACGTACAGAGCCTACCTGGATGCCAACAACCTTTACGGTTGGGCGATGTCACAAAGCCTACCGGTTAGAGACTTTGAGTGGGAAGAACCCCAAAGCTTGGAATATTACATGCAGGTAAAGCCAGACGAACCCAAGGGGTATGCGTTAGAAGTGGACCTGGAATACCCGGAAAGCCTACACGACCTACCTACACGACGACTTCCCAATGGCGCCAGAGGCAATAGAAATACCATTTGACAAGCTGTCACCCCTGCAAAAGAAGCTTTATCCCAACTACAAACCATACCGCAAACTGACGATGAACCTGATGAACAAACAAAAGTACATTGTGCACTACCACAACCTGCAATTTTACGTGCGGCATGGGATTTGTGTTAAGAAGATTCACAGGGTTCTTAAATTTACCCAGGAGCCGTGGATGCAGCCCTACATAGACTTTAACACCCAAAAGCGAACCGCAGCCAAGAACGACTTCGAAAAGAACCTGTTTAAGCTGATGAATAACTCGGTTTTTGGTAAGACGATGGAAAACATCCGCAAGCGGGTGTCCATAAGAATTGCCAGCACACGCGAGGAAGCAGAAAGACACGTGTCGCAGCCGGGATTCGTGCGGTACTTAGACATGCTTAACTTCTACGTAATTCACATGAAAAAAGCCAAGCTGCTGCTAAACAAGCCCGTGTACACCGGCTTTACAGTTCTTGAGCTATCTAAGCTGCTAATGTATGAGTTTTACTACGACAAACTCAAAACAAAGTACGGCGACAAGTGCCGTCTACTATACACCGACACCGACTCCTTAATTATGGAATTGAAACGCCTGACATCTACGCGGATTACCTGGAAGACATAGATGAGTACGACACCTCAGGATACCCAAAAGATCACCCACTTTTCTCAAATAAAAATAAGAAGGTAATTGGTAAGATGAAAGATGAGATGCTTGGTAAGCCCATTATGGAGTTCGTAGGGCTTAAACCGAAAATGTACAGCGTCCTAAAAGCGGACGGAGCAGATAAGAAAGCTAAAGGCGTAAAAAAGGATGTTGTCAAGAAGGACATTACGCATCAGTCCTACGTTGACGTGCTATGCTCACAGAAGCCGCAGAAACATCTCATGAATTCCCTGCGGTCTTTAAGCATCAGATACATAACGTCACGTAGGAGAAGGTGTCACTGTCTGCACTTGACGGTAAGCGATGGATGTGCGATGACGGATCGGAGTGCACATGATAGCATTCGGACATCACACGATAAGCAGTTCTTCTTTGACAAACCCGCGCGTGGGACCATCGTGAAGATAATACAAGATGGGCTGAGCCTTCTAAGCTATTACACTTTGGATATGGTAAGTTCCCAAAGACCAGTTGGGATCCGTAGCTCTTTTGGATCCTCCTATTTCACCCGGTCCGTAGAGATATCGGACCGTGACGTTACCTAATCCCTTTTCATGGGGGAAGACCTCCCTCGAACTTCTGACGTAGGACTTGTGTTCCACGTGTTTCTTTTTTATGGCGTCCTTGGGTTTTATTCCCGTAGCCCTGGCCGCCTCGTTGTTTAAAGCCGCGACGACCTGGGGGAGTCTCTGAGTCCATTCCTTGTTGCGTTTGGAGGGATCTTCCAGCTCTTTCTAATACTGGTATCCAAAGAGACGCTCGGCCAGGGTCTTATTGAATCTTTCAACGATGCTCTGACCCCTGTGGTACTCTGCTTCGGCTCTCCTAATCTTCGTGCTGTGGTCTTTCAGGGTCTTGGTAACCACGCCCATGAACTCTGTCCCCGAATTCACTTGCAGCAGCTTAGGCCATTTCAAAACGCGCTTGTAAATCCTACTTAGGGCTTCTGCGACTTCCCCAGAATCCTTGCTGGTTATGGGTTCGGCGTCCTTATATCTGCTTGCGATATCCACTACGGTCAAAGCGTAACTATAGGTCTTTCTTCTTACCGTGTCGGGCGGTAAGAAAAGCAAATCCGGTGAAGCTGGGCCTGGGAATGTACTTGGGCACGGGGAGATAAACCTGCCAGATAGTTTGTTACTTTAACCAGTTCTTAGCCGTTTCTTCTGATACCTTGGCTGCGGCTGCGAGTTTCTTGATAGCCGCCACTCCCCTCCAATAGCCTTCAGGCCCGTAGTAAATCCTTTTAAGTTTGTCCTCAGTTCGACCCATTATGTGAAGGATAGGACAAGATTGATCTTACGTCCGTTGAAATTTACCGTCAATAACCGCGTTTAGCTAATTCTTTTGACAGTGTGATCGGGGTGTAATGAGCACGGTGACCATGCCATTGATCAAATTATACTAAAAAAAATTTTACAAAGAGCAACTGACCAACCGAACCGTATGGGCTTTGATGGGGGGATTCAAATAAGTGGTAAAGTCAATCTTATCGCTTTCCAAAAAGACGATCATTATATAAATACGCCAAGGCGGCACCCCCTGCCAGTCCTGCGATACCTACGAATACCAGCTTATTGTCTTTTTCTTATTTCGACGGCTAGTAGTAATTCTTAAATTGAGGCTTGCTAATCATAAACTCTGGGTGCGTCTGTGCATAAAGTTTAAAGGCGTAGTCCGTATTTTCGAAGTCTTATCTGCCTGCATCTTGTCTTGGTAGTTCTTGTCCAACCAATCCCTGAAAGCTTGTCTTTTTTCATTCCAAGCCGCCACATCCCTTTGATACTTTTCCAGCGCTAAGTCGTGTCTCTTCCTCTCAGCAGCACCACTATGATCGCCTCTGACTAATCTATCCAAATACTGACCACCATAATTAGCTCCTGTGAATGCTAAAGCTGCAATTACGCCACCTACGAGTACGCTAGCCATTATATTTTAGACGCCATAGGCGTCACTAGTGACCAAGCGCAGCTTGGGCTAGACTTTAGGCAAATACTTTTCCTTCTGCAAATAGTCCTTTACCATTATAGCCCCGCCTACGGCAGCGGTCATTTTAGCGAAATTTGCGTCGCTTTTGCTTGGGTCTTCGGTAAGTTCTTCTTTGAGTACCTTCTTACCCACCCAACCAATACCTGCGACAATAGAAGTAATAATAGCAGCCTCTTCGACGGTTCTCATTAATGCGGACGACATTATATAACTGGGGTAGGAGGTTATTCCATTTCGGGTATTCTGCTTCGCGGAGGCTCCAGCATCACATGTGTGGCCTTTAATTCTACCTTTGGCTTTGCAGCTTTCCACTGTAGGTAAAGGCTGCCTGCAGCTGAATCGAGTCCTAATGCTCCGATAACGTTTCCTGGATTGATGTAAGAAGGTTCCTACTCCTCTTCCTTCTTTTCCTTCTTAGCTTTGCTCTTCTTGTTCATCTCCGCGAGCTTTTTCCCCGCAGCGACTCTGCCTGGGGATTTAGCCTTGGTGATCTTCTGATCTTCCTGAGGTTGTGCTTCGGTGTCACTCATTTATACTAAGGACTTGAAGGACTTGATAGGTGACTTAAGTGACCTGGGTAAGTACTTGAGAAGGACTTGACAATGACTTGAGGATGACCTGGGCGCGACTTAGGTAAGTACTTCAGAAGGACTTGAGGCGACTTGGTCAGGTACCTCAGCAAGTGCCGCCTGGAAGACCTTTTCAACGTCCCTGTCTTTCTGGAAGTCCTTCCAAGTGGTTCCAAAGGAACCTATTACCTCCTTTAAGTCGACGTGCTGAGCTACGTGAGGTGCTGCAGAGGCGACTGCCATTAACTTACCGCACTTTAAAGACAACCATCCACAAGTTCTTGAGCAATGACATAGTCCTCACTTATGTCTTTCTGCAGTGCCTCCACGTCGTCTATGGGCAGTGCAAGTCCAAGCAGTTTAGTGGCCAGCTTAATAGCGGAGTCTGCTACGGCGTTCGTGGTCTTACTTGCAATGGCGCCTTCGTATCTCTTATGGAACGTCTTTACCTCTTCCTCGTAAAGTTTGTTGACCTGCTCATGGGTGAGTTCCTTGCCTATCATTTCCTTACACTTCCCAGAAGACACAAGGATGTTAAGTTGCTCCTTAAGGTTACTCTCATCCAATTGCGCAGGGACTTCATCTAACAACTGCTCAATCTCCATATACATTAGGAATCATAGATTCCAACCGTGTACGGAAATCTCAAAGAGAAGATCATCTTGGAATGTTGGTGTGTCTTTAAATGCCGCATGTATTCGTGCAACTGTTCCTTGGATATCTCACCGCCGTAGTCGCTCAAAATGGTTTCCAGGTCTGACTTACTTGGCGTGTAGAAGACAACCAGGGATCCTATTTTTTCTATAAAGGGCTTAGAGACACTGGTAAGCTGCTGCGATAGCAACCAAACGCTAATGTTGTCATGTCTGCCACATCGTCCCCGCAAGCAATGTCGTCCAGTATGAGCAAGGTTTGCGTATCCTTAGGGAATTGTTTGTGCCAAAACTTCAAATGGTTGGATAACTCGTTGGGGTCTAAGATATCTACAAAGAAGTCGTCGTCTTTTACTCCTATGCCCTCCCAGGTGCGGTTGTTCACGTAGGTGGTGCAAAGCAGCGCATTACAAGGCATGTGATCTGGGTTCATTATATATTAGAAAACCTTGCGGTTCGAAGTAAACTTGTTTGCTGATATATATGGAGCCCGTGGAAGCAGTCAAAGGAATGGTCAGCTTGATCCAAAAGAGGTCAGACACGATAGAAATGCAAAGAGAGGAGATAGAACGACTGAAGGAGCACGTGCAGGAATTGTATGATGAAATGTGCCGCCTGAATCGCGCAGAACGGTTCGGCGCTTTGATAACGATGGCAACGTGGGCAAAGGAGTCCGTTGTGGACTTTATGAAATATCCTATGTAGAATGTTAAATAGGGAGTCAAATGGGGGATAAGATATTGTTAAGTAGGGTATGAAACTCCTTAGAAACCCCCTCAAAATGTTAAAATATGTGTCACATAAGGGATAAGATATTGTTAAGTATATATGGACTATCTAATGTGTAAGATAATGTTTAGCACCAAGCAAAGACTGCAATACCATGTTCGGCATGGAGTTTGCACAAGTAAGCCAATTAGTAAGGCCTGAGAAAACTGTGGCAAGGGATTCAGCACTCTTCAAAAGATGCAGCAGCACGTAAGGAAGGAAGTTTGCATAGCCCCCAGTAAGGTCTGTGGGGATTGTAATAAGGAATTTAGCCATGTCCGAGGGATGCGGCAGCACCAGAAAAGGGGTGTTTGTAAACGTAGGACTACTCAATGTAGTTTCTGCGGTAAGGTACTTAGTAGTCGCCAACGCCTTCAGACACATAAGGAGAAACATGAGGGTAGTTACCTGTATTTCCTGAAGGATCTTTCGTGGGTCATTGGTGCTCAGCCGACCCTAAAGCCCAAAGGACTTTAACAGACGCACTTAAGAGTGTAAGGGACTCTCAGGCTCCCAAGTAACCACGTCGAATATCCACCTGCCATCCCTTTTACCACGGCTCATCAAATGCGTGACATCCTGCCCTTCAATGGCGTACCTTATCCTATCGGGCGCCCAAAGGGTATACGTCCTTTTTTTATTCTTCAACACCAAACGCATGCGGTCGATGTCTTTGAAGACGACGTAATTCTTTACCTCGTAGATTTCCCCTATTTCCAAATCGCGCCAGTGTGTCTGGATGAACTTTATCTCATTGAATTTGTTCTGGTCCATATATTCTATGGAATATTTCGTAATGCGTCCTTAAAGTGTCCGCGGTATTGAAGCGCTTGCAGCACCACCTACAAGGCAGGCGGATTCCACGCGCATACTCCGCGATGGCTCTGCAGATATCGTCGTAGTCGTATTGTTGATCATTACTTTATGACCATTCTGCTCATACCTTTCCAATAGTAGACGTTGACTATCAGATAATACCACGTTGCCTTTAGGAGTCTTCTTCTCTACGCAGAAACCACGGTATCGCACGTGTGCATTAAGGATTAACAAGTCAGGCTGGCCGCGTTGATATCCTTTCTGCCAGCACTTTATGCGTTTGTCGTCCGAATCCTGCAGTTCGCCTAGGCCAGGGGTTCACGAGCATTTGGGGGTAAAACCTGCGGATGTAGTCCACCACCTTTTGATGTAAGTCAAACTCATTCTCTATTTTGAATTACCAACTTGTTTGGACTGTCAAAACGCCGTTTTATTTCATACTTGCCTGTCTTACGCAGCGCGGGTAGGACTTCCTCAAACACCCAATCGCGGAACTTCACGGCCTTGGGTAGTTTGGAGCTGAATATCAATTGATACAATCGGTTACGTACACGGAATTTGTCTGTGCATTAGAGGGGCACTGTTTCGATGCCCCCTTTAGCTCATCCAACATTTTCTGGTACTTTTCAGACACGTGGTCTCTGATTGCTCTTCTTGGGCACTCATATCCCAACGCGGCAGCCACTTCCTTCGCCTTAAAGTATAAAGTTTCGCCTTGCACTATGCATTGCAGTTTGGTATCGTTGTTTTCGAATATGCGTAACATGGTATATCTGAGAAATATTTTGACTTTTTAATATGCAACACTTTTAAGTTGATTCATTTCTATGCTTAGCTGCGCGTCACTAACTACGAAGATGTAGCAGTTTATCTTAGTAGAATCGCTGGCATGCTTGGTGCGCTTGATCTCCAATGTTATACCATCCTGCGTATTTACTAGACGTAAGCCCTGACCATGCATGCTCTCGTCGTTGGTAGTGCGCATGTCAATCCATAACGCATATTTATCCGTGAAGAACTCCTTTGGGGCAATTTGATCGCCAAACTTCTGCGTTGCCTCTCTGTACATGTCTTCAGGTTTTATCCCTTGGGATAGACCTTGTTAGGCACTCCGTTGATATTCACGCCGACATTATATTGCTGGTGTATGTCTTTGCGAACAGCAGCATTAGTCCTGTCAAACTACGTCGTGGTATATTAATGCTTTGGTTAATGACCTCTTCGACGTTGTTTGTGAAGCTAAACGTCTTGTACATTACCGTGGTCGTAAAGGAATGCCTTACCAGCACTGTATTCCATGCCTGCGCTACGAGCAATCTCTTCAGAGTACACGGTCACAGTACTGCAGCTCTAAGTTCTTGATAAAATAGGGATCCACGGCTGCTGAACTTACGTCCTTTCCTTGCAGTATGTTGGCCGTATCTGCTAAGGTTACTTCGAACTGCAGTTCACTTAGTTGTCTTGGGTAATACGCGCCATGGTTTGTTATTACTTCAAAGTCCAATGGAATGACATATTTGGTACCGTAGGCTGACTTTATTTCATCTTCTCCGGAGGCGCCGGAGGTTTCGCTTCTTACCTTACGTATGGCTTCGCTTGCTATTCCTTGTTCTATCTTTTGCGCACGGTCGAACGCAGTCAACAACAAGTCCTTGTACGTGGTGTACAGGTCGTACCTGTTCAAGTCCAAAAGGGACTCGCCAGCAAACTTGATTCTCATCTTAGAGACAAGGTTCCTGCCTACGTTATTGACGACATAACGCGTGTCTGCGGTATCTGGCTGTATTGCTAGGTCAAACCTTAACGCTAACGTACCAGGAACCAATACCAAGTTATCCGTTAGACGGGGTACGCCTACATACAGCGTCTCCCCTGGTTTGGCGCTGCTGGGTGTAAATGTAACCCTATGAAAGGTCCTTTCCGCTTTTAGTCCACCAACCTGCTTAGGTAATACGTTGGGATTTAACTTTGAGCTTATCATATATAATGGAGGTAGAAGGTACCGACTTTGACCCCCTTACCGAAGGTCAGGTTGACATCAACGATGAAGAATTTGACGCATGGACTAAAAGCGCGGAGACCGACCCCCGAATCTACGACATGGCCTTAGCAAACAAGTATGGTAGTAGGTGGAGAAGCTTCAAGGCAGCCTTGAATCGCATGTGGCAATCGAAGAACCGCGGCACCCCCGTCCCTGAGTACTTAGAACTTCAGAATATAGATGAAGGGGAAACCGTAGAGTGGGCAACGCAAGAGCTAAGGCAACGCTATTCCCGTTTCGAGACCGACGAAATAAAGCTCACAGAACGCGAAAACAAAGTCCTCATAAGACCTGAGATTTCCCAACAAAAACCGCTGGACCAAACCACATGCCCTCTTTGATGAGAATGGCGAAGTTAGGGGTGACGTGGCGAGATTAAAAGGCTTCAAAAATGCCACCAGAAGCCTATTAGACCGGCTGGAGACGTTAAGCACAAAGGCTGCGTTAGAAAAACGCGCCGAGGAGCTGCAAAAACGTTGGAAGAAAGGGAAGCACATTACATGAGGCAAAACCAACTACTCCTTGATGCTCAAAAGAGAGAACTTGACGATAGGAATCAGCGAATAGTACAGATGAGAGAACAAAGAGACAATGCCCTACGCAATAGGGACCAAGCCCAAAAGGCCTTCAATCTGACTAGAGAAGAGCTGGGCATAAGCAAGGAAGAAGCCAAAAACTTGCATGTCACCATAGCGGGCTCTTTGGAGGAACGGCGGCAGCTGGTTGCCGAAATCAATACTAAAGAAGAGCAATTCCGGCAAAGAGATCAGGCTATTGAAGACCTGGAGGGGCAAATAGAGCGGCAGCAGGAAATAATCAATGACCAAACCCGGAAGGGAAGCAGCTCAAAGGGAAGTAGAAACCCTCGAGGTACGCCTTGTGGAATTACAAGCGCAAAAGGACAACCTTGAAAGGGAGTTGGGACTTACCACCAAGGAAAAGGTAAAAAGAGCTTTGGTGAAGTATGGTATTCCGCTGGCATTTGCTGTCGCTATTTCAAGCGTAGTAGGTGTAATCCTTAGCTCCCTTAAGGCTACGGGCACGGCTGTGGGCGCAGTAGGCAAAGGACTTACGAACTTAGGGAAAAACATGGCAGCCGCTTTACCAGGGCTGCTGGCTTCCGTAATTGGTTTGACGCTTAGAGCCGGCGGAGAACTGTTAAAGTTCGTGGGGAATAACATTTGGATATTAGTCGTAGCTATTGGCGTGGTACTCATGAAGAAGATGAAGGCGTAACCTTGTCCTTATGTATTACTGGAGACTTATCGTCTTCAGACTTCCGAGGCATCCTCGACTTGGGATAAGTAAAAATAGTATTCGCACCGCCTTGATAATTTGGTACCAAGGGTATGGTAATCATAGTGCTAATTATTTTGTGATTCCAAGCGGCATTCGTCGGAGGGCCAATGGTTGAAGCAGCATTCATTCGCACTCGGCCGGGGTTTCCACCGCTGGCATCGCTGGGAAGAACTTGAAGCTTTGCATATTGGCAATTGGCTATCATGTGAAAAGTTACTGGCGTTAAGTCTTCTCCGCCTACTGGATTGGGCTCCGACGAGAAATGAACTGGGCTCCTATTATTATCTTTCTTTCTGTAAGGTAGTAATGGGTGGTTATTCTCATCAACACTCCTAAACCCAACATTACACGAATACCCCGTTGAAATGCTAATAGTACACATAATTAATCCCAGACCGCCGACCTCCACCCACAATCCGGCGTCATGCCATTCATCATTTACGTAAATTTCCTCATCAACATGGTGGAGGAACCCAGTTTCCTTTGCGTGTGGATTCATATATTTCAGCAAACATAGTTTTCTTCTAGAGGCTAAAAACCGTAAGAATGCTAATGGTCGCATGGTTATAGATAGTATCTCTTTGATTTTCTATCCTTTTTACCGTAACCTTTCCCGTATCGTCTACTCTCATTTGCAGCTTTACTTTTCCATGGCAATCAGCAACCATATGAAAAGTCCAAACGGAAAGATTCTCGACGCTACCGGGGTTGGGCTCTACGGAGAAATGCGCAGGCTCCCTGTTGTTTGTCTTAGCACGCATGGGCTGTAGTATGCCAATCTCATCCAGGAACCGGAAGCCGACGTTGGCGTGACTATCCGTACCAATACATATGCTGCATATTATCAGCTTCCTTCCTGAGTAGTTCAACTCCACAGAGATCCCACAGTGACATCAACCCAAGATGCGTGGGTGTATTTTTTCTCGCCTGTGTAAGTCGTGTAAACACAATCCATTCCGAATACGTAGGGGTTGTTCATCGCCATATATAATAACTCAGACCAATGCTTGCGGCGGTTAAACCGGCCTTGAGTAAGTTATGGTCATATTCCTCGGGTATCGCAACGTGAACCTTCTTTACTGCGGGTTTGGAAATCGGCGTTTCTACGTGCTTCTTTTTTGGCTTCTCTACGAAGTGAGGAATACCCTTGGTTATGTCAGAGTTCACGTCATTCACTCCAAACTTCATGTCTTTGGTTGCGCGCTGTAGTTTTTTGTTGTAACCCACAACGGAACTCGTATTGATGAATAAATTACTTGGCATTAGCCAACAACCCGGGGCTCCTGCATAGTCCAACCTTGCTTTAGAATTTTGTATAGCTAGTTGATAACGCTGTACACCTTTGCTAATGTCGCCCTCCAAGATTGAACTTTCAAATAAGATCAAGGCTTCGGCACGCGTCTCTTCTGCGGCGCCGGTATTTCCAATTATGCTTGATCGGGTATTTACTTGAGCTCCAAGGATAGAATACACGTAAGCTTCTATGCTGCGGTTTAGGCGGGCAAGACCGGCTCTAGTTAGTCCTTTACCTTCTATGGGTATGAAATTAAGATATTGCTTTGTGTATTCGTCGTTGGTTATACGGATAATCAATGGATTAGCCCCTGCGTATTTACCACCCTCGTCTTTAAACAGAGGTCCGTCTCTAACTTCCTTAGTGGTCTTAGCATTTGGTTCGAAGAAGGTGCTGCTATCGTAAGATACTTTATGATAGCCTGTGTTCCATTGTAGCCGCAATGCATGAACTTCCTTATTGGTTAATTTATGCCCTCCAATACCTCAATAAGCCCAAATATGTCCCAGACCATTGTTGGCTCCGGCAGTACATCGAAGTCCTTTCCTACAACTCCAAACTCTTTACACAGCCTATCGTAGGCAGGCACGTCGTATTTGTTTATCTCTAGGATAAAACACAGCATCTCCTGGTAGGGCAATAACACCCATCTCATACAGTATTCTTCGTACTGTAAAGTGAAAATGAAACATGAATATGGAGTTTTTCATCAGGTTTGCACTTAAACCACAACCACTAGTAGCACACCAGACAGCACAGTTCAATTGCTGCGGCCAGTATCGCATGTTGGGGCCACTTAACCATTCGTGAGATTCCTTAGCTGTGGTGTGATTTATAGGAACGTTCTTAAAGATGTCCCTTACCTTTAACGGAAAGGAATGCTTATTAGAGATCCGCATATTCAGTGTTAGGACCAAGCTTGGGTGTTTGTCGAATGACACCGCAGGTATTGCATAAGCGTTAGTAACCAACAGTAATTCATTTGACCACCCTGTTGACACAGGCTTAGGAGTCTCTTTAATCGGCTTAGGGGTCAAATCCGCGTTGCTGTACATTCTAGAGCCGTTATAGTAAATACCATCGGGCCTTCTTTCGAACTTACTAGGGTCTGCATGCGGAAACATCTTCCTAAATGCTCTCCAATTCCAGTAGTCTCTGTTATCGTGATGTGGCTGCTCCTCAATATCATTCCCAAAAGCGTCGTACATTAGTATATATAATGGATGTTATACCATCAGCGGGTCCTAACGAACTAAACGCTGAGAACGTTCGTCTGAATAAGGCAAATTTAATCCTGGCTTACTTTGAAGGTCAAGTAAAACACTACGAGGAGGTTAGGACGAAATACGCCAGAGCTCGGAGTATACTACATAAGCTCGCAGTAACAACTGGGTCTATGTCCGTTGCATTGACTGGCACAGGTGTTGCTACTTCGCTTACCGGCCCTGGAATAGTCGTTGGAGTTCCTTTGGCTAGAGTAGGAGCGGCTTGTGGTATCATTTCCGCCATTACCACTGGCGTTATGAAACAATTGTCAGGTAAAATATCCAAGCATGACACTACGAGGAGGTTAGGAAGAAATACGCCAGAGCTCGGAGTATACTACATAAGCTCGCAGTAACAACTGGGTCTATGTCCGTTGCATTGACTGGCACAGGTGTTGCTACTTCGCTTACCGGCCCTGGAATAGTCGTTGGAGTTCCTTTGGCTAGAGTAGGAGCGGCTTGTGGTATCATTTCCGCCATTACCACTGGCGTTATGAAACAATTGTCAGGTAAAATATCCAAGCATGACACACACATAGCCCTTGCAAGAGCAAAAGCTAACACCATTACCGATTTAGTCTCCCAAGCTCTGCGGGACCGCAAGATTGATGAGGTGGAGTTCTCCTTGATCCTTGCGGAAGAAAAGAAGTATGAGGAGTTAAAGTCGGGTAATAAAAAAAAAATGATCAAGGATCTTTCCGACGAATCTCGAAGGAAGATATACCAAGAAGCATAAGAGGACCTGCAACGAAAACTCGCTCAATAAACTTTCACCTTACTTACACGTCATCGTCTGGGTATCCATCCTAACAGAGGGTGGTTGGGGTCTATTTTGTAAAATATGTCGTAAATTACGTCAGGATAATATGGAATATCCTTATCCAGCCGACAAAACATCCACTCGGCTCTGCTCATATCAGAAACCTCAGGAATAGAGTTACCAGTAAATTGTGCTAAAAGATAGGGAATACTTTTGTAATATTTCCTAGCTTTAAAGTGCCTATCACCCTTTTTTTTTACTTTTTCATATCGAAATATAAGCTATTCTAAGAAACCTGTCGAAAGAATTTTTTGATTCTGACGCTTCTTTCTATTATTTCGAGCGGTCAAAAGTGCGAAAATAGGAAGATTTCAAAATATGACCGAGCGATAGGGGAGACTGGGCTAGTGACGTAGAAGGAGCAACAAGAAATGTATGGGATACTAGGGGGGATACTGAAGACGTCCTTGCGTTTCTTGTTTTTTTTTAGAAGTCCTTGGACTTTTAACTACTTTCTTGGGCTTCTATGAGGAAGTTAATTATCTAAAGATTCTCTCATCAGGATTCGTAGAATAATTTACTGGTATATTAGTGAAGCGAACACAACCTAGCAAAGCAAGCGAGGTGACTGAAGTGAAGTTATTCCGACCCGATCACAAATATTTTCTCATTGGCTGGGAATAAAACTTGTCAAAACCTTAGTAAATACACCAAAAGTACAGCAGCATAGATAGAAATTCCTACCTGGGAATTCCTAGAGTCGTTATAGGGAACCGAAGTTGATAACAGGTAACATTTTACTTGCCATTGCTCGAACTGAGTCGTCTTTGCACCGGATCGGGAATTTATTCCTGGATTATTAAAGAATAAAACAGTTTTGGTGATTGTGGTAACATTTCAGTGGTTATTAAACTCTTAAGAAGTATTTGGTGCATTGCTAAAAGGGCTGTAATGAATGGTTGAGACAAAATTCCCGTACGATTGACACAATAATACTACTATTCACAATATTTTAATTATTTGCTACCGTAGAATGCTCTTCAGATTTTTTACCTTTATCGAATTTCCCTCAATAGACGATCGTTTTATCTTTAAAGATAGGTATGGCTAGATACTGTGAGACAGGATAGAAAACTGATAGAATAGAAAATATTATATTTGACTATGAAGTGAAACCATGTTGACCTGCAGAGTAACAGTAGCCTGATGATGCGAAGTGTCACGCACCCTTACATGTAGTTCCTCGACTGAACTACTACAGTATAAATATATAATGCAATTCATGTTTAGATATTTTGAAAACTGTTAAGCCATCTACATTGAAAAAGATTTTGTGAACTACCTGGAGTTATTTCATTGTTTCTGTTATTTACATTTGATGTTTCTGATTTGGAAACGACCTGGAAGAATTTTGCGCGGCACGGACTCACATATTCATCCATAAATACATCAGATATTAATAAGAATATTGCTAAAAAATTTATGACTTAAAGGGTGTAGGTACATGTAGTGCTCAGAGTTACTGTATGTGAAATCTATAAGTTTTTGAAGCTAATTTATTACACTTGATTCTGAGCGTGACAGCCTAATATGAGGTTTTCCCTAGGTTGCGTTTAACTTCTCGCTGCTTTTCTTTTTCTTAAAATAATTCAAAAATAATATCATTCTTGAAGTCTGAAGTAATTAACATCCGCTAACCAGAAAAATGAGATCTTTTGAAAGCGTATAAACGGCAAATTGGTCATAAATACCAGTGAAATATAGAGAGAATGAGGAAACATCTAAACCCAACTTACTCCTCTTACGTCACAGCCCAGTCCTCTAGGTTATCATTTTACGCGGCCAGAGTCAAAGAAATGCCTATTTTCGCACTTTTGACCGCTCGAAAAAAATAGAAAGAAGGGTCAGAATCAAAAAATTCTTTCGACACGTTTCTTAGAATAGCTTATATTTGGATATAAAAAAGTAAAAAAAAGGGTGATAGGCACTTTAATTTCTTTAATGTTTTCCTTAGACTTTGCGGCGTTGGCTCTTTTAAGTCCAGCGTAATCCTTTCCATTACTTCGTTGTCTAAGTATACCGGCCGATAACCTTGAATGTAACTCATCCAATCTCTGAAGTATATTATTCTCTTGTATGGAGTCTTCTTACGACCTCCGTTAGAGTAATATTGTTCCCTGGTAGCACAAGGCACGGCATTGCGAATGTTCTTACCACACTCGTAACACTGTGCTGACGTGTCATCTTCTATTCGCATCTTCTTACCACAACACCAAAACCGTTTGGGCTTGGGTATGTTAACTTTAGGTCTTAGACAAATTATGCAAAAGTCGTAAACAAAATCCTTACATTCATGCATATACCTTACATATTTGTTTAGATTGTGTTTGGGTGACGGAAAATGGATATCTTTTAGTGACCAATACGTGAATTCCTCGTTGGGTTACTTTTTGCTCCGCAAATACCCCTAATATTAAGAACGTGTAATCCTGGGGTGGAAGTTTTTAGGTATTAGCACTTACTAGGTTTTTGGGATTTCGTTACTACGTGAAATGGAATAATACGGATATTCATGCTGTTCGGTAATGTGAGTGAGGACTGGCATGGTGTATACTACTGACAATCGAGAGCGTAATTAAGAAAGCTATCAGTTGCTGACCATTTGAAGTACCTAATGATATGTTGAAATAGTCAACACCAAATACGCTGTGAAGCAAATGCACTGTGTAAATTGCATTGGATGCATAACGCTGTACTTCTATGACAGACGACTCGTAAAAAAATGCAACTTCGTTGGACAGATTCCATGCATTCTATCAAGATGTTCAACTACTTTCCAAATATTTTCTGTTTGTTCTTGGGGTATAGAAGATATTTTTTGTTAGTCATTTCAAGTTTCCCGCGAAGACACTGATTGATTGCTGATGTAGAAGGTAAATCACCTAAATTAAAGATGCCTTCGAGCAGAAGTCGCTCCCTTATTTCATAAGTATTAAACACTAGGTTTCTGCAATTTCCAGGCCTCAATTACCTGGAGGATATCCTCCGTGGTTTTGTATGGAACGCTCCCGCCTTGAGCGAATGGAGAGACAGTTCCATGTTGTTGATAATGATGAATTATTTTCTGCAATCTGCAACTAGAAATTTTCAGTTTTTGAGAAATTGCTTTATTTGAAAATCCGCTATTGCTGAGAGCTATGATTTCTTTTCTAATTATATCAGACAACGGCCTTCCCGGCACAAATACACGGCCAAGACTATTTCTGGCCGCCATGTTTTCTTGGTCTTCCTTTGTTCGCAATGATTACCCAATAAAAATGTCGAATATTGAATTTACAGTTGATTGGAATTTTCATATCTCCGTTTTCGACGTTGTAAATAATCAACTCTAGGGGTGATTTTGTTTTGCGTGAGCTTGTTTGACTGTAAAGGCCGTGGGTTGAAAGTAACATCAAATGAAACGAGAGCAGAGTTGGTTGTCACATACGTAAACTTAAATAGGTTGTAATCATAATCTGTGGTTACAATGACTCTAGAATTTCTCGGTAGCAAAAATAATTTTTTCTTACCCTCTGAAAAGCATACTTATACCTAACTCATATTGGCATATTCATATTTTAGGGTTTCCTGATTGAAGGTAGTGGTACGCCAGAAAGCTAAAATCTATATACGTGTAGAAAGGGCAGCCAAGAAAGTAGGCCAGACAGTGATGTTTAATACAACAGGTCAAACTCAGCTCCCTTCTAATGGATGGAACACATCAATAGACAATTTGCTAAAATAATTTTCATACATGAAAATGTTTGAGAATGCAAAAAAATAACTTTGTTTTCATTCCTCTTGATCTTTATAAGCCATTTCTTTCGTAAATTCCCGGTCTTTAGGGAAAAGTGATACGACACAACTCGGCCGTCTTCAGCTACCGTTCGCCTCCGACTTTTACACTTTGGAACAGCACAGTTCCTATTAAACTTCCTCTTTAGGTTAACCGTCTTACTATCTGTCTCTTCAATGGTAAAGCCGCCTATTAATCAATTAAAAACGCCAGCCAGAACAGCAGGAGAAGTCAAAACAACAATGACTTCTTAGTCGCAACATCCGGGACCTTCCACGATCTGTCCTCGTTTGACGTCATCGCTCAGGAGCGCGCGCCATATTCCAAAAGGGTCTATTAATTGCATTAAGATGGTTTCAATTGATTATCCCTATGTGAAGTTTCTGGTCATGCACCTTTTTGTACTCAACTGAAAAATCATTTCAACAATGATTCTGCCACTTGGACGAAAATCGCTCCAAAATTAAAACTCTTTCATTCGAGTTGGAACTTTGCTGAAATAATCTTGAATACATTAACAACCTCTCACTGAAATATATTTCTGATATTCGGAAGGAAAGGGCTAAACGTTTACGATTTATTTTCGTCCGCCATTAATTTTTTTACTCGCGGGCAACGAGTTATTATGTACTACAGCAGTTTTACGCTGTGACGTCATTTACTCAACACCGTCATGTTAGCTTCGTTTTGACTATACATTTCTTGTTAAATTACCTGAAGTTTATTTGATGTTTTAAACGCTTTATCGTGAAAAGAATAATCTAAACAGACTTTTTTTAATACTTTGATAACTCTTCAAGTATGATGGAAAGTCCTTTGGTCGCTCGAGTAAGAACCAGAAGTTATCATGTATGAAAGAGAAGATGAAGCCGAACTAGAAGAAGAAGTAATGCTTGGGAAGAGGTTTTCACATAAAATATTTAAAAAATGATAACCAAATGGTCAATTTTTTTAAATACCGAAATATTTAAATTTTGTATCGTAAGCTTCTTTTTGATAAAAAAGAATCAATTCTGTAAAAGGCAATCCTGAAAATCAATAGTTGTCTTGTCGTCTTTTGTTTTTGTTTTGTCTTATCCATTGCTTTAGTCAATTAGCAACAAATAGATTTTCTCCGCATGGCCCAGCCACTTAGCTCGATTAGCTATTGCTATTTCTAATTGGCTGTGCTCTTATCACCTGCAATTTCAACTATTATTATTTATATCTGTAAACTATTGAGCACAATAAAGATTGATTTGATTTGATTTGATTTGAATAATATTTGTTTGGAATAGTTCCTCTTTCAGAATTTCCTCAAGTTTCCTCAACTGAAAGAAATGCTATAGAAGAAATTGTAAGCAAGCATATACAGGAAATACTCTTTTTTTTTTGAAACCATTCAATTGCAATGACTAATTTATTCAGGAATGCATCTTGTTTTATGTAAACAGTTCAGATGAAGTTAGTTAAATACAAGCTTTGATGCATACAGCAGCTTATAAGGTACTGCTGACGTTAAAAATTAATTATCAAAAAATTATCCCAAAAAGTGTTTACATAAAGTTTATATCAGATTATATATATATCCATCAACTTGCAAAAATAAAAATATCGAGGTAAGTTGAGTAATAAATAAAAAAATACAAATACAAGATAAGTATATTGATTTATAATTAAATGATATAAAGATCACACTCCAAACTATCACCAATTTATCAAAAATTGTATATTGACAATTGTTTCACACTTCCAAATACCCCATTCTAATTACACACTTTTAAAGTGCAATCAAAATGTTTGCTTTGAAGGTCATTCAACGATGATTGGTTCCAAAACGCAAAAGGTAATTGACTACAGCGTAAGATCTAGGCAATGCAGAGCCTACAAGTCTGCTGAAAGAGAAGGGAAAACCCCCAAGAACCATGATTGCACTAAAAACTGAAGTGGATCGGCCAAAGCAGTGGAGTAATCTATGGGAGTGGAAATTTGTAGAAACTTTCCAGGTTCAATAGAAACAGACACGGTGAGGGACATAAATTAGATAAATCCTAGGCTTATCATGACACCTTCTCTAAATAAAGTTTATTTCATATTATAATTTATATTATAAGGTTGAGAATATAGAATACAACATTGGAAACATCATAGGGTGACTTCATCAACAAAACCTACTGTTATCACTGGAGGCCAAATATCTATCATGTCAAGGTCTCATAAATATTTATTTAATATATAATTCCAAAGCATACAATTTACCATGTTCTAAACGAGCCGGGATCTGGGTTCGAGTTACGACCGCAAAGCATCTATGGATTGCTTGGAGGGACAGAGTCGCCATGTTTACAAAGCAGTTATAGGAATGTTGAGATGTCTCACTATAATCGCAGTGTTCCTGGCTGTACAAATAGCTTTAGAAGCGCTTCTCATTTACACTACTACAGGATACCGAAATATGAGGCTGTTAGAAAATCCTACAAAGTTATTTTGAAGAATGATAGCCTGAAATTGAACTCAACAAGTACACGGATCTGCTCAGAACATTTTGAAGGTGGTGCGAAACTAAGCCGCACTCATTTGCCGTCGATATTCCCCTGGACAAAGCCAGAAATCAAAAGAAGAGAACTTAAAAGAGTCAGTTTTGATAAAATTAAAGAAATCGAGGAAGAAAAGAGACAGAGAAGGCTGCTAAAGGAAAACTCAAGTCAGGCTTCTCTGACATGTGATCATGATGGCGAACGTAACGATACGTTCGAAGTCCTTGCCATTGAAACACAAACAAATACGACCAGTCAAACATTTTTGGACAAAAAGAAACAATTCTCAAAAGAAGAGACCAACCACAACAAGACAGTCGCAAGCCTAAGAGTACACGTTGAGAGATTAATGGAAAGAGTGAAGAATTGGCATATATTTGATCATAGAATTCCCATTACTCTTTCTCCAATAGCAACTGATATGCTATTTGTAGTGGGTGCACTATCTAATTTTCACCCTCCATTAATCAATTGACAAAATAACAGTTTATAACACTAACAAAATTTATTACTTAGATCAAACAAAATAAATCAATGAATAATACTCTACAACATCATAGTTTATAGCATCATCAATTAATGTACAAATAGACAAATAAAAAGAATTATGATTATAAAAAGATTCAAGTATGAATATGGATTTTTTTCATTGAAAACTCTTTAGAAATAATAAAAAACAAACATTTAAAGTGCGCAACATTTTATAGTACTAATTTAAGCTAAATTGTGTGAATTATATAATTTTATATTATTAAATTGGTATTATTTAGTACTAAAATAGAGAAAAGTATTGGACACTTTTAGTGTTTTTACTCTACTTTACAAAATGCTTTAAAAGTGTTTTTAAAGCGAACGAGCATCCAACTTAGAAATTCCAAATTTAACTCTTGGGTATACAAGTTCTGGCACAATCCAGTTGTTAAGAGGCTGTCCGCGTAAGAACGGATAAGGCAAAATTTGACCCATCGCCGATTTTCTTGATTTTCTTAGTAAAAGTCCACTATTATATGCAATAAACAATTATCACATTTATTTGGATCAAGCCTAAGAGTACACGTTGAGAGATTAATGGAAAGAGTGAAGAATTGGCATATATTTGATCATAGAATTCCCATTACTCTTTCTCCAATAGCAACTGATATGCTATTTGTAGTGGGTGCACTATCTAATTTTCACCCTCCATTAATCAATTGACAATATAACAGTTTATAACACTAACAAAATTTATTACTTAGATCAAACAAAATAAATCAATGAATAATACTCTACAACATCATAGTTTATAGCATCATCAATTAATGTACAAATAGACAAATAAAAAGAATTATGATTATAAAAAGATTCAAGTATGAATATGGATTTTTTTCATTGAAAACTCTTTAGAAATAATAAAAAACAAACATTTAAAGTGCGCAACATTTTATAGTACTAATTTAAGCTAAATTGTGTGAATTATATAATTTTATATTATTAAATTGGTATTATTTAGTACTAAAATAGAGAAAAGTATTGGACACTTTTAGTGTTTTTACTCTACTTTACAAAATGCTTTAAAAGTGTTTTTAAAGCGAACGAGCATCCAACTTAGAAATTCCAAATTTAACTCTTGGGTATACAAGTTCTGGCACAATCCAGTTGTTAAGAGGCTGTCCGCGTAAGAACGGATAAGGCAAAATTTGACCCATCGCCGATTTTCTTGATTTTCTTAGTAAAAGTCCACTATTATATGCAATAAACAATTATCACATTTATTTGGATCAATTCGGATTTTTAGGTACTTTACGAGACGGTTTTCGATGACACCTCAAAACTTACATATCGGGCGCCGCCAAAATGTTTTTACTAACTTAAATCAACTGAAAATTTTTACACATGAATTTTATAACTTTTGGTTATAATTAAAAGTTTTAACGATTAAATTTGATAAAATTTTCACTGAGATATGATTATTTAAATATATATACTAAAATTCTTAAACGCGTTAGGCGCTAAAATACCTGCAGTTGAAGGCGATTTTCTCGAAAGTGGGACCTAACCTAGAGTTTAGTCTATTATAGCTCAAATGCACTAACACCAGTCTACAAACTTATGAAATAAAATTTGTGGGTACTCTTGTTTACGCGCCGTACAAGAAGTCGGCAATTCATTAAATTTCGCCAGGTTAAGCAAAACCGATAATTGCCGGTGCGATGAAAAAAGACCAAGTTTGGAACCAAAACTAACTGAGTATATCAAACAAGTCATTAAATACCAGTTTTGCCTTTAAGTAAGCATGTTGAGCCTTTTTAAACATTTTAAAAACGTTTTTTAAAACGATATTTATTTTTTATTGGTACGATATGCAAATTAGGTTCACAAATTTGCATCAAACAACATGAAAGCGTGAAGTTTTATTTTTTCCCTGTGACCCATTTCTAATCAAAATTACTCTTCTAATTTCAGTACTGAATCTGTCACAAGCATATGTTCAGCTCATATAAACAATATGTCATTATCAATCTTAAAGAAAGGGAACTAGACTAGCTGAGTAAAACATCCGGACTATGCACATAACTGTTTTTGTACACCTCGTAAAAACATTTTCTTGTACGGTTTACCATGTTAAATTGGAGGTATAATAATCTGTCAAATACATTTTAGCTTCATCAACGACAACTAACTTTAACTATTGCCAATACTTCGTACAATATGAGCTTTCAGACTGCTAATATCAGGTTGGCCAAATGCCTGCTAGCATGATATACACACAAACAGAAACGTGCAGGGGTAACAAGGAGTACTGCTCCTCAGCTCCTTCCTCGGTGGCACTTCTTTAAATATATCATTAACATTTGTACAGTAATTATACAGAAAATATTTTACTGTACAAAACACGAACACTCCTCTATAAAGGACATAAGCTCTGCAATAAGGTCTTTCTTTCTGTCTTTCGATTTGAAAGGTATGGCAAAATGATGGCAGATTTGTTTTAGTATTGCCACGTTGAATTTACACAACTTGTTTTCTCGTACGCACTCGCAAAGATTAAAGGCGTCGTATGATATTGGATGCTGTGGTTTGATTTCATTAGCAATCTCTGCTATTAGTGCTTGTCGTTCACATTCTTCGTCTTCTTGCAGGAGTTCTTTACATTCAAGGTCAATTTCTGTTGTAGAAGATCCTTGTTTTCTTCTCCTGTTAGCTGCGAGGCGACTAAAGAACCTTGTATTTGTGTTTTTGTTAACCATTCCTCTCTTGTAAACAAACGATTATTTTGTTCATCTCTCGCATTTCGCATATCAGTAGAAACCTTTTGAGGGTCTGCTTTATGTCCTGTCTGCTCACCAATATCAAACCTTGCAGTTAAGTAGCTTCTGACATTACCCGAAAATCTCGAAGATCCACTTCGTGGTTTGGATAGGGCCCAGCCCATCTGAACAGCATAGTTTGGTGACGATGACTTATTGTCATTTGTAACGTTAATAGTAGCGCATGCTTCGTCTTCAGTGATGTTGACTGCTGTGGTGAACCTTTCAACCCAGTCCCTCCTTAGTTTATCATATAGTGTTTCCTTTCTTTTTTCCTTTAAAGAATGGTCCCCGATGTCCAAATGTGATTCGAGCTCTGAAAAGGTTTGAAAACTCTTCACGCACCCCGGCTCCGAACACTCAAAAATTTCTAGCTCCAAATCCGTGTCATCATCTGATCTTTCTGGTAAAGGTTCCTTGCATTTGTATACTCGTGTATCTTTAGGAGCGAAAAAGTCATTAATGACCTTGAGATCGGTGCTTCCCTGGCTTTGTGAGACTAGCTGCGTAAAAGGAATTTCTTTGCCACGACCTATTGCGTAAGATTTCCAAACACGAATGCCTTTCTCCTCAAATTGAATATTATGTAACTTGCTGAAGCCATCTATTTTCTTAACCTGCAAGGTTTCCTTCTCCTCATCTACTACGCAGACACATGCAGACGTACCTTTTACTGGCCTTTCTGAAAGTGCTGTTCTCATATTCTCTGCACATAGAATGTCATGTCCTTCGTTGCAGCACCGTCGGATGCATGTCTTCATCGGGCATAAAATTCGATCGCAAACATCCTTGCCATACTGTGGTTCTGAATAATCGTATCGACAAACAGCTATACCTACTCGCTCGCCGATATCTTTTGCTGCAGCAATTAGAGCGTTATTATGATAACAGCCGGCTTCATCCGACCGCAGATAAACCTGGGTAACATGCGGTTTCTGGATCTTGATGACCTTCAGTGTGTTTTCGATAACTGAAGATACTGCAAACCAGTCTTGCTGGCACGTATCAAAGAGGTGGGCATATGACTGTAGTTCTAAAGAACCTTTCTTCTTCGTATCGCTGGAGATAACTGTAGATATGTGCCAGCTTAACCCTCTTTTACCGTACCAGTCGGACTGCTTTTCACGGTATCTAAGCTGCTGGAACTTCATTGCCCAGTCCATTACAATAAGTGCTGCGTTCGGTTTGTTGGTAATCATCTTCAAGCAATCCTGCTTTGCTGCTTCCTGGTTAACAGATCGAAGGATGTGAGCCTTCCATTGCAAGATGTGTGAGCGAGCCTGCTTGAAATCGTACTGTAGATCTTCTCGCTGCTCCTTGCTGTAAGGGCTCCATAATGAGCTTTGTATTTTGCACTCTATGTTATCAAGAACATCTATAAGATTGCGACAGTCTTTGCAAACTTCAGAGTGTTGGTGTGAACATTTTTCCTGATAATCGAAGTCATTCTCGTCACTTAATGCAAATTTACGACAATGGTCAGGGCATGTGGACTCCTCTGGTTTGCAATGCACACGATAACCAGTCTTTAAGTAGCGTTTTGCACTTCTTAGCTTTCCCTTGACGTCAATGCACCATTCTCTTGTCAACCCTCCTTTTTCAAGATTATCAACTATCAATTCAACTGTGTAAAAACCAGCGGATCCATCTGCAACAGTGTTGTCTAGGCCTTGTAATGATTTTCTCTGAGATGCTTCCCTGACGTCTAAAACTCTAAATAGCGTGGAACGGCTTAGTGGCTCACAGTTTTCCTCTCGGCAGAACTGTGTATACTGGCTTATCATCGTCGACCGCGTTACGGTACGCACAACGTTCGGCATCTCCATGGTTTCCCCATTGTCGAGTTTCAAGATTCTGCTTCCATATGACACGTCCTGGTAAAAGTATGGACGGTTTATGAATTCGATGAAATGGTCCACTTTGCTCATGTCAACCCTCTCACGATGATACTTCTTCTTTTCAGGTACAGTGCCTGGTCCTAAGGTTTTTGCGTGGCATCTTGCTCTGTGTATTTGACGCGTTGACAATTTTCCGTACGGCAAGTGTATTTTCTTTAAAGTGCTGATTGAATACTTGTATGCATACAGACTGAGGATTTGGGTTTTGGTGTTTCTGTTATTAGCATTTTTATATGCGTTCATAAGAGTTTTCACTAGGTCATCAACTCTAGTTTCGTCATCCAGCTTTTCTAGATTAGAAGACGCCATTGCCTCAAACAGCTGTTGGCCATGGTTTGGAGCTATTACATCGCATACAAGCATACAGTCTTCAGTTGCTTTCTGGATAAAATGTTGTTGGTGATTTACATTAACATCATTCCAAGAATTAATCTGTAAATCCAAAGGTTCTCGGGAACAAGATATCTTTCTTGCGATGTCATCCATCGCTGTATTATAAACATTTAGGACATCTTTGCTTTTGGTGTTCCCGTATGCCATAGTATGGCCAATTCCTGGAGTCCAACATGGACTGAGCATGGGTGAATCAGGCGTCGATATTTCACGGAAAGGAGTTGTTTTCATATCTGCGGTATGTGTGCTTATCACCGAATTCGCGTAACATTTTGCGGCTCTAAAAGTAAATGAAAAGTAACATTAAAGTGTTAGCAAAAAGAATCAAATGTAAATTTTATGGGAATGAAAACGCAACATTGTAACCCATCTTTGCAAGACTAGTAAGACTACTGAAACACCCCGTTTAACTCGCGGATTGCAAATCCGCGTATTATTTGTTCCTTTCCTACTTAGTCAGGCAAAAAGGGAAAAGGAAGCAACCGGTTGTAAAATAATGGATATATTTCAACTTGTAAACTAACCTTTGATGATCATCGAGATGGGCTGTCTTTATGTTTTTCTTAGCTTGAATACGCTCAGCATGTTTCTTACGGCAACAAGTACACACAGCTATGTATATATAAAACAAATTCTGAATCAAAAGATCATTTATAGCAAAGATCCGCCTATATTCAACTTAAGTATATTATACTGGCAATTATGTTGATCACTGGTTGTCCGATTAAAGAACTGCAATTTATTTAATCTTTTGAATGCGTTAAAAAAGGGGGAAGTGGGGGGGGGGGGGGGGGGGACGAAATTCAAGTTTGGGCCCCGAAACGCCAAACCAAAACCAAAACAAACCAAAAAATAGCCCGCATTGCGTTTTACGTTCAGTTTAGTTTTTAGTTTTACGTTTTAGTTTGGGGGGTCTCATCCTACGCCCTTGATATACATTTGCTTAACTTTAAACTAAAAAAAGGGAGAGATAAGTGCATGTACATTTTAGATAATACTTACGTGATCCGACAGCTGTAGATATACCAAATAAAAGGTGTATTTCTTCGGCCATTTGCCAATTTATAACGTGTCTTCCCGCCACGCTCGTAGTTTTACCAGAATGATTCGGGTATTGACAAGACTTCGGTGGTCGCCAGAATCTTCCTAAAAGATGCCTGTGCTTTGGACATATGGTCATGGATGCGACATGAGTTGATGATAAGCCACTGATTCCAGCTCTCGCTAAAATCAATTCGCTTTCTGTAATATCTAAGCATTGGGACAAGTGACAGCTCACTAAATGAGCAGAAATACTAGCATTGCACTCTGATAGCACCACATGTGCGTCAGTGCCCCTACTGGATCCACATTCCGTCTGTAAGATTGCGTAAAAAGAACAACGGTTCGGCAAAGAAGACATTTCTCAACATAATACATCATTGGTTAAAAGTAGCTCGAACAAATATGACAAGGCTTCACAAGGCTTAGCTTGCTACGTAATACCATTCAGTCTGGTTTTAATTAAAAGAAATCTACAAGTTTTAGTACAAATAAACAATGCTAGCAAATCATCGAAGAAAACATAGAGAAAAGTCGCAAAGACATATCCTGGTAAAAAAAACTATTTCTGTTTTGATTGGAAATATTTGATTGGAGTATATAATATAGGTTCACAAGTGGAAAAAAATTCACCCTTTCATGTTGTTTGATGCAAATTTGTGAACCTAATTTGCATATTGTACCAATAAAAAATAAATATCGTTTTAAAAAACGTTTTTAAAATGTTTAAAAAGGCTCAACATGCTTACTTAAAGGCAAAACTGGTATTTAATGACTTGTTTGATATACTCAGTTAGTTTTGGTTCCAAACTTGGTCTTTTTTCATCGCACCGGCAATTATCGGTTTTGCTTAACCTGGCGAAATTTAATGAATTGCCGACTTCTTGTACGGCGCGTAAACAAGAGTACCCACAAATTTTATTTCATAAGTTTGTAGACTGGTGTTAGTGCATTTGAGCTATAATAGACTAAACTCTAGGTTAGGTCCCACTTTCGAGAAAATCGCCTTCAACTGCAGGTATTTTAGCGCCTAACGCGTTTAAGAATTTTAGTATATATATTTAAATAATCATATCTCAGTGAAAATTTTATCAAATTTAATCGTTAAAACTTTTAATTATAACCAAAAGTTATAAAATTCATGTGTAAAAATTTTCAGTTGATTTAAGTTAGTAAAAAAATTTTGGCGGCGCCCGATATGTACAGCTCAATCGCAGCTTTCCCGACGGTGAATTTGCAAGTTTTGAGGTGTCATCGAAAACCGTCTCGTAAAGTACCTAAAAATCCGAATTGATCCAAATAAATGTGATAATTGTTTATTGCATATAATAGTGGACTTTTACTAAGAAAATCAAGAAAATCGGCGATGGGTCAAATTTTGCCTTATCCGTTCTTACGCGGACAGCCTCTTAAAATATGATTTTAGCCTGGGCAAAATAGATTCCCAGTGATCCCTTGAGAAATTCACTCTTTCACAAAACAGTGAACTACAGCTTGAACCCTTTACAACAAAGTCTGTCCATTTTCTCTTTGCCACAAACATCTCTCATTTAATCTTACAATGTCATTGTTTTGTTTACAAATGCCTTTGCGCACTAATGCCATCTCTAGTGTTTCATCTTTTGATGTCTGAACATATAATGATGAAAAGGTAAATTATACACCGTGAAAAAGATGAAAAAACTTACTGACGTTTCGGACGCTAGTCCTTCGTCGGAGTAAAAGAGAAAGAAGTGGTAGGAAGGAGTGTATATATGATAGGATAAGACAAAAGAAACCAATGAGAGCAAGGTAGGCAAGGAAACAAAAACAAACAATCAAAAGACAAAAGGAAAGGTTAGTTGAATTTAAAGCGTTCATTAATCCCGTTCGGCCTAAGAGTGCCCAATAGGTGAATAAGCCGCATTTCTTTGGTCTTGCGACAATCATTGTTGCCGTTAAGCAAAGAAAGACCGAAAACAATGAAGTCAGAAAGAGAATGGTTAGTTAGATTAAAATGGCGGGAAACTGGTTTGGTAGGATCGTTATTGCGAATATCATAAAGATGATTGCAAATGCGATCACCAAGACGGCGGCCAGTCTCACCCACATATAAAAGATTACAGCGGGTACATTTAATACAATATACAACATTAGAAGTGGTACAAACAAAATGGTCAGTGATTTTAACAGTAGATTTGGGACCGACAACAGAAGTGTGAGAGGCTATGTGAGGACAAGTATAACAACGTTTACGAGAACAGCGAAAAGTACCAGGTTCTTTGTTAGAGGGAAGAACTCCCTTGACCAAGAAAGAACGGAGATTACGATCACGTTTATAGGAAAAGAGAGGGCGGTTGTTGAAAATAGCAGAAGTGCGGGTATCAGAGTCAAGCAGAGAAAAGTTGCGGTTAACAATGGGCTTAATGGAAATGTTAATAGGATGATACGTAAGAGTGAAAGGAATGCGGTCATTAGAGGGACGAGTGTGAGATGTGAGAGCGGTGGTACGATCAATAGTAGAAACTTTACGAATAGCGCGATCAATAACATGAGCAGGATAATTACGCTTAAGGAAGAAGGAACGCAACCAAGAACATTTAACAGAAAAATAGAGATTATCACTACACAGACGACGAAGACGAAGAAATTGCGAGAACGGAATAGCGTTAAGAGTGTGCTTAGGATGAGAAGACGAGTAGAGTAAATAAGAATGAGAGTCAGTAGGTTTGTAATGGACACTAGTGCTAAGACTGACTCTCATTCTTATTTACTCTACTCGTCTTCTAATCCTAAGCACACTCTTAACGCTATTCCGTTCTCGCAATTTCTTCGTCTTCGTCGTCTGTGTAGTGATAATCTTGATTTTTCTGTTAAATGTTCTGAGATGCGTTCCTTCTTCCTTAAGCGTAATTATCCTGCTCATGTTATTGATCGCGCTATTCGTAAAGTTTCTACTATTGATCGTACCACCGCTCTCACATCTCACACTCGTCCCTCTAATGACCGCATTCCTTTCACTCTTACGTATCATCCTATTAACATTTCCATTAAGCCCATTGTTAACCGCAACTTTTCTCTGCTTGACTCTGATACCCGCACTTCTGCTATTTTCAACAACCGCCCTCTCTTTTCCTATAAACGTGATCGTAATCTCCGTTCTTTCTTGGTCAAGGGAGTTCTTCCCTCTAACAAAGAACCTGGTACTTTTCGCTGTTCTCGTAAACGTTGTTATACTTGTCCTCACATAGCCTCTCACACTTCTGTTGTCGGTCCTAAATCTACTGTTAAAATCACTGACCATTTTGTTTGTACCACTTTTAATGTTGTATATTGTATTAAATGTACCCGCTGTAATCTTTTATATGTGGGTGAGACTGGCCGCCGTCTTGGTGATCGCATTTGCAATCATCTTTATGATATTCGCAATAACGATCCTACCAAACAGTTTCCCGCCATTTTAATCTAACTAACCATTCTCTTTCTGACTTAATTGTTTTCGGTCTTTCTTTGCTTAACGGCAACAATGATTGTCGCAAGACCAAAGAAATGCGGCTTATTCACCTATTGGGCACTCTTAGTCCCAACGGGATTAATGAACGCTTTATTTTCAACTAACCTTTCCTTTTGTCTTTTGATTGTTTGTTTTTGTTTCCTTGCCTACCTTGCTCTCATTGGTTTCTTTTGTCTTATCCTATCATATATACACTCCTTTCTACCACTTCTTTCTCTTTTACTCCGACGAAGGACTAGCGTCCGAAACGTCAGTAAGTTTTTTCATCTTTTTCACGGTGTATAATTTACCTTTTCATCATTACTGTTTCATTAGAAACACCGACGCAGCTCACACTAGATTTAGCTAGTTATACCTTTTTATGTCTGAACATACTTTACTTCTATAAGTCCTTCTGAATCATCAGTTGATGGATCATATACAAGACCATCAGGGCTTGCACCAAGGAAGCAATGATCTTTTGAAACAAAAAAACCACACTTAGAGATTTTGATGCCTTCAGCTCCTTGAGTTTGCTTGAAAAGCTTGTAATCATTGATAATCTGGTCTTCCATCTTTAATCCTTCCTCCATTGATTTACTTTTGAATCCTTTATTGTAACCAAGTACATCTCTGATAATCTTGGTAGGAGATGTGCTCTCTCTCTGTACAGCTACTCGGTAACATTTCGTAGCCGTTATCCTTGGTTGTCTGTGATGATGCCACAAATCAATGTTCGATTGACCTCTAGTTTGTTTCTCAATTTCTTTCACTTTCAAATCATCAACCATAAGATTTCTCTTAACTTTATCAAATTTTTCTTTCAACTCTCTAGCTGAAACAGGATGACATTTTATTGGTGAAATGGCAGGCTTCTTTACTTCTTGCGGCAGAATATGCGTCCAGGCAAGAATATTCCCTGATAGCTTTTGATACTCTTTCATCATTTCTAACATTTTTGCAGTTTTTTCATCTTGACAACTTTCTGTGGTTGAATTTTCCTTGGAGTGATGAAGCTTGGGTATCTTTTTTTCTTTTGCATAATCATGCTTCACGAAACTCATTTTAGCTATTGGCTGTACAGGGCCTTTTCTCTTTCGAGAGACATTCCACTTACAGGGTTTAGACGTACAAGAATCATCTGTGTCTACTACTGTTATCTTCTGTCTTTCTTTACAATATTGTTCCAGTGCAAACAGTGTTGATGCAACATGGTTGCATCGGCCATCTGTGCCAGCAGGGCATCTGCAGTGTGCCCTCAACATCTTGCCAAATGAGCTAATAACTAAAAAACATGTGTAGACTTTGTCTTTTTTCATTGATGGCAGAACTTGACTCTTGATAAAGTGTTTGCCGTTTTCATGTAAGTGGCCAATGTAAAGGACATGTCCAGATTTGAAGAAATTGAAGCCCTTTACAAGTGGTTTTGCAGTGGAGAGCTGCTTTTTGCACTCTACTCCCTCTATCATGAATCTCCACACAGTTCCAAATGATATTCTTGGAAGTCCCTTTAGATCGGCTAGGGAAAGTCTCCGTGATCTCTGGTTCTTGGTGGTCAAGGACGCCAAGTTTTGCCTTCTTTCGTAGCAGGTTTACACCACCGTCTGGATCACGCAAGTATTTAACGTCAAGACTATGTTTCATGTAATCCTGTACTCTGTAATTTGAAATAATAAGATATATCAATGAAATGAGGCTTTATGCTGCATTGGAGTTCGAACATCTAGCCTGTATGATATGCGAGTCTTATAAGTTAAATTGTAACGCCATATACGAACCTTGAGACTAAAACTTTCTTTACTCCTGTTGTTTTTGCGCCTCTACAAAGCAGCCACCTCTTTAGTTGAACACAACTACATTTCTCAACAGAATCCCTTGGAAGTTTCGCTCCAGGAATATCACTTTCTGTTAGTTTTACTATTTTAGTATCTACATTTACACTGTCAGCCATATTGTTTGGACTCTGGCTGTCCCTCCAAACAATCCATAGATGCTTTGCGGTCGTAACTCGAACCCAGATCCCGGCTCGTTTAGAACATGGCGAATTGGGGACCACTCCTGCTGTGGGGATTGGTGTGAGTACATGAAAGAACCCCTGACTTATCATCACAAATCACTGCCACATGGAAGGGATCTGGTTGGAGAGGAAATGAAAGCTGACGTTGTCCAGGCATGTTGTATTATATATTACTTTTCTCAGGATTTATATAATATTGCTAATTTTATCAACTGAAACTCCATCTTCTTTTTTTCAGGTTTTTAAACTCTCTTTTCGTCACATGCAGACAGGCTCGCACCCTTGGTATCAACCCAAAGCAATGAGACACTCAACGACAGCATTGTCCTACGTGCTCCTAAAATGATTCATTTTTCAGGGTCTAGCAGCCTTAACACTATAATTAACTTTACTGTTGCCTGCAAGAAGGGTCTACTGCAATATGCGATGTATGATTCTACAGATTTTTGTTATAGATGTGTTTTAGTGGTATAATGTAGATGGTCCAACAATGTCTTCATGATAAATTAATTTCCTTTTAGATAATTGCTACTAATAACCTTCTCCAGGAAGTAATACTTGTCCTTCAACAAAAATATGGATACAAAATACAAAGACCGAGTTAGAAGAGAAAGTACAAGGAAGTATAGAAGGAAAAGGGCAGAAAGAAAGAAAAAAAGCTATGGTTCGTAAGGAAGTATTAGAAGGTGTATCGTACAAGTCTGATGTGCAGTTCCAGGCCACAGCTTTAAAAGAGGACATAACATCAGTCCCTCAACCACCAACCAACCATCCACCAACCTCTTATCTTTTAGACATACAAATGAAAAACGAGGAACCTGTTGTGTTTGACCTTGAAACATCACGCTTAGTTTAATTAAATATACACAAACAATTATTACCATTTCCGAAAATTAAATACAAAAAAAAAACATCATAAGAGGGCCTCTATCCAGACTGATATCATAACAATAAGTCAGTCTTAATATAGAGGTTGAATAAAACACTGTCACACTGCAAATAAACTCTATGTATCGCAATATATATATGGCTGTACTACAGTTAGTTAGGCAGATTGGTGCAAAAATATAGTGGAATTGTGCGTTTTATGGTAAAAGTACCAAATCTGGCACAGTGATAGATTGAAATATGCTTGTAAATTTCAGCTATAGTGCCAAAGTAATTTTGCCATCAGACGGCTACCACGCCCCCTTTTTATTGTAAGGGCGTGGCAACATATAATTCTAGAAAAATAAACTTATGAATCACATTGTTGATGAATTTGGAAAAGTAACAGCAACAGCTTTTGATGTGGTTTAAACCATATTTTTTTTCAACACCCCATAATAATAATTTCTTTGATGAAAATAACCGCTGACCAGTAGTCAATTCAAATTTGTTATCAAAATCAGTTGTACATGTAGGTTCCATGATTTGTAGAATGACTCAAGTAAATTAAAGCTAAGTTACACTTGAAAACGTAAATATTATTCAACTTTACTTTTACTTAAGAGCTTTAAAAAATATAAAAGACTTTATTTCTATGTGAATATGTTCTTGAAGTGCTTGAGGTTCTCTAAGGATCTGTAAGTTTTAATCTTTTTTCGCGTGTTGGACTACTTGAATAACTACTATAGCTTGGATATAATGCTACTGAATTTAACTATGTTTTAAGTCATCCTTGACTTAAAAAGTTTGGTAGATTGGAGTTTTGAAGAAGACTGTTTGATTGCTAGTTGAAAGGTAAGAATGGATCGACATTTATTTCAAATTATTTGCATAGAAATAAGTTTCAATTTTATTAACAACACATAAAAACGTTGAGCATATTTTTGTACACAACATTGAGTAAAAAAGATCCACAACGAACGCTTGTGTTCCGGCTGTAGATGAAGGATCACTGCGTGGAGATGGTTCTATCTTTCGCGAAGCTTTGAAAAATGAAGAACAGTGGCTCTGCAATGTCCGTTGTCTTTTTAACGAGGAGAAACAAAGCATAAGTGATCCGATCTCTTGGGCAGCATTCCATGCATCACAACAGCAACTGAACAGCAGAGTGAGGCTGCACTAACATCTCTAACCCTGGCCAGATCCCAGCCATTGCCTTTGACCAGCCGCTTTATGCGATAGCTAAGCAAGTACAGTGGTTATGGCCTGATGTGTATGGTGAAGATAAATGTGTTATCATCATTGTAGGTTTGCATATTGAAATGACAGCTTGGGCAACTGTGGGAGATTGGCTAGATAGTAGGGGCGGGACGACCTCCTGACACTGGACAACAAAGATATTGCTGATGGTAATATTGTTGAAACTGTTCGTTCAATAGAAAGGGTTGGTCAGGAAAGGTATGACATGTACATCAAAGAGAGATTGGTAGAAAGAAGCAAGCCAATTTCAGATCCAATCAAGAAACATTCGCTACCATTCTGCAAGCCAGGTGCGAAAGTCCAGTCTTCAACAGAGCACCTAGTGTCTTCGCTTAAGAGTGACTGTGTATTGTTTTCACGATTATACATCTCATGTCAATCAAGAAGTGGTGACCTTGATACATTTTTCAAACATGAGAACCATTCATGTCCTCCGTCTTTGTCCCAGCAAGGAAGGTTAAGAATTGGTAAAAGTCTGATTTAGTAGAATGCTTGGAGAAGCACTGTGTCACAAGAGTAGATTCTCCCTATGAGGTTGATGTCATCATTCTAGATGGAGCAGCTAACATTAATATATTGAAGCCTGTTGGAGTAATGGCATTCCACGACTATGCAGCCAACACATTTTTACCCTTTATCATGGCTCAGCTACGAGCTGCAGCAAGAGTTGTCATCGTGTGGGATGTGTATCTCGATGAAAGTCTCAAGTCCACTGCAAGAGAAAAACGTGGGAAGGGTGGCCGAAGACGTGTGACAGCTTCCAACAAGCTACCAGGAAACTTGCAGGCATTCCTAAATTCAGAGGATAACAAGACAGAGCCTTTTCATTTCCTTGCGCACTATATAAGAGATGAAGCAGGCATAACCGAGATAGAGTTGTACTTTCCACCTATGGCAGTGATGTAGTCGCTACAGATGTATGCGCAGATGTATCTTTTCTAGCCCCTGCACACAAGAAGAGGCTGATACAAGGATGATTCTACATGTAGTTGATGCAAGGAGACAGGGCTACACACGAATAATGCTTCGCACAGTGGACACAGATGTTATGGTTTTATGCGTTGCATACGCTTCTTTTTTGGACGGCACAGAGCTTTGGGTGGCATTCAGTTCTGGGAAACATCTACGATACAATCCATGTCATGAGATATGTCGAGCATTGGGTAAAGAAAAGTGTCAAGCACTTCCTGTATTCCATTCTTTCACTGGCTGCGACACAATGTCGAGGGAAGAAGACAGCGTTTGGTGTTTGGATGGCATATGATGATGTGGCAAAGATATTTGTACAGCTATCTAAATCTCCCTCCACGGTCAGTGAAGACCTCATGCCTGTACTAGAACGTTTTTTGTGCTTTTATATGATCGATCAAGCACAGACGATAATGTCAATGCAGCAAGAAGGCAGTTGTTTTGCAGGAAAAAGAGAGCCATCGACACAATCCCTCCAACAGCACACAAAGCGAGCCATTTATCAAGGAGGCCACATATGGGGTCAAGCGCACATCAAGGAACTGGACTTACCTTCTCCTGAAAGCTGGGGCTGGAAATACAATGAGTCGCAAGGAGGCTGGGAGCCTCTATGGACTTTGTTGCCTCAAGCAGCTGAAAGCTGTAATGAACTTCTTCGTTGAGGATGTAAGAAGGGTTGCAAGGGCAAATGTAAATGTAGGAAGGCAGCATTGAGATGCACAGCCCTGTGCTTTTGTTCAGGACAGTGCGATTACAATGACAGTTTGTAATAACGTTAACTTTCTTAATATGTTTATGAACAACAATCATAGAATGTTTTTATGATTTAGTAGCGAAAGAATAATCTGAACTGAAGTAACAAATTTACGATTATTTGACTACTGGTCAGCGGTTATGAAGTAGCGTGTTTCGTTTATGGGAATAATGTCATTTGGCTCTACACGGGCATGGTTAATGTCTAAACTTTATTTTCACAACCAGATTGATAGCCACAAAAGAACAGGCAAGGGAAAAGGCCCGGTGAAACCTAAAGTCATTTAAACATAAATTACAAGGTATAAAGGGAAAACAAAAGAAAAACAGTGCAAAAAACTCACCGAATTGACACCACGGAAACTAATACGCCACTACTTCAAACACATGTAAAAACGTATATCGCGCAAGGGATAACGGGACATTTAATGTAAAAGGAAAACGTAGACTGGAACTCCGGAATGCCCTTGTTGGGGAATTGCCCCCAACAGGTTATTTTCATCAAAGAAATAATTATTATAGGGTGCTGAAAAAAATTATGGTTTAAACCACATCAAAAGCAAAAGTTTTTTTACTGTTGTTACTTTTCAAAATCCATCAACAATGTGATTCATAAGATTATTTTTGTAGAATTATATGTTGCCACGCCCTTACAATAAAAATGGGCGTGGTCGCCGTCTGATGGCAAAATCACTTTGGCACTATAGCTGAAATTTACAAGCATATTTCAATCTATCACTGTGCCAAATCTGGTGCTTTTACCATAAAACGCACAATTCCTTCACCAATCTGCCTAACTAAGTGTATTTTTCCTTCAAAATAAAATACTGAACAAAAACTTAGGTGACAAAATAATTGTTCTCAGCTTTGAATTTACAGGCTGTATATTTCCTTTTTTTAGGTTTGCAGGCTGCTTGGATATGCCAACTCTCAGCAGCGACGTTATGTGATAACTCTAGTTCATATGACAAGTATGTTATACCAGAGCATAGCATAGCAATTAAAGCATCAAAAGCAAACAATCTAACAATAGTCGCAGGAAAAGTTGTATAGATGTAAACCAATGGAATCTATAACTCAAAAACATTGTGTAATCCTTCAAAAAACCGGTAGTCCTGATAGCACACAAAAACAAAGTATTTGATGCAAAGGTTCTCCTAAAAACATTCCAACGATTTAACTTTCTTGAGGAACTTAAAGATGTAGTCCGTGGTTTTATAGATATACTGCCTCTCTTCAACAACTTCTACCTGAAAAGAAAACATACAAACCAGATGCGTTAGTCCAAGAGTGTCTTTGAACACAGTATGATGCACACAATGGCCTTGAAGATTCTAAACATCTTAAAAGATTACCGAATCACCTCAAACCCACTGATCAACAATACTGTCCTAATAGTTTTCCATTTAACTTTGTCTGTGAGTCTTTACCCTGGTCCCAGAGGCTCGACGATTTTCTTGCGGCCAAGTGTTTTTAGAGCAGCGAAGAGGCGAGCAAGCTGCGAAGCAGCGATTCCTCGTTGGAGCCTCCGGTAGGAACCGCATACAACCTCATTTCCATGCTAAATCAAAGTGTCAATCAATCAATTAGAACTAACCAATCACATAATAGATACTCGTGCCGTTTTTGGTATTTAGGTAACTTTGCGGCGTCCACCTAAGTGTTTTTGTCATGTATAGCCGTGTCCAAATATGTCAAAGTGACAGTCCGGTGTTTACATTCAGCAACACGAAAGACAACCAATTGTACCACGAAATTCAAACAGAAATACTCCATTGAAAAGCGCAGTCTCACATCCTTCAAAGTCCTGTAGACATTTTAAATGTAGTAATACGTCTGGAAGACCAAGAAGTCAACTTTTTGGTCCAAAGTCTTGCAAAGAAAATTTTGTGAATAGAGTGCTGTTGTTCTTGACGCCGAGGTACACGGAAAGACTGCAAAGGAAACAAACAAAAGGAAGTAAAGGAGGAATTGAACTCATGTAACATAGACAAAGCTCAAAAAGCTATGATTTTTTAAAATACCATTTTTGTTAAAGTTATCACATCAATTTTACATTCAATTAACGACATGTTATCCAAAAGATGATAAAGAACTAGCCTTAGATGAACATTTTTTAATTACTCTATAGAGTTTTGTTTTTAACCAACTACCCTATTGTAAAAATCTCAAAATTGAAAAATATAAAGTGAAATATAGGCTTATAGTATTTATATAATATTGTTACATGATAATAAGCTAATACTCATAAGTTGTTTATCATTTAATTCTGAAACGAAATGCTCAAAAATCCTCTTAACTCTATCGTACCAGATCGCGAGCGTATGAGAAGTGCTGATACAATGTCATATCATGCATGGTCTTTTCCCATATCACACACGTTCTTTGCAGAATTAAATAATAAAAACCAGTATTGTCGGCTCAAAATCCCAATAATTTATAAGAACAGGAACAAGAATATGTAAACTTACATTTTTAAACAAGTGTTATTTAAATATCCGTAAATAAAGTAATTTTACAGCAGTCTGCAATGGATCAAAGTTCTAGAATCTCCATAGCTTCACAAAACTCCTTCATAGATAAGTTATCTGCATGCTAGAATCAGTAAAAAATATATAAATAAATTTACAAGTATGAGAAAATAATATTTAAAACATACACTGAACCTCTCTTATTACACTGGAAGGAAATCCATATTCTCTTTCTGCAGGAGCGACCTTTTTTGCTACATGTTTACATGAATATATATATCAACATTTGGTTTTAATAATAATATATAGACTCTTTAACATCGTAGTCAGATGTTGTCAACGCTTACCAACAAAGCATGGGTTCAAACACAGTAGTGGTAGAAGCTGATTCAACTTTAATTCTTATAAAGGCCATTACACCTGTCTCAATGGTCTTTACAAATATTTAGGAAAAAAAAGAATAATTAATTAATTAATTAATCGTAGAGATTGAGCCCTTGTTACAATCAATCTCAGATGAGAAACTAAGCAAAGGAGCAAGCAAAGCTGCAGACGCAAGACTTGATATCCATGCGCGAGGTTTCTGGGAGAAGCAACGTCTGCCTTTTTTGACGTGAGGGTTTGTCACCCAAATGCAGATACGTACAAAGATCTAGATCTACCCAAAATCTACAAGCTACATTAAAAAGGCCAAAAAGTGGAAATACATTGAAAGAGTAAACGTATGAGTAAAGAATGCAAAACATATCACAGCAGGCTTCCTGAACTGATACCCCGAAAGAAAGGTGAAGAGTACCACAAAACGATGGCATGGATTAGGGCCAAGGCTTGTTTCTCACTGTTAAGATCTGCACTTGTATGTCTACGAGGCTCAAGGACTATAAAAAGAACTTATAATGATATAAACAACATAGACTTGGACATTCAGGTTGCTGAAAGCGCCATTTTATAAATTAGATTTTTTAGCTTATTAACGTAGATTTTTAGATAAAGATACATAGCTATATATTTAATATATATTTCAATTTTCCTTACTAGTCAGTTTTTCATCTTATACAGGGTTCCCACTCATATCAAAAATTAAAATTCCCTGACTTTTCACTGACTTTTCCCTGACCAAAAGTAATTTTTCCATGACCAAGTGGCAAACTTCTATTTAGTGCTTTTAATTAATAATTAATTAATCCATGTGAGGTAAAAAAACTTTTAAAATTACAATTTAATAATGTACATGGACAATACCAACAGCAACGACAAATATCTCAGTTCTTTTATTGTGCTTTGTTTTCTTTTGTAGGCATTCAGTCTCATGATTTCGATGATTTCCTTTCTAAACTATTTTCAGTTCCTTCTGAAGACGATCGATATTGTGCTCTTCCTTTTCCATTTCTTTTCTCTTTTCCCTTGATTTCGCTCGTAGGGCATTGGACTTCACAAGAACACCGAGGTCATTTCTCTTTTCTGCTTCCGCAGCAAGTGCATCTGCTTCCTTAACAAGAGCATTAGCTGCCGTTTCAAGCCTTTTTCTTTCTTGCTTGTCTAATGTCTTCTTCAATTTTTCTTTTCAAGCCTTCTTTTTGGCTAATTTCTACTGATAATTTCTTAACTCCCAAACATGACTTGTATCTACCATGAGCATGTTTGCAAGAAGTGAGAAGCTCTTTTGTGATACATTCTTCAATAGGACAATCTAGACTTCTGATGCCAGTGTGAGCTCTGCGAAAGCCAACCAATGTGTCTTAGGGCATATTGTTGCTCATGATGTCTTTGTTGTCTGAGAATCCTCTCTCAACACATGATTGACCATGGGACATGATGAGCAGCATCTTCATTGTTAACCATAGCTCTGCATACTGTGGCTTCTGATGAAAATATTCAGCTAGGAAAACATCAAGACCTTTGTCCGATGGGTCATAGGACCTGAAGTCATCTTTATGATACCTCCCAACATCAGCTATAAATGCCTTGTACTGCTGTAGGACAGAATCAAAAAAATGTGTAGATTTCAATTTGTGTAATATCAGCTGCTGCAGAACATTTGAGAACCGGGTTGTAGCAGATTCTGGGCTTGATGCTATGTAGATGGGATTTAGGGACACCAGATTCCTAGCCATTTGGTAGTTCAAAGGGGATCTTTCCATTACCTTTCTAGATAATTGCTGCAGAAAGATGAGGCAATTGCTCTGAAATTCCAAGATTTGTAAAGGAGTGGCTTCCTTAGTACTCTCCATCTTTTGCATTGACATCTTTGCAGCAAATCCTATATCTACCTTCTTGGCTAGCAGAAGGTTGTCTTTCTTCATGACATCAATGTTAGCCAGTTTAGGACATGTTGTTGCACTTTCCAGGACAGATTTGGTTACAAACTTGGTAAGGATTGCCTCGAGGATGGTTTGCAACTCTTGTGATAGGAAAGGAACCATGGGCTGGTCAGTTTGAAATTTCTTCAAAAAGGCTCAAGGATTCTTGCAATGCAAATAAAGAACTGAAGCTTTGCAACAATAAGTGGATCTTGAATGAATTCTTGCAGATTTTTGAAGGACTGGCTTGTAGGTATCTTGCTCCTTGGTAGTTTTGTCACTTCTGTAACATAGTATTCCAATAGCATTCCAACACTACCTTCGCTAGCATTCCAAGATGGCCGACTAAAACTCGTACCCAGTTTGACCACAGGAAATCCACAATTGGTATCCAACTCACCTCTTCATGTTTTACCACAGGAAATCCAAATAAATAAAAATATACATCGTAAAATCGGGAACGTTTGGGAAGTTTCGTTTGGAAGTGAAATTACTATATTATCGCATAGAAGAATTTGAGAATGATGAAAAAAATTCCCTGACTTTTCCCTGACTTTTTAATAAATTGCAAATTTCCCTGACTAAATAAAAAATTCCCTGACAGTTCCCTGACCTTGAAAAAAATTCAGAATTCCCTGACTTTTCCCTGACCGTGGGAACCCTGCGAAAGTTAAGAGTAAGCTCATTGGATGAATTTTTGATGTCTTTGCATGAACTGAATGCCGTGGACGTTTTCCCTGTACAAAGCAAGGTGGTAAGCGATGTAACAAAAGGCCTGCAGTTTCTTCATGCACACGATTGCTTTCACAGAGATCTCAAGACGGCTAACATATTGGTTTCGAACCAGCATTACTGCTCTTTAGAAAGCACGGATGACATTGAGGACGCATTTAACAAGGAAGCAATTGTCTGTAAACTAACTGACTTTGGTGAAAGCAGAGGAAAAGAAATTCAAACGCAAGAAGTTGTCAACACTTGTACGAACAAAGTGGGACGCGGAACCCCAGCCTTCATGGCCCCAGAAATTATTTCAAGTAATAAAATGTCGGAAGTAAGAGCTCTTGACTTGCAAAGAATAGATATTTGGGCCCTTGGTATGGTCATCTTTTGCGTCATAAATACTGACATCTCTTTCCCTTACAAGCGAGACCTGGAACTTGCAAGAGCAACGTGCAAAGAACACTTTAACGCGTTAGATCATATTAAAGGCCTTTTGACACAGCAAAGAAAGCCAATGGGGTGTGAAAAATATCAAGAACAACAGCGAAACAAATGGAGCCACCTCGTAAGAGTCTATCACGAATGCACCAGTTTTGAACCATCTTCAAGACCATCCCTAAGCCAAGTGTTGGAAATCCTTAATTCCAGTGATACAGAATATAACAATGTAATTCCTCTGAGTGTGCATCAAGGTAGTGTTGTTGAAAGAGCCGACTACCTGATTGCTTTGGGAGTGAGTGATATTTATTCAACTATGAGCAACGATGGCACAAATGGTTGTGCTTTTCTGTGTGTATTAATTGGCGATCACCTATTGAATGAGAACATTAAGAAAGTCCCATCCACTTGGCAAGATATTGCATTTTTAGCAGAAGGTGTCATCAGAAAATCCCCTTCGTCGTTCAACCATTTGAGAGACAAAGCTCTTCTTTACGATGGTCAAGAGGCTTCTTCTATACTCTGGAAAGGCGGAATTCTTCAGCGCCGTTACGAGATGACAGAGGAAATCATATCCCCTGATGGTGTTTTCTCAGAAGAAGGTAATACTACCTTTCTTTTTGATAAATACATTCTATAATGATATAAAAATGAAAGAAACGTGATTTTTTGTATCATTTTTTCAATCTTTCTTCAGTTTTTGTCACTTTCAGTTTCTTTATCAGTCTTTATTTTCAATTATAAGTCTGTCTAATGAATACGATCATATAACACCAATAATGACGGAGTTGCATCATGGCTGTCAGTAGAAAAGAGAATGAAATATAAGGATTCTTCTTTTTTTGTACAAAGCACTAAATGGTGTTTCACCAGTTTATCTAAGTGAGTTATTATATAAGTATCAACCATCTCGCACTCTTTGGTCACCTAAGAAAGGTTTAATTGTTATACCTAAGTATAAATTACAAACGTATGGATCACGTGCTTTCTCAATCAGTGGTCCAGTTTTGCCCAATAATCTCCCTGTTGATCAGTTAGAACATGTGATAGCATTAATATTTTTAAGAAGAAATTAAAAACATATTTATTTAAAGAAGCATATATGTAATTATTGGAATTTTATTGGAATTATTATTGTCTTATTATTATTTATCTTCATTATATTTTAGGGAAAAGCCATTTAATGAGAGCGACTGAGAATTTGCGAATTCCTGAAGTACGTGTTTCAGTTGCCCTTTACACTTGTTCCAAAACAGTAGTATTGGTCGGCGTACTCGAAGTTCAGTTCTTCATTATTGATACCCATTCTCGTGTAGAAGATACAAATGGCGATAAAACTGGATGTTTGGTAGTTTTTGAGAAACACCCAGACGACGTTGAGCGTCTGTGCTCGTGGTTACTGGAAGGAATGAGCGACAATAGAGTGAAACATAATGAACTACAGTCTTTCTCTATTATGAGGTAAGTAAGTGCAGAGTCCACTTACAAGCACATACATATATCAAATACTACGAAAGAGGAACACACATAAAATAACATATGAAAGAAGATTATAGCCTATATAATCCAATGTATGCTTTTAAAAACCGCAAGTGAGGCCTCTACATGTGTTGCACTTTATGCTCTTACAATACATTCAGTAGAATTTAAGACGAAACATTATAAGCTATACTTATTGTTTACAACTTTTTTTTTGATTTTCATTCAGGAAATTCCAAAACAGCTGCCTTGAATCGAGTGCAAAACTGAGGCCAAAACACGACAGTGATTGCAATGAAGTCCAACGGAAGAAAAAGGCCGATAGCAGCGTCGGAAATCAGGTTGACGTGAAAAATGTAAATGAGAAACCAAATGAAGATGACAGCGATGACATGGTACTTCTCGGCGAGAAAAACCCTCCTTCTAAAGTAGATAACATCGAAGTTATATTGTTAGATGATGATAATGAAAAAGATGACGCTGCGCTTTAGTTTGAAGAAGAAGAAGATCTTCTTGCAGTTACTTCAACTGAGTTTATCTTTTAGGATGATGCAGAGCTTTTCTTCGAAGAAGAGGATCAAGTTCTTCTTCATTCACCCTTTCTTTCGCGCAAGACATCGACGGAGGAAACGGTAAGATAAACCGTATCCTTAACGTCCTCTGCAAACACAAATAAACAATCTATATATATATATATATGCGCTTTTATAACGATATTTTTATGTGATATCGTTTATGGTACTGTTCCATGATCATAATCATCACCTACATTACCTTTTTTTAGCTCTTACAAATGTAGGTGGAAAAGAAACGTGGTATGTTTGCAATTAGTTCATATTAATTAATCTTTTAGGACAAAGCTAACAAGAACATCAAGCACAATGGTAACTTTGCTGATTCTTCTGCTGCAAAGATGAGACGCAAGCAGCTTCCAGTTCCAGAAATGTTCGACAGTTTACTGTGCGTAGACAGTACAGTTGGCACAGCCTTTCAAAAGATTACAAACGCATCATTACAAAGGTCGAAGAAAATGATAAGATGTTGCGTTTTGCCATATTCCAATATATTGTATAAAAAAAGGACACGTCTAAGTTGTTTGAAATGCCCCATGGTCATAGCAGGAAGACGAAAGCACCATATCTAAGAACGAAGCCCAGCGTGTTGCAGAAGATAAGAAACCTTGGTCAGAATCAAGCAAGTGCCAAACGGATAATCAGAGAAATTGAGAACCAAGCTGGCGATGTTATATATATTTCCTCTCCTTCGAATCTACCACGAGATCGCAACCAAGTATATTCGCAAGTACGAAATATCCCAGGACGAATAAGGTCGAGGAGTACTGGTCCAGCTGCTGCACCAAATCTTACAAAGTTGCTGTCCCTGCAGTATTCCGGTTCTTTTTTTAAAAACATAAGTTTTGCTGTCAGTACAAGTAAGGATGGAGTCAAACGAGCAGCACCCAATACATTTGCAGCGTCAGAAACGTGCCTAAAGTGGGTGAACCGGTTTTGTAAAGGAACTTCACCAGAGGCTGTGGCGGGTGTTGACATGACATACAAGCTTGGGCCATTCTATCTTACGACTCTGACATTTCCAAATCCCATGTTTGTACTTAAATCGAACGACCAGAAGCACCCGACGACACTGGCTGCCATTATGACCTCCACGACAAAAGAAAAAAGGGATTACGAATATATGGCGAGATGTATTAAGTCAGAGGGCATCACATCTTTGACTTACGGCATGGATGGTGAATGCGCTATGGAGATGGGTTTTGAAGAAGTATTTCCGATCCATAATGGCTGTTTAGGTGAAAATATCCACCTACGCTGCTTTGATCATGTTCAGAATGACATTAACCAAAAGCTGCTTGCTCTTAAATTAACAGAAGCAGAGAGAAAGGTTATTATTTCTGACATTCTTGGACAAGAGCATCGCGGAGTAAGAACAACGGGTTTGGTTGATTGTACCACAGACGAGGACTTTGCACGGAGATATGTAGAAGTAGAAAAGAAATGGCCTGAAGAATTTAAGAAGTGGATGAAAACAGCAACTGGTCGCGTACGCCCTTTAACGGAGACGCTAAAGGAATGCATGTTGAAGGCAGTACGTACTGCTGCAGGACTAGGGGATCCACCAAATAAATGGTCCAACCAAAGAACGGAATCGATGAACAATGTAATTAAAGAGGCAAACCAGAATCAAGTAACTGACCACACATATCCATGAAGTAATTGAAGCCAATGTCATAAAACAACAAGAGATTGAATACATCAAAGCCATATACAATACCGGAGAATATCGTTTAGCTCCAGAATATAGACGACATTCAGTCAGTCCCTTGGAGTGGTCTAGAAAAACAGACGAACAACGTAAAGAGCACGTGAAACGCGTTCTAGGATGCCATTTTGAAAGTGCCAAAAGTCAAAATCATTTGACAACCAAAAAGCTGTCTGTAGATCTGCTAAATTCTGGAATCAGCACAGTTGCTCCAGGCCTCCTTCATTCCATATGGCACCAGGCTGAAGTTATTTTGTCTTTCCACCACGTAATCGACGTCAACAATAATGTCTTTTGTGTGACAGAACATGGCACAAGCACAAATGTTATCCAGGAAAGGAAGGGCAATGTAACCTGTCACTGCAAAAACGCTATGAGCACGGCTGGGCTTTGTCAACATACCCTAGCGGTTGCTGAAAAACTTGGAATTCTTAGTACCTATCTCTCCAATTGGAACATGAGGAACAACAAGGCTGGCACAACAACACGAGTTGAACTGAGTTAAACTGTAAACGAAAGTTCACATTGTTCTTCCCACAGACATTCTAAGTAAAACATGGGACAGTTAAACATGGGATCGCAAAGCCTCAGGTAACACAATCGTTAAGTTTATATCCAGTTTCACTTTCATCTATTTATATATTTTAAACTGAATATACATTTCGCATTTTACAGTCTGTCGTTTCGCATTTTACAGATCGGTAAAATGCGAAATGACGGTTTCGCATTTTACAGATCTGTAAAATGCGAAATCCTCGTTTCGCATTTTATTGTGTCGTTTCGTTTCGTTTCGTTTCGTTTCGTTTCGTGGTTTATGGTAAGCCGTTCTTAGGTTAAAAACTTAAAATTCTTCTTTTAAAAGGTACCAGACCGTTTAACTTTTTAAAATTATGTATGACTTACTTTCAAAGGATTCAATTGTTCAGGTAAATTGCTGCTGCTGCTTGTTTGTTTTAGGCATTGAATGCGTTCGGTGTTCTGTAACTGTGAAGCAATGTATATTTCTTCTCTTAAGCTTAAGCACCTTGTATAATGCTAAGTATGGTATAAGCTAACAAAAGCTTTCTTTTTTTCCTCTCTTAGGCTATGGGTACTGAATTGTACGATGCTTTGGTTCGTGCTAGAGTAAAGACTCTTACCAAGCTGGTGGATGATGAGGTTCCTCCAAGAAATACTGATATATACGGTAGAAAAAATATACAACACGGCTGGAAAATTTCTATAAGATGACCGATGGCTAAAGAATGAAAAGATTTAAGAGGATTTATAATGAGCATGTTTGTCGATGGCGCCAAATTGCGGCAATGTGATACCTCTGATAATTTTCCCTCAAATTAAGTTGCAGCTTGATTCAAGTGAAATTTTGCAGGAAACTTCTAACGAAGTTTTCCGGACTCTGGGTCTGAAAGGAGGCCAAATTACCTGCATGCGAAATAGCATCAAACTCTTGGTAAGAAATATTTTACACTTTATTCTGATTCTATTCTGAATCAGTAACCGTGGTGGCAGATGTCTATATATCGAGTCACTAGTCTTCTGGATGTTAGTTAATATAGCTTTATTTTAAAAGGCAGTGGGTGACTATATTTGATTTTTAATTTTTTTAGAATACGCCTTCAGTTCCTATGCAAGCTACAGGCAAAACTTCTGCAATATCGTCACCTTCTGACTCACTGCCCTCCACTCCATCCACACCAACCCAAGTTCAGTCCATAGTGCCATACGCTTCATCAACCCCACTGTCCTCAAAGTCTGTTTCAACTGAATCTACATCAGCAGCAGAAGAGACAACAGCCTGCTTTCATTGATGTGGAATTTAAATCAAATGAGAATTGGGCCTCTCAATTCAAACTTCGAGCTAATGTAAGGTCCAATTTTTGTTTTACAGCCAGCAGTATCTTGTGTGATAAAAACTTATGTTGCATTTGAGAACGTTCAGCAACGATAAATAAATTCTGAATCATTTACATTAAACAAGGCTTTTAATAAGGATTTTTGGTTTGTTTCTTTTTAGTTCTCTCCAAGGGTCACAGAGGGCCTTAAGTCAAAACGTTTGGCTGGCAGTGCGAGAGACGAATTCACGAGAGATGTATGTGCAGCCATGAAGGTCAACACAATGTACCCAACCAAAGAGAACAGGCAAATTGTAGCTCAAACGATCATAAAAAAGTACCCCTTCTTGGCAGACACCATTGGGAGTGGAACTGTAAGTTCATGTAGTTTGTAGTGATACACTATTATTTTGTTAATGTTATAATAAATCAAAGTTTTTCAGTTTTATGTAGGGCTCTTGGGTGTCATCCATTAAAAAGTTCAAGGTTCAAGAACATGAAAAAGAGCAAAGAGTCATGTAGCCAATCCCAAAACGAATGCAGTTTACAGCCTCCTGCCAAGAAAATTAAAGCGAGCCTGCCTGCATATATGCATATATGCATTTGAATTTGCTCCCATGTAAGAAAACTAACACTACAAAGATGCTAGTTTTTGATATTTTGGCATATGAGTTACCTGACCGTTTAATTTGCTGCTCAATGTCTTGGTTGCGTATATCTTTGGTTATTCCCAGATTGTCATGTCTGTGTACATCCCTTGTTTCATTTTATGGGCATTAAACACAAATGATGCAGTGGTGATTAATATTTCTTCTTCATATTGGTTTAATAGTTTAAATCGGAAGTGGCAAGAGTGCTGCGAACCCCCAGTGCAGTCACAAAATTGGGGGAATTGTTCAAAGACAAGTGGGAATCAAAAATCCTGAAATTGGCAAAAGAGAGTCCTAGCTGTAAAGATATCTTTGAAACCATGGATGAAGAGTTGGAGGAAAATCCAGACAAGAAGAAAGGTGTGTGCAATTATTTTGCTTAATGTCTCACATAAGCTTATATTAACATAAGCTTTTAGTGGATGTAGGTGTATCTGTTTTCCAACTTCTGTGCATTCCATTGAGTTGTCATTCTCCTTAGCACTTGAAAAGATTCATAAACGATATTTTGAAACTCGAACAAATAAGAATACATGTGTTATGAAATGGGAGACGTTACTCCAAAGTGGATTTGGTCTATAAGGCGCCGTCCACACTATGCCGGATAAATTTGATTCCAAATTTTTAGTTATTCTGTTAGACCTACCGTCCACACTAATCCGGTCGAATCTGGAACAATTCTTCACCGAAAACGAATTTTCGAAATGGAACCGAATAAATAAAAATACGGATTCAAATTTATCCGGCATAGTGTGGTCGGGGCCTAAGTTTCAAGGAGCTGGTTTTTTAGGGTCTAAAGGATAATGATGCTGCATTATCACATTCTAGCTATTCTAATAAAGATATTAATTTATGTGTTCAATTTTGTATTTTGCCTTGGTCACTTTCTAAAAACTGCTTCCAAGGAGGGAGGGCAATTTGATGAAATTATTTCCAGACCAAGCTTGGAAAAAGATCAATGCAAAGCACTACTGTAAATGAAATACCTGATATTCATATCTTCATTAGTAGTATAGGGAATGGGGGTTTCAGCGCAATCTCAACACGGGCAAGACCCGTGTCAAAAATCCACCTACGGACAATCCCCATTCCAAGTGTGGTTGGGGGTAACAGCGCAACCACTTAAAAATGTTAGTCTATATATGGAGTGCGAAGAATGTAAAGAGTTTGTTCATGACTTCTGTGTAAAGTGTTTGAAACCCAAGTTTGTACCTACTAAGCCAAACAAGTATATTTGCTGTGGTAAGAAGATGCGAATAGAAGAAGATACGTCAGCACAGTGTTACAAGTGTGGTAAGAATATTCGTAATGCCGTGCCTTGTGCTACCAGAGAGCAGTATTACTCTAACGGAGGTCGTAAGAAGACTCCATACAAAAGAATAAAATACTTCAGAGACTGGATGAGTCACATTCAAGGTCATCGGCCGGTATATTTAGACGACGAAGTAATGGAAAAAGTCATAGACCATTTAAAAGAACCAACGCCACAAAGCCTACGGAAGACATTGAAAAAATTAAGACTAGGAAAATATTACAAAGCTATTCCCTATCTTTTGTCTGAAATTACCGGTAATTCTATTCCTGAGGTTTCTGATATGAGCAGAGCCGAGTGGATGTTTTGTCGGTTGGATAAGGATATTCCTTATTATCCGACGTAATTTACGAAATATTTTACAAAATAGACCCCAACCACCCCCTGTTAGGTTGGATTCCGAGAAAATAAAAATGCAAAACTGGCGTTTTACCAGAAACCCCACTGGGGAATACATCGCGCAGAACACCAAGCTATCCCCAGTGGGGTTTTTTGCATTTATCTTTCTTACGGCCCCCCAGAAGGTGAACTCCGGACAGCGTCCCGAGACACCCCTGACTTTTCCAACTTTTCCTCGCGAAACCCCCCATCGCGGGGTTGAATCGCATTTTCTATCTTTCCTTACCCACCCCTCCCACGGTTGCTGTGAGTGGGGGAGGCTTTTTTTTTCACTCACAGCAACCAGTCCAAATGTGTCTGCAGCGAGGCTTGAACTCGGGACTTTGAGCCTCCCCAGATTCAAAGTCCACGAACACAAGCGAACGCCAGACACACCGGACGCTTACGTATGTGAAAATTATTATATTTATGTCTTACACTCTAATTTGCATACAGCTGGCGTTCGATATGTAAATAGAATCCTGTCACGATATTTACTGAGCGAGTTTTCTTTGAAGCTCTTCTTTTGCCTCTTGGTAGATCTTTTTGCGAGATTCCTCGGTTAAATCTTTGACGACTGTTTTTTTATTTCTGATGTCCATTTTTAATTTCTCGTATTTTCCCTCTTCGGCTAAGATAAGCGAGAATTCTACGTCGTCTATCTTTCTGTCACGCAAAGCCTTTGAGACAAGATCGGTAATCGTATTTACTTTAGCCCTTGACAGAGCTATTGTCGTGTCGTGCTTGGATATTTTGCTTGACAACTGTTTCATAATACCCGTAGCAACAGCCGAAATGATACCACAGGCTGCCCCAACGCCGGCCAAAGGAACTCCAACAACTATTCCAGGGCCTGTAAGCGAAGTAGCAACGCCAGTGCCTGTTAATGCTACAGACATGGATCCTGTAGTTATCGCAATTTTATGTAGCGTACTACGGGCTTTGACGTATTTCTTTCTAACGTTTTCGTAGTGTTTTGTCTGTCCTTCCAAGTAAGCCAGTATTAAATTTGCTTTATTTAAGCGGAAGTTTTCAGCGTTTAATTCGTTTGGGGCCTCTTTGGGAAGTTCAGGATAAAGTGGAGGTGCCGATGGTATAACATCCATTATATATACTAATGTACGACGCTTTTGGGAATGACATAGAGGAGCAGCCACATCATGACAACAGGGATTATGCTAACTGGAGGGCCTTTAGTAAGATGTTTCCACATGCAGACGCCAGTAAGTCATCTTATTGCCCTAGACTGCACCGAGGCCTTGATAAGCGATACTAATGACGATACACTTCCAATACCCACTGGTGAAATTATGAGTCTCCTAAAATTATGTCTTGAATCCACTTTTTTCCAATTTAATGGGAAACACTATAAACAGCTTCATGGCACAGCAATGGGTTCTCCTGTCTCTGTGGTTGTCGCAGAGATTGTAATGCAATACATCGAGAAACAAGCCCTTGCATCTTATAACGAACCACTGCCTTTTTGGCTCCGTTACGTTGATGATACTATAACCGCGTTACCCTTTGATCACATTGACGCGTTTCATGAGCACTTGAACCAACAAAATCCTCACATTCAGTTTACTAGAGAGTTAGAGGAAAATGGGAAGATACCATTCCTAGATTGCCTAGTGAGCCGCCATAACAACGCTTTGCACACAACCGTATATCGTAAACCTACGAATACCGACAGGTTGCTTGATCAGTCATCTTATAATCCAACTATGCACAAAGCTACGACCATCAAAACTCTAACCAGGCGTGCCCAAATTGTATGTGACTCTCCAGACAGTTTATCTCACGAGACAGATAGACTTAGACGTATTTTCCTAAAGAACAATTACAGTGACAAATTTATTAATAGCAACACTCATAAACCAAGTAGACCTAACAACAATGAAACAACTGTTTCACCAAAAACCTTTATCTCATTGCCATACATTAAAGGTACGTCAGAGACCATATCACGTATTCTACAACCATATGGGATTCGCGTCGCTCATAGACCAATATCCACTCTACGTAAGGTCCTGACTAAGGTCAAAGATCGTGATAGCCCAATTGATCGAGTCGGAGCTATTTATAAAATATCATGTAATGATTGTGAGGCTACGTATATTGGAGAGACTGGTAGATCGTTTAATACCAGACATGAGGAACATCAAAGTGCAGTTGTGAAACATGATAATCGTAACAACATTGCCATGCATCATACCAAGACTGGCCATGCAATTGATTGGGAATCTAGTGAATGTCTTTGTTTTTGCAACAATAGAAAGCAACGCCTCGTCCTTGAGAGCTGGTTTACTAAGTTTGAGCTGAATCCACTCAACCGCTCAATTAAACTACCCACGCCATATAATAGGCTATTAAACAAAGCCGAAATGACGCCAATTAAGTTAGCGACGCGAATCATCTCTTAACTTCACCTATTGTTCTATTTTTTATTGTGGCAGTATAAATAAGACCCATATCTGACTTTTTCTTCACTTGACTCTGAAGATGACTTCCGCACAGGTTGTCGAAACGTCAGTCACATCAAACAGTCCTTCTAAGGATTACATCCACCCGGATGATCATAACATAAATATTATCTCTTCGAGAAATATTGTTACTTCAAAAAATTAGTACCAGTACTTATCCGATACCTACGGTTTCCTCTGACAAACACCCAAGCTTAGACCTAACATTAAACATGCGGATTTCTAACAACCATTCCTTTCAGTTAAAGGTGCGAGATATCTTCAAGGAAGTTCCTATAAATCACACCACAGCTAAGGAATCTCATGAATGGTTAAGTGGACCTAACATGCGATACTGGCCACAGCAATTGAACTTTGCTGTCTGGTGTGCTACTAGCGGTTGTGGTGTAAGTGCAAACCTGATGAAGTACTCCATATTTATGTTTCATTTTCACTTTACAGTACGAAGAATATTGCATGAGATGGGTGCTATTGCCCTACCAGGAGATTCTGCGTTTGATCCCAGAGATAACAAATACGACTCACCTGCCTACGACAGACTGTGTAAAGAGTTTGGAGTAGTGGGAAAAGACTTCCGATGCACTGCCGGAGCCAACGATGGTCTGGGTCACATCTGGGCTTATTGGGGCATTGGAGGGCATGAACTAACCAATAAGGAAGTTCATGCATTGCGGCTACAATGGAACACAGGCTATCATAAAGTAACTTACGATAGCAGCACCTTCTTCGAACCAAATGCTAAGACCTCCAAAGGAGTTAGAGACGGACCTCTGTTCAAAGACGAGGGCGGTAAATACGAAGGGGCTAATCCATTGATTATCCGTATAACCAACGACGAATACACAAAGCAGTACTTTAATTTCATACCCAAAGAAGGTAAAGGGCTAACTAGAGCCGGTCTTGCCCGTTTGAACCGCAGCATAGAAGCTTACGTGTATTCTATTCTTGGAGCTCAAGTAAATACCCGATCAAGCATAATTGGAAATACTGGTGCCGCAGAAGAAACGCGCGCCGAAGCCTTGATCTTATTCGAAAGTTCGATTTTGGAAGGCGACATCAGCAAAGGCGTGCAGCGTTACCAACTAGCCATACAAAATTCTAAAGCAAGGTTGGACTATGCGGTAGCCCCGGGCTGTTGGCTAATGCCCAGTAACTTATCCATGAATACTGGCTCCGTAGTAGGATACAACAACAAACTCCAAAAAGCTACTAAGGGTATGAAGTTTGGAGTGAATGACGTGAACTCCGACACCTTTGAAGGGACACCGCACTTCGTAGAGAAGCCAAAAAAGGAGCAAGCAGAAAAGCCGCCTGTAGAGAAACCATCAAAAAAGGTTCACGTAATGCCTACGATACCTGAGGAATATGACCATAACTTACTAAAAGCCGGACTAGCAGCCGCGAGTGTTGGTTTGAGTCTTTATATATGGAAATAAGCAACCCACACGCTAGTACCGACGGCTTACCATTGACGGGAGGAACCATGACGGGTGGCATAGACATGGGGGACAATAAAATAACTAGCACTTATAGACCAAATAATGCTGAGGATTTGACGACAAAGTCATTTGTTGATGGCTTATTAGGCTCACCAAAGTCCAGCAAATGGTTTGACATACCAGAGCCGTCTGGTGGTAGCGGTAATGCACCCTCAGGAAGATCGTATGTTAAACGTTTGTTTAGAAGCGATAACGACTTTTTTGTATTTAAACTTGTTTTGGACGACAACCCAGATGATTATACCTACGAGTACGTCTTTAGAGCAGATTCAACGGATTGGCGCTTTATTTACCCTTTCCACGACTACCAAATTAGGTTTAAGACTACTGATATGGCGAATGGTTTAGGTATTACGTATGACTCAGTTAGTACAGCGGGAAAGATAAGGCTCACAAAAGTAATGGGGTTTAGCACAGGAGCCTCAGGCACTACAACGAAAATAAAGACGGTACTGGTGGATAGGTCGTCTACCGACACAGTACCCCTTCTTTCCGTCGATACGCGAGACTATGACACCTTTGTCGTGCATGTGGAATTAAATGGCGATTTTAACTTTGGAAACCTGACTACGTACATGCCAATCGTTCAGAATACTAATATAAGCTGGTATCCGCTATCTAGCTCTTACCGACTTACGTTAAGAGCCAAAAATAATAGTATTACCTACTTTATTCAAGGCAATCTTAAGATAAAGACGTTAAGCCTGGCTAAGTTGTTTCCTTAAGGATATAATGGATAACCCCTACGTATCCGGAATGGATTGTGTTTATACGACTTACACAGGTGAGAAAAAATACACCCACGCATCTTGGGTTGATGTCACAGGGATGTCTGTGGATTTGAACTACTCAGGGAAGAAGTTAATCCTTTGTAGTATTTGCATTGGCACAGTTAGTCACGCCAACGTCGGCTTCCGGTTCCTGGATGAGAATGGCATATTACAGCCCATGCGTGCTAAGACAAACAACAGGGAGCCCGTACATTTCTCCGTAGAGCCCAATAGCCGCCAGTAATACATCCGGATAAGATTAACCCTTCATCTTCTTCAGAAATACCACCCCAATAGCGACAACTAATATCCAAATGTTGTTACCCACGAACTTTAACAGTTCTCCGCCGGCTCTAAGTCCCAAACCAATTACACTGCCGAGCAGCCCTGGTAAAGCGGCTGCCATCTTTTTTCCTAAGTCCGTCAGCCCTTTGCCTACTGCCTTTACACCTACTACGCTTGAAATGGCGACCGCAAATGCAAGCGGAATACCATATTTTACCAGGGCTCTTTTTACTTTTTCCTTGGTGGTAAGCCCCAACTCCCTTTCCAGGTTTTCCTTTTGAGCCTGTAATTCCGCAAGGCGCACCTCTAGGGCTCCTACTTCCTTTTGAGCAGCCTCCCTTTCCTCTTCGGGACGGGTTTGGTCGTTGATTATTTCCTGCTGCCGCTCCATTTGCCCCTCCAGGTCTTCGATAGCCTGATCTCTTTGCCGAATTTGTTCTTCTTTGGTGTTGATTTCGGCAACCAGCTGCCGCTGTTCCTCCAAAGAGCCAGCTATGGCGACATGTAAGTTTTTGGCTTCTTCCTTGCTTATACCCAGCTCTTCTCTAGCCAGATTGAAGGCCTTTTGGGCTCGGTCCCTATCTCGTTGTGCATCGTCTCTTTGTTCTCTCATTTCTATTATTCGCTGATTTTTGTCGTCAAGTTCTCTCTTATGAGCATTGGCGAGCAGTTGGTTCTGTCTCATGTAATCTGCTTCCCTTTCTTCCAACGTTTCTTGCAGCTCCTCGGCGCGTTTTTCTAACGCAGCCTTTTCGTTTAACGTCTCCAGCTGGTCTAATAGGCTTCTAGTGGCATTCTGGAAGCAGGTTGGCGGACTGAAAGCAGAACGCACCTTTCACCGAGTCACCTTCACACCTTCTAGCGCCACACCAGGAGAAACCCTGTACGTAGGCGTACCTCGTCTAACGGATAACTTAGTATTGGTGCCTGGAACGTTAGCGTTAAGGTTTGACCTAGCAATACAACCAAGTACGAAAATAGAAACTTACACAGTAAACAACGTAGGTCGCAACTTGGTGTCTAAGATGAGGATCAATTTTGCAGGGGAATCCCTTTTGGACTTAAATAGGTACGACCTGTACACCACGTATAAAGACGTATGGTTAACTGCATTTGACCGCGCACAAAGGATAGAACAAGGAATCGGAAGCGTTATCCTAAGGAAGTTGCGAAGTGATACTAAGACAGCGCCTACGGACTCCGGAGCAGCAACCGCAGTAGCAGACGCTACCAGAGTAAAAACGGCTTATGGCAGCAAGTACGTTATTCCCTTAGACTTTGAAGTTATTTCTAACCACGGTGTGTATTACCCCAGGCAATTGTCCGAACTGCAGTTTGAAGTAACGTTAGCAGACACTACCAACATCCTAGAAATGGACACAGCACAGTCGGCACTTACTGGTAGTATCCATCCTTATTCTATCACCAATTTAGAACTACTGTACGAGACGGTATACAGCGAAGAGTTGGCTCGAAGTGCAGGCATGGAATACAGCTCCGGCAAGGCATTCCTTTACGACCACGTAGTGATGTACAAGACGTTCAGCTTCCTGGACAAGACGGACGAGGTCATCAACCAAAGCATTAACCTCCCCCGAAGAAGTCTCACAGGGTTGATGGTGGTGTTTGCCAAACCCTACGAGGCCGGTAAGCGCGACTCCGAGGCCTTCCATCATCCCAACATTACCAATGTCGGCGTGAATATCAACGGAGTACCAAACAAAGTCTACTCCCAGGGGATAAAGCCCGCAGATACGTACAGAGAGGCAATGCGTAAGTTTGGCGACCAGGTGTCTCCTGAGGAATTCTTCAAAGACAAGTACGCGCTGTGGATCGACATGCGCACGACGAACGACGAAAGTATGCATGGTCAGGGCTTACGTCTAGTAAATACGCAGGATGGTATAACATTGGAGATCAAACGCACCAAGAATGCCTCCGCAAGTGATGCGGATAAGATAAACTGCTACATCTTCGTGGTGTCTGACGCGCAACTAAGCGTAGAAATGAACCAACTAAAGAGCGTCGCCTACTAGTTTCTTGAGCGAAAGAAAAAATTAAAATATTCCTTAGGTATAATATGCTTCGCGTATTCGAAAACAACGATACCAAACTGCAATGCATAGTGCAAGGCGACAATCTGTACTTCAGAGGAAAGGCGGTTGCCGCGGCATTAGGATATTCCAATGCCAGAGATGCTTTGATTACACACGTTTCGGATAAGTACAAGAAAAGACTGTCTGAGTTAAAAGGGGTCGTGAATCGCGACACCCTTACTATGCAGCCACATTCCGTGTTTATCTCCGAACCTGGGTTGTATGAGCTGATATTCAGCTCCAAACTACCCAGGGCCGTAGAGTTTCGCGATTGGGTATTCGAGAAAGTCCTACCCACATTGCGTAAGACCGGTAAATATGAAATTGAACGGCGCTTTGACACCGCAAACAAGTTGGTATTTAAAATAGAAAACGAATTCGACCTGCATAAAAAGGTGGTCGACTACATCCGCCGCTTTTACCCCCAAATGCTCATGACCCCTGGTCTAGGAGAATTGCAGGACAGCGACGGCAAACGCATAAAGTGCTGGCAGAAAGGATATCAACGCGGCCAGCCTGATCTGCTCATCTTGAATGCACACGTGCAATACCGTGGTTTCTGCGTAGAGCTGAAGACTCCTAAAGGCAACGGGGTATTATCTGATAGTCAACGCCTACTATTGGAAAGGTATGAGCAGAATGGTTACAAAGTAATCATCAGTAACGACTACGACGACATCTGCAGAGCCATCACTAAGTATGCGCATGGAATGCGTTTACCATGTAGGTGGTGCTGCAAGCGCTTTAGGAACACAGACACTTTAAAGACGCACTTAAAGATATTCCATAGAATATATGGATCAGGACAAATTCAATGAGCTAAAGTTCATACAAACGCACTGGTAGGATTTGGTGGTGGGGGAAATCTACGAGGTAAAGAATTACGTGGTCTTCGATGAGATCGACCGCCTGCGTTTGGTGCTGAAGAATAAAAAAAGGACGTACACCCTCTGGGCCCCCGATAGAATAAGGTACGCCATCGAATAGCAGGATGTCACGCATCTAATGAGCCGTGGTAAAAGGGATGGTAGGTGGATATTTGACATAGTTACTTATGAACCTGAGTCTCCGCTGCACTCTTAAGTATTTGGGCCTTAGGGTCGGCTAAGCACCAATGGCCCACAAAGGATCCTTCGAGAAATACTTTGCTGCAATGAAGGCAGCTGTATTTTTTTCTTGGCTGAGGCGCCTTAGGAAGAATTATACATTCTACCGGGGGTTCGCAAGTAATGCAGTCCATATATACCTAAGGTGATCATAAATCCCCCAAGGAATGCCATTGCGTGCGCTACCATATATTATATGGGAGGCAAAGGAGGTTAGGTTATTGTTAACTGGACCTGGAAACTATTCTGAAAGGGCCACAGAATGTTAAGATAGGAGGCAAAGGAGGTTAGTCAATTGTTAACTGAGGTCTGAAACTCCTTAAGAACCCTCGTCGAATGTTAAGATAGGAGGCAAAGGAGGTTAGGTCATTGTTAAACAATTAGGGATGTGCCCTTCTTCTCTGACGCATCTGCAGCGGTCACACTCCTGTCTCCAATATTCTCTGTTGGTCCATGGGACTCCTTCGATACGTTCAAAGGAAGGAAAGGCGCGGTTCATCTTCCTATGGTAATCTATCCTATTTCTTAGGTATTCCTCTTTATGTTTGCATCTGCTTAAGATATCTCCGCACTGGAAACAATCCACTCCTTCTAAATTATACGCCCTAGAAAGGAATCGGTAACTGCCCTCATGTTTCTCCTTATGTGTCTGAAGGCGTTGTCGACTGCTAAGTACCTTACCGCAGAAACTACATTGAGTAGTCCTACGTTCGCAGACGCCCTTTTTCTGGTGTTGTCGCAGCCCTCGGACATGGCTGAATTCCTTATTACAATCCCCACAGATCTTACTAGGGGGTATGCAAACTTCCTTCCTTACGTGCTGCTGCATCTTTTGAAGAGTGCTGAATTCCTTGCCACAGTTCTCACAGGCCTTACTAACGGGCTTCTTCGTACAAACTCCATGCCGAACATGGTATTGCAGCCTTTGTTTGGTGCTAAACATTCTCTTACACATTAAACAGTCCATATATACTTAACAATATCTTATCCTCCATTTGACACCCTATTTAACATTCTGAGGGGGTTTCTAAGGAGTTTCGTGCCCTACTTAACAATTTACCTAACCCCATTTGACACACATCTTAACATTCTAAGGCGGTTCCTAAGGAGTTTCGTACCCTACTTAACAATATCTTATCCCCCATTTGACTCGCATCTTAACATTCTACATGGGGTATTTCATAAAGTCTGCAACGGACTCCTTAGCCCACGTTGCCATCGTTATCAAAGCGCCAAACCGTTCTGCGAGCTTTAGGCTAGACATTTCGTCATACAACTCCTGCACGTGCTCCTTCAGTCGTCCTATCTCCTCCCTTTGCGCCTCTATTGTGTCTGACCTCTTCTTGACAAGGCTGACCATCTTTTCTACTGCTTCCGTAGGCTCCATATATATCAGGGAACATTAGATATAAATGAACCCAGATCACATGCCTTGTAACGCTCTGATAGTAGGACCCACCGGCTGCGGAAAGACCCAGTTCGTTGTAGAGCAGCTATTGGGGCCCTTTAGATACCAATTTGACTACATAGTGCTGCTTTGCCCCACCTATGTGAACAACCGCACCTGGGAAGGTATAGGAGTAAAAGATGACGACTTCTTTGTGGATATCTTAGACCCTAATGAGTTATCCAACCACCTTAAGTTCTGGCATCGACAATTTTCGTCTTGCGAGGCTCGACGAGCGAGTACTCAGACACTCTTAATCCTCGATGACATCGCATGTGGGGACGACGTAAAAAAGCGCACCTCCGAGTTGGTGAAGCTTGCCTTTAGCGGCAGACATGATAATATCAGCGTTTGGTTGCTCTCCCAGCAGCTTACCAGCGTCTCTAAGCCTTTTAGGGAAAACATAGGATCTCTCGTAGTATTTTATACACCCAGTAAGTCCGATTTGGAAACCATCCTCTCTGACTACGGCGGTGAGATATCCAAGGAACAGTTGCACGAATACATGCGGCATTTAAAGACACACCAACATTCCAAAATGATCTTCTCTTTGAGGTTTCCGTATTCCATAAAGATATATGGAGATTGAGCAGCTGATAGATGAAGCCCCCACACAGCTAGATGAAAGTAACCTTAAGGAGCAACTTAACATCCTTGTGTCTTCTGGGAAGTGTAAGGAAATGATAGGCAAGGAGTTGACGCATGAGCAAGTTAATAAGTTGTCAGAGGAAGAGGTTAAGAAGTTCCATAAGAGGTACGAAGCCGCCCTTGCAAGTAAAACCACGAATGCCGTAGCAGACTCCGCTATCCGACTTGCTACTAAATTGCTTGGACTTACGCTGCCCATAGACGACGTGGATCAACTGCGACATAAGGACATAAGTGAAGACTATGTCATATCCCAAGAACTTAAGATAACCTGAGGGTGGTTGTCTTTAAAGTGCGGTAAGTTAATGGCAGTCGCATCTTTGGGACTTCACATAGCTCAACACGTCGACTTGAAGGAACTTACGACGTCTTGGAAGGACTTTAAGAAGGACAGAGAAGTTGAAAAGGTTTTCCAGGCGGCACTTGCCGGGGTTGACGTCAAGTCACCCCAAGAACCTGGTCAAGTCACCTCAAGTACTTAGTGAAGTCATTCGCGGGACTTAGTCAAGTCATCGTCAAGTCATCTGTAAGTCGTCACCAAGTCATTCACGGGACTTAGTCAAGTCATTCCCAAGTCATCTGTAAGTCGTCCGTAAGTCATTGTCAAGTCGTCGTCAAGCTACTTGTCAAGTCCTTCAGGTCCCTTAATATAAGATGAGTGACACCGAACAAAATACCCAGGAATCACCCCAGCCTAAGGAAGAGGCGAAAATCACCAAGCCCAAAGCTCCGGGCAGAGTCGCTGCGGGGAAGAAGCTCGTTGAGATGAATAGAAAGAACAAGGCAAAGAAGGAAAAGAAGGAAGAGGAGGACGAAGGTGAATCCTTTTTTAATCCGGGCTACGTTATCGGAGCATTAGGACTCGCTATAGCAGCAGGCAGCCTCTACTTACAATGGCGGACTGCGAAACCAAAAGTGGAATTCAAGGCCGTGCATGTGGAGCCCCCTAAGAGAAGTAAAATACCTGAGATGGAATAACGAGGTCCTCTCCTTGTAATATAATGTCGTCCGCATTAATGAAAACCGTCAAAGATGCAGCTATTATTACTTCTATTGTCGCAGGCATTGGCTGGGTAGGTAAGAAAGTGCTCAAAGAAGACTTTACTGAAGACCCAAGTAAGAGCATTACAGGCTTTGCTAAGAAGACTGCTGTAGTAGCAGGTAGCATTGCCCTTAAGGACTACCTACAGAAGGAAAAGTACCTGCCTAAGATATAAATGGCAAGCGTACTAGTAGGTGGTGTCATTGCAGCGTTAGCATTCACTGGAGCTAATTATGGCGGTCAATATTTGGATAGATTAGTCAGAGGCGATCGCAGTGGTGCCGCGGAGAGGAAGAGACACGACTTAGCGCTGGAGAAATATCAGCGAGACGTGGCAGCTTGGAATGAAAAAAGACAAGCTTACAGGGATTGGTTGGATAAGAACTACCAAGACAAGATGCAGGCGGATAAAAACTTCGAAAATATGGACTACGCCTTAAACTCTATGCACAGACGCACCCAGAGTTTCACATGCAAAAGCCTTCGTTTAAGAATTACTACCGGTCGAAGAAACAAAAAGACAATGAGCTGGTCTTCGTAGGAGTCGCAGGGCTGGCAGGAGGTGCCGCCTTAGCGTATTTAATAAAATGATCGTGTTTTTGGAAAGCGATAAGAATAACTTTACCACTTATTTGAATCCCCCCATCAAAGCCCATAACGTTCGGTTGGTCAGTTGCTCTTTGTACAATTCTTGGTATAATTTGATCAATGGCATGGTCACTGAGGAAAAGACGTCTGGCAATTATCAAGGCGTAATGCTACCCGATGGACATTACACGCCAATCACCCTAGCTAAGGAATTAGCCAAGCATGGTTATGCTCTCACCACAGGATTGCCGCACGAAATGACTCTCAAACACAATCTTTCTAATAATTTCTCGGTAACCCCAGGAAACCGTGACGCATTTGGATCTCTACTTGGAATTCAGGGTAAGGCAATTACCAACACAGCCATACCTGTGAATTGGAAAGTCGCATCCTCTTACGAAGTCTATTGCGATTTGGCCCACAGTTACAGCAATGGAAAGAAGTCCACTCTTATGTCTAAGTTTTCACCCAAAGGTAATCCATTTGACCTGGTAGAATACACGCCCATTTCTTTAAACTATGACTTGCCTTGTGATTTGGTAGAAAGCATAAACATCACCATTAAAGTGGACGGAAAGACGGTGGAATTCAACGGACGTAAGATCAATCTTGTCCTATCCTTCGCTTGAATCAACTACATATAATGGGCCGAACTGAGGACAAACTTTAGAGGATTTACTACGGGCCCGAAGGCTATTGGAGAGGAGTGTCAGCTATCAAGAAACTTGCTACCGCAGCCAGGGTATCCGACGAAACGGCAAAGAATTGGTTAAAGAAACAAACTATCTGGCAGGTTTATCTTCCCGTACCCAAGTACATTCCCAGACCCAGCTTTACCGTAAACGCCCCTAATGAAGTTCATCAGGCGGATTTGCTTTTCTTACCGCACGAAATGGTAAGAAGAAAGACCTATAAATACGCTTTGACCGTGGTTGATATCGCAAGCAGATACAAGGACGCCGAACCCATAACCAGCAAGGATTCTGGGGAAGTCGCAGAAGCCCTAGGTAGGATTTATAAGCGCGTTTTGAAATGGCCTAAGCTGCTGCAAGTGGATGCGGGAACAGAGTTTATGGGCGTGGTTACCAAAACCCTGAAAGACCACAGCACTAAGATAAGAAGAGCCGAAGCAGAGTACCACAGAGGCCAGAGCATCGTGGAAAGATTCAATAAGACCCTGGCTGAGCGTCTCTTTGGATACCAGTATTGGAAAGAGTTGGAAGATCCCTCTAAGCGAAACAAGGAATGGACTCAGAGGCTTCCCCAGGTCGTCGCGGCTTTAAACAACGAGGCGGCCAGGGCTACTGGAATGAAACCCAAGGACGCCATAAAAAAGAAAGACGTGGAACACAAGTCCTACGTAAGAAGTTCGAGGGCGGTCTTCCCCCATGAAAAGAAATTAGGTAACGTCACGGTCCGATATCTCTACGGACCGGGCGAATTAGAAGGAGGATCCAAAAGAGCTACGGATCCTAATTGGTCTTTGGAAACTTACCAGATCCGAAGCGTAATAGCTAAGAAGGGTCAGCCCATCTTGTATTATCTTCACGATGGTCCCACGCGCGGGTTCGTCAAAGAAGAACTGCTTATTGTGTGATGTCCGAATGCTATCGTGTGCACTCCATCATCGCACATCCATCGCTTACCGTCAAATGCAGACAGTGACACCTTCTCCTGCGTGACGTTATGTATCTGATGACCATAGCTGCGCAGGCTGTTCATCTTGTGCCGCTGTTCCTTGCGCGTGCGTAATACATTCAAGTAGGACTCGTGCGTAATGTCCTTCTTAACGACGTACTTTTTTACGCCTTTGGCTTTCTTTTCTACGCCGTCCAGCTTTAACACACTGTACATTTTTGGTTTGAGACCCACGTATTCCACGATGGGCTTGCCTAACATCTCGTTCTTCATCTTCCCAATTACTTTCTTGTTCTTTGCGCTGTAAAGGAAGTGCTCCTTCGGATAACCGCTGGTGTCGTACTCGTCTATGTCTTCGACGCAATCCTGGTAGACGTCTTCCGTCTGCACTTCTAGAATTAGGGAGTCTGTGTCCGTGTAAAGAAGGTGGCAGCGGTCTCCGTACTTTGGCTTTAGTTTGTCGTAGTAGAACTCATACATGAGCAACTTCGATAGGTCTAACACTGTAAACCCCGTGTATACGGGTTTATTCAGAAGCAGGTTCGCCTTCTTCATGTGAATTACATAGAAGTTTAACATTTCTACGTACCTGACAAATCCTGGCTGTGACACGTATGCTTCAGCTTCCTCTTTGGTGCTGACTATTTTTACGCTTACGCGCTTGCGGATGTTCTCCATTGTCTTCCCAAATACGCTGTTGTTCATTAGTTTAAATAGATTCTTTTCAAAGTCATTCTTAGCTGCGGTACGTTTCTGTGTGTTAAAGTCAATGTAGGAACGCATCCATGGTTCCTGCGTAAACTTCAACACGCGGTGAATCTTCCATCAGGTTCATAGTTAGTTTCCTGTACGGTTTGTAACCAGGGCACATTTGCTTTTGCAGTGGTGACAGCTGCTTAAATGGTATCTCTATTGCTTCTGGTGCTAAGGGGAATTCATCGTGTTCGTCGTGCAGATGCTCCGGGTACTCCAGATCCACTTCTAGAATGTAACCCTTGTCTTCCTCCTTTCCTACCTGCATGTAGAAGTTTATCGGCTTCACGTCGTCCCATTCGAAGTCTCTCACAGGCAAGTACTGTGACATTGCCCAACCGTATAGATTATTTGCATCCAGGTAGTAAATGTATGTAGTTGGTTTCTCTGGGTCGTGCTCTACTAAGGGGTTGTTTGCGCGGGCGTAACGTCGGCTGGGTCCGCAAACGCCACCACGAATACCGTCTTCCATAAAGCGGTACATATCGTACTCCGTTAGCAAATCCAGTTGCGCGTTTGTCTTCTTTAACAGCGCGCTCCAGCTGAGTCCAGGAGCCGTGTAGAAATTAGCAGGATCCAATCCGTAATATTCCATTGCCATCTTTCTGAAGCTTTGGAAAACATCTGCGAGCAGCACTACGTCCGATCTTAGGTAGACGTCGTGGTAATCCCCCATATTCTCACAGGAGTACTTTTCCCACACATTTAAGGCATGCTGGTACTACTCGTCCTTTATGCCGGACTCGTTTAGGGTGCTGTAGAAGCAATCTTTGCTGGGCAAAGATTCTTGAAAGCGCTCCCAGGAATCCATGTACTCATATGGGTAGACTCCTTTCCTTTCCGCGCCGTATTGACTGGAAATGGGGAAATCTGTGTTGTACTTCACGAGATTCGCTAAGGAGTCTGCCATAAACTGCTGCGAATCTAAGAACTTTAGCTTACCAACAGTTACGGACATGTAACGCTCTTTGTTGTTAGGTATGCATTTGACGTCGGATCCGTCTGTTCCTTGTAGTAGCAAATGGGAGTCGTACCCGCGGAGGTTGTGAAAGAACACGGGAATCTCCATGTCTGGATTTACTTTGAAGTTTATATTGCATTTCCAATGGGCCGCTCCTCTGTATTTACCCGTGATGTGGCAGTGATCCCTAACCTTATCCACGTAGAAGTCTTCAACGAATGCTTTATGGCAGTGAATGCAGTGCGTTGACGGCTTTCCCGGCTTCTCACCTTTCTTAGCATACTTCCCGCATTTAAAATGGGCTTCTCCTAGATACTTTCCATCTTCATCCCACGCTTTCTTGGCTCGTCTTCCAAACTGAAGAAGCGTATGTTGGCAAATGTGGCATTTCTTTGCCTTGGTAAAAGCCTCCTGGTTCTATTTGGTAAATTCCATCTTCTTTGGACGTCTTAATCGTTCTCTTATCTCTTCCTCCTCTTCTCGCAATGCTTCTAGAAACTCATTAGCTGCGTTCTTACCTCGGTAAATCACAGGAGGGTTTGCTTTACCATCTGATCTGACTACTATGTAACCAAAGGAGCAGATCTCGTGTAATCCTACCTTATTCGTGGCACCACGTTTCTGCTCTTCCTTAGTTATTAACGCTTCGAAGTCTGCGTATATCACGTAAGGCACCTGCATCTGCTTTTGATGGTCTGCGTATGAAAGCTCTTTGTTGGTAGGCATCTGGATCCGTTGCGCCACTTCTTCGACACCTCGGCAGATCTCGTCATGGTTCTTTAAGGCTTTTAGGGAGGTAAATGACAGTAAACAACAGTCACAGAAGTACTTTTTACCTTTGTGCTTAGTATGTCTGTAAAATAGTCTGCTTATATGCTTAACCCATGAGTAGTGTCCGCCGTGGTAGAATAAATGTATGCGCTCTCCTTTACTCTTTGACAGGACTAACGGTACTATCGTTTGGTCTCTGATTCCATAAACGTTAATTGCTAGGTCATTTTCCTGCTCGAATATCGGTATGTCTATCAGCTGCATTGGGAATTCCACACCATCCCACTCCAAGTCATCTGTGGGATACTTACTCGTCCTGCAGGGATCCTTTTCTGCTGGATACAGTGCAGACCTGATTGCCCACATAAAGCATCGATTGTCTTCATTCTTCACGTTTACAATGGCCTTCTTCCTTTCTACCCACGCTGGTAGTGGTACGTAACTTCCCCCTCGTATGGGTACGTACCTAGCCATACTTATCTCTATTCCCTCAACCTCCTCCACTGTCCAACCTGATCCTTCCTTGGTATAGTTAGACAGCGACTCCATAATTGCTTCTAAGGCTTCACTGAGTGACCTATCCAAATTCGTGGATTCTAATATGACTAACGACTTTGATCGCAGCATTGCTGCCGTCGTTACCTCGTCTTTCGATAGACTCACTTCTACCATTATGCTCGCTTTCAGGGCTCCTAATTCTTCTATACCTTTTCGGAGAGTCCTTTTAACCTTCCTTTCCGACTGACGCCAAAACTGTCTAACGTCAATCTCACCGTTTCCGGGTATCGACACCGTTTCGAAGTTGCTTTGGGATTCCATCTATATAATAGGAAATATTTTATACCTAATACCAAGCACTTTTCAAATCGTCGTAGTCGTACTCACAATCCTGACAATGCCAAAACAATTTAACTTTCGTCTTGAACTTCTTACCACATCCGCTATCATAGCTGCTCATACACTTCGTCTTCATTTTCAAATGCTTCTTTAAGTCTGCTTCTTTCTTAAAAGTTCTCTTACAATCTTCGCACTCCATATATAGATTAACATATTTAAGTGCGCTGTTACCCCCAACCACATTTGGAATGGGTTGTTTCCGTAGGTGGATTTTTGACACGGGTCTTGCCCGTGTTGAGATTGCGCTGAAACCCCCATTCCCTATACTACTTCATTAAAGTGGTTGGCCTGTGCTTGTATTATTCTCAAACCAGCTCATGCATTCCGATTTTGGCAGGAAGATTCAATTATTTCGAACTTTAATGAAAATTCTAAATGTTAGGATTAATTTGAAGCCTACAGCTTGCTCTGTTGTCGTTACTGTATTACAACAGGAAAAACCTATGGCATATATATACATTTTTTATTTTGTTAATCATTACATACCAACATACAGGCTCGTTTGTAGCAGTTGTTTATGCTTGAGAAATACATACATAGGTAGTGATAGTTTTTTTTAAATCATCAACAGAAGAGGAGAAAATGGCTTTGGAAGATGTAATTATGTTGGTGTAGTCATTTTTGCCATTGAAGACTTCGGTCGTTCTGGTCAGAGTAAGCATAATCAGCCAATTTCCTTCACCTCTCGCTTGTGTAGCTGGGATGTTCCCAGGAATATGCGTGTGGTCCCAAAACCAGTTGACAGGATTCTCCTAAAGAAAATAACCTATTGAAAGAAAAGACCCTCAAGCTCAAAGATCACTTCATATGACCCCTGCGCTCCTTCAGATAGGTCCATAAATGTTGAAGCCTTGCATAAACTAGGAGAACACTTGTCAACCTGTCTTGCAAGCATTAGTTTTTTCCTCTTCCATGACATTGAATCAAAGGTAGTGCCAATTTGTAAGGATGTGGAAATGGAAAGCATCTGTGAAATAGTACCAGAATGTGCTGAGGTTTCTGCAGAAAGAAATGAGGAAAAGCCTGTACTATTCCGTAATATTAAGCAAGAATGCAAAAGAAACCGTACCAATCGTTACCGAGAATACGATTAAGAAATATCAGAAGGCCAAGTATGCTGGAGGGAAAGTACAGTATAGAAAGGCTAACAGACTATTTTCCTCAAGAAGAATCATGTATGAAAAAGTTTGTCAATCAAATGAACATTCTAGCGTCATTTATGTAAAAGCTAATATTCTTAAATCATATACAGGAAGTGTGAGCAGTCCTGCTACTATCTTGTTTTGCAAAAATAAACCTCTACAAGCATACTGTGGATGTGCAGTTGGCAAAAGTGGATTGCGTTGCAATGTGATACCCCTCTTAATTCAACTTAATTATTACAATGATCACAAGAAACTCTATCTTCATAAGTCATGTACTGAAAAATTTCAAAGATGGTAAAAAAAAGGGGAGTTCAAATACTGGAAGAGATGCAAAACAAATTAAGTTGAAGTACATGAGGAATCTTCGTGGAGCCAGGAGATATATGAAGAAGGTCATAGCAAAGAAGGTTCTTAGTGCTAGTGACAGTGACTACAGTGATTGGTATAGAAGAGATGTGCTGGAAATGGAAGAGAAGGTAAAGACTTTTTAGAAAATATTAGCGCTATAATGGGCTGCTTAGAAATTTAGCTCTTGATGTCTTTGAAGTTTATTCTTGACTTGAATACTTTTTTACTGTTAGAATCTCTTTTATAAGTATCGCTAATGTAAAATTATGCTTTTTTATTCAAGAACTACTATCATGCTGTTTCTGGTGGAAATGTTCTGCTGGTTTTCAAACTTCCCGCCAATGTTCGTCTACTGGTCATCGTTATCGTCAATTTCCACTGGATTTTGTGACTTGGGAAACAATGAAATCTCTTGAAATACTAAGGCAATTCAGAGGAAAAAGTGGTGGACGATCTAAAGCAAAGGATGATGATATTCGTCTGATAAAACCAATTCTTTCCCGTCCATCTACCAACAAATTAGATATTCAGGATTCGTCCTTTCGTTCACCTTGGCTGAACACCATGAATAGGCACAACAATTCACATCGTGGAATAAATACGAACAATTTATGCTATCCTCGCATCATTCCTTCGTCGTGTAATGTTCATTGAAGCTCTAAACTTTTTCTATTAAACTGCAGGTCTGTATTAATATATATATTATATTAGTATTATTGAAAATGATATTGAGTTGCTGCTATGTTTATCTGAAACTTGGTTGAATACAAATGATTCAAACTTGCTATTAGACCCTTTCAGCTTCGTGGTCACGTGGTTTGAAATGGGTAAACAAAATGAAATCCAATATGGCGGACACTGGTGTGGTTTGGCGAAAATCACTTTCATTTTTACCTGAAATTTCGTATCCAAATGTTCTTGAGCACTTAAAAGGCTGTGGTAAAAAGAACATTGGTGAAAAAGGATACAAATTCTTTGCCGAAGCTTATATTCACGATGTACATGTTGCCAAAATGCCAGGAAGTCAAGGCACAGTGCTATCGAAGCCAGAGGAAAACGGAATCCCCGTATTTAATGGAGCTAGAAGTTGGGACTGAAAATAAAAAAAACTAAAATAATCAAAGCCAAATGTTCGTGCAAAGCCGGGTAAGAGCCACGTGAAATTCTGTGTTAAGTTTTAAATTGTTTTAATTTATTCAATGTTTCCATTTGTGGCAAATGAAGCGATCGGCATACTATAAGTTCAGTGCCGTGGTTTATCCGATATTTATTGATCAATACGATGAGTATTATTGATTTTTTGTTTTGTTCACAAGGAATGGAGGACACTGTAATCACTTATTTGGATTATTGTATACGCTGAATCACTGGTTTATGTTAAATCTCAATGAGATTCCAGCAGACAAAACATGCACAAGTATGCCACAGACTTGGCATAAGCCTAGGGGTCCGCAAATTCAACCTGAACCAGTTATGAGCTGTTTTTTGGCCTGTGCAGACACAGATAAAAAGGGAGAAAGAAAGAAACTACCTGTTCACTGCAAAATTTACGATGCCAGATCAACAGAACTAAAAGTTGAAGGTTGGAATAGAGAGACAGTGTTTAAGGAATGTTCTCAACTCAGCAATCGCGATAAAAAACCTCCTGCATCCTACCTTTTGTTGGATCAAGAACCAACAAATCTCATTAACACTGCTATTGGCAATGTTCCCATCGGGTCATACCTGGGTTATCAGTTTTTTGATGAAAACAATGAAGAAATACAGTTTGTGTTTGATAGGCGAGAAGAAAACATCAGAAGTGAGAGTGATGTATTGAAGTATGTAAAGCCATTCCCTAGTTTACCAGTAGGTGCAATTGACAATATTCCCTTTGTGCCTCCTGAAAATCTTACGCCTGAAGAAGTAAGAGTTTTATCATCTATAACATTAACTCTTGAGAGGGCTCAGGAACTCTTTGACAAAACTGTAGGACAATCATTACTCCTTGAATGGTTCGAAGCAAGAAAGAAAAGACTAACAGCCTCAAATTTTGGTGCAGGTAAAAACATTATCATAGTGTGAAGCTTTCATGATTTTTTTGAATTCGTTCGTTGAATTTAGATTTGAAGAAAATTCTCAGATTTAGCCAGTTTGTCACAACCGAAAACCAATCATTTATAGACATTCCTCGTTCTGGGGGAGAGAACCGTGTCAAAAGATGTTTCATAGGGAGAGGAGGGGGGAACACAAAACACTAGTGCCGAGTGTTTGGGGGAACACATAACTCGGGGGAATACAAATCCCTGTGACACCGAGCCTACGAGCCGAGCCGAGCCGAGCCGAGCCTACAAGCCGAGCCGAGCCAAGCCGAGCCTACGAGCCGAGCCGAGCCGAGCCGAGCCGAGCCGAGCCGAGCCGAGCCGAGCCTATAATAGTATTTTTAACAGCCTTGTACGGAATCATAAATAGCTCCAGCTTAAAAATATATCGTTTTTCAAGATATCAGTGGCACAATGCCCGAATTGTTGTTGGCACGAAGCGTATCACAGTTCTCAAAACGAATTAGTCGTGTGTGACGTTTGCACGTGACACCCTTTTGCTATCATTGCCAAAAATACAAAACAAATGTTTTATCGTTGCGAAGACTGTAATTTAATGCATACACTTTCTTTAAAATCAAATACGCTAAAACCTCTTGTTATGACTCAAAATCCTGCAGTGCATAACGAATGATTCAGTTATTCTCTGACGCAGACTCTGATAGCCTCCTATGATTGTAAAAACGTTTTTATAAAGTAGAAAAAAAGATTGAGAGCGATAGCCAAGTCGATACCTGACTGGCAAAATGTTTAGTTCGGAGTGTAGCTGTAGTGACTTAACTATGAAAATCAATCAAAATACTGTGTTTGTTGAGTCTTCTAATTGTTTACAAAACGTGGTCTTGATATCTAGTAGTTGAGTCATGTGATTAACTCGGCAATTATGCAGAACACAGTCCTCTATTGTGACGGGTGTTTCTATTGAACAAATATATACTGACAATCATCATACTTGGTTAAATAATGAAAAGAACTCAACTTTTCTAGTATTCACATGCACTGAGCGTTTTATGAATAAACTATACATATATTTTTTTAGAAAACATGTTTGTTGTTGTTCCTTGGGCAAGTCATCTAATTGTTTGTTTTTTGATGAGTCAACTTCGTAGAACTCAATTAGGGTGAAACAAAAGCCTAAACTAATCCTTTAAGACTTTGAGATAGAAAAAGTACTTTTTATGAATAATTAGAAACTTTTATTAGGATTAAACTTTGACGTAAACTCTAGGATGTGGTGCAATCCAGTCAACTAAGAATAAATATAACTAACCACCCCTCCCCTACCTCACTGCAACGTACCTCACTTAGAATAGCTATAACGTCACCGTTATTACGGGCCCGGAGTAGGCGGGTCTGGGGGAGAGCACCGATTCGCACCGGTGGCACCTGATGCAGAACCCCCATTCTATATCTACTTATTTCCCTAAGTGATAACTTCCTTTCTAGAATATTCAAAAACCCAGACCTTGTTACTATTTGCTTGTCAGATATAGACCCAGTATATAGCTGTGATATAAAAATAAACCCTCCTTTGGCATCAACTCCCACAAGGCTCTTTAAAGTATTAGTACTCTTATATGATGAGTAACTCTGTGACTGTTTTACAAAAGATGAAGGTGTCTCTATCTTGAGTTCTGTACAATCAATGATAATGATATTATTGGGGTATTTTTCTTTAAAATCTGAGGGCACATTGTTAAGTAAAATATTTCTGTGGGGCCACATCTTAAGCTCTCCTAAGTGAATATACAAATTATTTAACCATGTGGTTATTATATTACTTACAGATCCCTCAGCAATGTTAAAACGAAATGACAAATCAGTGACAGTGAGTCCTAATTTAAGCCTCATCATGAATAGTAAAAATTCATCTTCCAGATCTAACTTGTGTTTTCTTGCCTTATTTCCACTTCTGCCATTCCCTTCATATTCAGTATCACCATCCAACTCTCCACTACTAGAATTATCATCACTTTTACTGTCCCCAGAATCTGAATGCTTGGTTTCCTGTATTGACTTGAACAAAGCTGAAGTATCTATACGATTATTGCGTGCTAGGTCTGTTCCCCAGTATACAATGTTTTCTCTTTTTAATCCCGGTACTACAAATTCAAGAAATTCCTTAAACTGCATGTAGTTTTTGAATCCAGTGTGATGTGAGAAAAACCTCTCTTCTTTTTTGGAAGTAGGGCACCTTGTTTTTAACATTTTTATTGATAGTTGGTGAGAACATGGGATGTCCAAATCTGTTTGATTGCCACGATTTGCTGTCGATTCTGAAGCCATATCATAAAATCCTTCTCCTTCAGAGGCTGATTCTGTTTCTTCATCTTTAAGCATTTCTCTTTTCCTTTGAAGTTGTTCTCTTAGAGACTGATAGAGGTCTTTCATTGCTCTCTCTATAAATGAAAAAGGAAAATTGTATTAAGATTTTAAGTACATATTAGCCTTCATTTATAGTAATGTATGGCAGGAAGGGAGGGGTGGGGGCAGATGACATTTGGGTGGGGATCACAATTTTTTTAATGAGTTTAGGGGGTCTCTCTTTTTTGAAGACTGCAGATTTTGAGTTCATGTCTAAATTTTATTGGCCTATTCTAGGAAAGGGGCGTTCAAGAATTTTTTCTTATCACAAGGGGGATCTTAAATTTTTCTTGTGTAAAAAAATCAGTTCCCACCCCTGTCATACATTTATATGACTGAAGACTTATTATATATTATGTCTTCAGTAGTTTCTCCTTAATTTCAAAGGTAGATTAGTATCGTAACCTACGTTTTGGACCACGAAAAAACGAGGGACATGCTTCTTCCTTCAGTCGTCTAGATTTGCTGTCTAAGAACTTGTAGTCCGTATCTAAAAAATGTGAAGAGCAAACTTTTGTGCTGGGTGTTATCCTGAAGTCTTTACTTGGATTTCTCTTTATTCTTGACGTCCACTTCTACATTATAGACAGAGGAAAAGGCGTTTGCTGAAGTGTTAAGCTTATATTAAAGTCCGGTATTTAAGTCTTAATGAAAGATTTCGTGAAGCGCACCCTTCAAGAGACGACATTGTAGTCTGTCAACACCTGATTGTTTGACAAAACTAAAAGAATTTTAACTCACCTTTTGAAGACTTTTGTCTTTTGGGAATCCATGAAATGAAAGCGTCGTATCGTTTGAACTATTATAACAATTGAACACGCAACAATAGTGAACCATTTTCAAGCTTTTAATTTTCCACTTCGATAGTATTTGGCTGAAGCGTGCTTGAAGCGTGCGTGTGTTTACCCATTTCAGACCACGTGACCGATCGGTGACGTAGGAAGCTGAAAGGGTCTATTGTGATTGGTTCTATAAGCACCAATAAAATCAGATATTTATTTAACAAGGGATGTGATTGGTAAGATACCCTCTATACCGCCAATTAGCTACGAACCAATCATAGCAAAGGTTACGACAAGCGCTACAATCAATCAATCAATCTTTAATTGAGTACCGCTATTGAAAGGATATTTACATAACATTGATATATAACAGTAGATTGGTACTAACCAGTTGTAGTAGCCGTAGGCTAAACGAGACAACTGGGCAAATTACAAATTTAAATTACTTTCTTGGTCAATATTTACAATGTTAAATAATAAATAAATAAATATAAATATAATATAAATGAAGAAGGAAAAAAAATAAAGAATATACATAGAAAAAAGGACAAACAAACAAACAAGTAGGTGGCCTAGTAGAAGTCAAATTACAATGGGAAGTTATTTGGATGTTTTTAAATTGAAGCAAATCACTTCTCTCAGGTTATGAGAAAAAGTGATTTACTTCGATTTTAAGAATTTTCATCTTTAGTTTAATTATAATAATAATGATGTTATAATTATATTTTGCTGGATTTAAGAAGATTCAGAGTAAGATCTAAGCAAGTCATTTTCAATTCCTTCTTGAATAAAGGTTTGCTTAGACTTTTGAGTCGGTCATCTAAGGAATTCCACACTTTAACTCCAGTAAATCTTATATTAAATTTGCCATAATTGGTTTTAATAGGTGGGAGGGAGAAAGACAACTTAGATGCAAGTCTTGTATTATAGTTATGTGTTGAGAGACTTTAACAAAAAATGAATCAAAAATACTCGGTAAATTGCCTGAATGATAATCGTACATAAAAATAGCATTATAAAAATAAATGAGATCCTTGAGCTTTAATATTTTTACATTACAAAAAGAGGGTTGGTATGGTCATTATAGAAAGAAAAAGTTATTATACAGACAGCTTTCTTCTGTAAAATGAATAAAGGTTTGATCGTAGAAAAGTATGTGTTACCCCAAACTATTAGTCCATATATATAAAAAGGATATAAAAGAGAATAATAAAGATTAGTGAGAATTTCTAAATTTATAAAGTTTCTAAGCTTTGAGAGCACTCCAATGTTCCGATCACACTACACTACACTACTGAAAATCTGGTTTGGTTTTTTGTTTGTTTTTTTCGTTGTTGTTTTATTTTGTTTTTTGTTGTTTTGTGTGTGTGTGTTGTTATTTTTTTATTTTTTTTGTTTGTTGTTTTTTTTTTCCAGTGTCAGCACCACAGAGAGTTTCGTGTGACTGCTTTTTGGAATTTTGATGCAGGTCATCGAAAAGGGCCATGTGATGTTAAGGATGCACAGCTAAAAGAATGGATATTTGGATATTTTTGCTGATCACCGGTTGATACCAGCTGTTCTAACGAAACCTTGCCCCATATCTGGGGGGGACATACAGATAGCTTTTCTCTAGGCTCAAAAGCAAAGTCCCCACATTTACCCGGGGTCCCCCCCCCCCTCCCCTCCCCTACCCTCCTAGCCTCGTGGAAGCCAATGACAAGTACAAAAATACACCTATATATGTCCCTTGGGTACATACTTTAGTTGAAAGAAGCTAAAATAAGCTTGAATCAATGCAAGCATAGACTTAGTATAGTCTTAGTATAGTTTCTACTGTTTTAAGAGTACTTCATTGAGTATTAAAGATTTGACAAGAAAAGACGGTTAATTGCTTACCTCGTGGCGTGTTTGCTTTCAAACTTTCGACAAAAAATCTTGCTAACCCTTCGACTTTATCCACGACGTTTACCAAATAACCAGGAAAACATGTTATTTTGCATTAAACAAGGGTTTCGAGCTATCATTTTTCTCTTTTCTGGTATTTTTAAGATACAAACCCTGACTACAACACACATCGGTTACTTTTAGCGGGAGAGATGAGAAAACAAAGCATTATGGGAAACCATAAAACTAAGGGAGACCAAGCAGGAGTCTTTTGCAAAACCGAAAAAAACTTTTAACATTTAAAGAGGAGGTGTAAGTATTTTGTATTTCGGATAAGAGGGGGAAACTAATTTGTTTTTATTAAATTTCATACTTATGAATTATTCCAGCACTCTCCCCTAGCCACCCCCCCCCCCTCCCTCTAGACATAAGAACCCCCCTCCCACTCCCTCTAAACATAAGAACCCCCCTCCCCCTCCCTCTAGACACAAGAAAAAGTGGTTACATTCTAGATTCGATAAGCTCAAACGAACGTAAATTATTTTCACTTTTTACTTTATACATTAACAATAAATACTTCAACATAAATGTTGGTTGCTCATGCAATCCAACCATGAGACGAACGAAGTATTGAAATGTTCTTACTACGATAAAGCTGACTTGTCAGATGTGGATTTAAACCTTTTTGATACATTGTTGTTGGGCTTAGTAGCTTATTCTAAAAGTTTCTTTTCAACGGCGCTTCTGGCTTTTCTTATCACTTCTTCTCGTCCTTCGAATCTGAAGCTAAATCGTCTGACTCGTAGTCCTGCACAACTAGCCAACCATCCTTTGCTTCTATCGGCAACCTTGATAAGTTTTTGGCGTTTTCTTATACTCTGCCTTGCCCTCGGCGACCAGCCTGTGAACCTCTGTGGGGTTTACAATGTGGACTTCTATCTGGATAAAAATCTGCTCTAACTCGGAATTAAGTTCAAACTGTTTGCGACTGCCTGAACTCAGTGGCTTGCTTCTCGATTTTAGATTTGCCTTTCAACTCTTTAGCATCTAGTTGGGTATTCAGATAGCCTTTGAATAAAGAAAAAACTTCTTCTACGAAATTAAGGTTGACGTTCTGTGAGCCAGTAGGTGAAAGGGAAGGAATCTGATTCTCTTCTCTGGGAATTGAACTTCTTGACTCTTGTTCTGAAGTTATCAACGTCAGCATTTGATGCGAGAGTGAGATGGGGAAATGAACTTACTACATGTTTTTAAACTTGAAATGACCAATCAGAGATACCCAAGAGACTTACTTAACGCTTTCATGAAAACATTCTAATCAATTGAATTTAATTCCGTAACAATAGGAAATACATTCCCTTGCATCTTTACTTATTTTTACCAATAAGTTGAAATATTACATTTAGTTTGCCAAATCAACGAATTATTGAATTGTTAAATCGACTAAAAAGTCTAAATTACTTAAGGTGACAGCCTACTTTTGAAAATTGATTTAAGCTTTATTTTTTAAACTTCGATTTTCCGAATTGAAATTTAATACTGATTCCAAATCTGGAAAGAAAAATAGGGTGTCCCGAGCTCGTTTTCGAGATAATTAGCATTTAATGGAAGCCTACGCACGACCTTTTGGAGTAAAAATTGCGCCACCGGAAGTGATTAGAAAAAAATTAAGATCCATAAGATCATAGTTATTTGTGATTGCACGAATGAAGGCTAGTCAATCATTCTACAATAATACATGGATATTTTCAACAAAAAGACAAAAAGATAAATTAATTTCTTATATTTTGTAGTTTTGGTGCTCTTAAAAATTTCATATAGTCGAACAAAAATCCCTACAAAAATCAATTTTTTCATGTGTTGCTGATTTAAACTTTTTCTAAAATGTTGATAAAACATAGATTTTTGAGAGTTTTTTCGAATGAGCCATTAAAAAATTGAGAGTCCCGTGCAAAATTTGAGGGTTTTGCCCTGTTGAAGCTCAAAACGCGTATGGTTCTTCAATAAAATATTGTAGATTTTTCAGCGGTTTTTGAGCGCGCGCTCATCTTGGGCTCAATTCGAACGTTCAAAAGTAGGCAGCCACCTTAACAAACAGAAATGTATTAAAACTTAAAACAACTGAATACCTAAGGAGGAGATCAAAGCAATTGAATGACTATAGAAAATAAATGTGCTTGTGTTAAAGGTAAACCGTAAAGTTCATATATCTTATCAACATATACAAATTGGAGGTGAATATATATATGTTATTTACCGGCCAGGAGGTCCGGATAGGGAAAAACTGTGCCCGAGGTCTTGAATATACGGACCGAGGCCGTTAGGCCGAGGTCCGTGTTCAAGACCGAGGGCACAGTTTTTTCCTATCCGGACCGACTATAGGACGGTAAATAACTTATTTATTTTTTTCCCGTTTTTTTTACTTGCTTTAGTAATCGTTTTGTGTTGTCGTTTAGCGGCAAAGGATACCGGACCGCGCGCGCGGGCAGATACTTACAAAATACCGCCCGCTCAAACAGCCAATCAGAACGCACGATTTTTTAGGATACCGGACCGGAAAAAAATAATTAACACTTATTTACTGAAACCTCGGGAAAGCAGTATGTTTTGTGGTCCTGAGTTCACTGATGTTTCACGAGGCGAACGAGGTCCCAGTAAATAAGTGCTTTATTATCATACCAAGTGTCAAAGAGAACAAGAAAACCGGGAAGACTCCATGTTTAATCTGATGTTTCGTGGAAGAAAACGTGTAAATGAATTTTGCAAATATGTTGCTTTTTGGTTTCCAGTTTTTATCTTTTTTCAATCAAGCGACTTCCGGTTTTGTTATTCCCAGTCCTTTCTCTACTATCACATCCTCATAATGCCTTGCGTCTTAGGGGGGTAACCAATCAAAATACTGTCCCAAATCGAAAGGTTTCTTAATTGAAATTATACTATACCTGCTTTTGTCTGTACAATATCGATTATGAGTTTACTCCAAATTGTTTTTGGGTGTATACATATCATCAAGAGTCTTGGTCTTACAGAAAATGTGTTGACTAACGACAAAATGTTTAAAATTTACCTTGAATGACTTCAAGCGGCTATACTCAACGGTCTTCCGCCATACACGGGTATATAAACATTGAAAAACCACGTTCTGTATGCAGTTGCTACGTATGTTCCTCATTAGGTATTAATATAAATTGGCCTTTCTTTGCACTCCTCCAGTTGCTTTGTACTTGACATGTCTTAATTGCGGCCCTCCCTCATCTCCCCATATAATACAGAGTTTTAGATTTACGTTCACGGTAAACGTGAAACGTCTGGAGACCATGAAAAACATATTTTAAAATGACTGAAAAAGAATCGCAAAAAAAGTCCAAGTAGTAGAAAAACAAAATAGTATTTGCGCTTGCTGAGAAGGTTTGTAAATAGTCAATTAAAATACGGGAAAACTATGAAAACGTAGTCACGTTTGTTTTAATATCAAAAAATTAAGATCCATAATATAATAGTTATTTGCAAACTATATGATTGCACGAATGAAGGCTAGTCAATCCGCATTCTACAATAATACATGGATATTTTTGACAAAAAGACAAAGAGATACATTGATTTGTCATATTTTGTAGTTTCGGTGCTCTTAAAAAATCTCATAAAGTCGAACAAAAATCCCTACAAAAATGTATTTTTTCATGTGTTGCTGATTTAAACTTTTTCTAAAATGTTGATATAACCTAGATTTTTTAGGAATTTCTTCGAATGAGTTATTAAAAAATAGAGAGTCCCGTGCAAAATTAAGGGTTTTACCCTTGCTCAAAACGCATATGGTTCTTCAATAAAATCTGTAGATTTTTCAGCGGTTTTTGATCGCGCGCACATCGTAGGCTCAATTCGAAAGTTCCACAGTAGGCAGCCACCTTAAAGAAATACTTTGAAAATTGCTTTACAAAATGCAGTTTCTAAAATACAAATTTGAAATAATAATCAAGAAATGAATGAGAAACCAAGAACGTTAAAAGAAGTATAAAAGCAGCCGAAAATTGGAAAAAGCCTTGTTTATACGAATCCGTCTTACCATATATCCAATAAAGAGACGTGAGATACTGGATACGAGAGCGCGATCATTACGTCATCAATCAGATAATCAGCCGATTACCCTGCGCGCGATTTTAGTTGAATGAGTTTGAAGAGAAATGAAGCGAAAGCCAAGAAAGAGAGAAAGGATTCGTAAGCGAAACATTGCTGAGCGGGTTTTCATAGTTTTTCACTGAGTTGCTTGGAAATTAATCAATCAAACTTCAAAAGTAAAACAGTAAACTGCCTGTAAAACTGAGATATGGCATCTGATAATGACGACTAGCTGTGCTGTAAGCCCAAAGAGAGAAAGAGATATGGAGAACAAGATGAGGAAGAAGAAAAAGAAGCTACAAAAAAAGCATAAAACAACAACTGAGCGGTGAAACACGCCCTTGAACATACCACGAGGCCATCAGAGAGAAGGAGATCGAGAAAATTAGAACAAAGTATATTGTTTTAAAAACATATCAAAGGAACAGTAAATTTGTCAATAGTAAAGCAACAGACAATGTTCTTAAAAAACATACAACGTGATCAAGAGAAAATGAACTATTCATATTCTCTTGACGTGATTGAATGACCAACATATCATTTTTCTCACAAGTGTCTTTATCTCTGACTCAACCATTGGTGGTCCATGTCTAAACATTGGTTAATCACAAGTTTCTTTATCTTTGAACTCAACCATTGGTGGTCCGGGATTAGAAACAACACTCTCTCTGTCAGTGTGTCATGCATGTCTAAAGATGTGTAAATCACAATCATTTTGATCTGCAAAGAGTTATCTTTGTTCTTGAGGGACCGCGCGCTTAGATGGTAGCGAGACTTAAAGTTAACTCGTGCCGCCTAAACCAAACCAGTTCAGAACAGAGCGATCTGTACTCGTAGTACGATGGACCGAGCTGTGACCATGGTTACGGTTAACCAGATTGTAGTGTCGCAAGATCGAGTAGTCACTTGGACAGGGTGTAGGTAGGACAAAGTCAAGACCTTTTTTTTTTGTTTTGCTGAAATTGTTTTTTTTTCTTTATTGATCGAGTAGGGCCACACCTCCGAACATCGAGTGCTCAAGCGCAGTATGGCAGCGCGAAGCATTTACGGCTATGACGGCGATTTCAGCCCCGACACCGCTATCCAGTGACTAATCAGGAAGCTCGGCCGAAGGCTAATGGAGAGTTAAGTCGGCCCCTAAGCCGTATATGATTAACCCCTTGCTATGATTAGCATTGTGTTACGGTTCTGCCTTTCGGCTACCTTCCTAATGCTTCCTTAGTCCATGTGTGAGGCGTTTGAACCTTACTAGGAAACAGACATGCACAAAAGCCGACTCGACAATCATTTAAACTCATTGACATGTCGTTTGGCTTCGACAAAAGAATTGAGTAATAGCGGGGCACCATACTTAAAAAAATTGGTAACCCATCGAGTTGATTTTTCATGGTTCGACTACTACGTCACGTCCGTACGTACGTCGGTAAAAAGGTAAAGGTAAAGGTAATTTATTTTACTTCGATAACACGGGGAGTGGTTGCCCAATTCTCCCGAGCCAGGGGCTCATGTTTAATGCTCTCGAAGGTGCGCCCTCTACCCCCTCTTACTACCAGCGCTCCTTTTTACGGGTATTTAAAGCCAATTAAAGCTACACAGAACAGAGAGAAGTCGAAACAGACATGGAGTTCCTGAGGATCCAGCTGAGCTACGCCTGCTCCTGTGTGTATATAACACAGGAATCCCGCTTGATAACAAAGCAAAACTACAAATGCACAGAGAAACATCGCATTGGGACACATTTAAACCCAACAAGTGAAAAAAAGTAGTCAAATATGGATCTAGATGTATTTTTGTGATATGATTGTATACTCTTGTAGTATGCTAGTAGGTTTATGCTAATAACCAATAGAGTTCCAAAGCTGATATTAAACATGCACCCTGACTGGCTAAATCCTATTCGAGAATGTATTTTGCTTGGAATCGCATGAACAGTCAGAGATCCGACATAAAATTTTGCATTAAATCTTTCCTGCTAGCAGAGTCTATTTTCCTTTTTTTTGGTTGAGAGAAAAAACTCTGCCAATGTAGGACGTTATTTCTGTCGCGCATGCGTGGAGTAACTTAGCAAAGCTGTCATTTTGACAGCCGCTCTCGTCAAACAATGTTTGGCGCCACGGTGTGTAACATTTGCTCATGCTCACTGCAAGTAATGGGTTTTAAACCGGTTTTAAGACTGGTTTTGTTCGTCCACGATTGTGGACGGCGTTGTATTAAAGGAATCGCTGTACATCGGCAGAGTCTCCTTCCTCTCTGCCTGAAAGAAGGGAGAGAAAGAGGAGATAGACTATGCTAGCAGAGTAACGTGGAAACTACTATGATTCTCTGCAGACATAATTCAAAATAAAACTAAAAGTCAGAGGAAAATCAGGACGTAATGACGCAATATGACAATTAAAACTCAAAGCAGAGTCAAGAACTATTTCTAGATATTTACGAGTTGAAACGAATGTACTTCAAAAATTATCAGTTTCGGTGTTTCAGAGTTAATAAAAAATTTGTTTAGGCAGCACCGGCAGCAAATTGTTGAAGGTCTTCAGATAGCTTGGTCAATCTTAAGGTATCAGGGTACCCCAAAATTGCTCAAAAGTATCGATTTTTACATTTTTACATTTTGCGATAAAATATATAATATTCTTCGATCCCCCCCAAAATGTCGAAAGTTATTTTTAATAGCCCAAAATTTTACAAAAATACGGTTTGTGTCAACAAAGGCGCTTCCGCTCAGAGAGGTACGATTCCACATTGCTGTGAAACAAATCAATGGAAAGCTGGGGCTCCTGTACGGCACACAAACTATCATTCATCGACTCAGTTTCTTTAGTTCCAAGCTAAACCACAGTTTTTGAAATCCATTATAGGAGGGATTTTGGTTAGGTCCCGTAAAATGTTAATCTTGAGGTTGTTTCGCACACAAGTACATGCTCTATACTGGAAAAGACTTGTGACGGCTAATCACCACCGCAAGTACAGCAGTGGCGCAGCTCAACAGGGTCGAACTGAAAGCAGGTGAAGGCGCCATCTAGCTGGTCGCCGCTATATACAGTCCATGTATGACCCCGAAGCACAGCTCTAACCAGTTTGAATTAGTTAGGGTTGATTTGAGAGGAGGGAAGAAAAACCGGAGGACCGGAAAAACCCTCGGAGTCAGAAAGAGAACCAACCAACAAAGCTCACATGGGCTAGCTAGGATACGAACCCGGACCTCAGGGGTGAGCGTTTTATCACCACGCCATCCTGACTCCCCCTGAGTTTGAGTTTCTGTCCAACCTTACCAACCGATAACCATGAATTACAATTTCTTTGTTCTTAACAAATTAATTTAACCATGATTCGGTATAGCATAAAGACATCAAAATCCCCATTCTGAATTAGGTCTTTGATTTGCAAAACGTGATCTCTGTTCATTGGGAATTTTCGTTCCTCCTAAACCACATCAGATCAATTTGTATCGGTAGTACGATGAACCGAGCCGTTACCAAGGTTACAGTTAAGTGAATTCGATTTTCAATGACTCATACATGTACCTTCTCTCAATCTTTCTCTCTCCTTTTCAATCCCTATGATCAAAATCCTTTCAGAACATAATAAAACATATAATATTATAAGATAATTAAGATATAACGCGAGCTCTGATGGATCAATAACCGTTTTGTATAACTCAACATAGATCTTGAGGAAATGACGTCAGCAACGCAAGCGATGTTTCGTTATTTCGTTTGAGTTAATCGTTAGTTATATCTTAGTCATTTTATTAAAGAGATGTAGAAAACTCCCCTTCGTTGTGCTATTTGAGTTATACAAGCGCTTGGGAAATTGCGTGAGTCCGCATCGAGAAGTGCCAAGAAACAATCGTCTACGGTTCGTGCTTCTCCTAGCACGTTTCTCGGACTTATGCAATTTCCCGCGTGCTTGTATAACTCAACATAGCACGCGCGATCGTTTTCTATCTCTTCAATACAAACGTTAGGATTAAATTATAACAAATAGCTTACTGTCCATGGTAAATATGCCAAATTCTAAATAAAAATAAAAAAGCCTTAAACGTTGAACGATATTCTATGTCTAAAACGTAAAATGTATAGAGTTAATTATATAAATTAGACAAAAATTATGATACATGAAGATACTGGATACGAGAGGGTGCAATACGTCATCAATCAAGCAAATATCTTGCGCGCACTTTAAATGAAGTTGTTCAGTAAGATAAAAAGCAAAAGAAAGCGATAAAGGATTTCGCTAGCAAGAAATTGTCAAGCAGATTATTTTAAGATTCGATTGCATATACTACTTTTTTAGGTAAGACCTTTAACTTACTGCTATGGATTCATTGTGATTTTTTAAATTCTGTTATGTGAATTAATCAATCAAACTTTAGCAGTAGAACATCCAACTACGTGTAAAAATTAAGAAGAAAATAACTGTGCGCACACAGACCGTGGAGGTAATCGTCCCTTTTAAAAGTGTTCAAGAAATAGAAATATAGATAAGTTATAGTGCCCGGAATACCCTCGTTCCCAAGCACTACAACTTACCTATGTTTCTATATCTTTAACTATTTCATTAGTGCCACGCGGTCCACATACTTGTTTGTATGCTTGTTTTTTGTTCTGTAAATCATTACAACTTTAACGATGTTTATTGTACAAACAAGACTTCGTGAAGTGGCACCATTCGATTATTAATCATTGATTATTGAATATTATGTAATGAAACCATGTTCTTGAGAATATTTGTGCCACCTTAACCAAAACACACAATCCCTGTCCAGCGCAAATTGTATAGAACGTTTTCTAAAGATTGCGTGCGCATCCACCTTGACGGGCCACAAATTTCAAAAACGGAAATTCAGTAAAATTGAGAAGACAGTTTTATATTTAAAGAGGAGAATAATCGATTTTATGAATTCGTATCGGAAAAAATTTCATAGCAATGCAAGATAGTACTCGTGTTCTTGTATCGTGTTCTCGTATCTTATCCGTATCCGGAAATTTTCGAAAACAGGTCTCCAGAGTGGAAATTTTCGAATCCGCTTCGAATACGGAGACGTAGTGGACGGTCGTATCCACAAATTTTCGAATACGCTGACGTTAACACGATTTTGCGCTCGTCAATAAGAAAAACTATCCGTCAAAGGGACTAGGCACTAGCGTGCATCAGGAAATTTCCGGACACGTGTGGACAGTGAAAACGATTCGAAAACGTTTCGCATACTCTGCATGTGGACGCGAACATTTGAAAAACAATTTGCGGATACAAAATATTTTTCTTAGGTTTCGTAGCCTCGAAAACACGCTTACTACTAGTTAGCAAAACAAAAACAAAAACAGAAGATTTATGGGTCATTTAGGATGTTTTGTCACGCAGTTTACATGTGCTATATAACTTTACTTTTAAGAACAACCTTTTGCTTTGGAAAGAGAGAAAAAAGACCGAAAAGAGCAAATATTCCAAATGCATGGGCAATTTTTTCCAATGTGATTGTATGCGCATTACCTTCTCTTCTTTTCTCAATCTTTCTCTCTCCTTTTCAATCCCTATGCTCAAAACCCTTTCAAATGAGACGTATTTACTCGAATCGTGCAACAGGTTCTTCCCCCCGGAGAACAGTTTTATCGCTCTTCTAAAACACTCGCATTTTTTGAAAGCTTAACTCTAATAAATTACTTGAAGATAAAATTAATTATCTTATGTGTATTCGTTTGAATTGCAGAAAAAATTAAAAACTCTGATTTAACTTTTCTACTATCCCGAGAGAGCCACAGAAGCTAATGCGTCGTATGGACGTTAGACCTAAAGGCAATGTTAGGATTACGCAGGATAGTGTTCTAGTTCAAAGGCATCCTGAGAAGAAGAGACTGACCGGCCCCCAGACTTTATTCCACAGCTAATGCCTTACACTATCTGCTTGCTCAAGGTTTGATGCATTAAATGTTGGTTATGGCTCAACAGATTGCAAAACAAGCTTCAAGAAACATTGTAGTATACCCGCAGCACCTTTCACCAAAACCTGCATATTCAAAACGCTGAATGCTGTTGGCTAATTATTCATACATATGTCTACTAAGCCCCTGGATGTACGAGGAAACATGTTTACTGCGCGCGTGTTTCCCTGATGTTTCCAAATTTACCCAAATGCGAAGCATTGTTCACCATGCTTCAATCGATGTTTCATCGTTTAGCCATGCAGGGCTGAATAGACTTATAAAAGTACACATGTATGTCGTGGTACGCGTTTAGTTTTAAGAGTGAGTAATGAGACATGTTCCTTTTCTTTCCATTAAAAAGAAGTACCACCGTGGACAATGTATGTAAACTGCTCAAACACATGCTATTTTAAATACTTGGGATACTATATAGAAGGAGAAAATGGACAAAACTTAAACTTCTTCTCGCTCGCCTCTCATTAATGCGACCTGGGTTCGAGTCCCGCCGTGCTCGGTGTTGTATGTGAGTAGAGTTGCTTGTTTGCCGGTTCTCTAGTGTGCTTCGAGGGTTTCCCTAATTCCCGATTATCGGAGAGCGGTTTAGCTATAAAATGACGTAATGCTGTACATGTACAATTTTTCTGCTTTAACTGCTGTCGGTCGTTAAGATAAATCTTTAAAATAGAAATCGTCCAAAAACAAGAACGTTAATAAAAGAAGAAGTATACAAGCCGAGTAACTGTCCATTTCTAGTTTATCATAAATCAGTCTATAATTCAAAAGAAGAGACGAGAGATACTGGATACGAGAGCACATTACGTCATCAATCACATTATCGACCAATTACCTTGCGCGAGCGTTGAATGAAGTTCAGTGTTCAGTAAAAAAAGGCAAAAGGAAGCGACTGAAGCGAAACATTGCTAAGCGGATTATTTCAAGATGAGATAACAGATAGTACAGTTTCAGGAAAGAAAATTGAAATACTCGAATGGTTTAAAAAAGATTTTCAGTACCGTGAATATTAATCAATCAATTTTCAGCGGTAAGATAACGTCTGCGTAAAAACATTAAAAATAGATACGTCTTTTTGGCATCTGGTTATGCAGCCAGTTCTGCTTAAGACCAAAGGAAGAATGAGATACGAAGAACCAGAAGACAAAGAAAGGACAGAAAAAACATAGAAGCTACAACTGATCGATGAAAGACGCCCGGGACAGGCCACTGGGCCATCAGAGAGGAGGAGATTGAGAACAGCAGCAGTAAGGGGGACTCGCGAAGCGTCCGCATTGCTAAAAATCACATATTGAAAAACACCAGCCCCACCTGGGGTTTTTGGAGCAGTGACGAGGCCCTACAGGGGGTCTTGCGCGATCCGGCCGCATCGGGATAAGTCCCTTACTGCTGCTGTGTTTGGGTAACGCAAACGGAGGTTAAAATATCCTTTACATATAGATGGACGCCATCGAAAGCATTCGAAACAAAACTGTGCGTAAGCTCAGAACTCAGGTGTTGGACCGCCTGGATGCTGATTTTGCCTTCACGACATTTATGGAGGGAGATACAGACGAAACCATGAACTACGATAGAGCAGAAAGGATAATCGATCTGATGCCCACAGGTGAATACCGTTTGGAGTTGACGTTTATAAAGTATTTAGATGGCGAGTGGATGATAGAAAAGGGTCGTAATCCGATACAGCAGCAGTAAGGGGGACTCGCGGAGCGTCCGCATTGCTAAAAATCACATATCGAAAAACACCAGCCCCCCCTGGGGTTTTGGAGGTAGGTTAAAGGCCCTACAGGGGGTCTTGCGCGATCCGGCCGCAGCGATAAGTCCCTTACTGCTGCTGTGTCGGGTACCGCAAACGGAGGTTAAGATATTCCTTAGATATAGATGGACGCCATCAAAAGCATACGAAACAAAACTGTGCGTAAGCTCAGAACTCAGGTGTTGGATCGCCTGGATGCGGACTTTGCCTTCACAACATTTATGGAGGGAGATACAGACGAGACTATGAACTACGAGAGAGCAGAAAGGATAATCGATTTGATGCCCGAAGGTGAATACCGTTTGGAGTTGACGTTTATAAAGTATTTAGACGGCGAGTGGATGATAGAAAAGGGCAGGAATCCAATACGAGCGTCTGGTAAGCAAAGCTTGTTCGTTCTGAATAAGAATACCAGACCTGGAGCACTCGAAGGAATAGATTTGCTGTTCTACGAAGTTGCTTACGCGGTTACCGTGGTTATTTACGGTGCGTATGAGATTAAGAAGCCGGATGTTAAGAAGCTTAAACCAATGCGCCATCCAGGTAACTGCGTAGGGAAGCTGGTAAGAGAGTTCTTCGAAGATTCCTCACGCGGAGGTAAGCTCACACTAAAGAGAAGAGAAGCCATCAGGAAATGGGAAGATGCTACTCGCAGAGCAGGAGCCACCATAGGCAACATCAAGAAGTTGGAAACCGCGTTAGAAAGGCGCATACATGTGAAAGACATTACCGACGGCTTTATCTACTCCGGAACGCACAAGTATGGGGGCCGGGGTGCTCCTATCGTAATTTACCAGCATAATGGACACGCTTGGCGCGAACTTAGGTTCCCAAAAAGAAAGAAACTAAGGTCTATAAGAATTCTCCGTTGGTAGAATTAGTCCACGAGAACTCCGTATGGTTGATGGATTCAGAAGGAAGTCAATTTATGACGCAAGATGGTACTCTTTACCGCCCCGAAATCGAACACCAACGCATTCAGAGCGCCTGCGAGACCTTAGGGGAAGACTTCTCAGACGAGGTCCTTAGCAGTCGTAGTTTGGACTTTCTGGCCGCAAAGAAAAGAAATGGATGGAAACCCACCCCAAAGGAGTTCAAAGATATCTCCAAAGCCTGCGTAGAACACGGTCACGGAGGCCTTTGGAACATGGAGTACGACGAAGACGAATACGTCTCCTTGGATATGAAACATTTTA